>CAOKZL010000119.1:0-1200000 GCA_948472985.1 Iguana delicatissima
TCAAAACCTGGCCAAGCTTATAGGAAACAATCTAGATAACCTGGTCCAGAACCAGTTAGAATTTTAAAGATCACCTCAAAGTAGACATTTCTTCAGTATACGTACAGAGAATTATGTTCATAAATTATTAGGTGAGAGGACATCCAATATTCAGCCAGCCATGGACTTTTCTGTTTTTGAGATATAAGGAACATTGAGGTGTTAGGGAATATTGGAAACTGAGAAAAGAAAAGAGAATTTGCCCTTTCAAGCCTGTAGTCCCTCATAGTCACTGTGAGAAGTGGGGCATTGCACCTATAGGGATGGAAAAGAGAAGAATAAATGTCAAAGACAGCATATTCGGATCAAAGTGGTTGTAGCTTACCTAGCCTTGGAACTAGATAGAGCATAGATCTAATCACTGGCCAGACTGCCTACTAAAAGACTCTTCTAGGCTTGCAGGAGTAAAAACTGGAGAGGGTTCTCATATCATTAATCATTGTGTAGAAGGAGGAGTTCCAGCAGGTGGTGCTGGGTATTGCTTGCACGACAAGCAACACTGGCTGGAATTCCCTCTTCTACAAATTCTGCACATATTTCTTCTACACAGCCATTAAAGATATAGAGTTTTATTCCAGGTTTAGTAAACAATTCTAGATCTTTCTGATGAAAGGAACATACCAAACTGCAAATTGCTGTGTAGTTTCCTCCTTCCTTCCCCAGAATGAACCTGGGACATCAGTCACCAAGCTGGGCAGTTACATAACATCTCGTTTCACGGTCCCTGACCCATTCTTTGGGAAGAAGAAAGCCAAGCTGGGCTCCTATCAAGACGATTCTGACCCAGCACCAGCAATACTTTATATGGTAAAGTTGTAACAAGGGAGTAACATCCATTCTTCTTAGTTCATTAAAGTCAACTCTTTTATCATGATCCGCTCCTAGGGTCTCCTTGGCAACTGTAGAGGTATAAAATGTTCAGGCTTAGCTTTGACAGCCAGCTGATTCCTTTCCTGAATCCACATGAGAAGTGGGGTGGTGAAAAATGAGAATGAAGAAGGTCTCTCCCCCCCCCACTTCACCTTCCTTGATGCTCCCTTATCTTAGCTTAAAGTTCTTATTCCAGACTGTACCATGCTCTGAAGACATATTGTTTCAGATCTGGCTTCCTTTAATCTAATAACTACCAATACTTTTTTGAATATATAAAAATGTTTTGAAAAAAGTGATGTATTTTGGTAAGTAGATCTGATGTATTTTGTTTTATGAGCCACTTTGGGCATGGTCCACTAAACTCAAAAATAAACTAAAGAGCCCATACTCAGACTTTACATTTGAAATCTGGGATATGAAATGGGGTGAAACTGGAGACCACATTCAGAGGTGGGGCACACAAAATGTGCAAAGGTTTTGAGTAGCTTATCCAAGGCATCGCGATATTAGGGCTGATGGTGTATGTAGGCATTGATTCTGAATATAGGTATTGAATCAGATGAAGCAGGTCAGTAGAAACCAATTAGGGCTGTCTTGCCTTTAAATGGAGGATTGGCCTTTCAAATAAATACGATGGATATGTAATTATTTTTAATTGGATGGGAATTACTTAGTATCTGTAGTACATTTAGTATCCAAGCAGTTAGTTATGTGTAGCTGAAAAAGGATAACACGAAAAGACATTCCTGTAACCACTGGTTTGATTGATGACAAAACACGAAGCTGGCAAGACACTGAACCATCGTTACGCTTGATACAGAACAACTGTCCAAGCTACGTCTAAGCAAACTGAAATAGAATGGCAGTCTCATTTTTCAGAATTGTTGTTCCATTGACTATAGTGAATGCATTAAATTGTGTTTTCAGATCAGTCGTGGTTTCCAATATTTTAGTAACAACACAGATAAGATTTGAAGTATCATTGAATCGGACATTTACAAATCCTCAACAGCAAGGAAATGTTAGATAAACCTGTTATTTTGTCTGTTTTTCACATGCTTGTAAGTTCACATGCTTGTTAGCGGCTGTATACTGTCATGCTTTGATATGGTCTCATTGGCAAAATATATCAAAGTGTTTAATATATTAATTGGAAGATGTGTTTATACAAATGATACACAGTTATGGCTGAAAGGCGATATAGAAAGGGACACCATCAGGGAACAGGTCAGAGGTGACGTCAACATGGCCAGATCATAAGAATTAGCCAAGAAAGCCTGACTTAATAGCTCTAAGCTAATCCTCTCAACGAAAACAATAGTTCGACACAGAGGCAAGCACTCCTACTGAAGACTGGCCCAGTAACATCACCCAACCAACACATTGAAACAGTCAGTCCATTCCAGACCCCTTTTGTTTACCCTGCTAGAAGGCAATTAACTCACACCCCTTCAGGGAGGGAAACAGAGTGTAAAAACCTCAGTTCTGAACAACTTGTTTTGCAATTCACTACTTGCTGAACGCCTCTCTGCCAGTTTTCTTCCTGGCTGTGTTCTTTCCTTAGACACACAAGTCTAAGCCATCTCTACTGCTTCTTCACTACTTTTCTGGATTGTTAATTATAACCACAAACCCTCAGCCTCTCATAGCATCATAGAATTATAGAGTTCGAAGAGACCACAGAGGTCATCTAATCCAACCCCCTGCTATGCAGAAACCCACATCAAAGCGCTCCCAACAGATTGCCATCCAGCCTCTGCTTAAAAACCTCCAAAGAAGGAGACTCTGCCACATTCCAAGGCAGCATATTCCACTGCCAAACAGTTCTGACCCTCAGGAAGTTCTTACTGAGGTTTAGATGGAATCTCTTTTCCTGTAATTTGAATCAATTGGTCCTTGTCCTAGTCTCTGGAGCAGCAGAAAACAAGCCCACTCCCTCCTTGACATGACATCCTTTCAAATATTTAAACATGGCTATCATGTACCCCCTTAACCTTCTCTTCTGCAGATTAAATATACCCAGCTCCCTAAGCTGTTCCTCATAGGGCATTGGCTTCCAGACCCTTCACCATTTTGGTAGCCCTCCTCTGGGCACGTTCCAGCTTGTCGATATCCTTTTTGAGTTGACGTACCCAGAACTGGACACAGTATTCCAAATGAGGTCTAACCAAAGCAGAATAGAGTGGCACTATTACCTCCCTTGATCTTGGCATGATACTCCTATTGTTGCAACCAAGAATCACATTGGTTTTCTTGGCTGCCTCATCACACTGCTGCCTCATGTTCAGCTTGTGATCTACCAAGACTCCTGGATCCCTTTCGCATGTACTGTTATCCAGCCATGTGTCCCTCATCCTATATTTGTGCATTCCATGTTTTCTGTCTAAGAGTAGGACCTTACATTTCTCTCTGTTGAAATTCATTTTGTTAACTTTGGCCTTCCAATCTGTTAAGGTCATTCTGAATTTTGAGCCTGTCTTCTGGCATATCCATAATTTTTCCTCCCTTTATCATTCAGTTAGCTCTTGTGTGAATGTGTGACTGTTTGTATCTTGTGTGCATGCATGAGTGAATTCCCCTCAATAAAACACATTTTTAGTTTA
Organism: Iguana delicatissima; assembly: GCA_948472985.1. Lineage (NCBI taxonomy): Eukaryota > Metazoa > Chordata > Lepidosauria > Squamata > Iguanidae > Iguana > Iguana delicatissima. The sequence continues at coordinate 3,516 of CAOKZL010000119.1, forward strand.
CTTCTGAATCTCTGGCTGGTTCTTTCCTGCATGAACCTGTAAACATTGGTGGAAAGATGTGATTGTTACTCTCCCTCTCACAGTCCTCCTAATTTTGAGCTAATAAATTCCCCTCTGTCACATGGAGGTACTGGCATCACAAGTGGACCTCTGAATCACCCATTTTTGGGGTAACAAGCTAATATTTTTCAAAAAGCCCACATAGTCCTATTATGTTTAAAATACCAAACAAAAGGCAAGCTGTCAAAACCAAAATGTCTGCAACAGGTGAAATATGATTGGGGGAAAAACACGTAGTGCAAAGGACTCAGTCATCTATCAGTGCTTAGGTGGTATGACATGAATGGCATGTAGACCATCAAGTAAAAACTCTGAGGCTTAGGGGACTGCACTTGCTGGGAACAAGAAAGGCAAAAACAAAAAATATCATGAAGCACAATATAAAATGTGGTTATCCACTCTGAGAATCCAAGAAACATCCTAAAAAATCAGATATGTCCATCCTGTTTGAAGTACAAAAGCTCCAGCATGGAAGAGCTCAGTGAGTTCCCAAGGTAATCTCTTAGGGTCGGAGCTAGAGATGAATTTAGGCATTGAATCAAGTGAAGCAAGTTAATGGGAGGCAATTTGGGTCATTTTACCTTCAGAGGGAACAACCTCTCAGAAAGTAGACAGTGTAAAGCCCATTTCCTCCACTGTAGCATGCCACTGGATTTGATATTGTTCAAGCGAAGAAAAAGGCAATAGACCATAAAGCAAATTGGAAGGCCTCTGTCTTCCTTCTTCAATTTTACCTGCCTGTTTTTAAAATATCTAAAAAGTTTATTTCAACAGCTTGTACCAGGAATTTTGTGTCTTTTGGTTGGCCTAATCAGCACAACATGGCCCTTAGAATTTGTCTTATGGTCAAGGTGGCTGACCTTGGTTTCTTTTTTGGATTTTTATGAGTTTGGCAGTACATATTTTACAACACTGCTCCAATGAAGCAGTTGCCAATAAGTGATAAGCTCTATGAAGAGCTGCTGCTCAGTGTTCATTGTACCTAATAATGAGTAACATACATACATGGCATAATTTATTGTTTCCCCATCTGCTCAAACAGGGCTGGGCAAGGCGTTATATTTTGCAGTTGGACTGGATGGAAACAAGTCTGCTTCTGATGCAGTCATACCTTGATGTCAGAGATGCTGGGCTTAGGCAATCTAAGCTTTTGTTTCTCCATATCCAGACATCTTTCCATGATGGTTCCCTGCCCACTCTACCTGACATGGTTCAAGATTATCTGGTTCACTTTTAGGGAGCTGAGTAGACCAGGCTGAGGGTGGAGTTGCCCACATTACACAGACTCATCAGTCTTGGTAATTAGTGGAGTCACCTTGTTTAAAGAGGTTAATGTGGCTATTTAAGTGGGGGGGGGTAGTGTTTTGTAAGGCTTTGGTAGACTCCCATGCCAGCTATTTCAGGGTGATAGGCCACTCCAGAGGCCTGTTCTCAAGAGCTATGTGATCTGTGAACAGGATATCAGTGGCACTATGCAGGAAACACCAGCATCCATTCAAACCTGTCAAGCCTAGAGTAGGGGTGCTGGGTCAGTCTGTCCTGTCTGCCTGTAAGAGTGTGATTAAGGACAGGGGATCAGGATGGAATTCATTTCCTTCCCTGATCCTCCTGGTTAGTCATTAGGCCTGAAGAACTAGGGTAGATTTTCCTGAGTGTTCATTTCCTTTTGCAGATTTTATATGAAAATAATAAAAAAGCAACCCTAGTTCAGTCTCATTATTTTTGCCTTTCTTCTTTATTCCATTTCCAGGTGCAATAGAATATATTCCCCAAGAGTCAATGAGTCCTATCTACAGAGAACATAATATTTATTTATTTATTCATTCATTCATTTATTTATTATAGGTGGACTGTGTGAGAAGGTGAACCTACTGCACGCACAGAACTGATGGGTGTAATGTATAGTCCCTTTCTACATAGTCCCACTGTCACCTGGTTCTTTTTCCTAAATCAATTTACTATTCAAGAGCCAATAAAAAAGTCTATTGTAAAATCAAACCCGATCTGTTCCTTTATTTTTCTTAACTTGCCTTGAAAAGGACTGTTTTTAAGGTGGGGGTAAATACCTATAGATTTTTGTAACAAAAATGAACCGTTCTGTACTTGTGATTAACACAATTGTTACCCAAGTATTAACTTCCCACTCAAAAAAGAAAATTGCATTATAATTTAGAGGGCAGTTTTTTAACATTTATGGGATAATTTCTAGAAACAATTGCTATCTTTAAAATTACAAGAGGCCACATGAACTGAAATTGCACACATGAATTTTAAAAAGAGACTGTTCGGCATATTTTATTAACCTTCCTGAGTAAACTTAAAAAACCTTTATGATACTTTTACCAACTCAGAATATAGTATTAACACAGTACATATATACTGATAATCAAAAGAAATAAAAATGAAATGCCTATTTGTTTTTAATTGAATTTGTGAAATTGTTTCTTTTTAATCTTTTTTTTTCTTTAAAATACCTATGTGTTTCAAAAATGCTGTATGTATTATAATACTGCTGAGCCAAACAGGATGTGCAATTGGGAATGGGACCGCTTTTAGTGATTATATGAGTGCATCTCTTTCAAAAAGAATACTCATTGAAGAGGTGAAATACAGGGATAGGGTTTGGAAATAAGAGTTTGCTATTGTTATTTGCAAGCTTCACCTTATGAGAGAGACCTCCAAGGGCTCAGTCATCAATCTTCCAAACTCAAGGCCATGCCTTCCTTTATCAAATCAATCCATCTGTAATGTCGTTGGCCATTTCCGCACTAGACTGTTATAGTGCTATTATTTCACTTTCAACATCCTATGGAATCCTGGGGTTTGCAGTTTAGGGAGGGTAGAACTCTCCTTTAGGATACCAAACCAGCCAACACTCCTTTGTACTGACTTAGTTGCATCTAACTGAGTATTAGTAGTTTATTGTTCAGATTTATGTTTCGCTCTGCAATAAGAAATGTTTCCACAGCAGAATGTGGAGGAGGCTATGTTCTTAACAAGACTTAGCTGCCTTTTAAGGGAGATTAGACACATTTATAGAGGATAAAGTGATCATCACTTGCCCTTTTTCCAGTGTAGCACCCAAACAGCTTATACACACGCTCGTGCTCCACCTCCCTGATGGGGTGGGCGAGACGGGCCGGTGGTACGCCCTCTACTCGGCGGCGGAAACGGGGTCCCACCTTGGCCGGTGCGCGCCAGCCTTCACCTTCATTGCGCCGCAGGGCTTTCGCAACGGATGAGCGCCAGCTATCCTGAGGGAAACTTCCAAGGGAACCAGCTACTAGACGGTTCGATTAGTCTTTCGCCCCTATAATCATTATATGTTACTCTAGTATCCAAAGCATTATCTTCTGAATGTCAGTTGACAGAGTGCAAAACCATGAGTTATTGTATCATGTCCTGTTTGTGGGCTTCCCATGTATAAGACATGGCTCTGGATTTACTTCATCATTAAAGAGGAAGAGGAGAAGACATGGGTCCACTAGTAACTACTTCAAATGGTCTCCTTTTTATATTCTTAATTTATGCACATGCAGTTAAAGGAATGCAGTCTGTATGGCTGAAATATGAGTACAGCTCCAACTATGAATCATAGAATCATAGAATCATAGAAATGTAGAGTTGGAAGAGACCACACGGGCGATCCAGTCCAACCCCCTGCTATGCAGGAACACCGTCAAAGCACTCCCGACAGATGGCCATCTAGCCTCTGCTTAAAAACCTCCAAGGAAAGAGACTCCACTACACTCGGAGGCAGCATATTCCACTGCCGGACAGCCCTGACCGTCAGGAAGTTCTTCCTGAGGTTCAGGTGGAATCTCCTTTCCTGCAGCTTGAATCCTTGTCCTGGTCTCTGGAGCAGCGGAAAACAAGCCCACTCCCTCCTCTACATGGCATCCCTTCCAATATTTAAACATGGCTATCATGTCCTCTCGTAACCTTCTCTTCTGCAGACTAAACACACCCAGCTCTCTAAGTCTATCCTCATAGGGCATGGCTTCCAGGCCTCTCACCATTTTGGTCGCCTTCCTCTGGACTTGCTCCAGCTTGACCATGTCCTTCTTGAATTGGGGTGCCCAGAACTGGACACAGTATTCAAGATGAGGTCTAACCAAAGCAGAGTAGAGTGGTACCAGTACCTCCCTCGATCTAGACACCATACTCCTGTTGATGCAGACAAGAATTGCATTGGCTTTCTTGGCTGCCACATCACACTGCTGACTCATGTTCAGCTTGTGGTCTATGAAGACTCCTAGATCCCTTTCACATGTACTGCTATCCAGCCACGTGTCCCCAAATCTGCATGTTTTCAGCATCCCCATGAATCCCTTCTAGGTTACTGGGTATATATACAGGCAGCACTGAGAGAGCATTCTACATACCTGGCCTCATTAAGTATCCTAATTAAGTTTGTTTTATACCTGTAAGGCACAATCCGCTTTCATACAAACTGCCTCCTGTGGTGGGGGAGGGGGCGGGGGAAACAGGGAGCATAAGTTCATTCAAGCATTCTTACCATACACATTTCATCACTCCTCTTGTAGAATAATTTGTGCACCCAGCTCTTCTGAAATAGGCAAGCTTCTATGTAACATGTAATTTCTAAAATAATTGCCCACAAAAATCCTAGGAAGATAAACACAGTTTTTTTCTAGGAAACCTCCAAACTATAAATCTTGCCATTGCACAAAACCTCCTGCACATACTCTTTGGAAATGTGTCAAACTGGATGGACAATTAACTTATTAGCCCCATATCGCCCCCTGCAAAAAAACAATAGTGATATGTTACTACTAGATGAACCACAGGAAGCCAGTCTACAACACACATGCACACAAACTCCAATGAGAGCTCATGAAGGAGAAACAGCAAAAATCTAAACTGGAGATGTCAAACCCTTTAGACCAAGAAGTCATTATTATGTTGGAAATTCCCTTCTGAAGAAATTAGAACTCTCTTTGTGAAATAAAAGACTTCCTTCTCCAGATCACTGATTCAATGGATGTTACATTGCAAAGTAAATAATTGGAGAATTCTAAGTAAACTGACATTTCAAAGATAAAGAAACTCCATGTAAGTGATAAGGAAAAGTTAAAAAAAAAGATGCCCCATAGATATATTTCATATTCAATTGGACATTGAACCAGTCAGCCTATATTTTCAAACATCCTAATGACAACACATTAATACTGACAATGTAACATCCCAAACCTAAAATCTTTCTCTCTTTCTCTTCCCCCTGCTCTCTTTCTCCATCTTTTCTCATTTTTTCTTTGCCAAAGCCTGTTCTAGCAACTTCCTTCCACACACACTTTTAGGACAAGGCTCTACTTCTTTGTGTATCCTTTTTTGAAATAGGTTAAGGACAGATTTCCCATAATTTCTGTCCTTCCCCAGATTTCCACTAAGCCCTTTTCACTATTATCAGTTTCTTTGATTGGACAATCACACATCCTCTAATCCTAGTTTTGAGAAAGAAAGATCTGCCATGGAAGGGAGTACCCTAGATTACAAACTTTTACCCCGGATTTACCTTGTAGTTGAGAGCCAATGTGGTGTAGTGGTTTGAATAATGAACTCTGGAGATTAGGGTTTGAATCCCTGCTCAGCCATACAAGTTCATTGGGTGACCTTGGACAAGTCACAATTTCTTAGCCTCAGAGGAAGGCAAAGGCAAACCCTCTCCAGAATAAATCTTGCCAACAAAACCCCATAATCAATTCACCTGAATCAAAATGACAGGAAGGCACACAACAATAACAGCAGCAACAATCCATGTTTTACAAAGGCCTACTACAAGAAATAAAAATGTATCAGTATTTTTTTTTATTCGTAATTTTAAGAAATCAGAATGTGAAGGTATGTAGTTGAGAACCCTTTGCACTTGCCATTTCTTTGAGTTTTGGGAGGAGAAGTTACCCCTAAGGATGTATTATACTTTAGTATTTTATCTTATCTTCTTTTGATTAATAGATGTACCTCCACCATGGGAGGAATGGAGATTTGGATAACCATGTCAAGGTTTAGATGCAGAGTTTAATCAAACTAGCCAGCTTTGCAATTGTTCTAAGTCCATTCAATCTGTTTTCTTGATCACTGGATTGGGGTCCAAAACAAACCTGTGACTGGTGCACACCCTTAGTCTCATTCTTGATGTTCATGTACATTGGGGACAATTTCACATTTTGTTCTATAAATGATCAGATAACTTCTGTTGGGATTCTGGCTGTTTGGCAAGTATAGTCATGTCATGCTTAAAAATTATTCAGAGTATTAGGGCAAACAGTGTACTATTTCATATCTTTATCATCTTAAAATATGTCATGGGGGACTAATGTGGGAATTCTATTCCATAAAGGTATCTTCTGGGGCTTCCTGGTAAGTTTGCTGCAATAAGTTTACCTCCCGTGTTGCACCCTGTTTAAACACTATCTTCTTGTCAATGTCCTGAAAGTCCTTTCTCATCTGCTTGCCATTGTCAGCCCCCAGCATGTCTTCCATGTCTTCCTTCCCACTCTTTTACATTGTGCTGCTGGCAACATTTACATTCACTTTCATCTTCAAACATTTTGTTTGTTGCAATTCAGATTCCGCTGCTGGTGACTGGAGACTTGTAAAATGATCTCTAACAAACAATAGTAAGAGATTAGAATCTTTTTTGCATGTGAATACATACTCAAAGAATATATTTGAGTGTGAAGTAAGGATAAGGAAGACTGCTCATCATATTTCACATTAAAGTGGGATTGAAATGATTAAAGATAGAGCCTTTTCTGCAGCTTACAGGACTTTCTCATTATCTTTGTTTTTTAAGTATGATAGTGGGATTTCCAACAGAGAGAAGCTGTTGAGAAAAACATTTTGCTACAGTTAGTTAATTCTTCCCTACATGTGCTATATTCAAAGTATCGATTTTAAAAGCAAATGAGGCATCTCTCACTCACTCTTTCTCTTTCTCCCTCTTCTTGCATGCGTAGCAAACACTAGCTGTGCCAATTTTAGATTATGATTTGCTCTGTGGGAATACGATTTTCTAATCTTGATTATATATTAAAATTAAAAGAATAAAAAGTTGGAAAATAGCACAAGACTGAGAAGTAAACAGGCTTGAGAGCACCAGGTTTTCCCGGTAACGTTTTGGACCAAAGAACAAACCCAAGGGATGATGTGGGTGTCCTGTTTTATTTTAATAAAGCAACTAACCTGACATGTTTACAGAATGGTTTTGGAAGTGCCTTGAGTGAAGGCACCCACAAATAATAAATTTCTAGGAAGCTTGCTATCACTGGGAGTCAGCACATGGTAAATTTTAGGTCTTATTAACTAATGCTGACTCAAAGTGTTCTTTGGCTCCTATGTGTACAGTTGAGATTTAGCACAGGCTGTAAAGTAAGAACACAACAGTGCCGGCAATGAAGCCATTCCCATAATCACAGCATAAATATTTACACATGGAATGATGTCCCACCTGCAGCCTGACACCAACAAATGAATGAATAAATAAATAAATAAAAATGGTACATTATAATGGTGCATTCTGTGGTTGTCATTTTTGTATTACATTTCATCTTGGAAAATGAGCATAGATCAGCCTGGTGCATAAAATCAGCAGATTAGTATATTTTGAGAGCAATATAGTGCTCTAGCATTTTACATTATGCTAAAATGTATTCTACTGTGCAAGAAATGATTCATCCTGGCCTAGTAGTGTAGTGCAAGAAGACTTCCCTGCAGTGTCCTCTTTAACTGAGGCTAACAGGTCATGTACAGTGGAAGTGAAGTTAAACTGGTCATGTTAGTATTTCAGATGCCCTGTAGAAGAAGTTTTATGATTCTTTCACAATCCTATTACATGTACTTGCACATGTGTGGGCTTATAACACCTTTTTTTCAACATTTTTCAAATAACCTTGCAGAATGATCAGTAGTCATGCTGGCTGGGGCATCTGAGAATCATAGTCCCCAAAGTTAACTTTTCCAAGGTCTGGATTTACAGAATTATGGAAGGTATTCAATTAACTTTTCCTGCCAACAGGACAGTTTCAAAGACTCAATCTTCTCTCTCTTGCTCCATGGAATCATTGACTTTGTACCATTTTGTTCACTGAATTATGATGGCAGTAGTGATCAGTTCCCATTCTTGCTGCATTTAGGACATATATATCACTTCAGTCTAGCATTGATCTATATTAATGGTTTAATTGTTTATTTTTAGTGACATAAACAATCTTTACTGCTTTTTAGTGGAAAGGCAGGACGGACATATAACATTTTAAAGGTTCAGAATCTTCCATGTGGGCATTAGCATTTATCATTGTTATTTGCTGTCAGCTTAAACATGTAGCAACCCTATGAATAAGAAACCTTTAAGTTCCCTAGTCATCAATTGTCCTGCCTAGGTTTTGTAAACAAAGCACTTTGGCTCCCTTGATTGGATTAATCCACCTGTAGTGTGGTCCCCCTGTTTTCCTACATACCATTCCAGAATTCATCTTTCATATCACATATCATTTCAGAATTCAAAGTGCATGCTGTGCCCAAACCCAGTAATACTTTAGACATTTCCAGATTCATTGAGCCTTGATGTTTACTTCTCTCTTCTGGAAAACTGACTTTGAGAGTAACTGTAAAATTGTGAATCACACAGCTTCATCTTCCGTGCATTGTGCCATCTGCACTTCGTGCATAAATGTCAATCTTCAAACAAAGAAAAGCAATGAAAGAGGTAAATTAGAGTTCATGAGTCCTACTCAAATTCTTTGAGAGCATTTGGAAGTGAACTCATTACTAAGCCCTCCCCCCGACAAAAAGAAGAATTTCCAAAGCTTGACTTAAACTGTAGCACGTGCATACTCTCCAGCATTTCACAGAGGAAAACCAAGACACAGGTGGCTAGCCAAAGTTCTCCGTGAGGAAGAACACAAAACCTGGGAGAGGCTGTTGCAGTTTATTTTTTGCCGGAGCCTACTGGGAAGGGCAAAATTCTGCACTTCCTTTCCTCTCCCTGATTTTAATTGAGTGCTAACTACTTTTGCACTTTGAACTCAGTTTGCAGCAAGTGAAGTAAGCTGAGGAGGGAAGGGGAGCAGAAAGAAATGGGGCATCCTAAAAGCAGCTGAAAAAATGGAATGATAGAAGATTTACAGCAACTGAAGTAAGCTGAGGGGGGACTGTCCTTGCCAATTTGAGACAGTTAACTGGTATGCATGGGCCAAATGTCATCTCTGAGCACCCTCCCAAAGGACACATGGTGCTGAAATCAGCTGGTTTCCTGATGCACAAGTAATTAGAAATCCCTCCCTGTTTCAATTAAATTGGGTAGTTTGGAGAGTTGACATGAGGGAGTTGAATACTCAATTTCCAAAACTGGAAATTATGGAGCAATTTGTCTTCTTTAAAGAAAAGAAAACTAATTTTAAATTTTAATGTTAAAATATTTGGGTTCAGAACCTTGGGTCCAGTGGGGGTTTGGAGGATCAGAATAAGAACTGGGCCACAATCATATGTTAATACATTGGTATCTTGTATTGCAGGGAGACTGGAGTATAGCCTTGAAATTAAAGTTATTATGAGATGTAAATTCTGAAAAATTTCACAGGTGGCATGGCTTTGTCCTTTAACTATCTTCAATGGACCTAATTCACTGAATTTAATTCTAGACAACTCCCCATACCAGTCCTGGTCAAGTTAGCAACCATCGCTTGCTGTGGACTTACCTGTTGTATCTGGGTTGGAATCAGGGCATTGTTGACATCAACCTTCTGTTGTTAACAATAATGAAGTAAATTTGTTGCAAGGTTATGGATTAATTCCTCAATATAATTTTTCCAGGACTCATTTTTCAATATGTAACCTGCTCTCCCTTTCTGTTTTGCTGTATACTACTTATGTCTGTTTGGAGCTGAAAAAGAAATGTGGATAAAATGATAAGATTATAAAAGTTAAGACTTATCTTATTGTTCTCACCTGTCAAAAGGTCTCTCTTGCTCTATTCTTACCTATCTATCAGCTTCCCTCAACACCTGTTTTCCCTCAGTGACAATCAAAAACTCAAGCTGCCTTCCATTGCTGACCAGCCATGGAATGACTAGCCCAAACATAGAGAACTTGGTTGAAAAGGGGCACTTTGTTTAACTTAATACGTATTTAAGCTGCACTGAACCTGAAAAGGAACAAGAGGAGGAACAACATAGCGTGGGATCAACTGAGGCCAGGTATCATCCTCAGCCTTCCCTTGGATGAACTCCCTAAACCCTTAGGGCAATCCAGTCACTGAGTTTTTCCTTGGCTGGGCATCTACTGGAAGGCAGGCCCAAGAAACATACCCCTAGTTACAGAACTGAAAATGAAAGGAAAAACCCCATGTCTACCTCAAGGGTAGACTCCTTCCCCATCCCCCAAGTCATAGAACCTGAAAAGGCAGTTCCAGAGTCCTGTCCCTCTTCCTTTATCTTCCTCCACTACTTGCCAAGTGACTACCTATTTAAAGACACCATCCAAAGCCAATCATCAAAGACCCCCAGATACAGTGTGGAGTAGGCAAAACCTTCAGGTAAAAGAAGGGAAATTCCTACCTGGCCCCAAAATGACCAGCAGTACTCACTCTGCACTAGAGGTGGGAGGTTAGGCTGAAATCAACATTCAGAAAGACTGTGAAGGGGAGAGGACAGGGCTTAAAACCCTCTAGCGCTGCTCCCAATGCACAGCATCATGGCACCTTGCACTTGACGCAATCAGAACTGGCCTCTCCTCCATGGAAACCATCAAAGTGCCATTTCCCACAGTGAGCATCCAGAGTCACATTCAGTTGATGTCTTGCAATTCTTGTCACACAAGCTTTATAGAAGCTTCAGTAATGGAACTTTGTTATGCATAGAAGGGGGAAAGGGGGAAATGATGTCGCCAGTGTTCTATAATTAAGTACAGGAATGCTATAGCATTTCGTCCTAAGAGTTAGTAAATAATAATGCCTGGATGTAACTTCAGATTTTTTTATTATTATTATTGTTCAACATTGAGGCACACACGTTTTGACTTATGAAGTAGGTTCAATTTTTAGAAAATGCTGAACGTACACTCTTATTATTTTCTGACAATAAGACACAGAGATTCTGTCAGGGAGTAAGACTGAACTTCCTAAGTTATAACTGATGTTTTCCCATCAGAATTCAGCTATTCAGCAATTTGATGTGTGCTAGAATGGACAGTGATGTGTCATTAATACAGACTAATGGCATACGTTCAGTTAAACAACCCAGCACATCTCTGTGCTTTTATATAAGCCAGGATTTTTGCAGTATATTTTGGCAAGAGGTTTAGTTAATACTTTTTTTAAAATATTTGAACTTTCACTTCAACTTTTAATCTTGCTTTGGATTGTCCTCTGACCCTCAGCCAGTTTCAGGGCAGGTGATAATGGGGGGTGGGGTGGAGGATGCCAGGATGTGATGGGGAAAACTGGGGAAAAATGTCTAGGTTTTAGATTCCAGATAGTATATGAACCACAGTTAAATCCTCTTCAAGTGTAGAACTGAATTAATTAAGGGGGGGGGGAGGTCCAGGACAGGAAAAGATGGTTGTCAGATGCCAGGGGCAGGAGATATTTATAAGCAATTAATAAGCTTTCTAATGCTGCAGTCATACTTAAAGCGTGCAACAAATGTTACTTTAGCATTCTGGTACACCTCCTACTCAAACTGCATGTGACACTGAGTGATCACAGCTCTTTTAGTTGTGAAGGTCCTTCCCCTGGCACTGTGATGTGGTTAAATCAAAAGGCTGTATTCAAGCCTGCACAAGGCAGGCAGGAGAAAGAGGTGTGCCTTTCCTGACACTTTGCTGTTCAAAATCAGCACACACACCATTTCTTTTCTACTACAGGGAGAAAAATTTGTTGCAGCTTTGACCAGATGAATGGTACTGGCAAAGGGTTAGGACATTTCGCCATCCCCCGCACTTTCCACGTTGTGTTAGGACTTCTGAGGCTTTTGCGTATAGTATAATAGCCCAGAGCTGCTTCTAGAGAAGGCATTTGTTTTGAAATCACCCTGCCTCAGAGATGGAATTTTACAAACAGTCAAGGGGGCCATTCACACTACAGTTACAGCACCATGGCCATTTCAGCACTACACTGTTATAGTGCTATTATTCCACTTTCAGCATCCTGTGGAATCCTGGGGTTTGCAGTTTAGGGAGGAGCATTTAGAATTCTCAGCCAGAGAACTCTTTGGCCTCAGTAAACTACAAACCCCAGAATTCCACAGGATGTTGAAAGTGGAATAATAGCACTTTAAGAGTGTAGTGCAGAAATGGCCCATGATTCCATTTCAGCCGTCATGGCTGTATCTTATGGAATTCTTGATTTTTGTAGGCTGGTGATGCAGAAGAGGAGCCCTCTGGCTGTGAATTCTTAACATGTATATATGTGCCTTCAGGTCATCTGTCAATTTATGGGAGCTCCAAAAATTTCACAGGGTTTTCCTAGGCAAAGAATACTCAGAGGTGGTTTTGCCCATTCCTTCCTCTGAAATACAGACCACAGCACCTGCAATTCCTTTGTGGTCTCCTATTCAACCAGGGCTAACCCTGCCTAGCTTCCAAGATTAGACAAAATTTGGTGCCTTTATACCCAGAATGATTAAATGTGCATCATAATGGATACTAATGCTCTTTGCAGGAGCTATGCCTGGTGCTTTTCTAAATACTCCTCCCAAAACTGCCAGTCTCAGGATTCCACAGGATGAAACCACAGCAGTTAAAGCCATAACGCTATCGTCCGTAATGGGCAAGGACACCAGATAGAGATGTCTTCTATTTCTAACCCGCCAATGTTTCCCTTCCACTTTTTCCATCTTTTTTTTCCTACTAGGAAAAAGGTAATTAAGGAAGAAAAGATGGAACAGGTGTGCAATGCTTTTTGATCGGCAGCAATAGAAGCCCTCTGCCTTGAAACACCTGAAATGTGAAATGTTGATTAAGCTTTTGTGCTGCTAGCAGTAAAGGAAAAAAGTAATTTCTGTTTAAAATATCCCTTTCCCTCTTTGGTACTACATTTCAGATTACAGAGTTCACTATGAATTTCTCTACTTTATGAGGGCATCAAGCACGATTGCATTCTAAGGAGCCAAGAGTGTTTTTAAGAAAGAATAAGCAAAGAAAGGAGACTGATTTAATTAAAAATGGTTTTATGTGCCATATGGAATGCTGTATTTTGAAGAAGTCCACTATTTGCCTGAAAACACAAGGAATGTAAAGTTGTAGAAGTTTGATGCTCATAATGCAAAACAAATGAAGATCAGTATTGGGTAAAAAAAGAGGGGGGAATATAAGATAAAAGGGTCTACATAATATTGAAACAAGTTTTTATTAAAAGAGATAGAAAAGTTATCATTTGCGGGTTTAAACAGCAGATCAAATAAAAAGTAGAAGAGAAGGGGGGGATAGGAGGAGAAAAAAGCAAAAAACAAATAACTCAAGAAAGTCATCCAAGGAAGCAACAGATGCTCTATGGAGGCTGGATTTAAAATTCTAATGGCATGTTCCTCCACTTTGGAACCAGTAGCAACTAACTTTCTGAACTGCACAATATGTTCCAGCATAGCTAATAGGAATATTCTATGATAATGTTAATTATGTTTGCTGAAATTTAGAGTTCTTTATTTCAGAACAAGTTTCCTTTCTCCTTGCTTACTATGTGTCTGTACAATCCTCCATTCCATAGATGTAGGCCACACTAATCAGTGATTATTTCTACTACTAAACATTGACACAAGGCACAATGATATCATGTGGCCACAAATGCCTCCAGGTTGTCCTATGCATGGAGAGTTTCCAAAGCTGTATCAAACGTTGACAAGAATATTGGGAATGCAGCATTACAGATGTGATGTTCTATAAAGCCATTCAGTGAAACAACACAGCTTTGCTATTGCACAGGACACAGTTGGTCTATATGAAATAGCAAGATGTGATTACAGTTACACCACATTTTAGATGAGGAAAATCCACCTAGGAAACTAAATAGAAGGTGACTAGAAATGATGCTATGTCAGTTCTGGTCATCATCCAAGCCTTTCTGTTGTTTGAGAAGACTGTTTGGAGTGCCTGTTACAGGCCAAGGAGCCCAAATTAGCCTTCAGAAGCCTCCCAATACCCTTTTCAGTGATTTTAAAGTGGAAGGGGTTTTTTTATCCAAAAGATAAGGTCTACTGGGTGTTCAATAAGCCACAGGAACTCTTCACAAGGATCACAAATTGCTAGCAAGCCATATAATTCCCACCTCTAGAATCACAAATAAAAGTTTCCTCAAGTCCCCTTCACTGTGCTCATTAAACAGAATGGCCTCCCAGAATACATCATCCTGGATACTTTTCCAGGATTGTTCAGCCTACATGAAAACCTGTTTGGTTTCACTAGCATCTGAACACGAAGTTATTGCTCACTTTAGTATCTGAGAGAGATTTTGTTTACTGCTTCTCCTTTCCACATTAATAATAATGTTTTATTGGATGGAATAGTTTTTTTTATTGTGGTTTTAGATAGTAGTTCTGGTGCCCATGGACAAAGAGTGTGATTATAAAAACTTGTGCACACATGTGGACACATGCGCGCACGCGCACACACACACACACACACACACACACACATACAATATGCTAATATTCAGAGGTTATTGTTTCCAAGAAGACTTGCTTTGGGTGTGGGTGTGTGTCTATATAGCCTGTGCTTCTATAAAAGCAAGCAGGAGACCTATCTCCAACAATACAAACAGTCTGTCACTTCCAGTCAAATAAAAGTAAAACCCTCTATCTATGGAATGCATCCTCACTCTGTTTTATGGTCCATTTCCTTAGGCTGTGATCCTAATCACATCTATTTACTCACTTATTTGCACATTTACTTATTTAATTGCACATTCTGAAGTAACATACATGGAATATCTATCTTTCTCTTTATTTCTCTATCTAATCAAAAGATAGCCATTGGATAGCAAGACATCTATGACTGCTTACATCTTAAAATAAACTACTTTTGTGAGGTATTATCAAGGCATCAAGTTATCTTCTTCTTTAATGAAATGCAAAAGGCTGATCTCTAAAAAAGATACACTGAACTTTTAAAGAAACCTAATTTCTTTGCTGACAAAGAATATCAAATATTGCACATAAAAGACAGTTTGCCTCCTCATTGATGAAATGAGCTCCATAACTCACCCATAGATTGCACTGTCTCTCATTGAGCAGGCTAATATGAACAGAAGAGAAAGCCTTCTTTTTAATAAGGTTATTTACTTTGTAATTAGAAAAACAAAATAATTAAGAATAGATTTAACTTCCTACCACATTGGAACAGCTTGTTCAATGAAGCTGCTGCAACCCTCCAGACTCCTATTACTCTTGCTTTGTGTGCTCTTTACATTTCTATCAATGTTTAAACACAAAATTTGGCACTTTCTCTCAGCTTTCATCTCTGATAATTTTAAGGTACGAAATGTACTTATTATCATGTGCACATATCCACATGTAACTCTATGTTTGTTTTCAATTAAGAAAGACAATACCTTTTTACTAGGCAGACAAATAAGCTACAATATCTCATTACCACGATAAATAAAATTAAGCAATAATATTCACAGAAAATATTAATGATAAAAAAAAAGTCTTATCCAGTTCAGGCCAGGATCTCTTTCAAAATTTTGGTTAGTATGGTATGCTCCATCTAGGAATTTAAGTTCTGCAGGCAAAGGATTACTATTTGTTCCACCAATATGAACAGCTCTGTCAAGGCTGCAAGCCTTTCGAGATATGGCTACACATTTGTGGAATAGTCTTCCTTTGGACATCTGGCAAAAGGAGGATATCACTCATATTTGTGAAGGGCTAAAGACCTTCCTCTTTGAATCACTGTCTTAAACCACTAAGTTATGTTTAAGGTGCTGAGATGGGTAGTGACTGGTGGGGTGTTGGGGATTTCATTCTACATGTAACTATAGTCGCTGCCTGTAAATGTTGATGTTCCACCTTTTGGTGAAAAGGGTATTATAAATAAATGTTGTTGTTGCTGTTGTCATCATTGTTGTCATTGTCATCTTCATCATCATCATCATCATCATCATCATTCTAGGGCCCCTGCTCCAGGACACATTGATAGAGCCTTGACAGACGTGGAGACTAATTGCATGCAGTATAACACTAGATCATGAATGTTGCATGAAATAGCATCTTCTCTTTCTCCTTTTGGATTTGGAATGAGCAGGACAAGATATTTGAATGGCTACATATAAGAGAGGGTAAGAAGAAGATTCCTGACCCTAGTCAAAGACATATGGAAATTAGGATCCAACAAATATTGTCCTTCCCTTCTTACTAACAAATAAAACGTGGGAGGAAGACACTCAAATTAAAATCACATTCTCTTGAAGTCCTCACACCCAGTCCTTTTGCTAACAGTCTAGGACAGATTGAAGACTAAAGGGCTGCTGTTTTAAAACTCTAAATGAAGATAAAGTTGTTTTTTTCCTTGTGTGAAGTATTTTATTTCATATTTCCTGTGGTACCAAAGCTTTAGAGATTGTTTTGGAAACAAATCACTGTCATTGTCTATTCAACATGTCTTTTTAAGGCATGCCATAGTAGTTAGTTGAAAGGCAATAGTGTAGGGCCTGATACATATGACAAGTGGTTTCATGGCATGATGCTCACCATACCAACACAAATTGCCAATTTGTGTTCTTTTCCCCACGTGGTACAGGCATGTTCCTCACATGGTGATTTTGGGATAAGTGCTTTTGCTTTGGATACACAGTGTGTGAGCTCTACGCCTTGAATAACTTGAAAATCAAGTATTTCATTGTTGTGGCTAGTCCTTCCACCAATTCTGGTCTCCATTAATTCCCAACATCATGTTGTGAATTATGCTCATAATTGCTCACCATTAGCATACTGATGATGAATTTGTCTGTACTTAGAATGATTCTCTGTACTTGGATAGCAGACATTCAGTCTGGGGGACTTCTCAGACCAGTGCCCATCTTGAAACCTAACTGGTGTGTCAGAGCTTGTACAAACTTTTGCTCTATGGGAATAGCCTTTGAAAGCCAAGAAGGACCTTTACATTACATTGAGGCAAGAGAATTGTGGAAAGTTGGCTCTATATTTGCAGAGAATAAAGGTGTGTTTTGGTATGATATTTACTGACTATGCAATGTAGTATTTTCCAGGCATGTGCTACTGCAGAAAGTATGAAAATTTAAAAACCCTGGAGTTTTTTTTACCCATAACAGATGTCCATAGTTTGCCTCATACATCAGTTTTATCTTCACCAAGTAAAAAATAGGATGTGTGAGCCAATCTTTAGGGTAGTAGACAAATATAAGTTCTCTGGCTTCCCAGCATTTCAAGAAGAGCAAAGGTCACCTAAGGTTATTGAACTGATTTTTAGAAGACTTTTAAAAGATATGCTGTACAAATACTATCCCTGAGGATGTGATGGTGTTTTCATGAAGTGGGCATAAAATCCTTGACATTTAGAAATGACACAATATGTCAGTATGAGGTTGCTCAGAATAAATCTTGCTAAGTATTATCAGCTTTTCAAAATGTTACAAGGTACAGTTATTCAGCTTGGAAACAGTTTTAACCATTAAATATTGAAACATAAAGGTAAACCCCATCACCATCAATCACATCTATACCTTCATCCCAGATTCTTCAAGTGTGCATCAATAGTCCTTACAGTAAAAATAGACATCAATAATGTCTTTTAAACAACTGTTTGATCTTTTACCTTCAAAGGCCATGCTCATGTTTAAAATAATACTGAACTATGAGTGTTAAGACACCATTGGCTGCTGTTTTATATTGTGTGCCCTGCATTTAGTTCACTTACCGACATAGGAAGCCTGCAGTTTTGTTTGAACATTGATTCTCTTAGACTTCCTGGAAAATGAGATGTATATTTCATGAGACTACCAGAGCAGACAACAATTTAGAAAGAGACATTCATTAATATGGCTTCAAACTGTTTTCAGCTAATGAATATTGTGGGTGGAAGCAGAAACCACTGTCTTCTCTCTATCTATATGTTCGAGCTAATTCACAGAAAAGGTGGAATCTTGATGATTGCCACAGCTGGATCCTAAGATATTACAATATTAGATTGGCAAAATGATTGTGTTAGTGATTGGAATGAAAAGTTCCAGAAAACTTCATTGCAAGCAAAATTCTATGCCAGTTGTTAGGTTCTCAATTTCTGTTTGTTAGACTGTCTTATTTAGTAGGGGACTCAACAGAACCAAAACAAAGAGGGATTGCCTTTTATACAACATTGCAGCAGCATGTGTGAAATCCTTATTTTTGAATTCAAAGCCAGCTGTTTTCTAGTACTATATCATTCAAATTTTAGAATGCAAAATGTTTATAAGTGGCTTATTATGACATTTTCCCACTTTTTCCTTAAAACAATACCAAAAAAAAAAAAATCCCTACCTCATAAAGATATGCTACAAGACAAAATGAAAAACAAAAAAATATAAAGAGGAATAAGAGAGCAGGGAAAAGATGTAGAGTGCTGAATAATATGAATTCAACCATGGTTTTCTACTGAGATATTTCTATCCAAAAACATATTTAAATTTTATTTTATTTTTTAGTCTGAGCTTTTTTCCCTCTCCTAAAATCTATGTTGATCATACAATTCCAACTCATTTCTGTCCAGAGGAATAATAATAATTTGTGTCTTAGCAGCACTCATAACGAAAACAACTTTTAATGGGTGTATATTTCCAGTTTGCTAGAAAATAAGGATGGGAGGGTTATTGTATTAGGTTACTATCTGAGCGACTGTGTGACATAGAAAAATGGCTATGAGAGGGACCTACTATCAAGTAGTCTGTGTTTTATTGTATAGGAAGATAGCATAAGAAGCTGCCTTTCAGTGAGCCAGCTCACTGGTCCATCTAGCCCATGATTACCAAATGGGATTTGCAGTGGGTCTCTATAGTTTCAGGTAAGGGTTTTTTTCCCCCTGATCTAGAGATCTCTGGAATTTCTTAATCATCTCTTATCACAATACTATCCAGCACTGCCCCTACTTAGCCCCTTGTTTTCTTAAGGGAATTGTAGTGGTTAGTTGGTTTATTTCTGTCATGAATTCACCAGGTGATCTTACGTAAGCCACACTTTCTTAAATTTAAGTCTTCTAGCAGCAGAGTGGTAATAACAAGTTCAAGGGTACTCCACGTATATCAAGAATGCAGTGTGCGAGGGCATTTTCTTTACTAGAATGCACAATTATCATTATAACTATTATTAATCATACAAAAATATGTTTCCAAAGGGCATGACATATGTGCTGCTAATGTCCTTGGTGTATTGGCTTTCTAGCAGTATTTTATTTATTTACCAGCATTTCAGCAAATTTTTCAGGAACCAAATAGACTCACAGTTTCCTGGCTTAAATACAGATGCAGACCAAAGAAGAAAAAAACAAGCGAGCTAGCCTTTCCTTTTGTTGTTAGGTGAATATCTTTCTGTTTAAGTTGGCTTTTGATGTATAAGCAGGGAAGATTTACTGAGATGCTTTGTTCATCTTTTCTAACTTTGTCTTCTAACTTTCTAACTATGGACCTTTCCGCACGTGGGAAAGGAACCATGCAAAAACGGGAATCACCGGACTTCTTCAGCATCCGAGCAAGTCCGTCGGGACGAGGAGCAGTGTGAGCTTGTCGCTCCGCACTGCTCCAGTGTCCAAAATGGCGGCTTCCAGTTGGTGAAGGCTCTCCACCAACCAGAGAAGCTCACCAGCCTAAAGCCTGCCCCCATCAGATCTGCAGGCACGCACTAGTGCGTGCCTGCAAATCCGCACCAGAGCGCGGCAACAGAGCGACACGGAGTCGTGCACTGTGTGCTTTTTAAAAACCTCTAAAAAGAGGTTTTTAAAAAACATGCTGTGCGACCAGTTCTGGTCACTCCAGAGCAGACTGAGGTGCGGAACTGCAACAAGTAGCCCGCCCCAGTCCACTCTACGGTGCAGAAGATCTCCGTCGGAGGTCACTCTAAACCGTTTTAATAGCCCGGTGCGGAAAGGGCCTATGTCTTTTCAATTATTTTAATATTGTTTTATTGTATATTTTGTTTTTAAAATTTCATTGTTCAGTTGTTGTTTTTTAAATTGACTCTTTCTGGTAGTCACCTTGTGTTCCACTCTGGGAGAACGGTGGTGTACAAAATTAATAAATAAATATTTGCAACTTTAATCTGGATCCAGCCCTTGGTTCTGAGATTTGATGGTGAAAGAAGGAGAGGGTAGCATGTGCTTAGGAGCACTGATGAGGTGAAACTGTTGTCATCACTGTCATGTACGATGACATCTCACAAGGATGCACAATACAAACAGTGCAACTAAACAGTACAATTCACTGCCAAAATGATGTCTACCAACTTGAACATCTTTGAAAGGGCAATGGATCATTCACAAAGGGTTAAAGCCATCAATGGCTGCTAGTCAGGATAGGTAAATATCATCTCCAGTATTCAGGGCAACATGTCCTACTATATCAGGTGCTGGTAAACAAGAGATGAAAAATATTGTTACACTTATATCCTGTAAACCTGCTTGTCAGAGTAATAGCGTGTTGGGCCAGACAGACCTGAGGTCTCATCCAGCATGGTTCTCAGTTGTAAAAACATAACCGACCAACCCTTTTGTGCCCATGTCAGTGTTTTCAGACAATGAAGTTAGAGGGCATTCTCAGGGAAAAAGGAAAAAGAGTGGAGATACTGAAACAGGATCAGAGCAATTTGAGGACAAAGCAGAACAATCCTGGCAGAGGGACTATATATGGGGGAGGATGGTGTAAACAGAGAGCATGTGAAGTAGCGTATAATCAAATTCTAAGTAATTAGCCTTAAGGTTTCAGTTGCAGCTGTGAACTGAATGAGATGCTGTTTGTATCTTAAATTTCCAAAACAAGAAAATGCAGCATGCATATTAATAAGCAGTTTGCAAAATGTCCATAGGCACTGAATAGGTGCTGGTATATGCTTGTTATTATATGGACTTATAAGACTTACATTAAAAGGGGTAACATAAATAGCACTAATCTTTCTATATATCTCATTTTATTATTTCTGTTGTGATTATATCATTGACTCTACCACTGAAATTTCAATGTGGCCCACTGTAAACCATTCTCAAACTTTTTTGTGCCTTCAGAAATTTTGACTAAACTTTATAATACTAGGCTTTGACATAGCCATTCTCAAACATCAGTCCTATATTTTATAATCATCTTGTGGTGATAAATAGTTACTTTTCAGAACTGATTTATTTCCAATTCACTCTAGGATCTTTCACAGACTTACGTATCTTTCTTGCTGCATAATACATATCTGTTATATAAAATGAAAGCATTCCTGATCATTTTATTGAATATGAGTTTTTCCAAGTTGTAGCATGATATCTGTCAAAGAAAAATGTTTGTAATATTTACATGAAGAAACCCTTCATTGATTTTTAAGGGCACTTAAAAATACACACAGCTTTGAACTGCTCAGTCTTATGTGGAGTATGACAAGGTTACATTCTCATGTTTGACATGTTCATTATTAAAATTTTGTCGTTCCCTTCTCTCCTCTGAGCTAAGGGAGACGAATTCATTAGAGATGGGTAAATAAAAAAGTGATTTTCTCTGTAAATTAATATAATGACACACTTTCGTGATGAATTTTCTAAATCGTTTCCAGGTTATACTTTCCTCTCCATGGGTTCAATTATCTTTGTCATAAAAAAGAGCTTTTTCATAGACAACCTTTACCCATTATTCAAAGCCTAATTTAACTATAAAGCTGTTAATATCACATTTTAAAGGAGATGATGGATTTCCTTTTAACCTATTTGAAAATTTTCAGATTAGATACTATAATATTCATAGATATAACCTTACCAATTATGAGAAGGAAAAACTGAAAATACAAATATGGCTTTAACCTTGAAAGCTGACATGAGTTTATACAAGAGAGAAAAACTGTCATTTAATGGATTCTGGGTATTCCCCCCAACTCCGCCCCATGCTCAAGAGAAAGTCTGTTTCCTTTTCTTTAAACTAGTCAGAAGGACTTTTAAAGGAGTTTCCTTAAACTCAGGGCCAGCATCTCTCAAGAGATATAAACATGCAGGCGAAAAACATGTGTCTTCCAGGAAGGCTCTTGAACATAAAACAATCAGTAAAACTCTGGCAATGTTTGCTCATGTGCTCCATGCACATACATGCTTGCCTTCTAATCCTGACCAAGTTGTCTGTATTTTCCCCACAAAGGCAGATTCAGAATTATTGTTGTTGTTGTTTTTTGCCTTATGTTTCCCATCCTTTAAAAAAAAAAAAATTAAAGAAATTGTAAAATAAAGAGACAGACAGACAGAGAGATACTTGGTGCATGAAATGTTCTATAGATATAGTTAATAGTGATGAAATTCAGCTTGTCTGCAGATTTGCATATACATGTGGGGCTGCCAGTTCAATTCTGTAAAGGTGAAATGAGAATTCCACAGGCTTACACACCTGCAGCCTTCTTCTTGCAAGTCTGTCTGCCGTACAAAGACAATGGCCAATACAATTGGTTAATTGTTGCTACTCCTTCTCCAGTCCCCTAAATTTTATATCAAATGTTCTGATGAACTCTAAAATATGCCTTGCTTCTGAGATTTTTCTTAATGACTCAATAAAGGAGTATTCAACTTTTAGATTTATTTCTACAGCCCTATCAGCATATTATAGTATCTGTTAGTAGATCATCTCACCAGAGCCTTGTCTACCTACTTCAAAATTTATTAAAACTTGTTGAATCGGCTAAAAATGGATTACGGGTGCAGGCTGTGGATTTAATTGAGGCGCATTATCATTCACTTCCTCACCTGCATGTACTCCAACTGTCCTGATTGGACAGGGGTAGGCCCAACTAATGTTCTGTGATCCCACTTTTTCAACTGTTTTTAAAATGTCTCTTTTCCTCCTACTTTCATTCATTTTCACTGACTTATTTCAGTTGCTGCAAACCGAGTTCAAAATGCAACAGTAGTTTTCATTCAACTCATTAGTGGGGAGGGAGCATAATTTTGTTCTTTTCATCTGCCTCAGGCAAAAGCAAACTTCTGCAGCCTCTTCTAACTTGTGCGTTCTTCCTTGTTAATAATTTTTGCCATCCAGAACACACTCTGACAACGCTTGGCTCTATGTGTCCCTGTTTTCATCTGTGAAATATTGGAGAGTATGCACCTGTATAATTCTAGTTGTGCCTTGGGCCACCAGGGAAGATGTCTTTCCACAACAGAGTGGCTCCAGTTAGATGTCTGTTCTTAAATTCTTCTTTAGGTGTAAAAAAACTAAGGCATGCAACTAGTCTTTAGCTTGAACATCATGAACAGAAAGACCACTGAGCCACTTTTGTCTTTGCTAAATTGTTGACAGGTTTCTTCAAGTCTGTGCCAAATATTAACAGAGCTCAATATTTTTATGTGCTAAGAATGGTCTTTTAGGAAGCCTAAAATGCCCCCTATAATTCCTTTATGTCAGAAAAAGTAGTATTTAAATGTTATATGAATATAACTAATATAACAGAATCAAGGAGGAGGAATAATGCTATTGAAACAAAATGTCACCAAGTGACAGAGAGACAGAGGTGCTGCCTGAATATGTTTTCTAAGCAGCTTGACCAATTATATGAGACAGATCCCCTCTCCAGGCTGGTCCCATAGTTCCAACCCATTCGGTTCCTGTCACTCACTTTGCCCCTTTTCTCCTCAAGATCCCTCCCTACATTAGGTGCTTGGGCCTGAAGGTGATCCCTACATGGACCAGAGGATGTGTTGTTCAGTGGGTTCAATGTGGTAAATCTGACCAGGCTCTCTGTCAAAATTTAATAGGAATAGCCTGGCATAGTCACAAAAAAGAATAAACAAGTAGAAGTTTATCAGTACATAATTAGATCACACCTTAAACAGTGAAATATTTAATTGTTAAAAAGTCCTCCAAACCCTATTCAGTTCTTCCCCAGGCTGATTGTCCCATTTCTAGTACAACTTTTCCCTGTCTCTAGACCATCCTTCCCATATATCTCTGCAATCCTCTCCCTGTCTCTAGGCCATTTTTCCCTATCATGTTCCCTGGAATCTTGGGATTTGTAGTGCAGGGAGGGGCTTCTCTATCCTGCCTCTCATGATATCTGGGAAGCTTACAATAAAATCAGTTGGATCAATTTAAAATGTAAGACAATGAAAGTAATTTAAGTATTCTAAAAGCATGAAACATTCCATAATTTTAAAAGCTGACATTAAAATGAAAAATGAAATATGAAATTTGCATGCATTGAGTAAAGTAATTCAGCCAAAAGACTTCTGTAAAAAGTCACGTTTCTTTCTTTTCTTTTTCTTTTTCAATTTTAATACTGAAATGAAATCCGCATTGGTTCCAGTCAGGCCTCCAATGGGAAGATATCCCACAACCAGACTGCCACAGCTAAGAAGTGCCTTTTGTGTTTCTTCACACAGTGCATGCTTCCCACTGGTGGGATATAGAACAGGGATCCTCCAGCAGATCTCAGTCCTTGGGTAGATATGGAGAGAAACACTCCTTCAAACCATTTAAGACTTCCAATAGCACCTTGAATTCTGGGCAGAGACATATATAATGTAATTGTTTTAGTAAAATCCACAACAACAGAATCTAAATATAAAATAATAAATCTGTCATTTGGAATTATATCCAGTATTAATCTGGTCTGGGAGGGCAATGGCTTGTTCTTTCTCTCAGCTGCAGAAATGTATTAAGAGACCAGACCAGAAATCTCCTGCCCTTCCCTTAACACTGAGTGGCTGTAGAAATGTTCCTCAAAATTGTCAAGTTGTGGTTGCTCTGGCTGTATCACACTCTAGGAGATACTGGATATCAACTTTCACAATAACTGAAACAGGACATAATTTGGTATAAAGGGATATTATGCAAGTGTGTATGTCACCAACAGTATTCTGGACAATGCCTGGAAGAAAGAAGGTTGGCGTGGTAAAGTGTCAAACTAAGTTCTAGAAACCACACTCATCTATGAATTACAGTAGCTTTATAGTACTGTGACAATTCAGTGCAACTAGGCACAACATTTTAGGTTTCCAATGCATTCAATTCATACTCCCTTTCTAATCAGAGCTGTGGTTTTATCTTAGGGGTTGCAGTTTTTCCTTGGGGGAATGCAATTGCTGCTTCCCTGTGGTGTTATTGCATTTAGAAACTCAAAGAATATGTTAGGAAAAAAATTATACCAGCCATGCAGAGTAACATCATTCAGTAGATTTCACTATAATTGCACGTTCACACCAACAAAAAGTCATAGAAAGCAATTGTCTCAGTTGCAAATGTTGTCATCTTAGACAGGGACCATATCAGGGGCTAAATATAAGGCAGCATTTCACAGTGGAATTATTTAACGTACTAGTCAATCAAATGTGACAGTAATAGCTAAACACAGAGTAACTGCTGAGAAAATGGACTTGTGCGATGAAAGTGGACATATTCTTATGACATTTATTAAGGTTTATATTGTGCGTAGCCCTAGTGCCCTAATTATTACTGTATTTTAAGTTGTTCCTTTCCTTATTCCACTGTTTTTATCCTAAAAATAAGCTGTTGGCCTGTAATATGTTATCTTCTCTTTGTTCAAGCCTCAAAAGTCAACCTTTTTAATTCATATAGCTAGTTCTCTATGTACATAACACTCTGAAAAGTGCCATTTATACACAGTACTTTGCAAAGAATGAGGGAACATTTTCTACTCAAAAGACACACAGTCTAAAAACAAACACAGAGAACATATAGGAAAGAAAAGGAAATGGATGCAGAGTAAACAGCATGAGAATTTACAGTTATTTACATTAATGTATACTAAAGCGTATCATGAGAAGACATGAATAATCAGAAAAGACAGTGGTGCTTGGCAAGGTAGAAGATAAGAAAAGAGGAAGAGTGCATTACAGGTAGATGGACTCTATAAAGGAAGCCACAGTTCTGAGTTTACAGGGCCTCAGCAAGGGTGTTGATAACAGGGTGATCTGAAAGGCACAGGGTCATCAGAAGTCAAAGGTCAATTTGATGGCAGTTAGCAACAGCAACAACAACAACAACAATACTGGGACACTGAAGTGGTGTTTAAAAAAAACTATGGAGAAGTGGACAATCTCTTACAACAACTTTCATGACACCGAGGACAAATCTTGAACTTTAATCAAGGCTAGGAAATGCCATAAATGATTGTCCTAAAACTGCTATATTCTATAGTAGAATATATTCTCCAAACAAAGATTCTGATGTCAGTTGATTAAGCTGGAGCAGAAAGCTGGAACCAGAAGTAGGTTCTGAGATGCAGCCAAGTTGGAGAGGACAGAAGATAGCAGAGAAAGTGTTGCTTTGTTGGCCCGTGAAAACCATAAGATAAAATTTCTGATATTTATTTTGGGATATCCCAGAACTTGGAAGTGTTACCTTTTTTTGGTCTGCAACTCCTAAAAACTCCTAGAGATCTGTTATCAAAAATTGATTCTGGGAGTTTTGGCCTAAAAATGTAATTTTCTCGAGATCTGCCAGACTAGTCCACTGGGCCTTCATACTGTCAACTAGTCATGAAGACTGAAATTGCACATCCTTGTTTACTTCTGTGTTTGAAAAGCAGTGCTGAGACTTCTTAGTTTTTCTGCAGGCCCTGAAATTACTGCTATTAGAAAGGACTGCTGATGGGCAAAGCTCAGCGTAGGGGATAACTAAGGCCCTTTCCACATGGGGGGGGGGAACACAGGGTAGGAAGACCTCACCTGGAGGCCGTCCACACTGTGGAGTGCGCTAGGGAGGTTAGAAATGTGGAGGTTCCACACCTCAAACCGCCCTCATGCGGCCGCGGGGGTGGCATCGTGTGTTTTATAAAGACCACGTTTCATGTGGTCTTTATGAAACATGTGCGCGCTAGCCCATCGCAGCGCCCCATGTGGAATTGCAGGGGAGTGCAAGCGCGTCCCTGCAGAGCTGCCCAGGGGCAGGCTTCCAGCTGGCACGCTTCTCCGATTGGCGGAGAGCCACCAGAAACCGCCAGCCACCATTTTGGGCGCCGCCAGATGCCACTGGATGCCGCTGCCATGTAGAGCGGCGAACACATGCTGCTCCTCACGGCGATGGGGCTACCCGAATTAAGGTAAGCTCCGTTTCCGCGTGCGCAGCCCCATTTCCCCATGTTTCACGCCCCCCATGTGGAAAGGGCCAGAGTCATTGGATTTCAAATAAGAATTTGCAAATCCATTTCCTGTTAAAGAAGGCCTTGGCATATGGCGCTAATTATTTCACTAAGTCTGGGACCGTTTCAACATGGTGTCACTGTCCCATAACGGAGACGCATTGCTGCGGGTCTGTGAGCTGTGCTTTCACATGACATCATTGCAGTGCTACTGCCAGTGCGTCCCCACCCATCACAATTATGGGATATTCCATTATCAGAAAAAATCTGGTAACGGCCCCTGATCGTGCAATGCTCCCATCCCTGGTGCCTGTGTGGAAATGGCAGAAGCATGATCTACACACTTCCTTCCCCAATGCAGCACAGGAAAGGGGCCAGCTGCATTGCAGAAGGAAGGAGTATATCCCTTGTGCTACCCCTCCACTGGCACCCACCTGGGTGTAGAAAGGGATGTTCGGGTTACACTCCCATTCCAGCAGTGGCACTGCCAGGATTGCTTCAGGACAACAGTGGGAAACAGTAAGGTGTGGAAAGGGCTGGGGTCTCAGGACACTAGCATAGTGATTTATTTATATGAGGAAAGACTACAGTTTTGCTTAATATCCATCATAAATATGCTACTTAAGGCCAAAGCAGACATAACTTCAAAGATATAGTTGGCCAAGAGTCTCAGCTTAATTAAGCATCCTAGCATGGAGATAGGGAAGAGGGCTTTAATCCTTTTTCTGCTATTAGGTGTTGGAAAATGGAAGAGAGACCAGTGTACCTCACAAGCAAAGTAATTAGCATTTGCAAGCAAAATTTGTCACAAACCATCACCACCACACATAGAGTCTCAACAAAGGGGGGAAAACGTGGAGCATTAGTTTTCATATAAAAATAATATGTCATTTTGCTTACAAACACTAAATATTTCATATTTTCTCATGGTGGGAGGTTCTGTAACATGTGCTTATCAAACATGGATTTCATTTCATGTGTGATATACACTTCCTAACATTTCATGTGACGAGACATAGGTCATAGGCAGTATTTGATATGTTTGTTGCAAAGAGCAATCAGCCTGTGGTATGGAAATTGCTAGAGAGCACCCTTTTCTTCCCCACAAGACCCTCACAGATTAACCCACATGATTCAGTCCATTGTTTTGTTCCTATTGTCCAGAAAGGGTCTATACTTGAAATGTGTGTGTGTTTGTGTGTGGGCGTGTTTGCTTCTCTGCCCTTTGTTGCTCTAATTCGTTTGGCCTTGCTGCCTGTCACTGTTCTCTCCTCTAATCAGTCTAAAATGCCACTGTGAAACTTCTATTCTTTTCTCTGCTACTGCCATGTCACTATCCTTCTGAGTCCCTTTATTGACATCCTGTCTTATTCATATCATGTTTAAGCTGTTTGCTTCAAAGATAAATAATAGCACACCAGCCACAGCTTTCCCTTCCTTCCCTGCTCTGAGTATTTTTCTATACCCAGCTGTCTTTGCTTTCCATTTAGGTTTTTAAATTCCATCCCCCTCCCCAGGGTTATCATTGTCTAAATTATCCTTAATTTGTCTAGTTCAGTCTGAACTTATCTCCCTTTATCTTTGAGAAAGATCACTGGAGTAGTACACTCTCTTCCTTATATATCATGAGATTTAATGCAGGGATTGTGATCCCTGGCTGCAGGTTACAGGCGGTTCCCCATCCAGTTGGTTGGTTTTCCATTTTGCCAAGGGTTGGAGAGATGAAAGGATATCTAAAGGTCTATTGCATTCTAATCTCTGGCTTGCTGCTCAGGAAGGTTTTGTATGTACCTTAACACCGTTTTGCACTCCCAAAAAGATGTTCCATAGAACTGAGTCATGGCTTGCAGCTCAAGAAAGTGTTTCATGGAAGAAGGGCTGGGTGAGCATTTTGTTAGCAGTTCATTTCTAATCAGAATGTACCCACATTTGCATCATACATAGAAGATGTCTAAACTCACAAATTTGCTCATTCCTGCAAGGAACAAAAGTTTGTTTACCAATAAGATTGGTAAAGTTTTAGATGATGTGTGTCCAGACCCCGATTTGTAGAAACTCGACACTGATCTTTCCAACTGGTTTGGAAATATTCAACATTATTATTGAAATATTATTGTTCCTCCCTGTAGGAGCTCACTTTTGGGGTCTCTTTGGTTCTCTAATGATTCTCTATATGTCATTGCTGGGAGAGATCAGCAGGTGATTGGGAGTGAGTTGCTGTTGATATGATCCAAGTATGGCAGTTTTGCTCCTGTGTGGCTAATAAAGTTTACTGATTGATTTGATTTTCTCCCTTTATCCAAATGGAACTCAAACTGGGTTACGATATAAGTTAAAACAAAACAGCTAAAACAGTACAGAATACTATTTTAAAAACTAAATATATAAATAAATAAAGCACTACTTTTACAACATTAACTGAAAACACAATTAAAAACACATGAAATGCATATTATTAAAAACAGCACACCTGATTCCATGCTCCTCTACCCTAACCAGTTAAGTTGACGGCCTATTTAAACATAAAGGTCTTTGCCGGGGCTGGTAAAAAGACAGTGTGCGGGAGAGAATTGATCCTTCCTTAGTAGGGCGTTCTGTAGCCTTGGAGCAGCCACAGAGAAAGCTCTCTCCTCTGCCATCACCAAATGGGCCTGGAGGGGTTGTGGGGTGGTTAAGGAAGTTAAAGATCAGTCTGGAAAAGATAAGATTGTTCTGGATTAACAATTCCAATTTCAATGATGCACTGCACATGCTGGTTAAAGATGGGAGTTGCAATTCCATAAAATCATCCAGTTTAAGAATGTTTCTGGATCTTTGTTGTCTTCTGAATTTCCAGGCTGAGGCAGTGACTAAAGGCCCATTCTGTCACTTTTCATAGATAACATCAACTAAAATCCAAGTATGAGTATAGGCTGATTGCTGACAAAGCTGAGAGTAGGCTCATTTGAAACACAGCAAACCATTAGTGTGATGTCTGAATACAGCCAGTGGTGTCTATTTGTAATAATAGATGGCCAGGAATTACTGTTTAAGCTAAATTATCAGCAATGGTCAGGACAGCTTTTTTCATTTTAACAAATGCACCAAATGTAAGTGCTTGGTCTATGTTAAGTCATATTTTAGTTTTCAACTAAGCAGTGTTGCAACTCAGTAATGTTAGACCCTGGGCTCAGTGAGGTTCTTGTTAGGTAGCAGGCAACTGCCATCTCGTGTTTGTCTCACCTCTCTTCTTTACAACTGCTTTCACATTCCTGGTGTAATAGAAATTTTTTAAAAAGCCTATGTAATTTTGCATTTTAAACTTACTTAAATAATAGCACAGTCACTCCTACTGGAATAAAGTCAGGTTTGCTTCTGCTGCTTTGCTGCTTAACATGTTTCTTTGGAACAATCACCAAATGAAAGTTATAGAAAAGTATATTATATGTGTATTAAATTATGGAGACTAGAAGGGGGCAGGTCCCATCATCCCATCATTTGCACAACTATTCAGATTAATATTGATAACAGGAAAGTTTTAAGAACAGATAATTAGACCTGTTGTATGGGGGCCTTTATGGCCCTTTCCGCACTGTACCTTGTTCCAGTGCGGGGATCACACGAGCAGCCTCTGCTGAAAGGCTCCTCCTTCCCTGCTGCTTCAGCTCTGCACAAACTGCCTGCTCGCGCAACAGCCCTGCCTCTTCCTTTCACAGTGCAGCCTGGGACAGGAAGCATGACCGGCCTAGCTCCAGAGGCTCCACACGACAGGTTAGTGTGCATGGGGCCTGGGAGCAATGCATGATTGTACACCATTTTCAGCTTCTAGCCGAAAATGAAAAGGTGTGCGATTGGCCCCTGGAGCGTTGTGTGATTGTGAGTGCGTTGTGCAGATCGCTCCTCGTAATCGCGTGATGCTCCAGGCCCTCTTTTACATGGCAAATGCTGTGCGAAAAGGGCCTATGAAAGAATACTGATGTTACTAAGAGTCAGCATGGGTTTCTCAAAAACAAGTAATCTTAGACCAATATAGTCATCCCTTCACATTTGCTAGGGTTAGGGGCACAGGACCCTTATGAAAGTGAAAAAACGTGAATAACTCTAGACCCTTGCAAACTATATTTAATACACAAAAAAAGTATGATCACCATATTCAACCCACTATAGATTCCTTTGAGGAATCAGGGTTCCTTCACAAGGCAGAAGTGGGTGGCTGGTACAGCTTACTGCCCCCTCTATGGCTGCCTCACACCATTTTTAATAGGGACTGACAAGCTTCGTTTGCAGTTTCTCAGTCCCATGAGGCTTGCAGCCCCTATTAAAAATGGCATAGGGCAGCAGCAGAGCTGAGAGCATATAATCCATGAATAATCAAATCTGCAAAAGTGAAACCCACAAATGTGGAGGGCTGACTGTATTATCTTTATTTTTAAATATAAGTAACCTTACAAATTCAGACCACGGGAATTCTATCAGTGTATGGTACTATATTTTGAGTTCACAAAGACTTCAGTCAAGTTCCTTCTTGGTAGGGGACAGAATGATAAAGCCTACTTTTAGTTGGACCATAACAAAGAGTGCCCAGCAATGGCCTCCCATCATCATGGAAAGAAGCACGAAGTTGACTTGGTGGACCAAGGTTATGTCTTTATAAACAACTTAGGCCCTTTCTGCATGCAGTTATTAAGGTTGGCCAATGTGTCTTGCCACGGAGGTCTTCTGCACGTTGAAGCGGACTAGGTTCGGTTTATTTACCTTCGTTCCACATGTAATTCCTACTAAATGCGCCCCCATGTGGTGGTAAAGCTCACTATTTGAAAACCAGAAGAAATTGGTTTTCCAATTTTCCAGATTGATCTGATTTGTACTTTCACAGTGGTGCAGACATGTACATTCGCGCCAATGCAAATTGGTGATCAGGGGAGGGCTCATGGGCAGGGCCAGGGGGTAGTATGGACTTACACACATATGCAGTGATGTACTAAACCATGCAAAAAAGGGGGGGCAATCACAGCTGACGGGGCAGGGTGAGGGGAGTAGCAGGAATAGCCACAATGGAGGCAGTGTGGATTCATGAACTCGCACTCCTTTGAATCAGAATGGAACATACACAGTAGCTGTGCGGAAGGAAATGAGGGAAAGTCTGCTTTGTTTCGAGCCCAGAAAATCCAGTAAGAAACAGCATGAACCGATTCACCAGCCTCATGCAGAAAGGGCTTTAGATGATGAAGTTGAGGTAATGCTCATCAGATTTGCATATGACAACAAACTGGGATAGCCAATACCTCAGAACAAAGGACTGAGATTCAAGATTACCTTAGAAGATGGGAGAATTGGATGAAAACAAACAAAGTGAAGTTCAACAAATTAAAGTTCCCTGAAAGTTCCACATGTAAGCAGGAAAATCAAGTGCATAAATGTAGGATGAGTGACAAAACTAGTAGTAGTATGTGTGCTATAAATATGAGTCAAAAGTATCATGTGGTAGAAAAGGAAATCAAACTATTCTGACAGGCATTAAGAAAAGTATGGGGACTCAGATCAAGGAAAGAAACAGTACCGTTCTGTTATGCTTCTGTCAGATTTCACCTGCCATGTCCATTTCTGGACTTCACAGTTTAAGTGTCAGAGAAGTATTGACAAGCTGCAACATGTCCAGTTGAGGGTAACAGATTGGTAAATGACCTGGAAACCAAGCCTTATGAGCTACAGTTGAGGACCTAATTTAAATAGGCAAAAGATGATAAGGATTGATATGGCAGCCATCTTCAGTTACTTGATGTGCTAGCACATAGAAAATGAAAGGTATTTGTTTTCTATTGTTCCCAGGGGTAGCAGCCAAACTAGTAGATTTAAGTGGCACAAAAGGGATATTTCAACTAAACATTAGGATGGTAAGAGCTGTTGGATAGTGCCTTGGAAGGTAACATGCTCTCCTTCATTTGAGATGGCTAAACAAAAGATTTGGTGAACATCTTTTGGGGATACTGTGGATTTCCTGCATCGGCAGGTAGCTGGACTAGAAAATTCTCATGGACTCTTCCAGCTCTGCCATTTTACAATTCTCTAGTTCTACTTACAGGAACTAGTATACTAATTCTTAAATTTTCATTGGCTTCTTTTAAGTATTAAATAACAATCCAGCTTATTTTATCTTGAAGTATGTGTGGAATAATGGTAGTAGCATGTCATACTTTTCTACCAAATATTTACCTTTTCCTACTTCTTTCTCCTTTCGCTCTCTCTCTTTTTCTTTTTGAACTACCATAAAACAAATGTAGTTGTGCCAATTTTTATTTTACAATTGTAAATGTGAACTTGGAACAATGAACAAGAAATGCAAGAAGGATAATTAGTAATTTGATTTTGAGCTGATGCAAATCCCTAAATCAAGGTTGGACAAGATTAATGTAAGGACGAGCACTTGAAGAAATGAATTTAAAAGTAGAAATTATGTAACGATAGACACTGCAGCCTTGGATAACTATGGATAAGAGCCAATTTCTATAACTGTTAGCCTCTTACTGCAACTACATACAGAAAAGGTGGCCTTGATTTGGCAAGCTTTTATTTGGAGCTTCCTTTTATTGAAAATATCTAAAGCTGAATGAGAGGGACTGTTGAAGTGCAGACCTTGAGTTAGCTAGAATATCTTTATATGGAGATCTTGAATGTGATAAAATTTTTATCAGTTTGCCCCATAACCACCTTAAATGAAAGCATAGTAAGTAGTTCTGGATATCTACTTCAAACCTTGGATCTTTTCTTCTCCTTTCTTTATTAATCAAAGTCTTTGTAAGGTTGGCTTTTTTTTTCTAACTATGAAGCTGAAAGCAGAAGTTGAAGCCAGCTTGTTTCTTAAAACCTTGTTCAGTCCCAGTGATATGCATGAGTAAGGTACAATCTTCAAAACAAAAGGGACAAACAGCTGAGAAAGTGCAGGTTTATTCCATGTCCCTGTCGACCAATTCTGTACAATATGATGTACAAACTTCTCTTTCACCTAATGACCTGTCACCTAAGATTAGATGCCAGCTCTCCAACTGACATAATCTCAGACATTTGTCAATTGATTTTATAACTCCCAGGTTGAGCAAAATGGTCAATCAGTGACATGAAATCTGGTACAGATTTCTGTGGACTTGAAAGAAATAGTAATATATTATCAGTAAAATCAGTCTATTTTGTATTCATTTTCACCAATGTTCATTCAGTTCTTTATCTAATAATGCATACTAGGAGCATTAGAAACAAAGGACATCCCTAACACAACTATGTTCGACTTATGAACGAATACATATTTATCAACACATGGGCTAGGACTCTATGAATTGCAGTTATCCAATCTGTGAAATGGGGAGGATAATCTAGTTTATGTAAAATAATAAACAAAATATTCCAATGAACATAATCAAAAGCATTCTTAGCTTCCAATGACAAGAGCAATCCTGAAATAGATTGCTGGCCTGAAACTACCGTGACGTTAAATAATAAACATATATAGTCTTAGATATAAAACCCACTTGAGATATATGTATAATAGTTGGGAGACATTGTATAGCAGTGCTGTATAGCAACAGTGCCTGCATTGTAGTTTGAACTGTGATATTGGAGGAAGAGAAATATTGGCTTCATTTGTATTATTTGGAAAGCATTAAGTTTATTCTGATGTTTCAATTTTTTCAGAGGTTTTACAATTTGAACTGTTTCTAAATATGTCAAAGATTTCTTAGGTACTCTCACTGAGCCTATGTAAGTCCTATTATTTCAGTGCTGTACAAAAAATGATATTGATTTTTTGGAGAATGCATTATTTCCATAACATTCTCAGTAAAGCTCATGAACAAGAGAGTTAAGACTGCTTGGATCCTTCTGTAGTTTACCTTGAGGGCCTTTAATTCCAGAAATTATGGATTTATTCTTTATCTGGTTAAATCTATATACTACCAGGATACCCACTCTTTCACCTAACTTGATTTCCAATAAGTCTGATTTACACAGGTTACAGAAAATCTGCTTGTCTGATATGCATTAATTCTTCTAAGTAATTGCCAAAAAGGACAGTATACTTTACTAAAGTTGCTTAAGCAGTCATTCTTTCTCCAGCAACTGTTTAATCTTTTGTTTTCATAAACAACATTAGACATAATCTGGCCTTTCATGTACACTTTAAATGTCTTCTATGTTGTTGCTGTTAACTGCCATCAAATTGATTGCAACTTATGCCAACCCTGTGAATGAGAGAACTGCAAGTCATCCTATCATCACCAGCCCTGCTCAGGTCTTTCAGACTCATGGTCGTAGTTTCCTAGGGTTGCGTCTATTCACCTGTAATGAGGTCTTCTTTTCTTCTGCCTTCTGCCTTACCTAGCATTATTGTCTTTTCTGATGAGTTATGTCTTCTCATGATATACCCAAAGTAAGACATTCTCAGTTTAGTCACTTCTGGGGTTCAGGCTTGATTTGCTCCAGTACCCATTTGTCTTTTTAGCAGTCCATAGTATTTGTAGAACTCTTCTCCAGCACCATATTTCAAACAATTTTATTTTATTCCTATCAGCTTTCTTCAGTGTCCAGCTTTCACAACCATACATAGAAATTGGAAATACGATGCCATGGAAAATCCTAACTTTAGTATTTAATAATATATCTTTACACTTCAGGATCTTGTCTAGTTACATCATGGCTGCCTTCAAATTCCTAATCTTCTGATTTCTTAACTGTGGTTTTACTTCTGATTAATGACTGAATCAAGGTATGGAAATTATTGAACTATTTTAATGTCTTCATTGTCTGCTTTAAAGTTATGTAAATCATCTGAGTCCTTATTTTTTATTTATTTTTTTAATATCCACCTATAAGCCACTTTTGCACTTTCTTCCTTTACTTTCTTCAATAATCATTCCAAGTCCTTGCCATTTTCTCCTAGTAATATGGTGTCATCTGCATCTCTTAAGTTGTTGATGTTCCTTCCTCCAGTGTTTGCACTACCTTCCTCTGAATCTAATCCTGTTTTGTGTATTATATGATCCACATACAAGTTAAACAAATAGAGTGATAGAATGATGCCTTGTCTAATTTCCTTGCCAGTTGAAAACCATTCCATTTCTCTGTATTCTGTCCAGATAGTAAGCTCTTGTCATGACTACCAGTTACAATGCTCCTGTGGTTAATGAAATTTCTGGTGCTCCCTTTCGTGGGAACTGGAATGTATATTATTTCCAGTCTGTGAGCCATTCTTTTGGTTTCCATATTTGTTGACAGGTTTTAGTTAGAACTGGATCAGATTGTTTCTCTATAGCTTGAAGCAACTCTACTGGTATGCACTCTGTTCCTGGTGATTTATTTCTTCCATGTGCTCTGAGAGCATCTTCCACTTCACTTTCTAAAACTGTATGTTCATCTTCAAATGATTCTTCCTTGAACGAATCGTCATCCTTTCATCTCTTTTATATAGTTCTTTAGTATATTGTGTCCTTCATCTTTTCATTTCTACTTAGCCATATAATGTGTTCCCAGCAGGTCATAGAACATCCTCATCCTTGGTTTAAATTTCCCTTTGATTTCTAGGATTTTGTAGAAGAGATTTCTTGATCTTCTTTTTTTGTTGTTGTTGCCATTTTCTATTTCTCTGTATTAATTATTATAGTAGTTCTCCTTGCCCCTGTGCACACATCACTAAACATTCGGAGTTCTTATTCTATTTCTGTCACCTTTTTGTTTTGCTTCTCCTCTGTCCTTAAGCGTTTGAAGAGGTTCATATGTCATCCCTTGAGGCTTCTCTTTCTTTTTGGCTGAAGATAATGTCTTTTTGCATTCCTCCCTGATATTGTCCTTGGCTTCAGTTCCAGAGTTCTTCTGGCTCCCAGTCAATAAGGCTTAATTGTGCAAATCTTTTTTAATATTTTCTTTAAATTAGATGTTCTTCAGCTTGTATTTTGGAACAATGGGTAGTTTAGAGTGGGTTGGTTTTTGTTTGTTTTTTTAGCTTTACTCTAATTTTTTATATTAGCAGTTAATGGTCTGTGCCTCAATCTTCTCTTGATCTTTTTTTTCCAAAAAGAATGGGGCTTATCCATCTTCTGATTCCATTTATGTAGCCTATTTGATTTCTATATTGGCCATCAAATGATATCAAGCTATAGAGTTGCCTCCTTGGTGGCTTCAAGAATGTCTTTACAAAGAACAAACTCTTGGTCACTCTGTAGTTGGAGCATACACTTGGATCACTGGATCACTTGGACCATTGATGGGCTCTCCAAGTCTTGGTCAGACTTTGCCTTATATCCTTCAACTCCTTTTGCTATATCTCTCCTCACTATGAATGCCACCTCATATCTTCTTAGATTTTCATTGCCTGAGCAATTATCTGTATCAGTTGCACTGTGTAATTATCTGACTCAAGATGTCACATTTCTGTACACTTTAGCTTGCTCACCCCAAATATTGCAATGTTTGTATTTTCTGTTTCTTGTTTTACAATGTCTAGCTTCCCCAAATTCATGCTTCTCACATATCATGTTCATTAATGTGTTGTGCAACTTTAGGCTTTCCTTTCATTCCTAAGCATATCAACAGCTGAATGTCCTTTTGGCACGAGTCCATTTGTGTCATTAGCCACAGCACTACTCCTAATTGTCTTCCAGTATACCCCAAGTAGCTCACAGAGTGCCATCCAACCTGGGAGTTTCATCTCATGGCACTATTGCTTCTTTCGTTTTAGATTATTTCATCATTATGTTTTTGCTGTAAAAGAGAATTAAAAGGGGTTTATCATGCCTCTTTCTGTGCAGTGCTAACAAATATTAGCTTTGGTGCGACTACTGTTGTCTCTGGGAAATCCCCCACCAGTGTCAGTCTCCATTGCTGCTGCTGCCCTGTAGCTCTTTAGTCTCACTCCTCAGCAAAAGGCTGTCTGATATGACAGACTGTACCAGCAGCACTGCTTCCAGCAGCATAGACTCTTGCCTCATAGGAACGTGCTCTCCCACCATTGTGGAGAGGCAGATAAACGAATTTTACAGGTGCCTAAATATTTGGAAAGCATCAGATCCTGTCTGATCTTGGAAGCTGAAAGGGTCTCACCTGATTAGAACTTGGAAGACATACCCTCAGGCAATCCAAGGTACCATAGGCTATATCCAGAGGAAGACAATGACACACCACCTCTAAATATTCCTTACCAAAGAAAACCTTATCAAATTCATGGAACCATAATAAGTCAGCAGCTGACTTGAAAATTGTTGTTCTTGTTGCTCTTGTTGTTGTTTGCCTTCAAGTCATTTCCAACTCATGGCAACTGTAAGGCAAACCTATTACAGGGGCTGAGAATGTGTGAGATCACCCAGTGGGTCTCCAGGGTTGAGAGAGGAATCAACTCCTGGTCTCCAGGGTCATAGTCTAACACTCAAACCAATGCACCAGGTTAGTTCTCAACAAACTTTAATTTACTTTAGCACAAAACTCCTTGAAGCTACCGACTTGAAATTTGACAGTCTTAATTTGCTCTTTTTGTCTGCCATATTGTACAATGTTGTGCAGATATGTCAAAGCAAATACTAAAAAACCTCACAAAGTTTTATCCATTCTGATTTCTCAATGCAAGTGAATTGCAGAATGGATGATTTATTTGGTTTTGGAATTTGGAGTTGGATTGGGCCAGATCAAGTCAAATGTTTCTGGACCAAATCAGACCCAGATCAAAATTCACTCAGCTGACATAATGGATTTGTAAACAGCCCTCGTCACAGCTGTATCTTGATTTCCAATGACAAACTGAGACACAAATTCTGAATTTCTGAACTGAAAGATGAATTCAAAATTTAATGAATCAGATGGCCTCCAAATTTATGCAACCTGGCTATTTTTCAACTGGACAAATTTATAAGTGATCCAAACCAAATTCTGTGATCAGAGCATGCTGCTATCATGAATCTTTTAATTTGATAACACTTTTCAAGATTCCCTCAGTATACCTGGCCAACAGCTTATCTCACAAACCATTTGTGATGGTCCATCTTTTTAATAGTCTGAATCCTTTGTTTCTTCTGTGAGTGCATTACAGGTACTACAGCAGAAGTGTAATAGTATGTATTAACAGTCAGATCAAAAGTAAGACCTTGCATTTGTACACTAGTTAAGCGTGCTTGTAATGATATAAAAGAAACTTTCTGATCATCATTCAGTCTGTCACTCATGAGTTACTAAGAAAATTGGACGAGGTATTCACTATGAAGCAAGAAAGGATTCCATAGCTTCATTTGGCTTTATTCCTTTTATCAGCATGCCATTGTTGGTTTCTTAAAATACGACCATAGGAGGATGTTTCTGATTAGAAATGTATTGGAGAGCAATATAAAGAGGATGTTGATTAAAGACTGTATTTGAGAGCAGTTGTTCATACAATTTAAACACACACACACACGCATCTTAGAATCCCATATATTTCAGTGGATGTCAGTTTGCTAAATCTCTTTTCTTGAAAACAAAGAGATGCAAACATGCTTAGTTTTGAAAAGAATATGTCCAGGTGAGATTTCATCTCATCTCCTTAACAGAGTTTTATCTAAACAAAAACTAGGAAACACATGTTTAGTTAATCAACTTGGAACGTAATTACAGATTAAAATGTTTGTTGTGCAAATTAATTTGCATTCTTTCTCTTTCTCCTCTTTGTATAAATAGAGGTTTTAATTTAGAAAGCTAACATTTTAATGTTAATATTAGCTAGACAGTGTTAAATCTTTCACTGAGACCTGTCAAGTCATAAGAACAAAGTCACCAAACTTTGGAGACCAGAGGAGCCAGCTGGCAATTAAAAAAATAAATAAATCTGTCAGCACAATCACAAAATTTCT
Source organism: Iguana delicatissima (assembly GCA_948472985.1). Lineage (NCBI taxonomy): Eukaryota > Metazoa > Chordata > Lepidosauria > Squamata > Iguanidae > Iguana > Iguana delicatissima. The sequence continues at coordinate 43,678 of CAOKZL010000119.1, forward strand.
CCTGTGATTTCTGTAGGGAACATGAGTGTGGAAAATGTTTAAAAATATTCAGAAAAATGGTGTTTCTTGAGTACTGAGCAACCCCATCAAGAAAAATCCTGCACTGACAAGAATCTTTGCAGTTTGTAACATATTCTACAAAATTCACATGAGCAAATTTTGGAAAGACTACAAATAATCTCTGAAAACTTTCTAACATTACTCATTGCTTTCTTTGTGAAGAAAACTGGCGAAGAATTGTGCCTTTAAAGACCAGTCCAAAATGCTGAAAGTGCTGCCCCCCCATTTGTATTCTCAGTCTCTCTCTCACACACACACACATATACACTGGGAAGAGAGGGTCAGGGGAAGTGAGATTTAAGAGACAAGACAGGAATGCAGACTAAGAGAGAGGAAACAGACCAGAAGAGTGAAAACAGAGAAGTGGAAACAGCATAAAGAGAAAACATATTCAGATCTGATTAAAAAAGAAAAAAGAAAAAGGGAAAGCAGAGAGAGGAAAGAGAGTGGAAAGAGAGGAATTAGAGAGGGAAAATGGACAAACAGAAAGAATAAAGGAAAAGCAATAGTATGGCGGGGGAGCCAAACCTAGAGACGGAGATAAAACATAAAAGAGAAATGCAAAACTTTTGTTGTTGTTGTGTTTCCTCATTTCCAACTTATGGTGCCCCCAAAACCTTCATCACAGGATTTTCTGGGGCTGAGAGTGTGCAACATGCCCAAGGTCACCTAGTGGGTTTTCATGACCAAGTGGGGAATTGAACGCTAGTCTTCCAGGGTTGTAGTCCAGCTCTCAAACTACTCCACTGGCTCTCAACACAAAACATGGGGGGAAAACATTCATGGAGGGAGAGAGAGACAGAGGAAGAGTCTACAGAATGAGTCTACAGAAGATACAGAGAGGGGAACAAATAGAAGGAATCAAGAGATGAGAGAGAAAAATAGACAGAGGGTGCTGCACTCCCTCCTCCAGCTGTTTATTCTTTTCTCTCTCCCCCCTGAACTCTAATGCCTCAACACTTTTTCAACATGGAAGATTTTCGCTTGCCTATTGAAACAAATAGAGAAAAATCTCCATTCAGCTGAAAGCAGGGAGGGGTTCCTGCCCTGCAGAAAAGTAACTGGAAAGATAAACCATTCTTACACCAAGCATGATGTTGCCCAAACAGTTTTTGTTGTGAAGCAATTTCCTGCTAGTCATTTAAAAAAAATAACTACATTCTAAAATTTGGATATAATTTTACATGTAGTTTATCAAAATATAAGTAGAAAAAAGCATGCACTGTACACAAGTTCTCAAAAGAAATAATTATGGGAAAACTTACACTATATGTTTTTATTCCAATTCTTTAGCTGTACAGACTCTGCAGAAATGCATAACCATGCTACTTTTTTCAAGTAAGTGGGAAAATCCCGCAGTTGCTTGTTTCCAGTATCTGTGACATCTCCATTTCTAGAGTTAATATAGTTTCCATTTCTGAAAACTCTAAAAGGTCATTCTTGTACCAATCAGGAGGGGAAAAAAATCACATAAGCAAGGATAGTTTGCTGATTAGCTGATTCTGTTATGAAATATTTATAATCTGAGAATCTGATCCTAGTGAGAGGACTACGACTTTTTATCAAGCTGCTAGGCACTTCAAGTCTCAGAATACCACCATATTTTGAATTTTAAAGAACACAACCCACACAAGCTTGCTAGGGCTGGCTCGGTCATGAAACATGAGTGAGCCAACCTGTTTCAAGCAGGACCTAGTGTCTTAGTGACACCAGTTATTACTCAGAGTGAAAGCACTGCTTCAAACAGCAAAATGTCTTAGGGCAGTTGTTCTCAAACTGTGGACTGGGACACTAAGAGGGGTGTAATAGATACGCAAAAGGGGGGCACAAGAAAAGTCAGTCTGCAAGTACAGCAACTGTGAAAAAGAAGGACGAATATGTGTGCATGCCTGTGTGTGCTATTGAGGATTGACTGTCTCTGCAAAAGCGTGACATAAAGTGACTTCAATTGTTGTATTTTATACCCAGTTCTTCCAACAACGTAGGAAAAATTGGCTTCCCTTTTTTTTGTGCTTTTCCCACTCAGCTTCTCTGAACATTCCATTGCTAGCACAGCAGGCACATACCCCTTAGTAACCTTGAGGCAGGGAGTGAAGAAAGGAAGCAGATAGTGCGTTAATTCAGCATTAAGATAGAGGGTGTGTGTGAGTGTGTGTGTGTGTGTGTGAGAGAGAGAGGACATAGAGGTGGTGTGACATGAAGGAGGAGGTGCAATGTCCTCATGTAGAAGTAAAGGGGGTCCCAAGTGTAAAAAGTTTGAAAACTGCTGTCTTAGGGTGATAATGCTAGTTGCTACCAAATTGCAACATCTCTAAAACACACACACAGAGAGAGAGAGACAACAGGGCAAAAAGAGGTTGAATCACTTCACCTAAATTAATAGTTTATGTTATGGCTGATGCTTTGGGTGAAGTAGATCTTAATATGAAACTGGATATTAGAAGAGACAGCCAAGTAGAAATGAATGAGAAAGTGGGCCCAGTGGAGGTAAAAAATAGACTTAGGCCATTTCTGCACTAGACTGCTATAGCGCTATTATTCCACTTGCAACATCCTATGGAATCCTGGGGTTTGCAGTTTTGGGAGCCTGGCCCCTCCCTAAACTGCAAACCCCAGGATTCCATAGGATGTTGCAAGTGGAATAATAGTGCTATAACAGTCTAGTGCAGAAATGGCCATAATCAGAGAAGGAATCTATTCTGTTCTGTATTTATGCTTTCTGTCTTGCTGCTTTACTCACAGTTGCTTTCATTCTATAAGCCACTGTTAGAGTCCTTTGAACAAAATAGTGAGTTATGAGTATTTGGAAAGGAAAGAGTAACACTTGGTTTTCTAAACCAGCAATATGTAGAATTAATTAAACTCTAAAAGATTTTACTACACAGTTATATGGTTTAGGGATAGAAGAATGAAAAAGGAATAATCTTTCTATGCTATTTTATGGCTTCTATGGTATTTTAGCAAATGTTTGTAATTTTGAAAAGTTATAATTCTAGATATGTAATTTTGTTATTGTTAGACCTGTGATTTTAACTGTGTGTTTGTACACAAGACAATTCTTATGAGGAAGGCTGGGATATAAACCAGATAAACAATTAAAATAAATATTGAAATGTAGCTGGTATTTTTATCTTCTTTTAGAATATTTAAAATCAATTGTAAAACATGGTTACTATACAGAAAGAAACCAAACTTCTATGGGCTAAGTCTTCAAACAATTACTACCTTCTTTAAAATAAGCCTGTAGTGTATCACCCTTCATAACACAGATTCACAGAATAACATTTCACACATTTTACAACCTGAATTAGCTATCTAATCTTGGAAATGCTTATAAAAATTGTAATGATAATACAAGAGATCAATGTTATTTCAAGATAAGAGTTAATTTACTTGTTCACTTTCCATTTATGGTTTTCATTGCTCCATCCTGGGACTCTGGAAAACACATGTGAAAGACTCAAATATTCTGCACACAGAAGGCTTGTGGCTACCCTTGATTCATTCTGTAATCATTTTATATTTGTTTAACCAGGAAAGGGGTAGTAAACCATTGTTAACATTGTGAAATGTAGTAGATACAATTGTGTATTATTTCATAAGAACAGACAATTACAAAAAAAAAAAAAAGGTAAAAGATGAAGTACCTGCTCACAAAGCCTGCAATTTTAACTGGTAATTAAACTGAAGTGTTTCATTTTCTCAGTCAGCTCATCAGTGACACTAGAAAATAAATGATCTGAAAGTGAAATCCTCTAGGGGAAACAATGGTAATTAATTACATTTCTTGAGGGAGAAAGTACTTCTAAATCTTGTTTCTGGGCAACCTCAGAACAACAAGCATTGTAGCATTCAGATGTGGGTGGACAGGAGTACAGGGAAGAGGGGAAAACAGATAATTTAAATCTGAATATTCATGAAGATTTCAGTATAGTTTAGGCTTTACATTTTCCACAGTTCCTTGTTTGCTAACAAACTGCAAATTCAATATATAGATTAGTTGGTGCAAAGTGCCTCCAAAATGATTCAAATTGTCTGGCAGTTCTCATAAGTTAAGATGAGGCTCCATTGAGATTTGCAGTAGTACTTTCTTAATACTCATGTAGAGGTTAATTTAGAGGTTAATACATGAGAAAGGCGGTGTAGAAATAATGGTGTACCACTACAATGAATGATTTGTCCCTGGAGACCATTCAATTCTTCTTTTCTAAGAATAGTTCTAAATTAATGTACTGATTGGATTTCTTCTAGTGTTCTGTGACAATGAATAGATCACAATTTTATATTTCTCACCATATGTTCAATTACAATTTTCTTCTATATAATTTTATCCAATTAGCTTCATTGGATTTATTAAACACTGGCTCAGAACTGATGCTTTTAGGCTCATTTTGTAGTCTGTAACAATGACTAAATTGAGAAAAAGATAATAATGTGATGCTTATAATGATGGTAGTGCATGTGACAGAGAGTATGTTCACCCTAAAAATAATGGTGATGGAGGAAGTGTGATGCACAGTTCTGTTATTACCACTTTTGTTCCTATGCAGAACAAAATTATGTGTCAAAATTAGCTTCTGATTCAGCCTCTCGCTTGCTATTTTTCTTTCTTTTTTTCCTTCCCCCCTTTTTTTTGTTATGTTACATCATACTACAGTATGTCTTAATCAGGATGAGAGTCACATCACCCTCCAGATGTTGCTGAACTGTAGCTTCCACCATTCCTCATCATCGCCTATGTTGTCTGTGGCAGCTAAGAGTTATAGTACAGTGATTTCTAGAGTGCTGAGTGATTCTCACCGCTGTGTTAGATGGACACAAGGACTATGTTAAAGCCAAGGGACATGGAAGCTAGACTATGTGTGCCAGGCTATCCACAGATGACCATTCACATTGATTTGTGATGCTGTGGTAAAAATCATCCAGGCTGTGGATGTGCATATGTGTAGGATGAGCTATAGGAGTACATCCACCATGACAAGCAAAAAGAAAGGCAGAGATGGTAGACTCAGCTTTCAGCATAGTACCTCTGAAAAAAATTACACATTCCCAGCCCCTGAATGTACATCATTTTCCTCAATGTGAAAAGACTAATTCACTACTCAGAGCTAAGTGTGGGTATGCTTATCGCTGCTTTCATTTCCCTTCACGAGACATATTGACTTATAAGACTAGGGCAAAAATTTTCCATATTTAGAAGGGGAAGAGCCTGAGATTTTTGATTTTTTGAAGCTGAAAATGACACATCCAGACCTAGATCTTTTTAGTTTTTAAAGGGAAGCAGAGAGCCTAAATTCAATCATGTTTGTAGCACTGAATTTAGGCTTTCTGTCTCCCCTTTTTCCTGATAAGTTCTTAATCTTCAACATATCTCTTAGCAAACAGTTGCAGCATGGTCTCTACTGCTCTGAGAATCGCAATAGCTGCTGAATTATAATGTTTGGTCTTACCTTAATTCAGTAAGCAGTCTTCATTAGGTTCAGTACACAGACAACACTCTTGCCAGAACTGAGGATATAATACAGGTTTCACTTTTTAGAACTCTTGCCACTCCCAACTCCTTCCAGTTCACATTCCATTCTCACACACTAGATAGTAGCTCTCCATTAGAATAAGCTTAGGCCCTTTCCACACGGGGGATGGGGAAACGGGGCAGCGCACACAGGGATGGATCTTACCTGAAAACGGGTTGCTCCATCCCTGCAGGGAGCGCGCGTTCGCCGCTCCACACGCTGGCAAATTTTGGCGGCGTTCGGCGGCGCCCAAAATGGCGGCCGGCAACTTCCGGCGGTGCTCCGCCAATCAGGGCAGTGCACCAACCGGAAGCCCGCCCCCAGGCAGCTCTGCAGGGATACGCCAGCACGTCCCTGCAGTTTCAAACGGGGTACTGCAACGGGTTAGCACGCTTGCGTTTTTTAAAACCCACATGAAATGTGTTTTTTAAAAAACGCGCCGCACTACCCCTTGCGGCTGTGCTAGGGCGGTTTGAGGTGTGGAACCTCCACTTTTCAACCCCCCCAGCGCACCCCACGGTGTGGACGACCTCCGGATGAGGTCGCCCTAAGCCGTTTTTTTTACCCCGTGTGGAAAGGGCCTTAGTTTCCATGCTCCAGCCAGGATCCCCCACACATTGAAGGGAACACAGCAAAATGGCTTCAGTACATCTCAGCTAGGCATGGCTAGCATGACAGAAGTGGCAGTTGCCCTCTGACATGAATGTGGTTAGTGCAAATGGAAAAGAAATCCAGTTGAGTTCATTTTGGAACATTTTACCAACATTTCTTCATGTTTGGGAGAGAAAAAACTTCAAGTTCAAATTCAGGAAAAGCAAAGCTGACAGACTTTTCATCCATATACATCATATGCAACTAGATCCATGTGCTATTCAGAGTTCTAGAGGATTACTTTGCTGCTCATCTTTCATAACAGATTTATTAGCAGTACCAGTAGCAGAAAAGCAGCGCTGTTTTTTCCTTCCATCACAGAAGAAAATGGAAGATAAAAAGTAACATGAAAAATGACTACCTCAGACTTTAAACTTTTGATTGTCATTCATATGTAAGAATTCAATTATTGAATAGCAGTCTCAGATCAGCTGTTTTAACAGTTCCTACCCTTTGTTCTGATGTCACAAAAAGCATAATGCTCTCATTTTGTATAACAAAGATGAACTGCAACTTTCCAGAAGCCTTTGTTATTTTTAGCAGAACTGACAAAATTAAAATCATTCCATTTATCAAAGGAAGATCCAGCTCATAAACATTATTTTTCTAAAGAAGTTAAGAATTTAATTCATTCAAAGGATTTTGATTCATATTTCCTTATTCCTTTTAGAAATGTGTTCACTATTGCCATTAGGTAAAAGTGCATCATTATGACAAAGATCGTATCTCTGGTTTAGTAATTTTTAGAGAGAGAGAGCTCTGTTAGCTTCCTTCACTATAAAAAGAAGGAAGAGTCCAGTAGCTTCAGCATAAGGTTTTGTAGCCTCTAGTTTGGACTTGAATTTAAAGAAGTGGACTGGAGTCTATGGATCTTTCTGCATCCTACCTCTTCTCGGCACTGGGGCGCAGTGCTCTCGCAAGCAGCCTCTTATGAGAGGCCCTCGCGTCCAGGTTTCTTCAGCTGCGCACGAGCTTCCTGCTCATGCAAGAGCCCCGTCTCTTCCTTTTGCAGTGCAGCCTGGGAAGCATGACTGGCCCGGCTCCCGAGGCTCCGCATGCCAGGTAAGTGCGCACGGGGCCGAGAGCAATGTGCTATCATGCAGCATTTTCGGCTTAAAGCTGAAAATGCAAAGGTGTGTGATCATTGCCTGCTGGCTCCTGGAGCCTTGCGCGATTGTGAGGGCGTCATGCAGATCACTCCTTGCAATCATGCAAGGCTCCAGGCCCTCTTTCATGGCAGATGCCGTGCGAAAACGGCCTATGAAAGCTTGTGCTGAAATTAATTGGGTCATCTTGAAAGACTCCTTCTAATGTACAAATGATGACTTCAATACTGCAAGGAATTACACTACATCCTTGAGGACTCCTTGTACAAGGAACACAACCCTTAAGTCATGCTGCTAGTACTATTGCTACTAACAACAACATGCATTTTAGTTTCTCCTGGTACCAGTATGGACAAAAGACTTGCTTGAATGTAGTTTCCCTGAATTCCTAAAAATGTCAATGGGCAGTTGATAAAGCTGTCAAAAAGATGAAGTTCTTTAAGTACTGTAATCCAGTTCTTCTGCTTGCAAAGAATAGACATCTGACTTGAGAAAGGCAAAGGCAGAAATGTATGAAGACTCTGTGACAACCACCAAGTAAAAGATTATCTATCTATCCATCTATCTATCTTTAAAAAATTAGAAAGCAAATGTTCAGATCCCGGTCCTATTAAATGCTGTCATTCATCCTATCAGGTTTTTAGCATGGTGTACAATCAGCCACAAAACAGTAAAACCCATAAAAATATTTTTAAAAATCCAACTGAGTAAATTGTATTGGTAATTAAAAATGTTTTTGTCAGATACCAATAAACAGCAGTTTAAGCTCTGAGCAAGACTTTCCAGGGAAAATGTTCTGTAGTGTGGGCACCACTGCCAAAATGAATCTTTCTTTATTTGTTACATAATGAACCTCCAATAAGGCAGGCATCTGGACAAGGCTAAGGGCATGGGATTAGAGTAGCTATGGAATGAGACATTCCTTCAAGTATGTAGGTTCTAAGCCATTTTGGGTTTTAAAAGAAAGTACTGAAACCCTGAAAATAGAGAGCCAATTAACTTTGACCACTGGGTCTGATTCCTGACCTTATTGTGAAATCTTCATAAAGTTGTGACCAGTTACTGCTTCTCATGTGTTCATCCTCTCAACTGGGAACAATTTCTTCCATTTTTGAGTTTCTTGTATATTTTTATGACAAGAGATCAAATTTTGCATCTATTATACCAAAATTATTTAGCTAATCATTACATCTGATTAAGTTTAATCCATATTACCTTGACATCTTCTGAATCTAATAGTACGCAGTTCTGTTCTACAGCTATTGCAGTGTCATTACTTATTTAAATTTCTTTTATAGTATGTTAACTCTGGCTGTATGGTTTTTTTTACTCTATTCATGATGCTTGGATATGTATTTTCCCATAGCTATTACATAAATCATAATATAGTGATAAAAATTGCATTAATAATGTGACTAATGTGCATTCGTATTGTCAAATGCGTAAGTATAAAAATAATAGGACCATCATCCTTTAATACTGCTTGGGGGAACAGTGAATGAGAATAGCTATAATTAAAAATAATTAGCTTTCATTTCTGAGTAACATGCATATACATCTGCAATGAGTACTTTATTGGAGTTTCTATATACTGTTGTTTAATATTGTATCATGCAATAGATCTGATGATTACAGTTTATTTCAGATGCTCAATAAGCACATCTTCATGAGAATCATCTTAACAATTCCCTCCTATATATATTTATTATTTCTTCAAATGATAAATTGTCTCAGTCGAAGAGTTTATCCAAGAATCTGTACATATGAACACATACACAAAAGCCTGTAGCTTATGAGAAAGTGTTGTGTTTTCAATATTGATAGTGCTTCTCTGCACCAAAGACAATAATGCTGGGTGGTGGGGTGAATTTTTCACAGGTCTGTCTATCAGCATTCTTGACATAGCACCAAAGAGTATTTGGGGAAATGAAGTTGGTTGTGGTCTATTGTACTCCCAATATCCTGATACTATGATCTGTTCAGCAGTCTTTCAATATTGTTCTTAGGGCAGATGATCAGGACAAAGAGATTTGTTTCATTTACTCTCCATCCCCTTGACAGAGCTAGCTTGTGTGATTGTGAGTATGGTTGTGGAATCCTCCATCCTGGTGGCACTTGTGGTGCTGACAAATGTCAAAGTCCTTGCAGAGGACATCCTCTTAGGAGCAGCTCAGGATTTCATGGCTTCCAGAGCACCTACAGAATTTTTAAAAAGGCCTACCAGTGGTCTCCTAATTGTTTGGAGGAGATCCTTGCCATTTCAACTGATAATTGTTTTCAAAGCTCTGAGTAGTCATTGGAAAAGGAATATAACCCACACAGGTGACATGTTGTGAATTGCTTTGTGTCGCTGTCAGGGAAAAGGTGAGATATAAATAAAAACATAAATTATGTCTGTTCTGAAAGGGTTGCACTGGTTGCCAAATTATTTCTGGGTAAAACTGGAAATGTTGTTAATAATTTTCAAAGTCCTATGTTGCTTGAATCACCTCTCCTTAAAGAAGTCTTCATGCACCCTAGTAAAGTAGGAACAATAAGAGGAGTAGTAGCAGGAGTATCCAGTGGTGGGACTGAGAGAAGGGTCTCTCCTGACCATCTTGGGGCTTTGGGAGGTTCATGCTGGAATATATGGTCTGCCAGATCACCTGGACCTGAGCCATACAGGGCTTTATAGGGTCATTTCCACACCAGACTGTTACAGTGCTATTATTCCACTTTAAACATCCTATGGAATCCTGTGGTCTGCAGTTTAGGGAGAGGCTCAAAATGTCCTCAAAGGCCCCTCCCTAAACTGCAAACCCCAGGATTCTATAGGAAGTTGAAAGTGGAATAATAGCACTGTAACAGTCTAGTGCAGAAATGGCCATGGTCATAGCCAGCACTCTAATTGTGCCTGGAAACAAACTGGCAGTCAGTGGAGCTGTTGTAACTGGGTAGCGGCATGGTCACTGTATCCTGCCCTAGGTAACACTCTGGCTGCAGCTCTTTCTGCTAGGTGAAGTTCCCAAACACTCTTCAGGTATTTCCCTAATGCAGCCAAGGTTCAGCTGATGAAATAGATAAAGGATATTCTCTGCGGCAGCACTTAAACTATAATATGTCAAAAGGCTTGGTTAGCCCAGTTCCTTGCAATGTTTTACTGGACTGTACAAATCTTCCTGCATAAGTATCTGACGATTTTATTGGATACTAGACACCTTTTTTGTCTACTGCATCTGCTGCACCTGCCTCTATTTTTATTATATTGTATGGTGAGAGATTTTATAGTATTTTATGGGTAGAATTAATTGCTGTTAGCCACACAGACTGATAGAATATAAATTTTCATATAAATCAATAAATATGCTACTCCCTTTCTTCATGCAGCTGAAGGCAATGTATACCATCAAGCTAGATGACTGTTTTATGTACTAGATCTTGAATGTTTCTGTCTTCAGTTGATACCTTTCTATCTTGATAGTTAGACTCTATATAAATGGTCTGTCTACACTAGTATAAGCACACTAGGTCAGAAAATAAGTATAATTTGTTTTTATTCAAGAATACTTAAGGTTGCACTCCACATATCATTTAGCATACTCCAGATAGTTTGGTTTGTGAAAAGACTCCAAAGAAAATAGTACAGATTGTTGCCATCAGCTTCCTATTAAAATGTTACTTTGGAAACCCATGATGGTATAAATATATATAAAAATAAATAAATGGGTTTCAAGGTGAGCAAATTATAAAAGAGGTATTGTACCCAGCAAACAAAATAAATGGAAGTTGTGGGTAGCAGAGGAAGAAAACCCATACTTTAAAAATCATGCCACAGCATGTAACAAAGTAGAAACCTCACAGAGAGAGCTCTAAGAGTAATTACAGTTCCAAACTAAATGCATGAAAGATTTATTGACACACATGAGAACCATAGTAAGTGACAAATTAAATGATGTTACGTTACCCTGGCAGAAATAATATTGTTAATTTTAGAATGTTAGAACTTTATACTAAGAATGCACTTGAAATCTTACTGCTAAATATTTCCTTTCTCTTCCTCTGTCTGGGTTCTGAAGACTGCTTAGTAACATTTTAGAGTTTGCTTATAAAATAGAGCACTCTATTTCACACAGAATAAAGCTGCCACAGGTTGCTGCATATTAGATATTTTGTTTTATTCCATTTCAAAGGTTTACATTAAATCTGAGTCATGCTGCAAATGCAGGAAAATGGTGCCAGCTGTTGTATGCTAATTTACTCCAAACAGTTCTTCAAAGGAAAAGCAACTATTTTCATTTTAAAATTATTGGAAGAGATCAGTAAAATGGCAGTAAAAGGTTGATCTGCCAACACCAAGCACAGCTTTATGGTATGGCTTCGGTGGAAATGCTGGTTAGTAACCACCATGGAAAGCTCTAACATATCTCATATTGGCACTTTTTCCCATTCAGAAATGAGTGTTCCACAAGATTTCATTATTCTAGGCCATTTCTGCATGGGGTGAGGGAATCGCCCCATGTCAGTACTGACCGGACCTTTGGGCTCAATGCTTGGGTCCAGGCTGGTCCGGAGCAGTGCGTGGCCGCCACTCCACACTGCCCCAGGGATGAAAATGGTAGCTTCTGATTGGTGGAGGCTCTCCACCAACCACTGAAGCTTGCCAGCCTAAAGCCCCCCCCCGGCAGATCGCAGGCTCACACTGGTGTGAGCCTGCAAATCTGCACCAGAGCGCGGGAATAGAGTGGTGTGCTCCGTGCTTTTGAAAGACCTCTTTCAAGAGGTCTTTCAAAAGCACGCTGGACGACCAGGATAAGTGCAAATTTCAACTAAAAGGTTTTTGGCAGATCAAATCAAACTTTTGAGGGATAAGTTTTCATATCATTTATTAGTAAGAGATGTAGGAAGCTTTCCTGTGCTGACCATTGGACCATCTAGGACAATATTATCATCCCCTATTGTTAATGTTTCTTCAGAGTTTTAGGCATACTGCTAGTGTTCCTTCATGGTGTCTCATCTTGCTTAGACGGATTAGCTTCCAATTCCAACATGATGGCACATGTCTGGGATGGTAAACTGGTATGGTTGAAAGTCTATCCAGTGTGGAAACAAAATGAGACCACCTAAAAATACAGTACAGTATTGGCAGCCTCTGGATCCACAGATTCCAGTGATCACAGAGCATTGCATCCTGCACCTAAAATGGTGGTGACATCATATGGGTGCACTGAAGCATCTATGTAACGTGTCACCACCATTGAATAATATGGGACATGAGCATTCATGATTTTTCCTATTTGGGGGCAGTCCTGGTGTGAAAGAAGGGTGCACGCTAGTAATTTCTGTATGAGTAAGGTTATATATTTTCAGAACCTCATACCCTCCAATATTTCACAGATGAAAACTTTGGCACATGGCACATCAGAGTGTTGTCGAAAATGTCAAAAGTCATTAATGAGGAAAACATACAAGATAGGAGAAGCTGCAGCAGTTTGCTTTTTCCTGAGCCTACTGGGAAGGGCAAGAATCTCCTACTCTCCTCTCCCCGACTGCTGAGTTATTTGAGTAAATCACTTCCAGTGCTGATGTATACAGTTCTATTTTTTTAATTTTTAAATCTGTTTAAACTTATTATATTAAAATATGTCTTTAGTATATTTCAATTATTTTTTATTACTTTAAATTGTTTTAACTCGTTTGTTTTAACTCTGACATAGGGTGGAGTAGAACTCCTTTAATTAATTAATAAAATTAAGTGCAAACTATGGGCTTTTCCGCACTTTGTGGGGGAAACGGAGCAGTCCGTTACTCACCGGACTGGCACGCTCCCCGCGACAATCCACAATGATCCGGAGCAGTGCGCACCCGTGCTACACACTCTTCGAAGATGAAAATGGAGGCTTCCGGTTGGCAGAGGCTCTCCACCAACCAGAGAAGCTCACCAGCCAGAAGCCCGCCCCTGGAAGATCTGCAGTCTCATGCTGGCACAAGCCTGCAAATCTGCACTTAGGGCAGCGACAGACAGGGGTGCGCCGGGCTATTGAAAGTCCTCTTTTAATCGGTCTTTCAATAGCACGGGGAAGCACCAGTTCTAGGCGTTCCGGAGAGGGCTCAAGTCTGGACAAACATTAAGTAGTCTGGACCCAGTTCACCCCCAAGTGTAAATGTCCTTGCTGGAGGACTCGCTGCCCCATTTTAAATATAAAATTCGGAAAAGGCCTATGTTTGAACTTTGGACCCAGGCCATTTCCGCACTACACTGTTATAGTGCTATTATTCCACTTTCAACATCCTATAGAATTCTGTTTAGGGAAGGTCCTTTAGAATTCTTAGACAGAGAGCTCTTTGGCCTCAATAAACCACAAACCCCAGAATTCCACAGGATGTTGAAAGTAGAATAATAGCACTGTTACCAGTATAGTGTGGAAATGGTCCCAATCTGCTGCCACTGAAGAAAGCTGGGGGGAAAGGGGAGAGTGAGAGCAGGAGAAAGAAGCTGGGACATTTTAAAAGCAGCTGAAAAAGCAAGATTGCAGAGGATTAATTAGAACTGTTCCTGCCAACCTGGGACATTTAGAGGGTATCGATCTTTCTGCTAGTCTCTCATGAAAGTGCATTTCCCCTGGAAGATATTCCTCTGAATTTCTCCAAACCAGCAAAACACATGGAGAAAGTGTCCCCTTTTTGAAGCCCTGAGAAAGGGAAAAATCAATCTGAAAGTGTAACAAGAATCGTGAAAGAAAAAGGCACACAAAACTTCAACTCTATTTTTATTTTTTGACATAGATTGACCTAGAATTACAATACCCACCCCACTACTCAAGGAAAATATAAGTGTGTTGAAATAATGTGTAATCACACACAATCCCCTTGCTGCAATTAACACCTCCAGTTCAGATTTTTATTATGGGCTATGAAGTTTGTTTTATTTTTATTAACTGTACTACTTAGCAAGTCACAGTGATTTTCTTTTCATTTTTTTTTAAATAGCCGTATAACATAGTGGTATAGTAATGAAGCTTTAAATTTTTCATGCAAGGCCCAGTCCTAAATATAATCCTCTTTTTTAAAATCACTGCTTTACTCATCATGTTTGTTTCCAACAGAGAACTTTTTAATTAGAACATATGCTACTAAAGTGAGTTTCTAATTGATTACATTGAGCTATTTGATACCTACATATATCATGCTGTCTCTAGTTATATTTATAGTTAGTTTTTATCTAAAATTTTGATTCTGTACTGCCTTTTTTCTTCTGCAACCAAAAGGCCAGCTTGAACCAAATATGAAATCCAGTTGCAATTTATTTGGTTCCCTAAAATAATCAACCCTAATAGGGGTTTAAAAAAATATAATCTGCATAATTCCATATCATGTCTTTCTCCCTGCAGGAAAAAAAAAGGAGGGTTGGGGTGGAAATTTTAAATTGAAACAATGACACAAATATAAAATGTTAAGGAGCGTTTCTCTGGCCTCCTTTCTTTTAGTCAGATATAGTGTGCCACAGACTGCACTGAGGCCCTTTTCTCATGGCATTTGCCTTGCGAAAGGGCACCTGGAGCATCACGCAATTGTGAGGAGCGATCTACATGATGCACTCACAGTTGTGCAATGCTCCAGGGTAGGGCAGGCACTGCTCGCACACTTTTCATTTTCAGCTTTCAGCTGAAAATGGTGTGTGATTGCGCATTGCTCAAGGGCCCTGAGCGCACTTGCCATGTGTGCGGAGCCTCCACAGCCGTGGCAGTCATGCTTCCTGCCCCAGCGCAGCCTGAAAACTCCCAGGCTGCACTGTGGAAGGAAGAGGTAGGGCTCTCGCACGACCTGCTCGGGAGCAGGCAGCTTGTGTGGAGCTGAAGCAGCGGGGACCCAAGAGCCTCTCGCTGGAGGCTGCTTGCGCGATCCCCACACCCTAGCACCAAAAAAAGGTAGGGTGCAGAAAGGGCCTGAATGTGTAGACCAGTGTTTCTTACCCTGAGATCCAGGGACCCCCGGGGGGCCATGATGCCTTCACAGGGGCTTTATGAAAGGCTTAAGGGCTGCTCGGCCCATTTCCTCCCAACAACAGAGTGGCAACATGACAGGAACCAAGACAAAAGGGGTCAGGCAGATAGTCTGATTGGTTGGGCTGGCACTTTGCCTGTCATGTGCTCTGCTGTTGAGCTGACAGCAGGGCTGATAGCCAGCCAGTCAGCATTCATCCTTCTATTCTCATTCTCCTTCCCCTCCTTTCCAGTAATCTAGGGTGCTCTCAGAAATTCTCACACACCTCCCCTTATCTGTCCTCCTAGTGAAGGAGAGAAGACTGGTATATGCATGGGAGGGAGAGAAGGAAGGAAAGCAAAACTCCCTTATACCCCCATTTTTTGTTTTTGTTTTTTGGTTTATGTTGTTATTGTTGTTGTTGATAATAATTCCTCCCCTCTTCCTTTGCCCATCTCAGTCTCCTCTTCTCCTGGTAAAGAAGGCAAAAAATGGGGAGAGTGTTTGAACATTTCTGACAGACTGGATGCCAGAAAAAGAGAGGAGGAAGAGAGAGGGAGAGGGAGAAGGGCAAATGCTGGCTGGCTGGTCATGCATGTTGATGTTCAATCCACTCCAGCTTTAAACTGGCAGAAAGGAGCAGCAGAAAAATCTTCCCTTCTCTCCAGTGGCTCTCAGAGAACTGTGCATTTGTGTGCATTTGAGAGTGTATGTGATAACCGAAGCCCCTGTCAGGGCTGCTGATGACAAGCAGCAGCTGTTGGTCCCGGTGGCTCTAGCTGGAGATGAGTCCTGCAGCTCCAGAGCTCCCCCTGCTGCCATGGACCAACCAAGTGTGGACGTCCCTCTGCCTGCTCCTTTAGGGCAACAGGGATCCGATTCTGAAGATGGTTTGGAGCCTGTGCCAATCAGCCCACAAACAAGGCAGAGACTCAAGAGAGCTGAGCAAAGGGAGGCTTCCTTGATTAAGTTCAAGAAGCAGTGACTGGCCACACCTGTGTCTTGGGCTACATAACTGCCTGCTTGGAAGCTTTCCTTTGCTTGTGGCAAATTTCTTTCAAGCCCTCCTCTTGCCTGTTCCTTGCTCCCAGCACCTGGTTCCTGCTACCTTGAATGAATCTCATGACCCTTGGCTTTTGGAACTCTGACTATGGCTTTCGCTTGACGCTCTGGTAGATGAACTCCCTTGTGTAAAGTGCTTGCTTGTCTCCTCCCAGCTGGACTTTGCTGGTTCTCCCACTTTCTTCTCTGGGCTGGCTCGCCGCCCAGGTCTCTGACGTTGACAGTGTATAAGACTCACTTTTTTTCCTGAAAAAATACTGTTTGAAAATGCGGTGTGTCTTATATGCAGTGCATCTTATATGCCCGCAAATAGTATTTGCCAGCATGTAAATGAGTTGCATCTTATATGCTGGTGTGTCTTATATGCCAGCAAATATGGGTACTTATTTGCTGCCTAACCACAGAATAATGAGACCAGACATGAGATATTGGGGTAACAATGGCCACTTTATTTGACCTATTTATTTATATTGCATTGGCCTGAGTGTGAGTGAAATAAGGGGAGGAACCTGATTCAGGACCAGCTAAGGCCAGGTGTCATCTCTGTGATGGTCATCCCTTCCCCAGCCACACTTAGTTGGAAGGTCAACCCAGTAGGCTCTCACCAAAGTCCCGGGACCCTACAACTGAGAGCTCATGTTCCAAGTAAACCTCAAGGGCAGCCTCCTTCCTTACCTCCTCAGTCCCAGAACCCTAAAGAGACGGTTCTGGAGCATTACCCTCTCCCCAAAAGGGGTGCCAAATATGTATACCAGAAACTTATCTCCTCCCTCACTACCTGCCATGGATAAGGGACAAGCATCTGTTTAGTCCCTTTTCCCCACCAGGCCAGCCAAGATGGCCCTCAACCCCGTTGCAATCCCTCCAGAGTCATTACCATCAAGGTAAATGACCAAAATGTCAAGTGGAGGCCTATAACACTCTGAGACCTTGCCCTTCAGCAAGCTTAGATCATTACCAAGGTGAATGACCATCAGGTAGAGGCCCACGGTGCTCCAACACCTTGTCCTTCAGCAAGCCTGGGTCATTACCATCAAGGTGAATGACCAAAATATCAAGTGGAGGCCCACGGCACTCCAAGGCTTTGCCCATATGCAAGCCTAGGTCATTACCACCAAGAGGAATGATCAAAACCTCTCCCTGTTCTCCCAATTTGAAGACTATTTATGAATAACTTTAAATAAACGTTTGATACACTTTAAATCTTGAGTTAAGTCTTGGGGGTCTGTGCCAACCAAGATATTTAAAGAGGGTTCCTAGTAAAGAAAAGATTAAAAACCACTAGTGTAGAGGAAGCATCAAATAATTCTGTGACTCACTATGTCTCAATCTAGTCACATAGAGTAGCTCACAAAATTCATATTTTTGTTATTTCTGTAAGTCACAACATGGATAAACAGGTGCTTTTCATTTCATGTTTCATGCTTTATTAGCTTAAAATGGTGTTTTCCTCAAGAAAACACAAGATCCTGAAGCTATTGGGAGAACTAGCATATGTGTAGACTATTTTTTCCCCAGATTCAACAATGACTCAAACAAATAACCTGTTTCTCTGGCTCAATTTATGTGCCTGGAATCCATAAATTGGAAAAAAAAATGATAAAGACTAAACAGTAGTCAAAGATAATCAATGATACATTACCAGTAAACAAAAACTATTCATTAATTTTCTCTAGTTTTACTTAAGCAAGCTCATGGATCTACCTACTGAATAATTTAAACTTTGATACGGAGAGAAAAAAGCAAGGCTTTTGAAAGTGGAAGTATCTCAGCAAGTGGTGGTCTCAGAGGCATTGGCTACCAGTTGCTCACAAGCTTTCAGGAAAGAAACAGTTGTCATCATTGGGCAGAAATGTATTGCTGCTCCCTGGCATACTGGGGGAAAAAAATCTGGTTCCTCCATATCAGATAAGCCTAGCAGCAGTCCAGTATATGGACTCTGTATATGTCAAAAGTTGTGAAAAGAAATTAAAAGATTTAAAAAAAAAAGAAAGCGAGAGAGACAGAAAAACCAATGTCTTTATCATATTTGTGTTGTTGTTGTTGTTGTTGTTTTTGTTGTGTGTCTTCAAGTCATTCACAACTTATGGCGACTCTATCATTTTTTTTCTTTTTGCAGGATTTGTTCAGAGGGGGTTTGCCTTGCCTATCTCTGAGGTTGAAAGAATGTGACTTGCCCAAGGTCAAGCATTGTTTTCTATGGCTGAGCAGGGATTCAAACCCTGATCTTCAGAGTCATAGTCTGATGCTCAAACCACTACACCACATTGGCTCATAACATAGTTATCTTTTCCTTTTTCAGTCTCCAGAGTCTGATGAAGAAATCTGTGAGAGCTGAAATCTTGCCTGAATAACTTTGTTGTTGTGTGTTTTCAAATTGTTTCCAACTTATGGTGATCTGAAGGCAAAATTATCATAGAGTTTTTTGGGGTTGAGAGTGTGTGATCCACCCAAGTGATGCGCCCAATGAGTTTCCATGACCGAGCAGAGAATCAAACTCTGATCTCCCAGAGTCCTAGTTCAATGCTAAACCTACCACATCTTCCTGGCTTTCTTATTACATTTGTGTTATGTACAAATTACACACGTTCTTTCACAAAGTCCTGTTCTTGCATCTTATCATGGAAGCAAATTGTCCAAGGCTATGCTAGCAAAGTCATGTTTTACTAAATTGGTAACGCTTCAGCTATGGACCTTCTATCTAAGGACCAGCCTAGCGAGATACAGAGAGGTGTGTCACCCAAAGGTTGTGCACAATGTGATGAACCAGTCATAGTAAATACAACAATAAGTAGAAAATAGTTGTAACTCGTATCAATGGAAGGCCAACCTTCAGTGATGAAATCATGGTTCATGAAGGCATTTTATATATTACGTAAACATAGTGAAGCTGCAAATCTTTATTTGGCTGAATCGATTTGGATTAACTATCTTATTTTTCACCTATGATTTTATGAAATAGCCAACCTAATCCCTGCAGAACCATTTCATCCTTCATTTAGTAAGAAATCTTTGCTTCTCCATGTTCAAAAATCCTGAGAAAACTTTAAGAACTGAATAACCTATAAATTTGCATTTAGCAATTCTGCAGTCTCACTTACTCAGGCACCATTCATATAAAAGATTTTTGTGGGTTTTATATACTATTGGCCTTAAAGTTTGTATTACCATTCTACCACTAGCTAAAAGGAAAGTGAAGCTTCCAAAATAATAATGGAAACAATAATAATTTGAAACAAAAACATACATTTTCACATGTAAAAGGTTTCATAAATTTAATGTTGTTTAAATCTAAATTAAACGTTTCTCTATCCAATTTTGAGATCAGTCTGCAAATTTATATTAATTTTTATATGCAGAGTTTCTTCTAAGTGTGTTTCTGTAAGTATTTTTTCCTATAGTCACATTTGTTGGAAAAGGTTGGTGTGACCTTTGGTCCAAAAAAATATATGATGTCCAGTGGAAAGCACCGGGGGGAATGACTGTGATGTATGATGAGGTAATCCCCATGGGAAAAAGCTGGTACTTTAAATAAACCCAGGCAAGGGTTTCTCAGCCATGGGACATGAAATCCTTGGGGACATCCACCAGTCATGTGTTAAGGAGATGGGATTAGAACTTTCCTCTGTTGCCTATTGTTGGCCGGGGTTTTGCCAAGGAAATCCCCATTAGTGTTGATGATAGAATGCTGAATCTCTTTTGAAGGATTTGCAAATCCGAAAATGAAATTTTTGGAACAGAAGATTAAAAGCCTCCAGGTACCCTTTGGGAAAACAACACTGTGTGATAGTGTTCCTTCATAGTGATTTTTGTGGCAAGCATGCTGCATAACATATTCTGCTCAAGTTTTTGCTGGGTTTATCAACTCTGCTTAATGTGTTTTTGTTTTGCGACCTGACTTGAGCCACGTTTTGGCTCAGTGGAATGGGGAAGATTTTGGTTTTGCAAATTATATCCACCATCCCCCCACAACATTTATGTATGTAGTTTTCCTAAACACACATTTTTGTGTGAATTTTTGATGGGAACTGTTTTGAAAATTGAAAAAGTGGAAATAGGGACCTCAAGGATAACTGTTCTGAATTTTATGGTAGTTAGAAGGTACAAATTAGATCATTAGCTTGAAAAGGGAGACCAAATGAAATTCTCCCATATCGCCACTTCAAACATAAAATCAAAAATGAAATAGCGGGGGGGAAAGTTTCCCCCCACAATGATGAAAGTGGCTTTTGAGCTCATGGTTTAATTTAAACTGCTAATGACATATGGTTGAGTCTAAGTGGTTTAAAGTTACTAAGCAGAAGCAAACTGTTAAGAAGTACCTGGGAGGGCGGGTCCAAAGCTTCTTAAATAAAATTTATATAAAAGGGTTTCAATTTTTAGCAGAATACTTCTCAAATGCTTGTAAATATATACCATTTGGTAGTGTACATTAAAACAATAAACACACTGTAACATTGTCATCATCATCATTATCACCGTCATCATTATTGTCACAATTAGTAGCAGTAGCAATTGCAGAACTAAATAGTATTGCAATTAATAGCAGTTGTAGTAATTGTAGTAGAATAGCAGTAGCAATTGTATAAAATAGTAACTCTTTTAATGCTTTTGTAAACATGTCTGTAGCGTGATCATTTGGAATATACAGTTTCCACAGCATCCTGTAAAAAAGAAAACATGTAACCTTGTGCAAACGGAGAGAAAAAAAAGGGAGATTATTCAGGGGGTAATAAAATGTTACCTCTCCCTTTAAAAAATGTGCCAGTTCCTTGGTGTGTGAAAGGGAAAAGACAGAGGTTATAAAAAATTGTGATAGATGTTTTAGGTATTTTTCAGCTGTAAGCAATAATGCTAGCTCTGAAAAAACTACAAAGGCAAAACCAAGTGTTTTATAGCAATTTAAAGCACATGAGTTTTATCATGGGGCCCCTCGGCACATCACTTCTTTTCAGAAAAGGGGAAACAATATTTTGGTGAAAAATTACAGGTTTATTTTCAACTTTGTGCTATAAACTTAAACCCCAGTTGAGGGTGTTCCCCTTTTCAAGAAATAACTGTGGTAACTGTTTAAATATCCAGATACTTTACATGAGTATTTTTTCACTTATTTCTGATTTCCTTTACTGTGCAATTCGGGGGATGTCATTTTATGGAAAAAACCTACATATGGGTAATTTTGTTGCTTTTACACAGAACAGCCATTATATAATGTACATAAAATCTTATAATAAGACCAAGGAAACTGATGTTCAAATTTTTTTTACCCAGTAAAATATTATCGGGGGAATTTTCTTTTTTTTAAAACTTTCTTATTGCTGTTTTGTTTCGGATCACATTTTAAAATTTGGGGGTCATGACCAATAAAACTCTAAAAGTTTGAGTCCAACTATCTGGACTATACATCCAAGTTTTGAGATCCTCAAGGGGGGGCGCTTCTCAGCCCTACTACAACCAAAGGCTTATCCAGTGAAGACCCAAAGCCTTCTTGGTGGTGCCCCCGATCTGTAGAATTCTTTTCCAAAGTAGACTAGGCTGGCCCCCTCCTGATCCCTAGCAGGTAAAGCCATTTTCATTTAAACAGGTTTTTGGCAATTAACTGCAGAAGTGTCTTTCAATAGCAAGTATTTTTACTGGTGAATGTGTCATGTAATTTTTTTTTCATTGTTATGCTTTCATAAGCACTTTTATATTGTTTTAAATTAGAAGTGTTTTATAGGTTTCTTAAAATAGTTTTTAACTCATTATGATTGACAGTGCCATTCTCATGTTGGGAGAAAGGTGAGATGTACATTAAACAAATAAATAGCCATGAAACATGGGAAAACTTTGGGGCCCTCACAGTCTTTTATCCGCCACAGGGTGATTGTTTGAATAAATTGAGGGGGGGAAAAGAACAATACACACTGCATTAAGCTTCTTGAAAGAAATGTAGCAAATTAAAAAAGAGATTAAAAATGGCTTTCCTATGTTGTGGCAATGTTTAAAGGGCACCTAGAATCATAGAATCATTAATATAGAATCATAGAGTTGGAAAGACCACAGGGACCATCCCGTCCCACCCCCTGCCATGTAGGAACACACATCAAAACATTTCCAAAATGGCCATCCCGTCTCTGCTTAAAAAACCCCCAAAGAAGGAGACTCAACCACACTCCAAGGCAGAAATTTCCCCTGCTGGACAGTTTGACCATAGGAAATTCTTCCTGAGGTTAGGGGGAAATTTCCTTTTTTAGCTTAATCCATTGTCCGTCCCCCGTCTCTGGAGCAGTGGAAAAAAAGCCCGCTTTCCCCCTTGACATACATCCCTTCAAAAATTTAAAATGACTATCATGTCCCCCCTCAACCTTCTTTCTGCAGATTAAACATACCCAGCTTCTAAGCCATTCCTCATAAAAGGCTTCCAGACCCTTTACCATTTTGGTCACCCTCCCTGGACACATTCTAGCTTGTCATTCCTTCTTGAATTAGGTGCCTAACTGGAAAAGATTTCCCAAAAGAGGTCTAACCAATGCAGAAAAGGGGACTATTTCCTCCTTATCGACACCAACCCATTATGTAATGAAGAATCACATTGGCTTTCTTGGTTGCTGCATCACACTGCTGACTCATGTCATACTGCTAGATCCCTTTTACAGGTACTGCTATCCAGCCAGGCGTCCCTCATCCATATTTAGCCTTCCATTTTTTTTTGCCTAAGTGTAGGGTCTTACATTTTCTCTGTTGAAATTAATTTTGTTGGTTTTGATCTAGCTCTCCAATTTGTCAAGGTCATTTTGAATTTTGATCCTGTCCTTGGGATATAGCAACCCCTCCCAATTTGGTGTCACTGCAAATTTGATCAGCAGCAAAGGTTGATTCAAGGTGCTAACTACCACAGGTATGCTTTAATGAGGCTTGTCTTTTTTAGAGAAATTGGATGATATGTAACAGCTATAATACTGTTTTTAAACTTATAGTCAGTTCTGGCCTAAAAAAATTTTATATAAAGCACTGTCATCCCTTGCAAGTGTAGAGGGCCAGCTTCATATTCATTTTGCAAGAAATTGGTAAAGAAATTGTTTCTAAAATTTCATGTTTGTTGTTTTTATTGGAAATGGCCCTTTTGCACATAGCAAAGCAACTAAGTTTATTTTTCATGAAATTTCTGAAAAGGTTTTGAACTCTTTCATCACTTGTAAAAAGGTTTTATCACTAATCCTCTTCCCTGCTGTTAAAAAGCGTATGCACATTTAAAATTGAGTTGATATAAACAAGAATTGGACTACCACTGTTTTCTACATAAATGTTTGTTTTCTTTTAAGTTTTCATAAAGTTTGTTTTAAAAATCACATGTTTAAACTTTAATTCCAAAAAAATCCTATTGGGAAAAGTAATTGTGTGGTATTTTAATGAATGTTTATGTGAGGTTATGTTTACAAATAAATAAATGTTTGGTTTTTCACACATATATTTTATATCAAGTAACTGTAAACCAGAGGCATAACAGAAGCTAGAGAATTTATAGGTCTAAAATTCAGAGGGAATTTTTTGTGTGTGTGTGTAAGTTGTCAAAATTGAAGTTACTAAAAATATATCCATGAAGCTAGCTAAAAGGGTTTTTTGACTCCATGAATTTCTCATAGAAAATATTTTTATAGGAATAACTGATAGCCCACATAGGCATGTTGATGATTAGCATAAACATTTCATTGTGTACATTTAATGTGCATAAATGGAACTCCACAGTCATTTGTAGTCTCCATAGACCTTTAAACATAACAGGGAAAAAACAAATTTTTATTTTTGGGGCCATCCAAACACCAAATTATATTCCTGGATACATAATTTAATTATTGTATTTTAAAACATTTGTGTCCTCCCTACTCTTCAACCAGCCTAGGTAGCTTACAAAAATGAATATTTAATAATTAAAAATTACAATTGTCATTTGAAAAAATGTTTTTATTTGTTTCCCTTTCCATTTTTTTCCACATAACCTCCATCTTGCTATTTATCTCTATATCCATGAGCAAAACAAGAAAAGTAAACTTTCCCAAAATAGCAAAGCCGCTCCAAGGAAGCTGAGTTTTTCTCAGATTGAAGGTTGTGCAGTGAAGATAATACTTTCCCCTAACTACTCATAAATTAAAAAATTCCCGACTCAGGTGACACTTTAAAACCACCCTTAACATTTCACTCCCTGGACTGCCCTACTGAAATTTTACCTCAGTCTAGTTCTCCTTAGTTTTTAGACTAGTTCATCATTTTAAGAAGGGATTTAAAATGCAGCTTTCCAGGAATAAATTACCCAAATTTAAAAGAATGGAAAAAGAATTTTGGAAAGAAAGGAAAAGAGTAAAGGGTAAGGTATAAATGTATAAGAAAACAAAAAAAAAATAATGTAACTGTTCTTCTCTCTGTAAGATGGAAATTATGTTTGTAATGGAATGGAAATAAGCAATTTCAACTGGAAGATTTAAGCATGGAAGTGTGAAGGTTTTTTTTTTATTTTGAAGACAAACTTTTAATAAAAATTATACAAAAAAATAAAAATAAAATAAAATGCAGCTTTCCTTCCCTTAATAGAAAAGATTCTTGCACAAAGGCAGCTGAAATAATTCTATACTAAATGCAAACAGCATTGACAACATGCAACAAAACAGATAAACAGAACAGCCAAATGAAAATAAAATGCTAAATCAGAAAGAAATTATTTTGTTTGTGGGATTCAGCACTCCCATGTTTCCATGCCCTCATCTCGCTATTTCGTTCTGTAATAGCTTTTCTACCATATATTGAGGCATGGACAGTGTAGTTAGTCCCAAATAGAATAGATCCATTCAATAAATAAAACTTGCATAAGTGTTGACTTATCATGTCACAATTCATTCAGTGGGACTACTCTGTTTACAAGTAACTTGGATGTTGGTCTGAGATTATAAAATAAGCAAAGCTTCTAGCTTTATTTCTTCATCAGGACTGACATACCCTTGGAAATAGTTCCACATGAAAACGGAATTAAGTTAAACAGAAAAGGGCATGAAAAGTGAAATTTAACTTGGGGCATTTCTCCTGTCTTCAGGGACCAAGCAAAATTTTTAGGAACCCAGTACAAATTTGTAATCTTGGCCCCCTTCTTACACCAGTGCTACAGTCTCTCATTCCATGAGACATGAAAAAAAGTTTGTTTTCATTCTGTATTTTTCTGGCCTTTTGGGGTATAAAACAACTCAATGACAGTGTGCAAAAAAATCTGTAAGACTATACACACTTCACTGGGAGTCAGTGACAGTTGTTTCTAGTAAATTTCATTTAATAATATAAATGAAGGTCATTCATATTCCTATCTGAAAAGAGATTTTAAATGTGCTCAAGGAAAATTCTGAGAGAGATCTGTAGTGTACTTGTGAAGCAGACATAGAGAAGGTTCTTCTCATTCTTGGAATCTAGTGTCATATTTTAGGACTGAACAAAACATAAAATAATTGTTATTAATCCCTTTAAATATGTGCTCTAATGTGCAGATGATATTGTCCAAAGTTTTATCAAAACAATGATGATGGTGGAATTAGTTCCTTACCTAACAGCCTGCAAATTGTTCCAGAAAAAAATCAGCACTTGTTCTCACTATCTTAAGCCATTTCCGCACTAGGCTGTTATAGTGTGATTATTCCACTTTCAATATCCTATGGAATCCTGTGGTCTGCAGTATAGGGAGAGGCCTCAAAGGGGCCTCAAAGGCTCCTCCCTAAACTGCAAACCCCAGGATTCCATAGGAAGTTGAAAGTGGAATAATCACACTATAACAGCCTAGTGCGGAAATGACATTAGTGTGCTTGCTTTGCCCCAACAGGTATCCCTGCCTTCCTCATTATGAAAAAAGAAGCTGTGAGGCTTGTATTTCTTGATATGGTAGGCCATGTAAAATAGAGGAAAACAAATTGCTCCTGTCACTTCCACTCATGTTGGCTTAACTATACAAGCACACCCTCATAGGAGGCCCTTAAGGTGCGGCTTGACCAGGACGTCCAGCAGTATTGTTAACTGAGTTTGTTCTAATGCTGCTTCGATTGGCTCCAGCAGATCTGAAAAGATAGATAGATAGATAGATAGATAGATAGATAGATAGATAGATAGATAGATAGGCAGGCAGACAGACAGACAGACAGACAGACAGACAGACAGACAGACAGGTATAAGTTTTGGTAACCATCTCAAGCCATGATCTCCAGTTTATCCACATTTTCTCCCACAATGGTGATTTCATTCTGAGTTGGATACCATTGCACCCTTTGCTTTCCATTTCTACATCTTCTCTTGTCTTTTCTCCTTGGAAGGCCACTTGAACTACAAAATCTTTGTCTTGCTTGATTGAAAAATATAGTTTCAGTTTCACTATACCAGGACGTAGTGGGTGAAAACTCACCCCTGTTTCTGCTACATTTTCACATCCTTGTCCTATGAGCTGAATGATACACTAGACAAATAAACATTCTTTCTCAAGGCCTGCTCATATGGGAGGCTTTCTACATCCCTCCAGCAGGGAACTTAGCTCAGAGCTTATAGGTAGCTTAGTTAGGCTAACAACCCTTCTGACAAAAGTACACATGAGATCTACAACTCTACCAGGCTGAGCAAGGAATCTAGTTTTCATTAATCATTAATGATGTTGTGGAACAATCCACAAAGTCAAGTAACTAGCCCACAGCATTAAAAACATGCCTCTACGGGATGTTTGTAGGTATAACTTAATTGTAGATTTTAACATAATAAGATGTAACATAATTGTTCCCTAAGATAATAGATTCAGAGAGGGGGACTGCATGAGCAATGGAAATGCTAGTTGACAGTAAAATAAGATTTTACCAACACTGTGAACACTAAGAATGCTAAGACAGTTCAATATATTTTTTTTCCTGTAACAGAAATGCTATAACTAATATCTAGTAACATGTTGGGATGCTTCCCTCTGCTGAAGACCACCTGCTACATCATGATCATCAGTAAAGTTTATCTTTTATAATAAAGGAGGAGGGCAACCAAAATGGCGAGAGGCCTGGAAGCCATGCCCTATGAGGATAGGCTTAGAGAGCTGGGTATGTTTAGTCTGCAGAAGAGAAGGTTAAGAGGGGACATGATAGCCATGTTTAAATATTTGAAGGGATGCCATGTAGAGGAAGGAGAGGGCTTGTTTTCTGCTGCTCCAGAGACCAGAACAAGGAGCAATGGATTCAAGCTGCAGGAAGGGGGATTCCACCTGAACCTCAGGAAGAACTTCCTGACAGTCAGGGCTGTCCAGCAGTGGAATATGCTGCCTCTGAGTGTAGTGGAGTCTCCTTCTTTGGAGGTTTTTAAGCAGAGGCTAGATGGCCATCTGTCAGGAGTGCTTTCAGGGTGTTCCTGCGTGGCAGGGGGTTGGACTGGATGGCCCGTGTGGTCTCTTCCAACTCTACATTTCTATGATTCTATGATTGTATGAATGAAGTGTGTCAGTTTTCACTACCAAAGAAAGCTTTGGAGAGCCCTGACAACTCCAGCCATTTCCAACAAAGATAAAACCCACTCAACAAATGGGTAGAGGAGGTAACTCTTGGCTTAGATCTTTTATTTCCATGAGCAGAACACATGTAGCATATTTTGGTGGTGGGAAGGAAGGCAGTTTTTAGTGAGTTCTCCCTCTCACTGAGATTCTTAGAAAACTGTATATATTACCACCCATCCATTCCAAATACATGCACAGTTTTAAAGTTCCCAATGTTCCACAGTATCCTATGATGCTATCATTTAATCTGTGCTGTGCTCTACAGCACTGCTACATTTGGTAACCCTCACCCTTCGCCCCAGTAGGCACCAGCTACTGTTGCTCATTGTCAAAGCTAATTCCAAGGAATCTTTCCAATTTGTCATGGGTTTCTTGATGAAAAAATTAGCCAGAGACAAACAAGTGTCCTCAAAAAGAGTAACCTGACCAATATCCACCCTAGAATCACAAGGAAATGTTGCATGTATGAATAATGGCGAAGCACAGTTGATCAGCCCAGTGACTTGTGTAAATGAAGAATATCTCCTAAAGTATGCCTCAAAATCCTTACATGACAGATAGTTTCCTTGACAGACTAATCAGCTTGGAAAAACTTCGCCAAGGGTCAGAAATTTAAATGTCCCTGACCTAACATTGTAGGTGCATGTAAGACATTTCAGTCTTTTTCACGCCCATAGGTGTTTAAAAAGAACAACTGATTACCCAAGTTTAGCTGTATAAAGGTCCTAATATATTGTAAGAATATTTTGTGGTAGCCACATTATGAATATTTGTTTGCCTTTTCCACTATGTTTTCTCATTTGATGCAGAGTTTGAGATACAGTACTCATTCAATTTAGTTCAAAAGCATGTTTTCTCCCACCTTCCATTGTCATATCTTACTGTGGAGCTGGTAAGCATCTTGAGAGTGGACAGCATTGTCTTGGGCTGAAAGCCCATTTTAAGACTATTATGAGCGATACTGAAAATGCAGAGAAACGGTAAGAACACTGACACTGCCTCCATCTGCAGAAGTTCAAGGCAGCTCAGATGTTCGGCACACATACTCTGCAATTTTACAAAAATCGCTTAACCTAGTATGACTGACCCTGGGGAAAGTGTAATGCCTATTACAAATGAGGGGAAAACTTGAATTGACCTCTTCTATTTCATCAGAGCAACAAGAACTTGAGTGACTCAGATACAGAGAAAGTCTCTATTATAAGTTTGTAAAGATCTGTATACCTTCATGAAATCTGGCCTAATCAGCAACAGTTGTAGTTAGAGGGAGAAACAGTATCTCAATTTAACAATAATAATTTTTGATAACAGGGAATCTGTTATAGAGTACTAGACACATTCAGGAACTTCTGAAGTAATCAGAAGTAACTATAATTTGAAAAATCAAGGAAACAGTATCTGACCTTATCAATAACATACTTGATAATTAAGATTCTAGTTCTTACATTGGCTGAAGTCAACAAATAGTATCAGATGATTTAATAGTTATGATTGTTTAATTTTTTAATTAAATTTACAATAAAAATACAAAGTAAACCCCCAGTCCTCTCTTCCACAGAGCTCATTTGACAATATCAATCAACAACTGCAATTTCTATTAGTGCTGGTTTTGTCCTGTGAAGCCCTATATGTCTCAAGTCCAGGTTATCTGAAGAGCCATAATATCCCTTACAAACCTACTGTGCTTTGAGATCTGCTAGGGAAGCCCCTTTCTCAGTACCTCCATCCACATAGGTACCTCTGATGGGAACACAGGAGAGGGCCCTCTCAGAGGCTACCCCCAGGCTCTGGAAATCCCTTCCCAGAGAAGTTAGATTGGCATCCTCTTAACTTTATTTTCACAGACAAGTAAAGAATTTTCTCTTTAGACAGGCAATTGATGATTGGCTGCATAAGGCCCATCTCTCCTAAACAGTGTGCTGGATCTTGCTTACTCTTGTGGGGATATGTGTGTGTTTGTGTGCATGTGTGTAAGCACATATTTAACAGTGTACACATCAATCTTTATTATAGTTTAATCTCTTCTTAACTTTTGTATTTTGTGAATCTTTAGCTATCTTTTTTATTTGAGTCTGCTGTTTTGAGTCCCAAATGGGAAAAGGGAGGCATAGTACTAGCCACAGAACCCAGACCCTTTTCACACCTCACCCTTTAGCGGTGCTGGGGTGCGGAGCTCACATGAGCAGCCTCCAGAAGAAGGCTCTCACTTCCCTGCCTGTTCAGCTCTGCACGAGCTTCGTGCTCGTGCGAGATCCCCGCTTCTTTCTTTTGCAGTGCAGCCTGGGGCCTTTCCCAGCCTGCACTGGACAGGAAGCACAACCGGCCCAGCTCCCGAGGCTCCGCATGCCAGGTAAGTGCGTGCGGGGCCCCGGAGCGATGCGTGACCACGCAGCATTTTCAGCTTCAAGACAAAAATGAAAAAATGCATGTGTGGTCTGCCACAGGCCCTTGAGTGTTGCACAAATGTGAGTGCATCGCGTGGACCGCTCCTCACATGTGCATGACGCTCAAGGGCCCCAGTCAAGGGTTCAGGCATCTTTAAGAGCCAAATTTTAACTGGATATCTTAAAAACAGATTTTGAGGCCTGACAAGCTTTTCTGAAGCAGGTGTTCTACAGAGTTGGTATTGTAATTTCTATAGCTAGTGCTGTTTCTCTTGGAGTGGAAACAAAGCAGAGACTAAATCACTGAAGAGAACACAATTTAAAAGGCTGCATATAAATGTTATTATGTTAATGTTACAACCCCTAAAAAATTAAATATGACTATTGGGTCTTTTGACATATTTGCTTTGAATAGTAGCACCCTTCATGCCATCTTGCATACTTTTTTTGGGGGGGGATAATTCCCCTTGCCTTTCAAAAGTGCATTCCTCTATGGGATCAGAATAGACTGTTGCTTTTTATGTATTTTCTTTAAAAACAAACAAACTTGCTATGTATAAGGAATCCATCACAGACAAGTCAGTTGTAACCAAGGTATCTTTTTATTTTAGAGCAGAGATACACAATCATTCATAGATAGATAGATAGATAGATAGATAGATAGATAGATAGCAAAAGTTTAGGAATGTAAATTCAGGAGAACAATTTGGAATGAAGAAACAGTGAGGAGAAGGGAATCCATAAATTATTTCTTTGTTTTCATTATCCCAACCCCCACCCAAATTCTTTCCTCTGCAGGTCTTATATATGTGTTTGGAAAGCAAAGGGCATTAGAAATCCCAGGGAGGAGAAAAGCAGCTAGAGCAGAGAAGTATTGGGCTGAGGAAAAGTTTAGCTTGTATACACACTAACCAACATTTCTCCATTCTGCCTGGATTCCTCAAAGCCAGTTTTCTCCAGGAGGAGTAGTTACTGCCCATATGTCTGTAACATTTAGTTAGACACTGACCAAACCCAGTAAATGTGTTTAAACAGGCTGAACCTATCATTCTACGATTGTATGTATTAGTAGAACCAAAATTATGTGCCACCAAGACACCAAGTGAACAGCATAGCAATAATATGTTTGATTGTTAAAGATTACAGAAAGTGCTGCAATATTAAGTTTATTAAATCTTCTGGATACATCATTAACATTAATAATTATAACTCAGAATAACTAATAATCCTGCTGAAAGTCAAATTACACATTATGTGAGGATATAATTGCTTTTTGACATGAAAATTCTCTCTGTTCATTTAACATTTGCCTTCAGCTGACATACATAAAAAAGAAGTTACTCCTATTATGCTTTGAATAGTATTTATTATTTTATGCATCATTATATTCATAAGAACATAAGAAGAGCCTGTTTGATCAGACTGATCTAGTCTAACTTTCTCTCACTATAAAGGCCAACCTCTGTGTTCACATTTCCCAGCAGCTGGTATACAATGACATACTGTATTTTTGCTATTTCTATCCCTGCTTAGAATATAAATCTTAAATGTTTTCAATGGATCAAGAATACCTGGCTGTTCTTCTCTGTTTCCTCTGTCCATAGTCATAGAAAAGAACTGTTTGCTGCTGGTCATAGGCAGACCTATTGCGGTGCTGCACATGATATTTTTAGAAGGTACTTAATTAGATTCTTTATGTCATCAGTGTGATTAGTATTTTTATGCCAAGAACTAGTGATGGGTTTGCTTATTCAATAAGGTACATGTATTCCAACTGTTGCAACAGATGGATTTGCAAATGAATGAGATAAATGTTTGCCTTTTTAAGCAACTAATAATTGCTTAAACTCTAATAGATGCCAAAGAACCCGTGAGTGAAAACCTGTGCCTTTGGTGTATAAATAGAATTGGGACATTTTGTTAATAGCTTACCAGAATCAGATTCCCTCAACATCCCCTTTACCAATCCATCTCTTTATATCATGGTTCACACTGAAGCCAATGAAACTTTTGTAGAAATATGTCAACAACATATAGAATATAAGGCCTAGCATGGTTGTGAGTTCTTCCTCCTCATCTCTACCTTCTAGTCATATGTCCTTTCTATATAAAAGCTCTTTGTTTCATAAAATATAGTTGCATGGAAATGTGTCACAAATCACAAATGGTCCCCTGCCCTGCAGTACTTCATACCAACTTCCTTTTTTTTTTTTTCCCTTACAGAGCTTTCCTCTCCTTTGGAGGGCAGCATGTTGTGTTCCCAATTCCATGACCAGGACTTGATTCATTGCACTGATGGATCAAGACCAAGACTTGATTTAAGTGGATCTTCTTCAAGTCTCGCTTATATTTAATGTCACTTTTGTGCAGCAGTGACTCTGCCACTTAAAATATGTAGGTGCTACTTGATCACAACTCAGAAGCACTTTTATATAAAAGGCTTAAAAACAGATATTGCTGAAAATCACCCATAATACCTTATACAACCATGGAAGCCTTCATCTATTATCCTAAATTGTTGTTGTTGTTGTTTTCATACAAAATGCATGGATACAGTGAAATCAACCAAGCATATTGAACATGTGCTTTGCTGATTAACCTGAATATGAACCATGAAGGACAGGGAGCCTAATATACATTCCAGTGATTTTATTCAGGTGTTCATGATCTATTTTTCATGACAATAAGCTCAACAAAAGAGAAAAATACAGTTCCATAAAGAACACAGGAAAGAATTTTGTATGTGATACAGTGTTGTTAATCAATGAATTAATTCATCTGAAGATGCTATGCAGAATCATTGCTTAACATGTTCATCATTTTTCACGACACTACTAAAATGGTCCAACCCTGTCAATATCTTTACCATCATCATCTGAGTGTTCATTTCACAATCGTTCTCCAAAAGTTCTGATATCATGCTAGGGGTTTTTGTCCTTCAGACCATGAGGTTAATGTTTACCAAAGCAGATACAAGGGTAGTGGTTATCATTGTTTACCTTGGTAGTCCCTTTTGTATAATATTTTCTCCCCAGCTATATAGGTTTGGTCACATTTCCAGCAACATTTAAAATGGATTTACAGACAACAGCTTTCTCCCTCCCTTTCAATTAACTTTTTCTTATGTTATCAACTTATAGATACTTTGGAAATTTCATTTCATAAAAATTGGTTTCATTTTATTCTATTTACATTTAAAATCAGGGTGTTAGTATGATTAAAATTCTTTTTATCTTGTGCCCCACCTTGACTGTGGTCATGAAAGACTGTGACACATGATTCAGAATGGGGTGCTGATGGGGAGTTCAAAGCACATTTAAATGCAGAATATATCGAAAGTAACAATTATGTTGTTGACCCTATCCATTCATAAAACCATTGATGATAATACAAACTTCATTGATCTAGGTAAACATGAAATGTTTTAAGAATCTGTTACTATCCAGCACACACCTATAAAAAGTTGGTTTCACTCTTCCATTCCACTGATTCCAGTATTAAGTCAGTTACTGTTCTAGGACCACTTGTCTCACTTTCAAGAATTGGTCTAGATATGGTTAAAAAAAAGTGTATATTTGGTAAAAGATGAAGGACTTGATCTTGAAGATTGACTCAAAAGCTAATAGATCAGTTAAAACATTTATGCATTTTGCTTCCAGTCAGTTCTTGAGGGAATGTAGCATTAAATGCTAGGAAGAAATGTAATAGTTTGGGCTCATTACAACATATTTTGTGAAACCATATTGAAATTCAGTAGTCTTGGTTAAAAATTTGATGTAACTTAAGAAGAAATAACTGGTCAAAAGGTCAGTGTAACATGCAAACTTGTATTGCTATCATCAAAAAGCAAATCAGGGCATAGTAGACTGATGTTTCCACCTACCTCCCATCAGTGATCACCAGTGTGACACAGGAGCAGGATGTTTGTCACAATTCCTCCTTGACATCACTGGTGGGAGAAGTCAGTCTGCTGTGCCCCAATCAACAGGAGAACAGGCCTCCCTAGCTTGAAGTGGTTGATGCCAGGTAAACTTTTACATGGGCTTTGTGAATATGAATCAATTATGGATTCATAACTATGTTATGAATCTGTAACTGCAATATTGAATCCCAGCTGTTATGAGTTACATATTGTTTTTATTGCTTCTATGTGTACAATAATAACAGTTGTATATGTGCTTAATGAAAACCCATAGTGGTGTCCAGGCAGCAGAAAGGCAGGTTGCACAGATGGAGGCTATTGCCGTTGGACATGCTGGATACCTCCATGGGAAATGGTGATAAAAGAATATACACAGATATAATGTGGCACTATTGTTGTTAACTACATTCAATTAACTTTGACTTATGGAGACCCTATGGGTGAGAGGCTTCCAAGTCACTCTATCACCAACTGCTCTGCTCAGGTCTTACAGATTCAGGGATGTGTCTTCCTTGATTGACTGTATCCAACTGTAATGTAGTATTCTTCTTTTCTTACTGCCTTCTACCTTACCAAGCATTATTGCCTTTTCTAGTAAGCCAGGTCTTCTCATGACATAGCCAAAGTATGACACCCTCAGTTTAGTCAGCTTCTAGGAAGAGTTCAGGGTTGATTTGCTCTAGCATCATTTGTTTGTCTTTTTAGTAGTCCAGGGTATCTGTAGAACACCTGTGTACTTTCATTCTTACACCTGTGTAATATCACTTACAGGATTCTGGGCAATGTTTTTTGGTTAAGAAGCAAAATTTCTTCCTTACCACTTACTTATAGTTAATCTAGATCCATTCAAATAAGTTCCCATTCAATTAATTACCCTGATTAATTACCCTCTCAACAAATTAAATTCAAAATTGCTAGGATAGGTAAGTGCATATAGACATGGTGACACATCTCAAGACGCTAAAAATGGTTGCTTATTAGGTTTTTTTTAAAGGCTGACTTGTTCCAGGCTGTATATACTATTAAGGTCTTCTTCAGGGACTATATTCTTTCAGTATTCTTCAGGGGCTCCCAGTTTCTACTTCTTTAATATAAGTTATGTTGGCCATTATTCCTTGGTGTTCGTTTATAAGTGTTCAGTATAATTTTTTATTTGTATTTTTTAATCTTTTTTGAAATAATGTTTTAAATATGTTTTAAGTGTTTTAACTGTTTTTAAGCATGTTTTAATAACTGGGATATTTAATTGCTTTTAACTTTTGTAAACTAAATGTTTTAGCACTGTCTTTGAAGATTACTGTAAACCACGTTGGATCCCGCTTGGGAGAAAGGTGAGATAGAAATTGAATAAATGCTGAGTTCTCCCATCCATGGAGGCTGGTGATCCAGGAAACCAGAGGCAACAGGCAGATAACAGATAACAGGAACAGTCTTCCTTGTCTGCCTAGAGACTCCTATTCACAATCCATGTCCTCCACTTCAGAATATGGCTCTTTCTTTAAGATGAGATAAGCTCCCTACATTAGCCTTATTATTGTCATATTCCTTTTTTTAAAAAAATTGAATTTGTTCATCAGCACAGCAGCAAGCACAAGCACAGCAATGGACAAGCTGCCAGGTTGATTAGATGGACTTTATTAATTTTTTAAAAATAAATAAATAAATAAAAGAGCCACCCATTTTCCATATAGTAAAATGGAGATTTCCTCAGTCAGCACTTGAAATAACAGAGTGTATAAAAGAAAACCAGTAGGAAAGAGGTCACTTCTGGAATTCCTATAGGTTGCTTAATAATACTCACTTTTCTTGTATTCAGGTACACATTTCCAAAGATAAACTTTTGTGATAGCTGAAAAATATGTGCCTTATTAAGTAAACAATAGCATTAGGAGTTCTA
The DNA here is from genome assembly GCA_948472985.1 of Iguana delicatissima. Taxonomy (NCBI): domain Eukaryota; kingdom Metazoa; phylum Chordata; class Lepidosauria; order Squamata; family Iguanidae; genus Iguana; species Iguana delicatissima. Next base: position 79,756 of record CAOKZL010000119.1, read on the forward strand.
TTTGTAAATCTAAGTAGGATCTGATGTTTTGGCAAAGGCTTTCACAAGGTCAGAACTCTAGACAGAATGACAAATACTTCCATTATAACTTTGTTCATGACTTCCACTGCATTTTTTAAAAAAATTGCAGCTGCATATTAGATTCCCCTCTGAGATGGTATTGTTAGTTTGGTGTCCTATAGAGCATGAGTTCATATCTCTTCCTCCTACGCAATATAAGTTCATATGTCTTCCTCCTACACTTCTGTCAATATTCATATCACATACTGTTGCTCAGTCACTTCACTCAGTTAGGTCTCTCTGAGCATAATCTTTTCTTGATTTAGCTAAAAGAAAGCAAATTGTGTGTCATATCTGACAACAACTTTTTTCACAGTATCAAAGTGTTTCAGCACCAAAAGCCTGATTTATTTCAGTAGGACCTAAAATAACAGAATCATACTCTGATGACAGTTTTTTCTGCCTCCCTCCCTCCCTCCCTCTCTCTCTCTCTCATTCTTTAAAATAAAAAATAATCCAGGCTCTATTTATAAACCTGAGACTTATCCCACCGTTAACCTTTTGCCATGGTGAAAATTGGCCAATTTATTCTTATTCTTGGTTTGCTGACCCTTTAGCCAGTTTTGCTAACATCACAAATATTTCAATACTAAAAGCATACAAATTATTTTTAATGGTATTGTGTGATCAGCTTTATGAAAAACTGTGAAAGCCTATTTAATTGAAAGCATCAAGTAATCCTTTATTTGATGTTTTATTGCAATAATCAAACATCTTGCCTGGTCTAAATAGGCTGTGGTTCTCCATAACAGGCTGAAATTGCTTGGCGCTTTTAATAAACTACAACTAAAACCTCTTCTGCATCATCTGCTGTGATTTCCTCCTCATGTCAGCATACTTTATCTTGATCTATACAATATAAAATATAGATTTCTATTTCCCAAGGTCCTGGAGTATGTCTAAAATGCCATGTCAGTACTTTTCTTCTTTCTTACTTTGACAATACTTTTTTCAGCCCAGTTTTGGTCTGAGATGTGTAGCGTGTTTTGGGAACACTAAGTGCTATTAATTCTAAATGACAAATGTTAAATGTCTTTTTAGAAAATAGAACGCTCAACAGCTTAATCTTCTTCAGAAGATCAGCTCTGGGAGCATTGAGCCAGTTTAACCATACATTGCATCTGCACAATATGGCCATTTCTGCACTACACTATTATAGTGCTTTCTTTTCCACTGTCAACATCCTGTGGAATTCTGGGGTTTGTAGTTTACTGAGGCCAAAGAGCTCTCTGGCTGAGAGTTCTAAAGGCCTCTCCCTAAACTGCAAACTCCAGGATTTCATAGGATGTTGAAAGTGGAATAAAAGCACTATAACAGTGTAGTGCAGAATGGCCTTAACTGAATTGCCAATTTCAACAACACACAGAGTATATCCGTACTATAAAATTATAGCAGTTTTATACCACTTTAACTGCCATAATTTCAATCTCCTACAACACTCAATGCCACTTACAAAGAATTCTAAGTACCTTACTCAGCTATGAATCCCAGGATGCTGTAAGATGGAGTCATGATAGTTAAATTGGTATCAGACCGCTATAATTGTTCAGTGTAAATATATTCTTAGAGACCACAGTATTGCATCACTTCCTGTAGAGTAGAATAGGAACTGTACTGCTGAAATAACAGGTAAAGCTATATCCATCTAGTTCTAATGCATTTTAAATGAAGACAGGAGGATTGCTAAATGACATACTAATAGCTTTGGAGAACGTGTAAATGTCTACTTTAGATTATTTTACAACTGATGCTTAGACATTTTAAGGCAGCTGGATACTCAATGAGACAAGTTAAGAATCATTTAAGAAAAGCAAATGTGTTAGATATGCGTATAAAGCAGATACAAGTATACCGCATCCTTGCTTGTCCTCCCTTATTGTAATTGTAAAATTCACTGATATTCATTCTTTTCCTAACAGCTATTTCAGCTTTAAAGCATGCAAATTAGTTATCTCCTGTGGTTGTCTTTTAACAAAAAAGTTAATTGGAAAGTAAATAATTAATACCAACAAATACTCCCTCCTAGAACATTTGTTTTCAGAAGAAAGCACTTAGTTCATTATATTTTGTGTTAATGGAAAAAATGAGTGTCCATCTTTCCTTTAAAAACAAAATTAATTTCACACTTACCTCTGACACCAGACTCCTATATTTTGTTTCTTTGATAATGATTGGATTCCAGGAGAGGGCACCTGATTGAGACAATGGGATTACCCTGCAAGTCCAACTATTCATCCTGGGTAATGCCAGCTGCTCAGCAGAGTACCCATGGAGTAGGGATTTAAACCCTTGACTATTTTGTCCTTACATAGGAAGAGAAAACAAATATTCCTCCACTGTATTTTCCCTATATTCAGACATCCTGATGAATTATTCTAGGGAGAAAAACAAGTGTTTTTTGTCCTCTCTCTCTCTGGCCATTTCTGCACTAGACTGTTATAGCACTATGATTCCACTTTCAACATTGTATGGAATCCTGGGGTTTGCAGTTTCAGGAGAGGCTGGCTGGCCCCTCCTGAAACTGCAAACCCCAAGATTCCACAGGATATTGAAAGTGGAATCATAGCGCTATAACCGTTTTAGTGCGGAAATAGCCTCTCTCAAAAACAAAAGAAAAGAAAAGAAACAACTGCACAGAAAACAGCATCAGCATAGAAAACCCATTTTCTGTGTAGCAAGTGGGCATATGTTACCCCAACCATGCGCTTACACACACACACACACACACTCTCACACACACATACTCTACACAGAATAATTCCTCTGTGATACTTTGGGAATATTCAAGTGCCAGGAAAAAATTGTTCAAAATTCTTAACCATCTATTATTCCAGACAGTTTCCAGGCTATTGAGACTTCCCCCTGCTTTTTTTAAAAAAACTACTACTACTACTACTACTACAACAATTCATTCTATCTCTACCAGGCAAAGCACACTCCCAACTGAGTCCATTCCAAGCTCTGTGATACAGGCCACATTTGCGCACTTCTGAAGGTTAAAGTCCTGAATCCCTGTTGGTTGTTTGTTTGTTTGTTTCCAGTTCACTCACCTGGTATTCAGAAGCAATATTTTCAATTAAGGGGACCATTCTTATCGGACTATCTAAATGGGTGTCAGTTTGAGGCAGCCAGCTATTTCTTCCCTTTTTCCCAAATTAGTTCAACTGCTTTGTCTTGTCACAGACACATGATACAAGCTTCAAACAAAGAGACTCTTATGTGATAGTCACCATCCTAATTTAAAAGCATGGTCATGTAAATCTATCCTTCATGCAGTCTAATGAGAAAACTACCTAAAGCATGTGTTCAAAGCATCAACACTTACTTTGTAGGTAGCTTGGGAAAATGTCTCCTGTCTCTCACTCAGTGCTATCATTTGAGGAGTAAGGACATGTTAAAATGGCTAAAAGCAATTTTATATTTTTTTTCTATGGGCTTTTCCGCACTTTGTGGGGGAAACGGGGCAGTCCATTACTCACCGGACTGGCGTGCTCCCCCTCAACGATCCACAACGCTCTGGAGCAGCGCGCACTCGCGCTACTCAATCTCTGGAGACGAAAATGGAGGCTTCCAGTTGGCAGAGGCTCTCCACCAACCGGAGAAGCTCACCAGCTGGAAGCCCACCCCTGGAAGATCTGCAGCCTTGCACTGGCGCGATCTTGCAAATCTACACTTAGCACAGCAATGGACTGGGGCACGCCGGGCTATTGAAAGTCCTCTTTTAATCGGTCTTTCAATAGCACGGGGAACCACCAGTTCTGGGCGTTCCGAAGTGGGCTGAAGTCCGGACAAACATTAAGTAGTCTGGACCCAGGTCGCCCCCAAGTGTAAACGTCCTCGCTGGAGGATGCGCCGCCCCGTTTCAAAAGTAAAATGCAGAAAAGGGCTATGCTGTAAAAGAGCATTTCTCTTAAAAGAAAAAGAAACCAGTTCTTACCTGCCAAATGTTGGAGAGCATGAACTTGACTTCTTGACATATTCTTTACAGTAGTATGAGTGTACAAATTAGGTCAAGGTTTAACCATAAGAGGTTATGCACTCTGATAAGCTATGTGTGAATTGATGTGTCAAGCTGCTTTCTCAGGAATTGGTATCCCTGTTTCATTTGGCTCTCTCCAAGTAAGTTGTCAGCTTGTGCTGAAAACGACTTTGAGGTAAAAACATGTTATTTATCATCCCTTTGAATCTAAACTTTGAATTTGCCTTTGCTCTGGAGATATCCTCAGATGCATCAGATATAAGTCTTTGTAGTTGTTACAATAACTGTGGTGATTTGTTGACCTGGAAATTCTAGTGTGACTTAGCATCCACTAGAAGCAGAGAGGTGGACAGTTCACAATGCTGACAAAAATGAGAAATTCGGGGAAAACGAGTGCTTCATTTGATATTTCAAAATTTTGATCCCCTTGTGGAAAATGTAGAACCAAATACTTGTACAAACATCACAGGAAAAATAAAAGTAGAAACCAATATGTTAAAAGGTGCATAAATGTTAGTTCAATATCTCATAACACTGATGTTGTAGTAGTTATAAATAAATACAGGACTATAACAGGTACAGGTTTATTCAATATTTTTAGTCGAGCATGTAATGTTATTAATTCTAAGTTATTTTTTTTAAAAAAAATCAAAAGCAGAAATTGCTTATTGCTGTTAAAAGTCACATGTTGTCCTCCAAGGGTAACTGTTTGAAATGTTTGTTATTAACATATTAGTTACTTCCAAAAAAAATTAAAAATACATTAGAAATCCCTCCCCCAAAAGATTCCCAAAGAAAAGTTTTTGAAGCAACCATTAAATGTTATACCATATCCTAAAAAAAAATGTTATTATGTTAGACATTATGTCACTTTAAAAAAAGAAATGACAGTGTCATTCATTACCCCAAATAGTAACATGTTATCAGCAATGTTATTATTGTTAGTATGTTCCTTCCAAGCTTTGAATTTTATACCCTTTATGTCAAGCTTTCTAATGAAGTAGAGTATTTGCTTTCAAGGTTGTCATGCAAAAGGATGTTTTGCAGGCTGCTTGAAAAGCAGTCCTTTATCTGTAGCTCGGTTGCTAGTGTCATTGATTGAGCAGCCAAGACCAAAAGATTATCAGGAGGGGTGGAACCGGTTCAGTAACAAGCACAGTATCAGTGTCTGGAGTATTTAGGCAGACTTGTAAAATTTCAAGTTGTAGACCACACAAAGACTATGCTAGGCAAGAGGAAGAGAGGAACATGGGTAAGGCAAGAGAAAGAACAGCAGCCAATTACACACAGTTTCCCTTTCCTACTGAACCTATTAACAGCTATTGTTAGGGAGGAAAGAAATATAATCAGAAGGCAGGAGGACACAGGTCAAAAGACGCAGTGCAAGACTTCTGGAGACAAAGGCCTGACAAGGTTATTTCCACAGAAAACTCTTCCCTGACGATTCCTATGATGTGCATTTTCAGCAGCTAGAACCTGTGCACGCTTGCCAGGAGGAGTCACGTGGAACTGAGCCTCACTGATTTCCAACTGGGCTTTTTCTCTATTTTCAAACTGGTTGACAGAAATCTAGCAACCACAGATCCCTCAAGCTCAGTGGTGGAATCCAGCTGTGGACAACTGGCAGGGAGTCACTCCATATGTGCTGCAGAGGATGCTTTGTTTAGAAAAGACAAATCCCAAGGCTGTCTTTCTACCTATAACTGCTGGACTATTGAAGATAATTGTCTGTGTGTTTCTGGGAGGGGAATGTCCATGAGGGTGATATAAATAAAACATTTCTAAAAATGTAAGGACATTAATTGGCCACAGCTTAAATCAAATATCCCTTTACTGCACCTGTGCCACTGTTAAATTGGATAATTATCTCTGGGAGTATCCTTAGCATGGTATCATTTGCACTTCCCCTTTGATAATCCTTTCAATACGATGTGTGCTGTATACAAAGCAAAAAACCCTGAAACCTCTTAATTACCACAGTAACCCACCACCTGTAGAATATCTCATTTAACTCAATGTGCAATGTTAACTATGTACCTTGTTATGTGATACCTTTTTCTTCTCCATTATGCTGTTCCAGAAGAAAGAGAACATTTTAAAAGTAAAATATTTTCAAAAGAACTAAGTGAAATGTGATCCTCATAGTAGCATTTTTGGATGCTCCACTCTTCCTGGAGCCCTCTCTGGAACCCAATAATATGATTCATAAGGTTTTCCAACTCCCCAGAGCAGGACTTTGGGGTGTTCAGGGGCTCCACTGGGGAGCTGAGATTATGTCCTCTCCCATATGCTGCATTCTGGTATTGCCTGATACAGCATAAGGAAACAGAGAGATAAGGAAATGACACCCAAATTGCAATACACCATTAATCTGTCTTGTTTCTCACTTACCTTGAATAAGAAGTGCTAAAAAGTTTCCCCCTCCTTTTTCCTCTCCTTCTGGCTTTCTCCCATTCCTATGATGGGTCTATAGAATGCCCATTTACCCACTGTTTGCTGGCCTGCAGGAGAATACAAAGGTAAAGCCAGTGAATAATTAAACTAGGAAGGTGTCTATAAAGGGGTGGTTTACTGTATACCATGCCAGGGACCCAATGAAATTCATTAATAGTACATTCAGGGCATAGAAAATAAAGTTCTTATTTACTAGGACTTCATATAATTAACTTATGGACATTGATGCCACTAGATATGGTGATGGCTGTAACAGCAAGTGGCTTTGAAAAAACAAACAAGTTTGTGGAAATAGGACTATCGAGAAGAATTAGGGTAATTAGAAAGACAGCCTGTGTCAGAAACAGTCTATTTTTGAACAGTATGCCTCAGAAAAATTCATTCTTTTGGACTGCTGCTCCTATAGTCCCTCTGTCAATCTTGCTTCTAAATACTCAATGTATTAGATGGTGTGGGGCAGGAGATGTGCCTTGCTTGAATGAAACACCTGTCTAGCCACTAAGTAAAAAAGGAACAATATGGACCTTTTTAGCTTTGCAACAGAACTGCCCTCAAATATACAAATATACCTCATTGCAACTACCGGAGGTAAATAAGAGGTGAGACCCACAAAAAGAGTCCTGCTAAATGAGGAAAGTAGGTAAGTACAGAGTAGGCAAACAAATACTCTCCTGCCAAGAACCTCTAAGTGGCTGGTGGAAATTGCTGGCAAGGAGGAAGGAGATGCAAGACCAACTTTATTTTATACATCTAGAGTGCTAAAGCATTGATTCTAAGAGACACCGGAAGCACTCTTATGTCAGCATCAGTGGGAGCCTGGAGAAAGGGGAAGGCCTCTGGCATTCTTTTCCTCTGGGCCTGGGTGGACTCATCATTTCTGGGCACAATTCAAAGTGCTCTTTATGACCTATAAAGCCATGCATGTCTCAGGCATACATCAGCTGGAACACTGTATCCGGCTGAAGTCTTATGTTCTTTGAGAAAGGGCTTTCTCTCAGTCCAACCACCTTCACTAGCCCATCTGGTGAGAACACAGGAACAAGCCTTCTCGGTGGCTGCTTCTGGCTTATGGGATTCCCTTCCATGAGTGGCTCAGTTGGCCCTGTCTCTGCTTTCTGTTCACCAGCTGGCCCTCAGTTTTTAATTGCTGTTGGTATAAAAATCTTCTAATGTGGTGTGCTGTACTTCTACCATTACTATGCTTTGAATGTGTTTTAAACATTGTAATCAAATTATCTGTTTAAATGTGTTTTTAGAGTTTGAATAGATACTGTTTCAGCTATATTTTGTTTTAACTTATACTGTAAGCTGGAGAGCCAGCTTAATGTAGTAGTTTAAGCATTCAACTACAACTCTGGAAACCAGCGTTCGAATCCCCACTCAGCCATAGAAAACTACCTTGGACAAGTCACGCTCTCTTAGCCTCAGAGGAAGGCAAAGGCAAACCCATCTGAAAAATCTTGCTAAGAAAATAGTGTGATAGGTTCACTGTAAGGTTGCCGTGAGCTGGAGATGACTTGAAGGCACACAACAACAATATTGTAAACAGTCTTGGGTCCCATATTGGGAGAAAGGCCAGATCTAAATTAAATAAATGTATAACATTGGGATTGTTGCCAGATATGGATAAAGTTCTCACACAGGTTATCCTCCTTTCAGATTCTGCTTAATGTTAATTAATAACATTAATTAATAATAATGTAGCCCTATATAAATCCATTTTCTATGTCATGCCTCTTATTTACTCTGCTGACTACAGAAAAGGCTCTTACTGAAACTACAGAAGGGAAAATCTTCTTACCTGCTTCTAAGCAACCAACAAATCATGTTCCAAATGCAGGGAGGTTGGTTGGTACCAAAAAATCTAAAGAGGCAAGAGGTGAGATGTAGTGAGAACTATTCCCGTGAGTACAGCTGCCTATTGTTGAGGAAATGTGTGCTTGTGCACACATATATGATGTCGCATCTCTTCTAATCAAAGCAGCCTTGACTGCACTCTAGAGAAGCTTAGTATGCAGCCATCCTTCTTGAGACAAGAGTATTTGCACTCTTTCCTCACAGAGCTGGTTCTCCTCCTCCCTCCAATGGAAGGAAATTATTTTCCTTTTGCTCCTCCCCTCCAAAAATAGTGAAAGAAATTGATAAAACCCAAGGCAAGCTTGCTGTTCTTTGGCTTTTCTTTATCATTTATTTCTTGCATCCATTTCCCACAATTCCAGTCAATGAATTTCAAGTTACTCTTTCTTCCAAGTAGCCTTGCTTCTTCTTTGAATATGTTTGATTAAACCGCTGAATGGATTAGACTGCAACACTGTTATTTGAGGAGAAAAAAAATCACTGAGTTGCTTCATTAAAAAACTGAAGTAATCCAGTTTTGCAGCTCTGATAATTTGGGAGAATCCAGGAGGAATCTGGTAATTTGGGAAAGGAGAATTTTGGCAAAGGGATCTGGAACATTGTCGCACAAGGATTTTCTAAAAGGTGTTGATTTTTTAAATATGGTTGACCTTTAATAGTCAAGGAAATTATTTGTTCAAGGGGAAAGTGGTTGAAGAATGCAAATGTGCCATATCCAAAGGCCTCAGTAAAGAAAATGCCAAGTGAGCAAGACCAGAGCCAAAGTATATGGGGACTTACTGTCACTCTTATTCTCTGTCTGCTATTTTTTTCTCTCTCTTTCTTTTATCTCAACCACTCACATGAACATCCTGTGTAGAAAAATATGTTTCATTCCCTAGAGCATTTGTATAAATTGGACAGAGTGATTGGTACACACTTTTTCTAGGCTGCCATAGAGGATCATTTAGAAAACTGATATCTGTGCTTTGGGTCTGTTGATTGTTTGGACTAAGTTTACACTTTAATGTGTGCAATTAAAATGAGATGGAATAGACAGGAAAAACATGTCCCTGCCCTCCTCCCCATTAAGAACAGTGGGTTAATATAACCTCTTGTTAACTTACCAAAAATGGTCACTGTGAAAAACAAACTATTTCTGATCTGTGTAATGTTACGCAAATCTAGCTGTTAGTAACCCAACAAGAATCACAGCTTATGAAGACAGCATTTTTCAATGTTTATCTCACAGAGGTTCTTGACATGCTTATTTTTACTGTGAAGCAAAGTGTGTTAGCTTTAGTATTTGCATGGAAACTGTTAGTAAATGTTGACATTTTAATGATAGCCACTGAATTGGATGCGGAATGTGTGTCTCCAGTGAATAAATTACAAGGAGTCAAAGACAACCTTCAGGAAAGAGGAAACTTGTTGGGTTTTTGAAAGAGTTTCTGCAATTTGATATTTAAATAAAATTGGTGAATAGTGTGTTGCACTATATGTGTGTGAACACATATTCCACATTAAAAACACTAGTCTGTTTTTTAAAAGTTTTCATTTGTCTAATCCTAAATTTGTTGTGTAGCTTAGACTTTATTGTCTTCTCCACAATTATCATGATACTGGTATCAGAGGTAGTACTACCAGTATTATAAAACTTATGGTCTTTCTTCACTTTTTTGCCTGATTAGATAACCGAAATTGCTATGAAGAGCTACACCATAATAGAAAATTTCTGACAGAATCCAAAGGATAGTTTTGCTGGTGGATCACTTTTCATATGTGTATGGAACTGGAAAGGGGTGCTGTCTTATTCCTGTTACAGCCTCCTCACAGATTTAAACCTGGGACTTGGGATTTCCTTTTTAAAAGTAATGGATTTTCACTGATTGCTAATGTTTTAAAAATAACTCAATAACCCTTCAGCAGCAGATGAACCCTCCATAAAATTCTTCATATAATTGTATAAGGGAATAATCCTTGCCAAAATATGCATCATTAAAGTACAGTCTTCTTTCCTCTCATTATTTTCATTTGATGTTTATAGCTCTAAACTTTTTGCAGTGCCTTTTTTTAACATTTCATATTAGAATTGCTACTGAAATCTGAAACATTCAAATTGGGACATACAAGCTTTCTAGCACGTTTCCCATGAAAGCACTCTGTCATCCTTCTATAATTTGTCATATTTTTGATGAACGTGCCTTTGAGTTATGCTTCTATGAATTACATACACTCATGGTACCTGCATTTTCTGAGCATGTTTTGCTCCATGTCATATCGATTCTTCTGATATTTAATCATTTCAGGTCAACCATCTTCATTCCTATATGTGGAAAACCTAGAAGCCTGTACATTAGTGTTTTTTAACCATGAACTACAACATTTATGGAGAATGAGCATGAATGGGACAGATACACACCGAAAAACATTGTGTGCTTTTAATTGATGTAACAGTGTTGAAAGTAGCAGACCTAATAGACACTGCTGGAATTTGGATATCTTGTTTAAAAATGCCTGGAAGACCATGACAATAACATCGAAATTAGTATTACATTTGTGGATTTTGAATGGTCAGTATTAATTATATGTGATTCATTTTGGCAAGGATTCATTATACGCTGTTTATCCTGACAGACTGAAAGGATAGTATTATACTGGAGGACATTGTGAAAAGTTTGGATCAAGAATATAGACTTAACAAAGAGGAATCAGAGGATTACAAAGACACCATATCCCTTAAGCTACATGGCAACTGACACTGTGGAAAACTAATAACTGTCCTCTGAAACTTACAGTTTTTAATGCCCAGTAATGCCCAGTATTTCATAGGTAGATGATCTACAACCTCTGCAGCACAATTATTTTATTTTTGTTGTTATTATTGTTATTCCTCCATCTTTTACCAGTTTGGTACTCAGGATGGCTTGCAACGGTTAAAACAAACATTGCTAAAAATTTGCAGTATAAAAAAAAATGAAAAAGCCAGTCAAGAAGATAAACAATTTAAAAACAATACAAATAAAAGGTGCTGCACATTATACAGGTTCTGTTTTCTTCTAAAAAAATTAATTTTCAAAAGCTTGTGGGAAGACAGCAGGGAATTTACTAGTGAAACCAGTTACAAAGGGAGTTCCAGAATCTGGAAGCAGCCGCAGAGAAGGCCCTCCCCAGTTGTAATTGTAAAAGCAGTGGACAAAGAAGGCCTTCTCCAGAAGATCTCAGAGCGTCACTCATGTGTGTGTGTGTGTGTGTGTGTGTGTGTGTGAATAAAACCTAGAAATGAGGTAACTGGTATATTCTCACTGACCAATGTTGAAGGCGGGATTAGATGAATAAATACAGTCACGTAGGGAGGTGGGGGCGAGGAGGCGATTCGTCCCAGGCAGCAATGTTTTTGGGGTGTCCCAGCCTGTAGCCACGCCCCCACAAGCCCTGGTCATGCCCTTGCACACCCTGGCCGTGCCCCCTCGTGCCATAGCCCTGACATCTCCTGCCTCCCCCCACATACTCCAAGCTCTGCCACTAAATATATATCTACCAGATTCCTACGTATTCCAATTAACGTAAACCTTCTGAATCAATTGTTGAATGGAGATGCAACACAGGTAAATTCCAGTGATTCAATATATCTACTCTAGCTGGGACTAATAATAGTCCCAATAGAATAGTCCCAATGCAATACAATCATAAAGCAGATTACTAGTATACCTTTGCATATGTTAAAAACAGAACTGCCATTAATATCATAAAGTGTATGAAATTCATTGGTATATTTTTATTATAGTGGGAAGAGAAAGGAAAAAAGAACCCAACCCTTCCAAGTCGTTCATACTATCCTTATTGGCACTAACCAGCAATATACTTTGATTAAAGCTCACATTATCGAAGGGTCCTTTCATACTACAAAATTGTAACACTGCCATTCCACTTCATTTGCCATGGTTGCTTGTCATGAAATCCTGGGAATGTAGTTGCAAAGGCACTAGAGAACTTTCCTAAATACCCCTCCCAAAGCTGCAAATCTCAGGATTCCTTGTTTTCACAGCAGATAAAATTGAATCAAAGCCTATGATTCTGTAGTGTGAAAAGGCCCAAGATATGGGGGCAGGAGAAACAAGTCAGCATATCCTGTCTCCATCTTTTCTCTCTGTCCAATCAACCCAAGATTGCTTGGATTGGAGAAAGGCAGACAAGTTCCTTTGCTTTAGTTTTTTATCATCTACCTTAGTTATACCAGTAGTCCAGAAAGGTCAAGCCTGATTGGCAGCAGAGATAACAAACTTTTAAAATCAGATTATCCAGTTCCAGAAGTGTCTAATTAGATCATACACGCACACACGTACACACACACACACACTCCAAAGGGCAAAACATACTTTGTTCCTTGCTTACACTCTATATAAATGGTCATTTCTCTGTAGGGGTCAGTAGCACCTCAGTATAAATCTATAGTATCCCTATACAGTGATAATTCATGATGAATCTTCCTTAGTTCAATGCCAACATTATCTCATCCTGCTGCCTCATCAAATTTGTGCAGCCAAAGTTGGTGCCTGTTAGAACACTGCATTTTCTTCTAGCTTCACAACAATCCTAAAGTGCTTATAACATTTCAGCAAGAGTTTTTGAATGCTATGCTCTAATATACTTCCATTCCAATGCTGCCAATCTAACCTTATATCTTTTTTTTATTGGATCACTAGTTTATTAAATGGTGTGAATTCTGTGGATGTCATTTATCTGAATGTCAGCAAAACATTTGATAAGGTCTGCCATGATATTGATTAGCAAACTGACTATGTGATAGATGGAACCATCATTAGATGGATCCATAATTGGCTGGAAGACTGTGCTCAAAGAATTATCATCAGTGGCTGTGCTTCAGATTGGAAGGAGGGCTCAAGAGGAGTGCCAGAGGGTTGTGTCCTGGGGCCAAGACTTTTCAATATTTTTATCAATGATTTAGATGATGAGGTGGGGGGAATCCTTATCAAATGTGCAGGTGATACAAAACAAAAGTTAACATATTGGAGGATAGGAACAGAATTCAAAAGGACCATGATAAACTAGAAAATTGGACTGAAATTAATAAAATGAAATTTAACAGAAAGAATGCAAAATTCTACATTTAGGTCACAAAAACCAAATGCACAGGTATAGGGTGGAGGATACAAGGTTCAGCAGTGCTATATGTGAAAAGGACTTTGGCTTTCTTGTTGATGATAAGCTGAACATAAGCCAACAATGTAATGCTGCAACAAAGAAGGCAAATACTATCTTAGACTGCATTACCAGAAGCATAACTTCCATGTCAAGGTGAGTTATATTCCTCCTATATTCTGCACTGGTCAGGAATCATCCTGAGTACTGTTTTCAGTTATGGGTTTCTCATTTTAAAAAATATATAGACAAGTTGAAGTGAGTTCAGAGAAGGGCAACAAGGATGATAAGAAGTATAGAGAACAAAACATAGAAAAAGCTGAGGGAGCTGAGCATGTTGAGTTTGATGAAAAGATTGATGAATGACATGATTGCACTCTAAATACCTCAAGGGCTGTCACAGAGAGGAGGGTACAGGCTTGTTCTCTGCTGAATAGAACCAGTTCTAATGTTTTTAAGTTACAGGAGACTAGATTTTGATTGAACATTAGAAGGAACTGCTTGCCAGCAAGAGCAGTTTGGTAAAGGAATCAATTGCCTAAAAGGTCATGGGGTGTCCTTCCCCAGGCATCTTCAAAAAGAGCCTGGACAGCTAACTTCTGGAGATCTTGCATTGAGTAGAGAGTTGGATCTGATGGCTCATGGGTGGATTTAACAAAAGAGGCATGTGATAACAAAAAGTATGAAATAACGAGTTTAACATGATTCATCTTCATTTCATATCTGTAACCTTGTTCGAGTAGCTGCAGCAAGAAAGTTGGGCCTATGTCAAGGAGATGGAATATAACTTTACATTCACAGAATTATCTGACAATTGTGCATTGGAGAATTGAAAGGCTTCATTGATTGCAACTGACTATGCAATCAAATAAGAAATAAAGAATTGCAACGTGTAATGCACCTCTGCATGGGCAGTGGACAGAGAGGAATGCACAATATGTACTAGCAGGTATAATGTGCAATGCCCCCCCCCACTGCAGCAACATTACACACACAGCGTGCATCTGCTGCCTTCAACTGAATGTGGACTTCTACATTGGACAAAAATGTCCAGCTGTTTCAGTAAGAGAACATGCACATAAGTCACTAACAGAATCCCAGCTTTAGTTACACTTTCAATAACCATTTGGGCATGAAGCCTATAATTAGTCCCAACTAAAGTAAGCCCAATTGAACTCATGGAATTATTTAAGTTTTGACTTAAATATTGGAACAAACAATAGAATTTAGGCCTCTGTTAATATCTACCATTAATACAGAGATACAGAATTGGTCAGAACTTCCTGGGTATGAGGGAAAGTTGGGAGAATGAGCTCTAACATCCATGAAATGAAGATGGAGTAGGAAGCCCCTGCTGGGTAAGACTGGGGATTGGGTTTGGGGCAGTGGATGGCAACCTGTAGGAATGATGGGGAGCAGCTGAGGAAAGATAGGGCAGAAGTTAAAAAAATATAATCTAAGACCTAGGAGAAGCAGCAAGTTGGAAAGGCAGAAGGACTTGAACAGGAGGATGGTTTCTAAAGCAAGGGGAATAAACTTAAAGGTACAGGTGGATGAGGATGTAATGGCATGTATAAGCTTGGTGTCTGTGCATGGGTAAGAGAAGGAGATCAGGAATGAACTAGAGGAGGAGATAATATGGCCAGAATTCTCTTGTGACATACATACTTTATATGTATAGATATTTCCATTGAACTGAGCGCTGTCAAGTAGCGCCTTGCATGTTGCTCCCCCACACATACATTCCCACAAGACTGAAGCAAAGGCATGTGGATGCTTTAGCATTTAGCATATGGGAAAGCTGTGTGGATTCTGGCAAACATCTGAGAGAAAAGAACAGCTCTCTCCATCCTGAATTTTCAGCGCTGTCATAAGAAATCTGGGAGGGGAACAGCTGCCTTTGCTCATGGATGCAAAAAAGCAGCTATATAGTCCCCAGGCACTTCACGCCCTCTCCAACCAATAATCAGACCAAAACATATGGGCCTGCTTTTTCAAATAGGCTTGTACACCTGGGGAACCTGTTGGCTGAGTGGAACGGTAAAGACAGACCACTAGACTCCACCCTATGTATTGCAGGATTGCAACCAATGTCTAGTTTGTATAATGGCACTTTGAAAAGGAGTGAGAAGTGTGTTAGCAGTGAGGGGTGTGGTTTTGAGGAGAAATGGTTTTGGAGTGATCTTCCTACCTGGGAGAAATAGAGGAACAGAGAAGTGAATTTTAAAATGATGTATTTTAGTCTCACTTCAAAAAAAAATTCTGTCTTCAGTTTTGTTGGAATAGAACATTGTGGATTCAAAGAAATATGTTTGTGCTTGCCAGTTTGACTTTCGATGAAATGGGTATTTTGAAACAATGCTAAATTTTGTGATTGCCCATGTACCATGGCAGTTGTTATGTGTTGATGCCCAAAACTTTTTGTTGAAAGTCCAAATGTGCCCTTTGGCACAAAAAGCTTGTTGTCTGTTGTCACTTGAATTAAGAATTAATTTTTGATTGCTGTAATATACGATGTTCCCCTTTAAGAAGGTTCAGAACTTCGACTGATTCAGAACACAGTGGTGGAACATTCGATGGACAGCCATCATGCACCTCCTGTAATATCAATCAGAAAATATAGGCATGGTTCACTTTTGGGTTTCACAGTGTTGAGACTCCAAAGATACCTGCCTTTTTGCTGTCACAATCCGTCTGCTGATCTCTCATCATGTGGAGAATCCCTTCTAATATTAAGAGATTAGCAGTTATTCTTGTCCCACTCCCTTACATAATCATCACAGGAGGGAGAGCCCACTGCTCCTGACTCAAAATTCATCCTATTTGATCTTACTAGGATGTAAATTACACTTCACTGCTGTCAGGCTTCCAGCCATTACAAAAACTATCTAGCTCTTCAAAACAGTTCTTCTAGGTTGCATAATTCAGGAGGAAACAGACAATGCAGCCAATACATTTTATATAAACAATCAGGGAGGCACAACAAAACTCCACCAGATATTTTCACTATCTGCATACTTAGCAACAAAGACCATTCTATGCGAAATCAATTCAATTGAGCTCAGTCCAACTCAGATGCCTTCACTTACCTGTTTTCATGTAATTATTAAACAACGTGGAAGATCCCAAAGCACATCTTTGTAGGTGGACATTGGTTAAAAGGAATGGCTAAATCTCAAAAATGCTAAGTGCAGTTCCCAAACAAAGACAGAATGTTTTCAGTATTGGAGCCAAAATTATGGAATGCTCCTCTGTGAGAGACTCTCTTAGATCTCTCTCTGCTTGTTTTTCAAGGCATATAGATATCTACCTATTCCATTGGGCACTGGGCATGCCTTTACTTATTTTGACAAGAGTGCATTGAGGCTGTTGCATATTTTATTTTTTATTTTTTTTATTTTTTTGAATTTGTTGTATAATGTTTCTAAAATCCAATATTTCTTGTTTAACAAAAAAGCAGCACATAAGGATTTTAAAACCGATAAAATCAAATTATGTCTAGTCGCAAAAATCATGGACTGTTTTTATGATTGTTGCTGTATATTTCTGTCTCCAACCCTACTGTGATGAAAATAATGAAACCCCACATGTCTTCAACATGTGCTGCCTGTCACTTGCAAGCAGAGCAACATATTATGGAATAAACATAGCTCCCAATAATTTGTTTGCCTCATAATATGAACGTCATGGACATGAAGATATTTTCAGCGGAGATCTGCAAGAGTGTTTCTTCCTTCTGCCATCCTTCAGTTTTCCCCACAGTATCCTATCCAGGCTATTTTCTCCATTCTCTCCCTACTTCCAGTCTGTCTTTGAGGCAGGGAATAAGGCCAGCTGGCAAGGGAATGGGATTACAGAAGACAGTAATTGGCAGGTGGAAAACACTTGAATCCCCTCCACACCCTGCATATTACTGCTAACTGACAAATGCATGTTTAGGAAACATGTCTTTGCCAAGATCACGTGTTGTTCTGCCCTTCACTTGGCTTCTCAGAGCCTAAACATTCTTACATTGTCAGGCTGATTAAAAAAAATCTTTCTCTTTCAGTAGCAAAAGAAAGAATATGAGCAAATGTGTGGGAGGGAAAGATTTGGCCCTATCGGCTTTGACAATTTCGTTTCATACAATCCAGGATTGCCATTTGAAATGAATATCCAGTTTGTCTTACTATCTGTGTAATGTGATGTACTGGGTTTGCATTAGGAAATGATTTTATATATCATTTATATATATTTTTTCCAGTACCATTTAGATTCTCTCTGCTTTTTGTTACCATTCATAATACTATTACATACATTGTCAAACTTTGCTGCGGCTTTGCTGAGACTGTCCAACATGCTTGAAACTACTGCTTGAAGGATTATTTAAACTGCAGTTTTGACTGGATATTGTGCTAATTATTGCTGCTTCCAGGAGAAATGGCATCTTTCAGGAATGAATTATCACAACCAAGGGGGTAATGTGGATCTCACTACAGGATATTCATATTCTAATGTGCGTAGCCACTGGTGCAAAAATAATATAACCTGTCCTTACAAGATGGCATTTGACTTAGGCACAAAACATTCAGCCTTTGCTAATTGCAACTAGCCAGTTATTCGAATGCTGATTATTTTAAATTGGAGTTTTCTACATGGAGCGGTTCCTGTGGATTAAAAATTAATGGCTTAGTCTTTATGAAGATAGGCACTGTCCTCTAGTGGGGGAAAGGAGCCACAGCGGCAGCCCAACACTTCACTAATTAAGAGAAATACAGCACTGAGACCAAATGTTGTCACTGCTAATACTTCTGGCTGTCTTCAAGTGAGTTACACTCTGATGCTATAAGGTCTTCCTTACATTCTGTTCACTTTGAAAGACAAGAAAAGACAAGAAAAGAGAACAGAGAAAGTTTTTTTTAAAAAAATATCATTACAGACAGAATCTGCGTAAACCCAATTAGTTAGAATGGAAAATTTGACTTTGTTATAGGAGCCTGCAGATTATTTTGTCCACATTATAGTGATATATTTTCCCCAGATAAACTTCAAGTAGGAAGAGATTTTTTTTTCTCTTTACAACTCGTTTGACAACTATTGCACTCAAAAATATTTATTATTAATTTGTACAAAGTGATAGTACCTTAAAACAGAAGTTGTCTATGGAAGACTTGGTAGCTATCATTCATCTTTTTTAAACATTTTCCAAAATCTATATGTGTTGTAAGATAAGCAGGATTGCTTAAATGGTGTCTGATCTTGTTTTCAGACCTCAGGAAGGGAATGGATGTGTCTACTGTGAACCTGTGGAGAAAGTAGAAGTTTCATGCAATGATGCAGCAAATTGCAGAGAGAGCAAGGAAGAGAGAATGCCCTTGTTGTAAATGGAAAGTTAAGCTCTTTACAAGAATGTAAATGGATAGCTGTAACAAGATTTCCTCCACAAGGAATGAAAGAAGAGCTGTTCACAGGAGGCATAATGTACCCAGTCATTGTCTAAATTGTACCATTTTTAAGCCAGATGTTCAGAACATCATTCAAGAAAGCAGTTGCAAAAGCAATAATTGCTTAAGGCTCTCTGTGAACTACCCTTATTTCCAAATCTAAGGTTACTTTATATATTGCTAAATGTCTAAAAGACTGAATATACTTGATAGGGCAGGAAGGTGCCAATATGTTACCTAGCACAGTGGATGGCACAGAGCCAGAATCCCTCATATTCAGATATTCCTTAATGATTACTTCCTATACAAGTAGATCAGCAAAGGTCAAGAGATACCAGAAGGAAACAGTATCTGAGGTTATAATACTATTATACTGAATGGTAGGATTTTCCTGAGTCAGTATGAATGGATTCCACTGAACTCAGAACTGCATGTAAGACAAAGACTCCTGATGACAACCTCACATGAACATACCAATGCAGATAAATCAAGAGATGGATTATTACACATTCAGGTTGCATTTCAATGTAAATTTACCAAATTTGTATGTTTTGAATGTGAACATAGGTAGGAACAAAGTTGGCCATCAAGCCTATACAGTTATGAAGTTCATAATATTTGTATGTACTGTCTGGTAGACTGCATCATGAACCTCTGTGCATACTGCAATGTGTCCATTTGAAAGAGTGTACACTGAAAATGTGTTTATCTGAAAAAGTGCACAAAAATAATATGTTAAAATGTGCACAAAAATGTGCATATTTGAAAAAGGCACACAAAAACACTTTTGCAAAAGGAAGTCTCTACCCCCTGTAAAACCTGAAATGGGATTTTAAAAAAAAAGAATCCACGTGTTTTACCTGTAAAGCAACAATTCTGACCATTTGTTTTTGTAAGTAACTAGCATGTTCCTACAGTATTTAAATGTCTGAAGGTAATTGATTCAGACCCCTCCTAAACTGCAAACCCAGGGATTCCATAGGATATTGAAAATGGAATAATAGCACTATAACAGTCTAGTGCAGAAGTGGCCGTAGCTATGACTCACGTGCACTCTCAAATGACACAGCATTTCCTCATTCACTTTAAAGCCTTTGTTTTGGTCTTTTCTGATAGAAAATTTTGCAATCCATAAAACGATGAGAGCAAGTCCTGGAGGTGACTATAGATGGGGTTGCACAGTAGTCTGCCTACTCGTTCCCTTCAAATAGTAGCTGCAAAGACAAGAATCCATGAACTTTCTAAAACATGTCTTATACGTGTGTAGTGTAACCCAGTGTTATTATCCAACTTCCCGCTGTATAAGCTTTTTTTTTTTAGGGAAATGCCAAGGAAGTGCAAAAGTAACTTTCACAATAGCTGCTATCTACAGAGAATTCTCCAGTGCTACCACATTAAAGGAAATCACTGTAAAACATGGGGATCCTTTTTTTCTGTGAAAAGTCTTACAAAGTTGTTGTGATAAAGATGTGGAGATGGCTCGCCTCTAAGACTATCACCATGAATTATTTCTTTCTCCTTTTTCTTTCTTTGTGCATCTCTGTCTGCCTCCACTCTTCCTCCTCCCTCCCTTCCTCTCTCTTTCTCTCTCTGTCTCTATCTCTCGAATTCTCTCATCTACATCCATTCTTTCTCTGACATTTCACATCTTCCCTCTCTCTCACATCTTTCATCTCTCTCTCTCTCTCTACCCCTCCCTCCCTTTCTTTTTCACACACACATACACACACACACATACACAGAGATAGACTAGCATACTTCCCATGCTTCATCATGAGCCAATGGTCACAGACTTCCTCTTCTGGCTTCTCCCTTCTTCCTATTCTTTGCTGTCCATCATGCTTGCTGCTTACTGCAATAGCAATAGCATGTGCATTTCTATACTGCTTATCAGCTAAGTGCTCTCTAAGCCGTTTACAATGTGTTAGCTAATTGCCCCCAACAAGCTGGGTACTCATTTTACTGACCTGCAGAAGGATGGAAGGCTGAGACAACATGCAGCTCGGTAAGATCAAACTCAAAACCTTGTGGCTGCAGTACCAGCATTTAACCACTGCTCCACAGTCCCACAACTCTCCACAAAGTGATAAACTCCAGCAGGAAGAGAAAGGAAAGTAGCCAAAAAGATGGAGAAAACAATGCAGTTCATTTTTCCCCCTGCTCTCAATATTACATTAAATTTTATTTAGAAAAGAAGTTATTTTATGTTCTTGCTTTTAAAATATATACAAATCATAATTACCATAATTTATCATAACACATTTTTATCTCTGTTTTTTTATATTACTGCTGCTAAATCTCAAGTTCTGAGGATTTTCATCTCAAAATTTTTCTCATTAAATTTGCTACTATGGATCAAAGTGTATGTGCACACACAAGGAAAATGCAAATAGGTCAAAGGGATGTTGTTGTGCCATGCATTACATACAGAAATTCTATTCACATGCCACTATAGAGCTTTATCCCCTCCCAGTAAAAATTCCTACAGGCACCTCTGTTAGCCACCTCTTGGACTGGCCGCCTAGAACGTTTTTGACAATTTTACCATATCCACCTGCCTAGGAGGGTGGAGCTGTTTTAGATCCAGGAGAGACCTTTTAAAATGAACTTCTATGAACTTAGACCCTAAAGGAGCCAACATTTGCAAAATACAAGATTTCCATCCACTCTCTCCAGAGAGTGTGGGGAGCATTTTTAGCAAGAGGGAGGGAGGAGGGAGGGAAGAAGAATATTTGTGGCCTGTATAAGCTGTGAATCTGGTATCACTTCCAAAATCTACCATAGGAATTTTCTCACCAACAGCAGATAAATTGCAGGACTTCAGTGCTTTTGAATGTTCTTGTGAAAAATTAATTCAAAGTCCAAATATACTATAAGTAAACAATATTGTGGCTGTATGAGGCTATTTTATTCCAAACAATGCACTGTTTTTTGTTCATTCATTACAAAATAAATTTGTGGTTTCTACTTTCAACTTTTCTGCTTCTCAGATAGTAAAGTGTGATGTATGTGGTTAGTTATATCACAAATGTGATTAAATATAATATGTGTAGTACACATTGCTTGTAGTTGAAAGGCCCTTTCCACATCCTACCACTTCTCAGCACTAGGGTGCGTGAGCAGCCTCTTGTGAGAGGCCCTTGCGTCCAGGTTTCTTCAGCTCCGCACAAGCTTCCTGCTCGCGCAAGAGCCCCATCTCTTCCTTTCGCAATGCAGCCTGGGACCTTCCCAGGCTGCACTGAGACAGGAAGCGCAACCGGCCCGGTTCCCGAGGCTCCGCATGCAAGGTAAGCGCTTGTGGGGCCTGGGAGCAATGTGTGACCGCGCACCATTTTCGGCTTAAAGCCGAAGATGAAAAAGTGTGCAAGCAGTGCCTGCCAGGCCCTGGAGCATTGCGAAAATGTGAGTGCATCGTGTGGACCACTCCTCACATTTTCACAATGCTCAAGGGGCCCATTTGCATGGGAAAGGGCCAAAGTTTTCTCTCCCTAGGTATTTTTGCAATTTGGCTTGTATGAAGTCAGGGCCACAATCCTGTCTGTGCTTTCCAGAAAATAATCACTAAACTGAGGAGGTCTTATTTCTGCATGTGTAACATAAATGTAAGACAGGGGTCCTTTTGGTGATATACATTGGAACTCCAGTTATGCCAGCAGATGCTTACTTTTTCAGCAGAAGGAGATATTCCCTACTTCCTTATACAATGTCTCTCTCACACACTGACCCTGGTGTGCAACAGCACCCAAGGGATTCACCAGTTCAACTCCATAGCAGAAGGGGTCAGGCCAGGATAAAATACTTAGCTACATAGCTATGGTAATTACATAACTAAGTAACACATGTGAAATCCTGGCCATTAAGTTTAAAGACAATTGACTGGAATCTGCATCAAAGGACATGTGTGATCTGTAGCCATATCCCCACAAGTATGGCCCTTTCTTCTCCATGCTCCCACTCCCCCATGCAGACAGCAGAAGGATGGGACCAGGACGATGCTTATTCACAATGTTGTTGTGGTCCCATCCTTCTCCTGTCCTCAGGCAGCACAGTTGTGCTGCAAATCATTAACCTGCGATTGCACTATCATGGCAGGAAAAGTGTGGCCATCGCACTTCCTGGAACATGGAGGCAGCCAGTGTGGAGGGGAGCATTCTATCATGCTTCTCTCATGGGAGAGCCACTGCCAGCATCAATACCAAACGCTGCTGTGGAAAAGGTAGGGTGCAGAAAAACCCTATGTTTCAACTGTAACTACCAATTGTCTTTAAAATTAATAACATTTGAGACAAGTTTTTTAGCCAGGCATGTTGTATAGTTTTAGTTCACTTATGAAAAAAAATTACAAAGAATATTTATTTTCTCCCTTTCTTTCCACCATTTGAAAATAGTTTTGCAAGACAGACAGATTGTCAGGTTTTCTGTCAAGCAATATGGGATGTATGAATCAAGCCTTTATTAGTTCCACTTCAAGTTTTGTGAGAGGAGAGCCTCTTGTGAGACCTCAGGGTTTATTTCACTTCATTTATTTATATGTCACCTTTCTCCCAGAATGGGACCCAAGGCAGCTTCCAAAACCCTAAACAATGAAATTTTAAAACAATTAAAAACACAATAGAAAACAATTTAAAATACATAAGTTTAAAAAGACAGATAAAACATTCCAATAAGAACTTCCCTGCTTATACATTAAAAGTCTGCTTAAACAAAACAGGTCTTTGCCTGCCAGTGAAAGGAAAGCAGGGAGGTGACCAGACCAGCCTCCCATAGAAGGGAGTTCCAGAGGGTGGGAGCAGCCTCTGAGAAAGCTCATTGCTAAGGCTTCACCAAGTGAGCCTGTGATGGTAGTGGGACCAAAACAAAATCTTCCCCTGCAGATTAATATTTGGCAAGTTCATATTGGGAAATATGGTGTTTCAGATAGTCTGGACCAAAGCCATATGGAGCTATATAGGTACCAACCAGAACTTTGAATTGTTCCTGAAAATGAACTGGTAGCCAGTGAAGCTGTTTTAACATGGGAGTTATATGTTTCCTATAACTGGCCCTAACCAACCTTCTGGCTGCAGCATTTTGCACCTGCTGAAGTTTCCAAACAGTTTGCAAAGGCAGCCCCAAATAGAGTGTGTTTCAGTAGTCCAGCTGACATGTAATCAAGACATGTGTCAATGTAGCCAGATCTGACATCTCAAGGAACAGGTGCAGCATGCACACAAGTTATAGCTGTTAAAATGCACTCTTGGCCACTGCTGAAACCTGGGCATCCAGGCTCAAAGATGAATCCAGGAGATCACCCAAGCCAAGAGATTCCAGAGGGAGTGTAACCTCATCCAGCACAGGCAGAGTCCCTATTCCTGATCTGCCTTTCAACTGATTACCTCTGTCTTGACCAGATTAAAGTTCAGTTTGTTTGCCCCCATCCAGTTCATTACTGACAACAGACATTGGATCAGTACTGAGACAGCTTCCTTAAAATCAGGTGGATAAGAGAGGTAGAGTTGGGTGTCATCAGCATATTGATGACATCGAACCCCAAAACTCCAGATGATCTCTCCCATTGGTTTGATGTAGATGTTAAAACAGCATGGGCAACAAAACAGAACCCTGGGGCACCCCACAGGCCAACAGCCAGGGCTTTGAACAAGAGTCCCCCAACATCACCTTCTGAGTTTGCTCCTCCAAGAAATACTGGAGCCACTGCATAACAGTGCCCCAAGTCCCATCCCAATACATTCAGCTCAGAAGGATACCATGGTCAATGGTATCAAAAGCTGCTGAGAGGTCCAGCAGAATCAACAGGGACACAATCCCCACTGTCCAATTCCTTGCATAGGTCATCCACCAAGGTGACCAAATCTGTCTCTATCCTATTACCAGGTCTGAAGCCAGATTAAATTGGATCTAGATAAGCCATCTCATCCAGAAACCCCTGGAGCTGGCAGGCCAACACACATTCTAGCTTCTTGCCCGAATATGGAATATTAGAGATGGCCAATAATTGTTCAGAATGGTGGGACCCAGGGAGGCTTTTTTTAGTAATGGTCTCACCACAGCCTCTTTTAGGCAGGATAAAAAATACCCTTGCTGCAGTGAAGCATTCACCTCTCCTCTTACCACTTTCAGAAGCCAGGAGGAGCAAGGATCTTGTATACATGTGGTGTTTTTCACCTTTCCAAGGTTCCTGTCCACATTCTCAGCTTGCACATATTGAAAAGTTTCCAAAAATAGAAATCCATGGAGTCCTCCAAGCCTACGCTAAGCTCATGATGGCAGATAAGCTATTAAGAGATCAGAACTTTATTCTGTGGCTTAGTGTCACCTCAACCGCATAGCAAAGAGGGAAAACTGTGCAATACCAGCTATAAGCCCAGCAGATAAACTCTGAAATTTGGTATATAAGGTCAGATTGCTACATGCATATTTGCATACTTGGTACATGCATACCAGTGGTTGATGTCTGCTCTCAGATAGAGGTTTTGGTGCACGCCGTATTACATAAATATGGGACCAGAGTTTAAGACCCTAAATACAGTGTGTTCTGTACAAAGTGGTGTTCCTTGGAATCTGGGGGTGGGGGGCTGACACAGATGGGAAAGCCATTGTCCTGGATTTGCACAACCTGAGCAAGGCTGTTGATGACAGAGTCTCTCAGAAGTCTCTCATTCAACTTGATGGCTATATACCCACTGGGAGTGGAGGCATATAGAGTTTTACATTTTAAATTCACTCAAATCCACATCCTGGAAAAAATTGCTTTTTTGCACAGGGGGACTAAAATACCCAGAAACTGCAAATCAAGATGGACAATGTCCAGTCTGACTGGGGAATTCGGTGATTTTCAGTCCAGAACTAAGGTCTGCTTAACCATTATGGCCATAGCTTTAATGCTAAATTTGCCTTTTCTGCACTGATACTAAATGTATTTACCTAGGGCTAAGCCCATTTTGTTCTACTTTGACTAGTATTAGGTGGTGGTGGTGGTGGTGGTGGTGATGGTGACGGTGATTTAAGAAACAGTATCAGACCTTGGCATACCCATGCCAGTCCAGATAAAGTCCATTGGCTTTATCACCTGCATCCCCGGTTGCTCATTTCTAAGATACATGGGATTTTGGACATCAACATTAACATTAAGAATAAGCAAATAACAACTCTGTATACTCAGCCTTTTGCAGTTCTTGAAGTTCTTGCAGTTCACTGTGAAGAAGTCACAGTGAGATACAGACATATATGTAAAATCTTACAGAAGCAATAGATCTACTTGTGAGTAAGAAACAAGCATTCTTTCCAAATGAAATAAGGACTAGCAGTCCACTACTCCTTCTTCCGTTGGCTCAAAGTAACTAACAAGGTCGTGAGTAACAGCATACGTAGCTCGTCAGAGATCTTTCTTGCATGACCCACTACTGACCTTCCCCATAGTTTATTGTTAAGCTCAGCCAAGCTGGAAAGTATAGATTATACACCAGCCGCAGTTTCGGTATTAATTTATAGCAGAACACCTGGCATATTAATGGTCCTTGCTCAGCAGTAATCTGTATGGTATTGCAAGGAGATGGTGCTTGTTTTCTAATTTATTTCCCATGTGTAAATATTTCATGTTGAAAAGAAACTTTGAATTCTGTGTTTAAAAATGTGCTTTAATATTTCATTCAGAAGAGGAAAATCTCTAAACGTTTAATGAGAAGAGCTGTTTAAAAAATGGTTGGGCTTGTTGACACCTCCTCCATTTCTCTGGAGTTAATTCTAGTATTTTAAAGAATCATCATACACATATTAATATGCATGTGTAAATATATCCCCTGAGTATAAAGACCATCTCATTTCATTCTGGATGAAAAGGCACAGGGAGCTGTCATTGTTCAATATACCATCAGTCTGATTTTAATTTAGGGGTGACTTAAGCTCCACCAGACTAGCTTAGTGTTTGTGCTTGTTAGATCTAAGCTGTATGGAGATAATGGAGATACAGTTATAATGGAGATAATTCTTTTAAAAAATAATGTTGTGATGCTGCTGACACACAGAAGAAATAGGAGACCTTCTTCGTTTTGAGGCATACTGAAGAGAGTGTCATCTGCAAAAGGTTAACATTCATGTTCATTTCATCACAAAGCTAAATACAGCTGCTTGTATTAACTGCACACCCAACAGGGAACTGTTGACTGTTTAACAAGTACACGTGTAAGATACAAATAGTCATATTTGTTTGGTTTATGCTATATTTCTATCTGTTTCAATTAAACATCTAATGTGAAGGTTATCAAAATAACTTGTATGTTTTTTCTTTGTAAAGAAAGCCAGTTTAGAATATTGTTTTTTCAAGATATAAGCAAAGTAGCAATATGATTAATGTGTGTATTCAGCACTGAAGACATACCTTCCTTGATCCTCCTAATTTTAGTAAACCATGATGTATGCTCCAGATTGGAAAAGAATCCATTGTAAACAATATCCATTTTGCACCACCCAAGGCTGGCATTGTGATCCCCTGCTTGTGACACATATTGGTGCAGTAAAAGTGTGCACAAAACCATAAGTGCCTCTGAAAAAATATGCATAAACATGCTTTAGCCAATGGGGAAATGCATAGAATAAAATCTGTACCAAACTGTGAATTTCTGTGTAGGAAGAGGGGAAAGGGAAGATGTGATGTGAAAATGAGACAAAAAGTGGGACAAAAATGTAAGTGGGATTCTGAAAAATACACCAAAAGTTAAACTGATAGATTTTTACGCTGCCAATGTATACAGAAACACATTTAGACAGCAGCAACAACAAAAAAAGTGTTATACTAATAGATCCTTACGCTGATATCACACATAACACACATATAAATGTGCTCACATACACACACTCATGCACACATGCATACCGGCAAAATCCAGGGCCACAGTAATACAAATTTTGGTGGCTCATACTCTTTGTCTCAAATATGAGGATAACACTGTAACCTCTGAATTCTTCTTTACTCTTTCTACATCCTGCAATTTGCAAAGAAAGAAATAACCTGGATGTCTCAGTTACAGCTGTTGAGTGACGGGTTATAAGTAATCTTAGAAAGATTAGTGGCCTTTTTACGCTATGCAGCGATAATGCTATGATTCCATTTTAACTGCCATGGCAACATCCTGTGGAATGCTGGGATTTTCAGTTAGGGCAGTGGTTCTCAACCTGTGGGTCCCCAGATGTTCGTGGACTTCAGCTCCCAGAAGCCCCAGCCACTATGGTCAATGCTCAGGGCTTCTGGGAGCTGAAGTCAACAAACATCTGGGGACCCACAGGTTGAGAACCACTGAGTTAGGGAGAGAGATTTAGAATTCTCAGCCATAGAACTCTATTGTCTCAGAAAACTACAGATCTCAGGATTACAGAGAATGTTGCCATGGCAGCTTAAGTACAACCATAGTGCTCATATTATATAGTATGAAAGGGCCTCAGATTCTAGAGATCTTAGAGAAGATCTAGAAGCACAGCCAAACTCATAAAACTATTTCTATATAGAGCACTGCCATTCAGACTCCAACGGCACAAATACATGGAACATTCTTTCCTCCACCAGTTTACATGCATTTTCTGTGGTTTTTTTAATCTTTATTTACACAGACTTAAAGTATGAAAACATTTCCAATATATTATTATCTTGTTTCCTGTTGTTTTCTCTCTCTCTCTTTTTTAACTATAACCTGATTTTCAGTGTTTGACAACTTGCTAGAACATTTGCACTAGACTAAGCATCTTGTATAGCATGTATTGCTGCAGCAGTGAACAATTAGTAAGTAGGAAATTAACTCTGAGTTACTGCTAGTAATCTACTTGCTAAACAATGGTGTATAAAATATTATATGGAGGATTAATTCAGGAAGATCAGTGGTTCAGTAGAGGACCTTTGGATGTTGTACATTTTAGAGACCTTTGAATTCTATGGCCATGTGTGGAAAAGAATGCTTTGAAAGACTGTATAATTAACCTGACAGTGAATATCTGTTATTAAGGAATTGACTACTCTGTCCTTTTGTAATTGGCTGGTCTATTCTAGAAGCTTATGAATGTTAAAGCCAAGTAATGCTCTCTTAGGTTTGAATGAGACAGCAATACTTTTGCTGTCCATAATAGAACATTTTTGCCAGCTTTGGAATAACATATTTTCTTTATTAATTCTCTTCAACAGGCCATTCTGCTAATTTAACCTGTCGAGCGTTCTTTGGATACAGCGGAGAAGTCAGCCCTTTAATGTACTGGATGAAAGGCGAAAAGTTTATTGAGGATTTGGATGAAAGTCGGGTTTGGGAAAGTGATATTAGGTAAAAAGAGGACATTGTATATGTTTTGTCTTGACTAATCTCGTATTCACTGTAATGAATAAGGTTCTATATAAAGGAATCAATAGACACTGCTACAATATATTAAAGCACCATAGGCCTGGCTTTCCATTGAATGGACACTGACAATGGCATCAAAAATTTATTCTTTGACATATATCCAATTATTTCTAAAACCATGAATTCAAGAATTTTCTTTTAAATAAAAAGAGGTATCAAGAAAGGATCTAGAAATCTAAATCAGTAAAGTTAAACAATACTGGCCAGATAATCATGAATATTTTCTGCAATTTACTGCTACAGTGAGTCATTCTTCTGTTATAAATAAATGAACATGTGCTACTCTGCACTGAAACACTGAAGTAATCCCATTGCATGTATCTGTGAGATTCTCCTACTCCTCCCTCCCTCCCTCGCTCCCTGCCCCTTATCGTAATGTCCTGTAATGGCCTAGGAGGCATACTCAGACACAATGTAAGGGCAGTCTAGACTTTCAAGACCTCTTGTAATGGTAAACTCTCTTTCCGTCTGTCTCTGTCTGGATCATTCCAGGAACTGAAGGACACCATTGAAGTGGTTTCCATGCATGCAGAATAAAAGGAATTCTAATGGACTTTGCTTTCTCTACTTCCTGATTCCAAAAGTGTTTACTTTCCAGCATCGTCAAATATTATTGACTCCTCTACATACTCCTTTAGGTTCCACATCAGATGATGAGTAATGTTTAAAAACAAAACAAAATACCATCCTCTGTCTAATATTATGAACCCCGGCCTTGTCCATCAAAGTACCCGATATTGGGTTAAATGAATGAGTCTGACCTAGGATAAGATAGTGCTGTATGTTCCAAAGATGTTCATGGAAATAAAACAGGTCTGACCTGGAATTTATTTATTTGCCTTTCAAATCTATATCATAATGTTCAAGGAAATTCTGTTGTACTCTTGCCAGTGAAATCCATCGCAGTGATATTTTAAGGTGCCTAGGAACTTTGCAATTATCCTGAGCTGATGAGATCAGTGACAGCTACTCTGATGTCAGCAGAAGTGACTCATAACTAAACCTTGAACATTTTTAAACCACTATCCAAGGTACTAAAGTTATAATGGGGGCTATGTTTAAGTATCTTGGATTTCTTCTTTAAAGTCTGGACTAGAACTTGGAGTAGATTCACTACACCACTGACATCACAGCCTCTGGTTCAGATGCTACAGAGGACTGGACCTCCTTAAAGGTCCAGAAAAGGAAAAGTAGAAGGAAGCAGGGCCTGAGAAATTTGCATTCTGGGGCCAAAGAAGGTATCATAGCAAAGGAAACAGGGTAATTATAACATTCATTTAACAACAAGTTTAAGAGGCCCACACTCCCCTTGAAAAAGGGAAATGTGAGCCTCTTTATGTTTAAAGGTATCTAAGGCTAAACAATGAGATATTCTAAACATGCCTTCATTTAAGGTCCAACTCTATTATATGAATAGCTGACACATTATATTTTTGACCTAAAGTTCTCCAAATTATATTCATTTAGACATGTTTAGGTTTTGAACAGTTTAAAAAAAGAAAGTGATAAGCTACCACATTGGCTGGAGTAATTGTCATTTTGTGTTTGCATGGGTGGGGGCAACTGAATAAGGATGAACAAGGAATCATGGGTGTAAAGAAATGTCTCATTTACTCTTCTCCTTGAAATTGCAAAGGAAAATGAGGGAGAATGGATTATCATGACCCCTCATGTTTCAACTCAAAGAACATGTATTCATTCTCTATATATACAACAGAACATTAATAATGATATGAAAGCCTTTCTTTCGATTATACATGTACAGGATATGAGTGATGAAGAAACATCTGGAAATAAATTATATTGTTAAAAAGTCATATCCTATTTCACCACAATGCCCTCCCCCGAAACCTTTACCATCAGCACCAATAGATAATAATTTTCTCAAAGTTGATTTCATGAAAACCTTTTGGAAAGTGTTTTAAATATTATGTAAACCTTTCACCAATATCAGGATGTGCATAAGGTCATCTATTACTAGCATCATCACAACAACCAAACCATCATCCTCATTAACAATGTAGAAGAAAAGCAACATTATGTAATGTAATTAAGACTGCATCAAATCATGACTGTAGCCAAAAACATTGCATCAGCACTATCTTTCTATGTGGTATTATATAAACGATTATATGTATGCAGTATTTTTGTTTATTCCACTAGAGTTCTTAAGGAGCATCTTGGAGAACAGGAAGTTTCCATCTCATTAATTCTTGATTCCGTGGAAGAAGGAGACCTTGGAAATTACTCATGTTATGTTGAAAATGGATACGGCCGCAGACATGCTACTGTTGTTCTACTCAAAAGGGGTGAATATCTTTTTATTTTTAAAGATGGTTTTCACTGTAAGCTGTAGATATTATACTATTCTTATTTGTTCTTCCTTTCTGGTCTTTGGTACCCTGAGAACAAAAATATTAATTAGCCTTTTATCCTTTTCACACCTTACCTTTGTCATGGTGCCGGAGTGCGGGGCTCGTGTGAGCAGTCTCCAGAGAGAGGATCTCGCATCTGGGGTCCTTTGGCTCCACCCGAGCTTCCTGCTCTCGCAAAAGCCCCACCTCTTCCTTTTGCAGTACAGCCTGGGACCTTCCCATCCTGCACTGGACAGGAAGCGTAACTGGCCTGGCTCCTGAGGCTCTGCACTCCAGGTAAGTGTGCAGGGGCTCTGGAGCGATGCGTGACCGCGCAGCATTTTCTGCTTCAAGCCGAAAATGAAAAAATGCATGCGCGGTCCGTGTCAGGCCCTTGAGCGTTGCGCAAATGTGAGTGCATCGTGTGCGCGACGTTCAAGGGGCCCTTTTGCATTGGAAATGCTGTGCGGAAAGGGCTATGGTCTGGAAAGCCTCATTAAATAAATAAATAAAGCCATCATTAAATAACTGTTAAAAAACATAGTTAAATACATTTCTTAAATAATCTTTGTGTAGAAGACACTTCAATAGCTCATGAGTGTATGAACTAATAAACATTTACTAGGACCAGTCTGCCACATAGCTATTGGCAGTAAGAATTTAATCGTTTTCTGAAAGAGTTAAGTCCAAAAAAATACAAAAACAATGAAACCCAAACAGAGGAGGAGAATAG
This sequence comes from Iguana delicatissima, assembly GCA_948472985.1. Lineage (NCBI taxonomy): Eukaryota > Metazoa > Chordata > Lepidosauria > Squamata > Iguanidae > Iguana > Iguana delicatissima. The sequence goes on from CAOKZL010000119.1 coordinate 112,137, forward strand.
ACACAAACAATCCACAGAGAAGGTTTGACTGCATCCTGTTAAATTCAAGCTTGACAAAGTGCCCCCTATCACTCTAATTCAGACCTGGGCATTGTACGGCCCCCGGGCCACATACGGCCCTTTGATTGGCTCTGACCGGCCCGTGTAAGGCTAATTGGAAATTACAAAATAAACATATTTTCTAACTTTGCCTCATGCATGGTCTAAAGCTGCATTGCTTTTATTTTGAAGTTGTTTTTTTTTATTCACGAGCATAATGACAGATTGGATCCTTGTCACAAGAGGACTTTAGCCCTCAAAATGTCCGCTAAAAAAAGAAGGGTAGATGCTGAATGCAGGGTTTTCAGAAAGAATTGGACTGCTAAGTATTTATTTACCAAAGTCAGAGGTAAAGTCGAGTGTTTAGTTTGCGGGGAGCAGATCGCCGTGTTTAAGGACTACAATTTGAGTCGGCATTACGAGACGAAACACGCTGAGAAATATAAAAACTTGACTGACGCTGAAAGGGCGTGGACTTCGGAAGCTTTGCTAGCTAAGCTGCAAAAGCAGCAAGGCTGTTTTACCAAACTTCACGCAGCCAGGGATGCAGCAACCCAGAGCAGCTTTGTGATATCCCACAAAATCGATAAATACAGTAAGCCGTTCTCGGAGGGGGGAGTTTGTCAAAGAGTGCTTGGTGGACTCTGCAGCACTAATATGCCCTAAAAAAAAAGCGGCATTTGAGCAATTCCCACTGTCCAGGCGAACCGTGACTAGAAGGATCGAGGACATTGCGGGGAATCTGGAGCTTCAGCTGCAATGTGAAGTGGTACGTTTCGACTTTTTCTCCTTGGCTTTGGACGAGAGCTGTGATGTCCGTGACACAGCCCAGTTACTCGTATTCATCCGCGGGATAACACCAGACTTCAAGATTACGGAGGATCTGGCAGCAATGCGGTCGATGAAAGGAACGATGACAGGGAGCGATCTGTTCACGGAGGTAAACGAGTGCATGGACACACTGGGATTGAAATGGGACAGATTGACAGGCGTCACAACGGACGGTTGTCCAAATCTTACCGGAAAAAATATCGGACTTTTGAAACGTATGCAAGATAAAGTGACTGAAATCGACGTGGATCAGAAACTGGTATTTTTGCATTGTATTATACACCAACATGTGTTATGCAAATCAGTGCTAAAAATTGACCATGTCATTGATGTTGTTACTAAAATAGTAAACTTCATCAGGGCAAGAGCATTGAACCACAGACAGTTTGTTGCACTTTTGGAGGAGCATGAGACCGAGCATCGTGACATCGGCTACCACACAGCTATCAGATGGCTCAGCCTGGGCAAAGTGCTAAAAAGAGTCTGGGACCTGAAAGCAGAGATTCGAGAGTTTTGTGAGAAGAAAGGCAAAGACTTCCCAGAGCTCTCAGATGAGGACTGGATGGCAGATTTTGAATTTCTGCTGATGTGACTGCACTGATGAATGAACTGAACACCAAACTGCAAGGCAAGGGCCTTTTTGTTCATGAAATGCACAGCCTGGTGAAGGCTTTCATGACGAAGATACAGTTTCTTTCAAGCCAACTGGAGAGCAACACTCTCACTCACATGCAAACCCTGAAAGAAGTCACACCACCAGCTGATCACCTCCGCAGGTACTCATCCATGTTGGGAGCATTGCATGGTGAGTTTTCAAGGCGATTTGAAGATCTCCGAAAAATTGAAGATGAAATGCACCTGATTTCCTCTCCCTTTACCTGCAGTGTGGATAATGCACCCAGAGATGTTCAGCTGGAACTCATCGACCTGCAGTCTGATGCAGTACTGGCAGAGCACTTTAAGTCAGGATCTCTGCTAGATTTCTGCTCTTCTCTCAAGGAGGAGAACTTTCCAAACATGAGGAGACATGCTCAGAAGATGTTGGTTCTCTTTGGCTCTACATACATATGTGAACAAACATTTTCAATGATGAAGTTCATGAAATCCAGGTATAGATCCTCTCTCACTGATGATCATCTGTCAGCTGTGCTTCGCATCTCCACCTCAGACATTCAACCTGACTTTGATGCACTTGTTAAAGCCCAGCAGAGACTAGATTTCTCTCACTGAACAAGAAAAGAGAACTTAAAAACACCAAATGAGGTGATTAGACTACAAAAGTTGGCATGTAAAGGCACCAACTAGCAGTGAACTGGGACACTTTCTTTGGAAGCCTTTTTCTCAGAATCACAGTTCAGTGATGTTTAGTGACAGTTCAGTATGATGTATCTTGCTTAATATTTGGAGTACAAAGACAATATTGTGATGTCTTGAGAATGCTAAGAACCTCTTTCCAACAGTAAATGAAACTCAAAATATGTTTTAGTGAATGTGACTGGAAATTTTCACTAATATGAGTCACAAATAGTGAAAAATGTTCATTTTGTTTACCATTGTTTTGGGAAATTTTATTTAATAAATTACATCTTTTTTGTAAGGCAACCTCACTTTTTCATTGTTTAACTATAACATATACTTGTACCAGCTTGTCAAAACAATGCTATTTACTGCTTTTTATAAAGAAATACAATTAATATTATGCAGAATTGAGTTCAGCCTTTTGGCCCGGCCCTCCACAGTATTTTTAGTTTCTCATGTGGCCCCATGGAAAAAATAATTGCCCACCCCTGCTCTAATTACTATAGCAAATTTACAGGATTGATGGTTAGGGGATTAAATATGTTCTATTCACACTTTCAGAAAATTCAGAAAATTAAAGTATGAGTAGAAAGTAAGAAAATAAAATTAAGGAAAATTAACACCAGAAACTAATATATGACAGTGATAGCTACATAATAACAAAACTCTGTAGCACCAAATTTTGACATTTGTGAGTGTTGGCACTGTGCTACTAACTAGGGTGTTTCTCCAAAGTGGCACTGGGGTAGACACCTTAATGCAGTAAGGATGCTTAAGTGTATCAGTAAAGCCAGGAGTTATGTTGTCAGGGCAGTAGGCTTTATAAGGTGTCTGTGCTCTTAGTAGGGTTACTCAAAGTGGAATGCTCAAAGTGGAAATACCAGACTGAGGTATATTCATCCTCATCAGAAAGAAATGGCTGAATCAATAGAGGAAAACTGATAGTTCACATGGAGAGAGGGTGGCAGAGAAACTCTGTAAGGGCATCTATTTGGCTGGAGCAGTAGTGGAAGATGGCATTAGTGGAAGGTCTCTGATACAATGGCTGTGGCACTTTAGCTAACTCTTGTTAGTATTTCATAGAAGAAGGCACTGTCAACCCAATTCTGGATGTCTTTACTGTGGCAGCCTTATGATGAGACTCCAAGGCTGGATGCCATTAGAAAGACAGTTCAGCCTAGCCTAGAAGCCTAATTCAGGATTGCTGCTTCTATTTGGGATACTCCTAGTGACTACTGACAATCAGTATTTGGAAGTAGCAGTATGAAATGGCCTTTGCTTATGATCCAAAAGTGATGGGTCTTTAGTTCATATAATTCTCCTTCTCACTCATGATTCAGCAGTTTGCCCAACAACACATTGTGTATTCCTGCCCAGTTGGTTATTACAGGGAGTCATGCACAGTCTGGATGTGCATCCATCATCAGTGGCCAGCCATGCATGCCTTTCTTGTATGAGAAATGCAAACAGTTATTGTATGAATAAGCCATTTGTTAGAGGCTCTTCGTGTGGCCACATGTTAACAGTACAAATTAACCAAATAACTAGAGTGTAGAATGTATGCTTAAATATACACATTCACAATTAGCATATATCTTCACTAGCTTATTTTTAAATGATTGATAAAACAGAAGGCCATGCCAGTCCTTGTGCTATTGATACCTAACACTGTATTCTACCCTGTTTAACTTTCCCCTTTCCAGACATTTTAGCAATATAAATATCACAATCACAAAAGGTACAACTCAGTTCAGTCTCCTAGGACATAACATGCCTTGGATCCCATTTGGAAGCCACATTGGATCCCATTTGGGAGAATGGGAGGTTATGAATTTAGCAAACAAACAAACAGAGATTTGGCTAAAAGTTTCATGATTCCATTTTCTAGGTCTTCTTTACCATTTATATGTCTTTAAGCTTTGTCTTTATACAACATTTTCCACTGATGGTGTTGACCCTACAAGTGTCTTAGAACTAACTCTTCTAAGGTATTATTTGCATCAATCTTGCTCGTTTCGAGAGTAAAATGGATGGTAGAACAATACAACTCAGGTATAAGCAATATGAGACACTTGTTTACTATGCCTGCAATGTTGTATGGCCAAGTATAACATAGTACTTCCCTCTGTGGACCTATGTTAAGCTGAACCATGTACCACCACTCCAGACTTATGGTATAATCTCTAAAGTCCCCAGCCACACATGATCATTCCATGTCTCTTGAGGAGTAGACAAGGTCAGAGAAGCATCTAGCTATGTCCCCATGCCCAGATATGAAATGATTATATTAGCTATGAGATCGGTGGGGGTTCTCCAGAAGTCTTAATGCTGTAGTAGTCATTTTGCATTTGGCTACAGAGATATAGCCAGGCACTTCTCCAATCCTGCCCATTGCCCACAAATCAGGGAATGGCTGTGCAGTGGCTGTGGCAGGGTTTTACAGGCTGTACAAGAAGGCCAGGATGGGTGGGTTAGGTGCTACAGAGGGAGGATGGGAATAACAACTTCCACAATGGCCCAAAAATATCATACACAGCCATAAAGAAGACTTAGGCATCTCTGTGCCACTGACAGGAAGCCAGCCTGTGTATGAATGAAGTTCAGCACGACATCGTGACTGAGTATATCATACAGATATTTATTATACAGAAACAGCATGTCAATTGATCTAATAAGACACATAAGAAACCTTCACTGGGTCATTTACATGATCATGTACATTTATGAAGAAGGAACATTACACAGTAGTACAGCATCTACTTATATGCAGAAGTCCCCAGGATCAGTGCCTAGTAACTTCTATTACAATAGGTTCAAACAGCAGCTATTCAACAGACCAGTATTTAAGATGTTGTAGAGCCGCTTCCAGTCAAAGTAAATAATACTGATCTAGATAGAAAAACAGCCTGTCTTGGAATAAGGCAGCTTCTTATTGTGAATACCTTGACTGAAGGCTCACATATAAAAAACACTACCGGTACTTGTGATTCTTTCAATATGCTTTTAATCTCATATGAGTAACATTGAACTTTGTAATATCACTTGTCCCATTTTGATCCATTTAAAACCTTTAATACAATTTGATTTAATACTTAGATGCCAGAGGCCCACAAACTGGCTTGTACTTCTAGCAATTTTAGTCAAATTAATAAAAGCAATACAGCCAGCATTAGATTTGTAAAGGAACAATCACAATGACTCTTCAGTGGTATAGTAACAACAACAAAAGGAAATTTAACAAGATTTAAATTAGTAATGACTGTAGAAAGTGGTCTACAAAGGACATGGCAAAGAAAATTTCTCAGTGCTGAGAAATTATGCAAATAGCTAAAAGTTTGAACAGGAGAAGGGCTTTGTCAGGGGAAAAACTGCAGAGGATTTCAATTGTTTGAGAAGTTACTTGATTGTGTCTCTGAGATTTGAAATGCACCTGATGGATATATTCAGCATACTTTGCATTTTGACATCTTTTTCAGTAAGATGAGAAATTAGCCATGACAGATTTTTTTTTAAAAAAAAAAAAGGAAGGAAGACTTCCTACCTAGAAAAGCTCCGCACAGCTGCTGAGCTCATCTTTCTCACCATGGCAACATTTTAAAAAAAATTCTTGCTTAGACTTAGCTATGACAGCTTAGATTTAGCTATCTTAGCTATGCAAGAAATATTAATGTTGGATTCTTGGTTATACTTTATAGTTATGACCTCAGCAATTGAGTATTAGTTGTTATTACATAGCATTGCTGTATTGGCACACAATAAGGCTGCAGTCCTATACACACTTACCAGGAAGGAAATCCCATTGAACTTCTGAACATGCGGGCATATGATTGCACTGATCAGACATCCTTAGATGTGGACACCATATTGACAATTATATTTATTTAATGTTCAAGGAAGAAAGGATAACTCCATCTGGAATGTATAATATGTGTATATTTTTTACATGTTTGGCCTATCTTCAACCCAAATCATTCTATCAAGGTACTGTACAAATATAATAATATAACTTTAAAGTCAAGCCTGATTTAAAAAGCAGGCAGAAGTAATGTCCAGTGGCAATGTAATAATCAAGAATAAAAACATATAAATAGAAAGGTTATGGGTTGTTTAACTTCTTTTTTAAATGCTAAGAGCAATTGGGCTGGTTTGGCTGGCCTTCCAGGGGAGAAACTTGCCAGGAGAAGGCACCACTCTACAAGAAAGGTCAGCCTGTGGTGGCCATCAACTTAACCTCAGATGTTAACTGGATTCCTGGGCAGTATTATCTGCCCAGCACAACTGCATTGTTCACATATGCAACAACTTATTGTTGCCCACTGCTGACAGAAAGCTAAACCAAACAGATGGATGTGCTGCAAAGAAAATATCTATGTAGAAGTTGGAGGAGTGGCCTAAATACCCTAAAGGCTCCATATCCTGTCTGATCTTGGAAGCTAAACAGGATCAACCCTGGTTAGTATTTGGATGTGAGATAGCCAATGAACACCAGGTGCTGTATGTCATATTTCAGAGGAAGGAACTAGCAAAGACCCCTCTGAGTACTCCTTGCCTGCATTAACAGACAGCTTGAAGGCACATATACACACACAGAAGTTGGAAGATCTTTGAGAAATCATACATACTGATAGACTCCAAAGTAATACATACATACTGATAGACTCCAAAGTAAACAGAGCACAACTTGATTTTCATTTATGTGGATGTTCATTTGCATCACAAACATTTTATCAAAGAATATAAGCTTTAAAAAGGAAGGAAGGAAAGGAAGGAGGGAGGGAGGGAGGAAGGGAGGGAGGGAGGGAGGGAGGAAGACCATCTCTGTGAAAACTAAACACTAAGGCCCTTTTCACATGGCACTTGCCATGCGTAAGGGCTCCTGGAGCATCGCATGACTGCGAGGAGTGGTCCACACAATGCACTCACGGTCGCACAACATTCCAGCGGCTGGCAGGTGCTGACCGTGCACTATTTCATTTTCGGCTATGAGCCGAAAATGGTGCACGATCACACATCGTTCCAGGCCCCCAAATGCATTTGTGTGTGTGGAGCTCTGGAGCCGTGGTGCTTGTGCTTCCTGCCCCAGCGCAGCCTGGGAAAATCCCAGGCTGTGCTACAGAAGGAAGAGGAGGGGCTATTGCATGAGCAGGCAGCAGCTGCGGAGCTGAAGGAACCGGGACACGAGAGCCTCTCGAAAGAGGCTGCTTGCGCAATCCCCTCACCCCAGCTCTGCAAAAAGGTGAGTGGCAGTAAGGTTTGCTAGTAATGCTGGCTTGAGAGAGCCCAGATTCAAATCCCCAACAGTACTGCCTAGAATTCACATCTTAACTGTATCAATCCTGAGCTAATGAATTCATGCCTCTCCCATTTATTGTATTTTTTATAGAAAAACAAGAAAGAAAAGAAACATCTGCCAAGGGGAAAAACCCCAATTAACTTGTTCCTCCACCTGACATCTTAGCCATCATGATCTGACAATATTTTGGCAATATTTTGGCATCATGCCCTTCCACCTCTATTGTGCTGTAATTTGGGCATCTTTGGTTTCATTTTCCCAAGTCATTTCCAGCTTTTCTTAGAAATGATAAGCAGAAATGTAAACAATATTCTGAATATGGATTTCACAGATGTATACTATGGCTATGATATTTGCTGTTTTGTTTTTATTCCCATGCTGAGTAATTCATCACCATGAACTTGATTTTTCAATTACCTTTCACTGTGTCTCCTAAGGTCTCTTTCATAGTGAGTATAATTACTTTGGAGTCTATCAGTATGTATGTGTGTCTGTAAAGGCAGATTTTCTTTCACTAGTATAGATCACATTGAATTTATTTAGTTGAAATATTATCCGCTCTTCAATTGCTTGATTAACAAGTGTGGAAATGAATAACTTCTTTTTGGAGTTCTGAGTCTGACTGAGATTAAATCTTCCTGAATAATATTGTATCTTCTCCCAACTTGACAATCACACTACTTATACTTGATGCCTGACATTTACAGTGAATAAGTTAAATCAGTCAGAATACAGAACCAAGGAAGACTGTTTATATCCAAACATTGTGAAAATTGTCCCTTTCTAGCATTTATTTTCTAACTTTTTATTACCTGGTGATCAGCAACAGCAAGTAGATTTATCCTACTGTTGCCATGTTCCCTTGCAGGGAAATCTTGTACCCCTTGAACAGCTACCCAAGATTTAGGGTGGGGCACCCTTCTGATGGTTCAGGAAGGCAAATGGTGCAAGTTATGCCCACAGAAACTACTGTGGATGGTAGATTGTAGTAGTAGATGCTGAAACAGTGTTGCAGGGACAGACCAGCTTGATTTTGGATAGGCTGGATCCAAACTCCCCTCCATTCCCACATGAAGATCCCATGCTTGAGGGTCAACAGGTGGGGAAAGTAAGAAGAAAGACAAAACCAGTGGATATCCCAAGTTGTAAGATGGTGTCAAACATCTGAAGAGATAGAGTCAAGCACTGGAAAAGCTCTTGTTCAGCTTAGAGCAGCCATGAAAGAAGCAGCAGTAAACTTAAGAGTGGACTTGCTATCTTTGCAATGGCAGAGCTGTCTGCTTTCCCAAAGAAAAACCAGGAAATGAATTGCCACTCTGATCATTTTTAATGCCAGCGGGCTTAGAATACTGCAATGATTCTCTTGCCTCCAGTCCTACTGAAGGTTGCACATTTAGACCTTAGTGCAGTTGTTAGTGCCAGCCATTGTAGGCCCCTCAAATCAATAAACCAGACATAAATGTTGACTTACCTCATTCCTATTGATTCAGTGGGTATTCTCTAGCTAGGACTAACAAATGACAGAAGGAGCCTTGACTCTTCTTTAGGAACATGCATATATCTGACAGTTCTTATCAGGACTAGGAGCTTATTCATACTACAGTATTATAGTGCTATTGTAACTACCCTGGCTCCAGCCTGTGGAATCCTGGGGCCAGTAGTCTGATGAGAATTCTAAATTCTCAGTCAGAGAGTTTAGGCTCCCCCTAAACTGTCTGTCCCCAGATTCCATAGAATGGAATCATGGCAGTTAAGGTGGAATAAAAGAGCCATAGTTGTACATTGTGAATGGGCTCCTAGTCTCTTTCTGAGGGAGTATTGTTTGGCTAAAGCATTTTTGTATGTTACAAGCTGTAATGATATTGTGGACTTAATGGGTAGAGAGAAAGCTGATTCCATAATGTGCTCCCTCCCTATCAGTGTAACTACTCAGCTTTCAAGAAATGTGTAAGATGAATCACTCATATTCACCAAACTCAAACAGATACTAAAACTTATAACCTCCTCTGTATGTATTGTGCACTGGGGACTGGGCTGTCCTACAGTTTATATTTTCATAAGATTTAAATGCAAGCAGATAGGAAGTTCACGGTTTATAAATATAATCACTCTTAATAATGCAATATAATGTAATAATAGATGGAGAGGGGATGTACTTGTTCAATGGTACACTGCTGAAATATGAGGCTTTTGCATGTCATGGAGCTAACCTCCTGCAGTCTTATTTAATTACATGACATGCTGAAATTACAAAGTAGCCTCTAATTGCCTAATTACTTCTTATCCTTTTTTAAAACTTTTTTTTAGAACATAGGACTTTTCAAACATGTGGAGAGCCTTTCACACAGTTGTTCAGCATCATACCTGTCTTATTCCCAGGGCAATCGCTGTTGCTGTTGTGTGCTTTCATGTCATTTCTGACTTATGGTGACCCTGAGGCAAACTTATCACAGGGTTTTCTGGAGTTGAGAGTGTGTGATGCATCTGAATTCACCCAGTGGGTTTCCATGGCCAAGGGGAGAATCGACCCTTAATCTCCAGGCTCATAGTCCAATGCCCAAACCACCACACCACACTGGTTCTTGGAGGTTAATTACTATGTGTGAAACTGCCCCTCTATGTTGCACTACCACTATGGAAGAGAAACCCTGCCCACCTCTTCTACCCAATCCTATACCTGTTTCTTCAACAACTGATTTTGGAACACTTATTGGACATTCCCAACCATTTTCCTTTTGTCTTCTGCTGAAACCAACCACAATATGCATAGAGGTTGTTATTCATATTTCCTATCCTGATTTATGTCCTTTCTTTTTGGAACCTTAAGATAATTTCTTTTAATAGTAGGACAATCCTTTTTCATGATCCTCCTGACAAGAGTACCAGTTTCTGTTTCTAGTGCAGCAAAACGAAGCTTTGGGGCATCCTTCAAAAAGGTTTTGTTTCTTGTATTATTATAGAAGCTACTAAAATCAAGTCTGTGCAAAGTTCCTTCCAGCTCTGACATCTTGTCTGAATGATTTAGGTTGCCAGCTGGCTCCATGTAACATGGGATGGTAGCTGCAGCTGCATGCTAGTGTCAGTTGCATAGACTTCACATAGACTACCCCAGTGAGCAGACAAAACTGGAACTTCAGTCCATCACTCTGCCACTAACAGTTATCCAGTTCCAAGGCTGTGGTGCAGCTAGAACTAAACACAGTATAAGATGCCATATTACATGCATACATGCAAGTTTGAGGAACTGGGATGTCTGAGCCAGAAAGAGGCACGAGATATTTTCTTAGGATAAATATTCTACAGAGCTAAATGACATTATGAAAAGGGATTTCAACATATATTTTAAAAATATACATTTTTTTCCAAAATAGAACTGTAACAATGCAGGTATTTTAATATTAAATAATGATTCTGAATGCTATTAATATTATATGGGGATACAATCAGAATTTTGAAAGATCTTTTATCACAGAATTCCACAAAGCTCTGACAGGTTTATAAATTTGTAAGTTAAAGAGAGCAGCCAGAATTCACTAAGGGAGCTAGAAATTCATAACCAAGAATTATGTGTTCCTTACTCATTTGTGTTCAGGAACTGAAATACCTACACGAGGAACTGGACAGGGAGAGCTCATCCCTGTTGGTTCTTCTGGACCTCTTGATGATTTTTGATACCACAGACCATGGTATCCTTCTGAGTCAGCTCTCTGGGATTGGCCTTGGAGGTACTGTTCTACAGTTGCTCTGTTTTTTTCTGGATGGGCACTCTCAGAGGGCAGTGCTGGAGGATTCATGTTCAACTTCTTGGCCATTGGCCTGTAGAGTCCCTCAAGGTTCTGTCTTGTTGCCTATGCTATTTAACATCTACCTGAACTACAGAGTGAGGTTATCTGGAGTTTTGAGGTCAAGTGTCACCAATATGCTGATGATACACAGCACTATTACTTCTTTCCACCTAATTCCAAGGAAGCTGTTCTTGTGGTAAACTGATGTCTGGCAGCTGTAATGGACTGAATGAGAGCAAACAAATTGAAACTTAATCCATTCAAAATGGAGATATTCCTGGACAATTGAAAGATAGATCTGTGAATAGGGATTCAATCTATGTTAGATGGGGTTACACTCCCTGTAAATGCAAGTTTCCATGTTGAGAGTAGTCCTATATTCAGTTTTGAGCCTGGAGGCCCAGGTTTCAGCAGTGACTAGGAGTGCTTTTGCACAGTTAAAGCTAGTGTTCAAATTGTGCCTGGAGAATTCAAATCTGGCCATGATGGTACATGCATTGGTTACATCCCGTTTGGATTACTGTAATATGCGCTACATGGGGCTGCCTTTGAGGAGTATTCAGAAACTTCAGTTAGTCCAGAAAGCTGCAGCCAGGTTGTTTACTGGTGTTGGCTACAGGAAGCACAAAACTCCCTTGTTGCAACAGCTCCACTGGCTGTCGGTCCATTTCTGAGTATAATTCAAAGTGCCAGTTTTGATCTATAAAACCCTATAGGACTTGGTCCAAGTTATCTGAAGGCTGTATCTCCCTTTATGAGCCTGTTAAGGTTCTAAAATGATTTAGAGAGGCCCTTCTCTCCATCACTCCACCTTCTCAGGCTTGTTTGGTGGGAACAAAGTAGCTGCTCTCAAACTTTGGAACTCCCTCTCTTTAGAGGCCAGGATAGCCCTGTCCTTCCTCTCTTTCCATCAACAGGTCAAAACATTTTATGCCAACGGGTTTTTATAAACTGACTAGGGTTGGGCTTTTAATGCTGCGTGGTGCTGTTTTAAAGGTGTGTGTGTAATGAATTTTAGTATTTTTACTGTTTAATATTTTAACTTTATAATTGTTTGCTTTTTAAATCTCTTATCTTTTGCTTTATTTTATTATATTCTAATTTGTATTGTTTTTAATTTGTATTGTGTTATATATGTTGTCAGTTACCTTGAGTCCTATTATTGGAAGAAAGGCAATATATAAATATGTTAAATAAATAAATAGAAGTCATACTCACCCATATAACAGTTATCTCTACATAGAGCTTGATAAACCTACATTTAGGGGCTACAAGTTGTACAATCCCTGAGTCAGTATGGTGCTAGATAATTCTGGAAGCTGTCATCCAAAAACAATAATGTTAAAGGTCTCTAAGCAATAGGGCAAAAGCTTTCATTAGCTTTATTAGAGGTCCTTTATAGTTTTGAAAAAATGGAAACATTACAGTAAGGAAATGGCTGCAGTGGAGGGAAAAAGGGGGGGACCAGTTATCTCTGCAAAGTATAGGGACCATAGTAATGTTTTGTTCATATATATAAATATATATATAAATATATATATATGAAGATACTTTTAAAGATGCTGTTAACAAAAGGCTTTAACAAGTTTTTAAGCTTTGTCTCCAACCTCACCAGCTAAAATTATTGTAGTGGTTCTTTGGGCAACATATACAACCTTCCTGTCGTTTATGACAAGTTTGGCAATGGCTAAGTGAATTGTATCTTTGGAAACTCTGAAAGCCTCTTTAGCAAGAAAGTAGCAGCCATAGTTTATCTTTACAACCCAAAGCAGTGCTCCAGTAGTATGGAGGAATACAATATTTACCCTTCTGGAATAGCAATGCTCTCTGTCAGAATACCCAGGGAATCTTATTTCTGTGTTTCCCGCAAGCTGAGAAGATATATGGGACATCAGTGAACCTAGTGGATGGAGGAAGAAGGGTTGAAATTCATGCGCCCGCACACACACAAACATACACACACATGCTCATTGCTTTTCTCTTACCATATGAAATTGTGAAGGGAGCAATCTTAGGCCATTTCCACATGGGCATATTGCCCACGCTAGAGCGACCTCTCCAGGAGGTCTTCTTCACCGGGGTCTACACTAGAGCAGTTAAAAAAAGTGAGGTTCTAGACCTCAAACTGTTCTAGCGCAGCCCCAGGAGTGGCGCTGTGAGTTTTATAAAAACCACCTTCAAAAGTGGTTTTTATAAAACTTACCCGCGCTGTCCCGTAGCAGCCCCCGGTCAAGAAGTGCAGAGACGTGGTAGCGCACCCCTGCAGATCTGCCAGGGGGCGGGCTTCCGGCCGGTGCGCTGTCCTAATTGGCGGAGCACCGCCGGAAGCCGCCGGCCGCTATTTTGGGCGCTGCCGGGCGCCGCCGGGTGCCGCCGAAATTCGGCGGCGTTTGGAACGGTGTATCCGCACTCTTCGGAGGGACGGAGCAACCCGCTCGCGGGTAAGCTCCGCCCCTGCGTGCACGGCCCTGTTTCGCCCCCCCCATGAGGAAAGGGCCTTAGTCTCAAAAATAGAGAGAGGTGAGAGAGTTCCTTTCCATGCCTTTCCAGCTGTGATTGGCACCCAACCTGTTGGTCTAGGCTGGAAAATTACACAGCAGTGAGAGTGGAAATGAGAAGAGTATTACTCTCTCTCACTTTCCCTCCACTTTTGTGTACTTTTTCAGCTATGCTGAGTAGCTGAGCAGAAAGTGGAATGGCCAAGCAGGAAAAAGTCCTCTAATTTTTTTGAAAAGCAAGGATAAAAAAAAAATGCTAAGCTTATCATCAAGAAGGAAATATGAAGTAATTAGAAGGCTGGGGAAGGGAAGTAGGGAACAAGAAAAAAAGAAAGAAAGAGAAAGAAAGAAAGAAAGAAAGAAAGAAAGAAAGAAAGAAAGAAAGAAAGAAAGAAAGAGAGAGAGAGAGAGAGAGAAAGAAAGAAAGAAAGAAAGAAAGAAAGAAAGAAAGAAAGGAAGAGCAAAGCAAGTTTCCTCCACAGACAGAGCATTTTTCAGTGCAGAAACTAATTTTTAGCACAGAAAACATCATCCTTGCATAGAAACCTCTATGTTCAGTGCAGGAAACTGGGTTTCTGTGCAAAAGTGTCAAGGGTGTATCTAGAAACTGTTGTTTTTGGTATGCGAAACTTGTTTTCTTCACAGAACATATTCTTTCCTCCATAAACAACCAACATGGATTCTTTTTTTTTGGCACAGAATTGGACCATTTCCAACCTACACTGCTATTATTCCACTTTCAACATCCCATGGATTCCTGGGGTTTGCAGTTTTAGGGAGGGGCATCTAGAATTCTCAGCCAGAGAGCTCTTTGGTCTCTAAACTACAAACCCCAGAATTCCACAAGATGTTGAAAGTGAAATAATAGCACTATGACAGCGTAGTGTGGAAGGGCCCTAAGTCCTGAACTGTGCCATTTCTGATGACTTATGTGCAGTGAGAATAAAAATATGAAATTGCCTGCCCTTGCCTATAAAAACAAAATTTATGAAAATTTACATCCTTGTTTGTGGGTGCTTTTTCTTCCTCCTGTGTGATTTCAACTCTCTTTCTGAATTTTTGTGTGGCATGGCAGCTATCTTGTCAATCAGGATTTTGCAGAGATGCACTCTCTAAAAATTCTAAATGTGCCCATGGGATCCCAAAAGTGAGGGGAAGGGTCCCTTTTTTCAATCAAAATTGTAGCATTCCTATTTTTCAGTCTGTCAGTTTTATGAAGAGTATATTCAACTTCCAAGAGGGGAAAAAATCTTATAAGGGGATTTAGACATTTCAATTTATGAGATTTAGTCTTGTGCAGCCAGAGACTGGGAGTGTTCCTGCTGGCCATATTTTCTCACTGCACACTGTTGCAGTCACATAAATTTGAACAGTTGACCTGAACAGGACTGAATGTTAGGTTTTGGTACTATTGACAAAACTGTTAGCAAATCTTTAAATATACTACCACTAAAATGAAAATAGGAGGCTATTTTGTGAGTTCTGTATCTTTAGTCAGCTTAAATTGCTGATCTCATGAGCTTTCTAAGTCATTAGAAATCAATTATGTCCTATACTTCACAAAGTGATTGTGAAAGATAAGGCCTGAGTGGGCAAAAAGCAATAACTCTGTTTATAGCCTCAAGAAATTGCACAATTCTATCATAGTGCAGAACTTTCTCAGGGTAAAAGCATCTAATACAAACATAGGATGCGACTGCAATACATTTTCTGCATCAGCATCTAGTAGTTGTTCTTGATAGTAACTTGTAGAAAGTTTGTATTTCCATAGAAACAATACTCTTCTTTTTGAACTGCAATGCATGCAAGCATGCAAATTTGCAGTAATGTGTGACACCATTCTCTGGCAAATTCCTTTTAGTCAATGCAGATAGAAGTGATGATTGTCCATTTTTAAAATGAGACTGAGTGGCAAAAGGTAGTTGATCCTGTAGAACTTCAGTTGATAACTGAGGCCCTTTCTGCACGTGGATGTTAAAATGGACCAAGCGTCCTGGCACGGAGGTCGCCATTTTCAGCCGGAGCAGTGTGGATCTAAAGACCTCGCACTGCTCCGGTTCACCCTGGACTAATGGAGGAGCCCTGCGGAAGGGCTCAAAGGAAAGTCTGTGTTACTTCGGACCCAAGAAGAACCAGTAAGTAATGGCACGGAGCAATTCACTCCCCTCGTGTGGAAAGGGCCTGAGTTTTATCAGCAGACTACTTTGGGGATGAGATAAGATGGGATGGGATGGGATGGCATGGGATGGGATGGCATGGGATGGGATGGGATGGGATGGGATGGGATGGGATGGGATGGGATGGGATGGGATGGGAGGAGAGATTGCCCGGTCTCTCTACCTCCATAACAGTGAGATCAGTAGAAGAGGTGGTTCAGCTAAAAGTTAGTGAATTGTAATTCAAGGGAAAATAA
Organism: Iguana delicatissima; assembly: GCA_948472985.1. Classification (NCBI taxonomy): domain Eukaryota; kingdom Metazoa; phylum Chordata; class Lepidosauria; order Squamata; family Iguanidae; genus Iguana; species Iguana delicatissima. The sequence goes on from CAOKZL010000119.1 coordinate 128,295, forward strand.
CAGTCCACCAATGTCCTTAATAATGTTTCAATATCCATTATTTCATGGATCCCTCAAAATCTTTACTCATGAGAAAGTCCTATTGAATTTACTGAAGATAAACATAGATCATAGATCAGACAGCACTTTAATCTCTGACAGGAATTCTTGGACTCCTTAGGCTGAGACATTAAAAAAAAAAACAGCAAGTCTAGGAAAGAAAGAAACAAAATAGTCAGGGAACATGGTCAAATATATCCATGAGAACTGGTTTCAATATTTAGTTGTAGGGGGATAAATATGTTGGCAGAGTGGAGACATTATGTAATTGAAAAACTTCCCAACAGTAAAAAGTTGTTCAACAGTGGCATGGATGACTATGGAAGGTAGTAGAATCTCCTTCACTGGAAGTTTTTAAACTAGGGTTGGATTGTCACCTCCCAGACATGCTTTAGATGCTGATCCTGTACTGGCAGGCTTTAAACTAGACCCCTGGAATCCCTTCCCATGCAATGATTCTATGATTTTAGAGCAAAGTTTCTATTTTTTATTTTGCCATAAAGCAGATGAGCAGGTTGCATGAAAACCAAATTATTCACTTGCCTTTAACCAACAACCCGGACCATTATTTAACTGAAGTTGTGAAGACTTTAGAAAACCATGATCTAAGAATTAAGGTAGATACACAGAATTTTAAAAATCAAGGGAGTTGTCAAAAGCACACTGAAAAACATGTATGCTTTTTGACAACCCTGAAAACAATACCACAGAAGTTATATTCAAAGACATAGCCATGTTAGTCTTTGTCAATATACAAAGCGATCCTTTAGTACTTGTGAGATGGAGAGAAAGAAAGGAGAAAGCACAAACTTGCATAGACTCATATGAGTAGTGTGAAAAGAACTTGGACTAGTGGGGAAACAGTGTAGCGAGATAATTCATGCGTTTATGTACTCCTCTTGACTCTCACCTTTGTCCCCTAACTACATTTTACAACCCATCACTGGAACTGAACTTTTTGTCCTATCATCAAACTCACATTTCTATCACTATTTTCCTTCCTTTCCATATTCACAACATCTATTTACCAGTATTCAGGTCTGTCCAAAGATGCCTCACTCCATGCACCTCGTGAAGTAGACTAGGTCTATAAAAGCTTATGCTACAAGTTCCTTTCTCTCAGTTGGTCTCAAAGATACTACAGTATCCCTGTGAATATCAAAGAGGGTGTTTTATCAGACTAGTACTGATGACCATGCATCTCCTCTGCCGCTACTCAACCTCCAATGAAAATTACATTCCTTTGCCCTGCCTTCATTTCAATGTCCTAATCATGGCAGAGGATGATGGAATATTAGAACCCAGGGACACTCAGTGAAACTAAAAGTGGAAAATACAGAATTGTGAAAGCAGGTTCCTCCTCTTATGGCACATAGGTTAATTGTGGAATTCACTGCTTCAAGATGTAGTGTGGACCACCTAATCAAATGGATTCAAAAAGAGATTACACCACTCTAGCCTCTCAAGCACGGAAGTTCTGGGTCCTGGGAATAGCCAGTGAGCCCTCTCTCATGTTCTCACTGGATGTACCAGAGAAGGGTTTTCCCTTAAAAATCTCAATCTCCGGGCAGACTTATTTGGGAGAGTACAGTCCTTAAGATAATCTGGACCCAGGATGTCTAGGCCTTCATAAGTCATAAATAGTAATCTGAAGAGTTTCACCTACTAGTCATGATGGCTGTACATTACCATTAAAAAAGCAACAACAAGTGACACGTTTAAGAGTGCCACTGTGTGAACAGACTGCTGGATGAAATGAACCTCTAGTCTGATCCAGCATGGTTATTCTCACAGTCTTATAAATTATTGAGAATTAGCTCTTATATTCATAGATTTTTATTCAATCTTTAAAATGAACAACAGAAATCTTGATATCTGTTTCAAAAACTCTTTAAGTAAGTCATGTAGTCTGTATCTTTAAATGTAAAACATATTTTTTTAAAATGTAATTCATTACTTATCTGCCACATCAGTTGAAATATACTATAGAGGATTTGCTTTAACTTTGGAAATCATCTATACAACAACAACAACAACAACAACAACGAGAATAGGCACTAACAGGCATTTGAAAGATTGACAATCAGGACACATACAGTGTGGTGTAGTGGTCTGAACATTCTGAAACCACCCTGGAGATGAGAGTTCAATTTCCTGCTCAGCCATGGAAACCCACTGGCTGACCTTAGTGTATCACAAACATTCTCAGCCCCAGAAAACCCTGTGATAGGTTCACCTTAGGGTCTACATAAGTCAGAAACAAAGAAAAAGGAGGAGGAGGAGGAGAAAGAGGAAGAAGGTTTATCCATGACAAAGAATATATAGAATAGTACTGAATACAATATCATATGATCAAGTTGGGTATTGTCACCCCAAGTTGTTAGATTTAGAAACTCTAAAAAAGATTAAATAAATGGTGGGCAGACATTCGCTTAAGAAAACTCTGTCAAATTCATGGGATCTCCATAAGTTGACAAGCAACTTGAAGGTACACACACGCATGCCCACATACACACACACACACACACACACACACACACACACACACACACAGAAAGTTCTGGGAGCAATCTTCCATTTTTTTGCTTCTGCATGGGAGTGCAGATAATGATAAGTAAATTGCCTCTGTGACATTGCTGAGGATGTTCATCAAAAATTAAATCCAGGTGCATATCAAAGATCTCTCCCAGAAGTGCTTCTGACAATTGTGGAAGGATTACAGTAAAATGAATGCATTTATTACCCATGATATCATTCAATATGCCTAGATAATGCCAATCCTTTATTTTAATTAGCTGGGTTTTTCACTCAGTTTCTTGGTCAAACTATGTTGATAAGAGAACAAGTGTAGACATTGGTTAAAATGCTTGTAGCAAATCTTGTTTCAAATAGAAGCAATTTATTTTTTTTTAAAAAAAGTCTACAACAGAAATAGTAATCAATGGGCTTTTCCCTTGGAGTGGATCCAGGCTTGTGCTACCCAAAGACTACTGTTAATTGCCTGTAACTAAATGATTGCTTTGCCCTCAGATGTAACTCTTGGGCACTCATTCATTTGTTGTGTTTAACAGAATGCCATTTCCCCTAGGAAATGGTTGGTAATTTTCCTCTGCAGTTTTCACAGTTCAGTCTCCGGGCTTAAAGAGGACAAGACTGCAATTTAACATCACAGCACAAAGGCTAAGCAGATCTGAAATATACTTTCTGTTTCTTCCTCTCCAATTTTGACAGAGTGGGTGGGAAGGTGGTGATGTAACAAAATCTCTTTTTAAATTAGAAAAGGATCTCCAACCTGCAGGAACTTCAGTAGCAAAAGCCCTTTTCATATCTAAAAAGGTAGAAACTTGCCAGGAGAAACGCCCTCTAACACGAATCTGTAATGTAAGATAGGAGTGCATTGTCAGTATTAGCTGTGTGTCTTGCTTTCTTGTGTGCAGTCTTGTGACCACTATGAAGTTCACCTACACTAATAGTTGATTGTTTCAACTAAATATTAAATGGAGGGAGGAAGTTCCTGCATTAGATAAATAAGATTGATACTCTACGGATATCTGCCATACTAAAGTACCCTAAGAGTTGGGGATGTTATACCACTTCTAGAGTGAAAAGGACCGAGCATGGCACCAGAAAGATTCCAGATAGCATCATGCAGACTCACTGAAGATTCCAGAAAACTCTGATGGTGTATCCACAATGCAAAATTATAGCAGTTTGATACCACTTTAACTCTCATGGCTCCATTAAGGAATCTTGCGATTTGTAGTTTGGGTAAGGTTCTGCCTTCTGAAACACAGCACTAGATCTCTCTGGCAGAGAATTCTGGTTATTTCATGAAATTATAAATCCCAGGATTCTATAGGATGGGGCATAGTGGTTAAAGTGAAACACAATACTATAGTTGTGTGGGTGGTGTCAGAACTGGCCTGTGAGTCAAGAGGTGCAAACCAGAGAAAGTTGGTCAAGCTCTGTCCCATTGCTTTCAGAGGATTCAATTATATTTCTCTCAGAACTGAAGTAAATAAGGATATATGATGCAGCAATTTTACAATCCTAACAGTAAAAACTGTGTAAAAACATTCAGCAAGTGAGATATGAATATATTTTGTAACATATCCATTCAGCAGAGTGTAGAATAATTATTGCATTAAAAACTCCATGAAATACTTCTATTTAATCTACTTAATCTTATAAAAATACTGGACCACTTGTCTATGCTAACATTTTTCCCTTGCCTCAATGCATCATCATTACTGAAAGCACATAAATGGTGTGTTTTGCACCTAGGAACCTAGCACATTAAATTCCCATCTTCTGGTTACCACTGAACAGCTGCATCACATGTGTCAGAAAGTGATAAACAGAGCTATGTTAATCCAGTGCTGTATAATTTCCATTTCCATTTATTTTCTAGCCCATTTTATTACTCTTCTAATGAAACTGTTGTGGGTTTATTTATTTGAAGGAAACAAAACATCTTTTCCCTATAGATAAGAAATATACCAAATATGTGGAACCAGCACTCCTGATCTTAAAACCATGGAATATAAAAGAAATAATGTTACTATTTTGTTGAGAACAGTGCTATAAATCCTTTAAAAAACAAAAATCGTATTTAATTACATTCTATTCTGTTTTTAAAAAAACATTGAAGCTATTGTAGAAGCAGCACATGTTGCAATAGTAAAAATCTAAACATATCTAGGTAGTGAAAATAACTTTTATTGCTCACAATTTTTACCTCCAAGGTTCACATTTCTTTAATTGAAATATATAACTGTACACTCTAAATAAAATACCTATATAAGAACAGTGCAGAACTTCCTAGGCAAGCCGGATCATGAAAACAAAAATGAAAATTCTAGCAGTTCTTCAAAGGACAAATTTGTTATGGCACAAGTTTTCCTGAACTGGAGTCCTCTTGCTAGTTTAGGCTCTCAAGAGAACAACTCAAAATCATTTTTAGAAATCATTTCCTGTGGAGTAACATGTAAGCCATGTCGTTGATGGCTGTAACTTTATGTACACCAATACTTGGATAACTCTTGCCAAAATCAATAGAGCTTATGTCTAGTGTATTCTCACTGTGGATACCAGTGTACACCGAGCACTTCAATGTGAGTACTGCAGAGGCCCAAGCCCAGTGCTAGCCTTATCCATTTCCAGAGTGGTTGCATCATTTTGACTGTGCCTAGACTTAGATCTGTGTAACTTTGCAGGCGACTATATTATGTGCAAATAGACAGCTTCACAGTTGCCATCCAGTGTTATGAAGACAAACTATTAAAACAATTCACTAGTCAGTTAATAAGGAATACAGAACACGGTGCTTTTATTCTGCCTTCTCCTTCTGTCGGCAAATCTATTTTTAACTTGTTTCAAATGTTAGCTAAAGTAAATTTTCAAAGGTTAGATGATAGAAATATTACTACCCATAAAGTGTTGCATGGTTTTAGGGTGACAGACAATTCTTCATTTCTAATTTCAGTACATTTTATGAAACAATGCATCACTCTCATGATGTTTAGGAGTATGTCTTTACATTTCACATTTCCTTGTCTGTAACAGCTGCAAGACTGTTGACCCACAACAGTCACTAGTATGTCTTCCATGTGCAACTGCTCATCAAACATGGAAGCTATGGGCACTGATGGCTTTAAAAGTTCCACTTTTTATCTGATAAGTGATATTATCAAGGAGATTCTTGTTGACACAAAGATACAACTGCATTTGCCTGGCCTTTTTTTTTTTTCCATCGTTGGAAACTAAGCTACATGACAGTGATCCCAACCCATCACGTAATCTACCATAGTTGAATGTAACACAAGAAACTAATCACATTCTGATTTTGAATGGTAGAATGGCAGAAATGACAAATTGGGTGATTGGCAGCATCAGAAAATAACGGAGAGACAGCCCTGTTTATGAATGGGATAATAACAAAGAATGGTGTGCAGTAATAAAATACAAATGAACCATGAGAAACTGGGAGTCTAAATCTGAAGGTAAATCTGAAAATCTAAATCTAAATCTGAAAATAAAAATGTATACAAATGCCAAAAAAACCCAACATATTTGAATGAATCCTCATATATGGATTGCTGTATATCCTATTTCTGTTGTGCTGAACAAAAGTGAACCATGGTTATTGTTTCCGGACAAAATGATGCTCTGTGTCAACACACTACAAAAAAGCTCATGCTGTTTTCAGTATACAGAAAATCCATCATGTATTTGAGATCTGTTTAAGAAAATCTTTCTATCTCCCCAGACATGATAATAAATGGCTGTCTTCAATTTAGAATGTAGTAATTCTTAAGTTTTGTCAATTCTTTGCAGAGCTGATGTATACAGTTGAGCTTGCTGGTGGGCTTGGTGCTATTCTGCTACTACTTGTTTGTTTAGTGACTATCTACAAGTGCTACAAGATTGAGATTATGCTATTCTACAGGAATCATTTTGGTGCTGAAGAACTAGATGGAGGTAAGCAAGCAAGCATCTCCTTGTACTTTTTCAACATACTGTGTTTTGTTTGTTTAGTTTTTAAATCAAGTTAACAGTATAAGCATCACAAAGTCTAAATACATTGTGGCCCTACAATCGTGCACTACATGACCACAAGCAGTCACAATAGACCATTTTCCCACTTTATTTTTCAGCCCACTTGACCACCAGCAAAGTGATTCTGAAGGATTTCCCATCCCTCTACAGTACAGTACTTTGGGGTGGGGGAATTTCTCCTTCCGGATTCCTTTAAATCCTACTATTCCTTTAGCAGAACTGCTCACTATTAACATTTAAGGTGGCAAGAGAAACTCAGTGATCAGGGTTTCTTTTTTTTCTTTTTTCTTTGCTTCTGACCAATAGCCACTGCTACTTTACAAGAAATAGAAAATATATTTTAAAACTGTAAACTTCCAAGCATTTCATTTCAAGGAGGAAAAACGAAGCATGAAAACTCTTTGGAAGTCAATTAGATTGCTTGACAGATTTCCTATTACAAATTTTATACAATTTCCTTACTTTTCCGTATAATTTTCACTTTTCTAAGCAACTCATTTCTCTCCTTTTATTTTTTTTTAAAAAAGCTCTTAATTTTTTATTTTTTAAAAAAATATCTTACAGAAAAATCCATTCATTGCTTTCCTTGGCTTATTTTAAATAAGGTATCTAATTTCTTGTCGCAGCAAGTCTGTGAGTCTTTGGCCATTTCCACACTACATCGCTATAATGCTATAGCAGCAGGTTGTTACTGGTCCAGGAGCTGTGCTTCTGCACAATGTCATTGCTATCCAGCTGCTATCCCATTTCCAAGCATTGCCAAATCACCATATTCTTTTTCCAGAAAAAAATACATTGAGAGCCTCCTATAAGCACTTCAATCTTGTCAGCCATCGTAGTGCGGTACCACTATAGCGCTTGATAGTGTCCCTTGTTATGACAGATCCAGTAGTGAGTGTGCCGAGGTCATCCCTCTCTCCGGGACTCCCATGGCCTGATAATTTTCTATCACCTCTCCCTGTTTAAATGTCTCTTTTGAGTCAAAACTTTTTATTTTTTAAATACATTTTTAAACAGTATAAGGCAAAAGTGCAACAGTATACTGGTTTGTCACACTGTTACAACATTGCTGCATTAGTACAGCTTCCCAAACAAAACAAAACAAAACAAAAAAAATCACTGCCCAATCAGGGGTGGTGGGGCATGGTGAAGGTGGGACACAGGAGTGGCCAAAGATGCTGTAATGCAGAAGGAACATTGATAATAATACTGCTATCCATCCACTTAAGAGGGAAGGGTGCAGAAAAGACAGTCCTTAACCCAACAATATTGTGCAAATGGCGATGCTGTCATTATAATAGTATAATGCTCTAATGGCCTCTAGTGCAGAAATGACCTTTGGTGGATCAATTGTCATTTAAGGACGTTAAAGCTCTGTGATTAGAGCATAAGTATACAGGGGAAAAAACTCTGTGAATTTGCTGTTTCATTGCAGTATACTCGCTACTGAAGAGATAGCCAATTCAAGTAAGTAATGAACTAGCAAGCAAAACTTCATCTGAGCATGTGTGGGGCACCATGAGAGTTTCCATGCAGTGGGATAGATGTCTTAGAAAAAAGACTCAAGAGCTGTAAGATTTGAAGTGTATACATTCTTGAAAATTTCAGCTTTTGACAGAACTTCAAAACATGATAAAGTTTAAATCTGATCTCATGGGAGCAGCTTTAGAAGAAATGTTATCTCGCTGAAAGTACAAAACAGAAACCTACTATTGTTACTTTATCATTAGAACTATCCTCCCGCCAAAATGTGGGGTGTTGCTTATTTTGTATTACATCCAGAAAGCCAGCTTCACCTCCTCATCTGCAAGAGATTATGGCCATTTCTGCATATTACCTTGCTCTGTCATCTTCCAGTCATGATCTTGGCAGTGCCTTTGGTGGGAAGGGATGAGAATGCTTCCCTTTGCACCGGAATGGTTCCCCACAGAAGGGAGCATGAGGGACATGCCTTTTCCTTCCACGGTGCAGCTGGGCTCTTTCCCATGCTGTGCTGGAGCTGGAAGCATTTCTAGCATGCTTCCAGCCCTTCTGCATGCCAGGTAAATACAGAAGCATTGTGCGATCGGGGATCATTGATGGAGAAACTCCATCGATTTAGCCCATGATCACTCCAGCTGGCATGGGAGAAGGGCAGGACAGTGACGACGTCATGCAGAAGCGTCATTGTGGTTTGTCTCCTCTCACGTCCCATTGTGGGGATGCAGTTGTCATGCTGAAAGGGCTTATATTCTCTAAAGTGTTAACTACCTATAAAGAATGGAATTTTACTTTGTACATGGTTTTATTTTTTCAAAGAACAGAATTTTAAGAATTATACATTGCTTAGAAAATGGTAGGTTCTTTATAAGGTGGTAGTGGTAGTGATAATAATATCTGTGCTACAAAATTTAAATAGTATTTATATATTGCCTCTAGATAGAACTGTTGAATTCATAGAGCTCAGTTTAGCCTATAATGAAGTGAGCCACTGTGGCTGAAATCCCACCACATTGTCCATGTCTAGTTGACATCTAAGATGAATTAAACACGCATCCATGTTAACTTTTGGTATTATTTGATAAACCCAACCAGACAATCTCTTCCTAATCCTGTTCCCCTTGAGACCAGCCCTTGCCCAAGCATTGATATCCTTTGAGATTCATTGCACAGCTGAGTTCTCAGGCAGCCACTTAGCAATGGAAAGAGATTTAAAAATTAGTGCTAATGTCTATGTGAATTTTTTTTTAAGCATGGTGATTTTCCAGCTTGAACTTTTTTGAGGGGCAATCTGAAAATCTGAACAAATTCACCTGGATTTCAATACATGCTCCAGATGTATCATTTAATTTTTACAGTGGCCATTTTCTTACCCTGTGAAGTAGCACCACATAAATCTTGAATTTGCAGCAGCTGTCACAGTATGGTCTCTAACTGAGATCATAACATCATTCTTAATAGCAACAGAAATATTTTGCAAACATGACCACTGAGAAAAAAATACTTTTTTTTAAATGGAGGTTTTTAAAAAATTGAGACATAGTTGTAGGATATGTATATGTATATACATATCCTACAAAGGAGAGTTTCCAGTGTTCAGTGTTCAGGAAACTCAATGAGTAATAGAGTAGCAAAAAGTTGTTTGCAGAATTCACACACCCTCAAGTTTTAGAGAAATTTTTCTGTGGGTTTGTGCGTGTGTGTGTTCATGTGTGTGAAAGAGAGAGAGAGGGAGAGAATTGGGGGAGTTTGCACCAAAAACACTGTTTCCAGACAGCCACATGTGTTTTTTGTACTTTTTCTACACACAAACCTTCCCCAGCAATCTTGCTCAATAAAATTTTCCTGTAAATTTTTCTTAAGCAAATAACTCAAAAATTGCCACATGGTTTTGTTATGCAACATTTTGTTTTCTGCGCAAAAATTTTGTGGTACAAGATTTTTATAGTGCAAGATAGCTGTGTTTTGTGTATGTGTGTAAAACACATACACTTTGCATTTTTTAGCACAGAGAAAACTGTGGCAATTATTCATCCTCACTTGCAAAGACAAAATAATCCAATGATATAATCTCTAATATATGAGTTTTCCAGTAACACAGGCCATTTCCACACTGGACTGTTATAGTGCTATTATTCCACTTCCAACATCCTATGGAAGGCTCCTCCCTAAACTGCAAACCCCAGGATTCCATAGGATGTTGAAAGTGGAATAATAGCACTATAACAGTCTAGTGTGGACATGGCCACAGAGAAGTGGCTGGTGTGTCTGCAGAGCTGGTAAATCCATTCTTGATTGTGCTGCTGCTTCTCCTGCAGGTGCTTTGAGCTGAATAGGAGCTCACTTGATGCTCCTCTCCCTTCAGACATTTGGCACAGGTGATAAACTCAAACGCTGAATCACTATCACTAACTCTGTGGATCCACACATAAATCAGCAAACCAGATTTTCAACAACCAGAGGCAGACTTGTTTTGCTGTTTTTCTAGTGTAAGGTCACCAGAAGGGCACAATTTATCTGTAACATTTGTGCAACTTCTAGGACCTTTTCGCACCTTACCTTTTCGCAGAGGTGGGGGGCAGCACTTGCACGAGAAGCCTTCGGAGGAAGGCTTTCACATCCCTGCTGCTTGTGCTCTGCAGCAGCTTCCTGGTCGCACGAGCGCCCCGCCCACGCCCTGCCCCTTCCTACTGCAGCGCAGCTCCTGTGTAGATATGCATGCTTGCACCAGCACGAGGCTGCAGATCTTCCAGGGGCGGGCTTCCGGCTGGCGAGCTTCTCTGGTTGGTGGAGAGCCTCCACCAACCAGAAGCCAGCATTTTCGTCCCCAGAACAGTGTATAGCACAGCCACGCACTGCTCCGGATCAGCGTGGATCATCAGAGGGAGCACGCCAGTCCAGTGAGTAACAGACTGCCCCGTTTTCTTCCCAAAGTGCAAAAAAGCCCTAAGTGTCTTTCCTACTCCCTGTTCCCTTACTTTACTCTCCTGATGGCACCACCCCTGACAGTCATTTGGTATCCAGAGGGCAATGTGGGATGCCAGATAGCACCCAGCCAGAGGAAGGGAACATCATTCTCCTAGACCTCCCTGAAGTCCCATAGGAGATCCAAGACAATGCCTTTGTTATGCATATGAGTGCTATATCTCTCTCTCAAGCTCTGGGTGCGGCAAAATTAAAATTGCAAAATTAAAATTACCTGTGGTAAGCTCCACTGAACTCAATGGGTTTTTCTTTTAAATAAATATGTATGTGTTACATGTGACTTCCTCAGTGGAATTCAAGAAGTACAAATCTTTGCGTCTCAAGACAGATGCACATTCAGTTTACATAGCCCCAATAACTCACACAGAGGGAGGAATTTCATCTTTTTGGTCAGTTATTTCTCCCTGCCTATCTTGTAGCTGCTGGAGATTTTGTAAATCTGCCAGAAAGGAGTAGGAAGAAGAACGCAATCAAAGAGGTTCCATTCTTCACCCCTTATTCTTCAGACTTTTGTCTTTATCCATTGTATGCTGCTTCTCTTGGGTGGGAGGGAAGAAAGGAAGGCAGGCAGGCAGGCAGGCAATACAAATCCCTACAATGTAATCATGGGCAGCTTTTTAAAAAAATAAAAATAAAAAATAAACCTACATTCCTCATCCCTGAGTGAATTTCTTCATCAGCCCCACCCCCTTGCACTTCTAGCTATACAAATATGCCAAATGAAAATGTTGCAAAATAAAGTTTAGATCAGCCGTCATTGGGATCCTGGTGCTCTCCCTTCCAAGGTCCAATATAGGTACAGGCATAGTTGCCGCTTCATCAGTGAGAATTCTAGTATGCAGTTCCTTCTTGCGCTCAGAACAAGGGCTTTCCCCTACCCATTCTAGTGACAAAGTGAAACAGACAGAGAAGAGATGAAATTATGTTTTTGTAGTGCAGATTTTCCATCGCAATAGCAAAAATAACTTCATTGGTATTAGGTAATCTCTACCAAAAAAAGAGAACACCATTTGCTGCTTTTTACCTTTGGCAGCACAATATCTTGGGCCTCCCCCTTTAGCAGGATTTGTGGCCTTGTTAGGCCTTGGGACAAATTGCCCCAGTTTGGAAGCTTTATATTAAAGGCAGACTTTATAGAACAGAAAAGGTAAAAGACAATTGCTGTTTTTCTGGCTTCCACAGTGAAAAGTGCATTGTTTTCATTTGTTAAAGCATTGTGGCTCCAGTGTCAATGCAACAATGAAATAGACTACTCGTTTTAGTCTAAAGGAACTATCCACAATGCTGCCCCTATTTTGGAGATAGTGTGAAGAGAAATTTCCTTCCCCAGTAATTCCAGGAGAAATTAGTAGACCAAGCCTGGTGAATCAAGGATCAAAATTTATAGGAAAAAATGCATTTCTGTCTCACACTCTGACATACCAGAATCTGAACATAATGGAGGCCTTGAGTTTAGAATCTATCTGTTCTAATACAGAAGGAGCCAGGTCATGTTACATTGTAATTTCTTATCCAACTGCCATTTCCAAGCAGATGTTTTCATTACATCTGAGGCTGGCCTCAAAATGGACCTTCCTCTACTCTTTGCCATCAAAAGGCCTTTAATCTTTAGGTGCTAGGTGTCAGTCTTGCTGTGTCAGTTTGTTTTGTTGGAAGAAAATACGTGAAACCAAGGCACAAGATTGAAAAGGAAGCTAGTAATTTTTCTAAGGCCATTTCCCCCCTACACTGTTATAGTGCTGTTATTCCGCGTTCAACATCCTGTGGAATCCTGGGGTTTGCAGTTTAGGGAGGGGCATTTAGAATTCTCAGCCAGAGAGCTCTTTGGCCTCAGTAAACTACAAACCCCAGAATTCCATAGGATGTTGACTGTGGAATAATAGCACTATAACAGTGTAGGGTGGAAATGGCCAAAGTTATCCCATATTAGTGTCTCCTTCCCTTTCCATGCTCAGTATTTTGGAAGTATCCTCTAAAGTATGAGCAGAAACCTGGAGCGGATTCACTACTTCATGGACACCCAGTGCCTGTAGAGTTCTTTGTCATTACTTTAACTTAATTTGCTCTAGCAAAGGATTCAATTTAGAAGTAGTTATTTTTTGATGGATTGACAGTTATAATTAACCTTTGATAGATTGGCAGTTATAATTAACCTACTTTTTAAAGCAGGGTCTGCCTGCTTGTTGTTGATGGCATGGTTGCTGACTTGTTCGATTTATTAAGAGCCCTGATGGAGGTAAGAATTTAATAATTAAATCTAACTACTTAGAAACAGACAGAAATGGATTACAGAAAAAAAAAATCAATGAAGAATAATCAGCTCAGAATTGCACTTTATATTCTTTTGCTATAATTTTCACTCCCGTTATGTCTAAATTAAGTCTGAGCCTTGCAGCCAAAGGTTGTAGCATTAGTAAAGTCAATAAAGAGTTTGCTGGCATACGCCAAGAAGAAAACATTTAGAAGGCTTTCCATTCATAATCTTAATGCTGTAAGGAGAACATTCTTATTTCTGTGTTTGCAAATATAGAGCTTCCCAATTCATTCTGTCAAACGCTTTGTCAGTATACACTGAAACTATAGCTTCAAATTTCCTTGATCCTGATAATAATAAGGAAAATAAATGAAAGCCTAGTTTTCTACGGATACATTGAGCCTCATCGAGATGTGTCTCTCTTGGCGTTTTGTTTCTTAATGCGATCTCCACAATGTGAAACCCACATTCTTACATCTCCAATTTCCTCCCATTCCTCCCAGTCCTTAAGTAAATCCTAGAAATCCAAACCAGAAGTCACTTGATGATGAGTCAAATTTTGTGCCAATTTTTGGGTGCTATGGCAAGCTGTGATGCCCACCCCTTGTTTATGGTGACCATTTATCTTTATACATAAATTAAAATATATTTATCATGGTTTCCAGTCATATAAATTTTTCAAGGTATCAATTAACCAATTGGATGAGGATTAACTTTTAGTGCTATTAACTCTTATTCAGCATTTCACTGTCTTCAAGTAGTAGTTCAATCCCTTTACAGCAGGGGCGGCAACTGCATGGTGACTGGGGCAATTTTTTGTCCCTCCATCCCTTCCCCATAGGCCATTCCCTCCCTGCCTTGCTTCCAAATGCCTCCTTCCCTAAATGGTAACCAGAAGGGATTGTCATATCACTTGAGAAAAATGTTACCCAACATAGTGGTTTGGGGAGCTGATAAGGGTTCTCAGTTCGGCTATGGTATTTCTGCACATTTAGGGGAATCTCTACATACATTTTGTGTAAAAATCTCACACTGACTTTTTAAGGGGGAAGGTCAGAGCCTGGCAGTGGGCTTCAGAAGCTAAAAAATGGCGTCCATGGGCCACATGCAGCCCACAGGGTACACTTTGCAAATTCCTGCTCCAGAGTGTCCCTGAGAACTGTTGCAAATATATGACAGAACTGGGAACAATCATGAACATACTGGTGTCACAAAACTGCAGTAAGTATATCCCAGTAGATCATATATTAAAGTTACATATTCTCAGTTCCTGCCCAGATTTAATAAAACAGAAATACTAGCAGAAGATATTGTTACTCTTGAAACATAAAGGCTTATTTTGTGGAACATAAATGGACAAATTTGCTCTCAAAAGGCCTGTAGCATTCTATCAGAAAACCATCTGGTCTTGGTGCTTTCCTTACTTGTGTAAATGGAATGACACATAAAGTGATATCAAGCATTGTATCCCATGATAGCCATTTAATCTGATCATCATTTGCAGCTGTTAGATTAATATTCTGAAAGAACACCTGAAGCTTATGGGGATCAGATGAATTATCTTCCTTACACTGGTCTTCAAAATTTCATTTCAAAACTTCATTTATGATGGCTTCTTTTCCAACAAATCTTTTAGAAGAATTTACGGTCTACAAAAGTTTCTTTTCCTTGTTGTCTTTACACAGAAGCTCAGTACTTTTCTACCTTTCCTCTCAGCTTCCACTAATGTTTCACTTTTGAGCTAATGCAAGTTTATGTCATAGATACAAGCCATGTATGCCATCTAGAGAAAAGGCAATATATAGATGTAACCAATAAGTGAATATAAATAAAATAAATACCTAATGTTCATATAAAAAGTAATTTGAGGTGCTCTGAAATCTAGTTTTTAAATCCAAAAGATCTTTATGCTGAAAGAAGGAATATGGATAAGATGTTAGGACAAAAAATAGAAAGTCCATATTTTATTCTTTTAGAAAGTAAGAAGTGTGTATTGGGGCGGAGGGAGAAAGAGGGTAGATTATGCTACATTGTTTTCAAAGGAAAGGGAAAGTCAATTCCTTTCTGTATTTCCTTTCTTTTCTTTTCTTTTCTTTTCTTTTCTTTATTCTCTTCTCTTTATTTCTTTTTCTTTTCTGTTACTTTTTAATTCATATATTAATCCATAGGAATCTTGGTGTGCTTAGATGTTATTTTGTCTGTTTTCTTCTTTTTATATATACTTATTTGTGATGTTAGTTTTGGAAATTGTTAATAAAAATTTATCTGAAAAAAACTCCCAAAATATTTCTATCTTAAGTGAAGCATTGCTAACTCAAATAATTCAATAATTCAGTAATCCTGATCTAGTAATCTGATGTCTATGAAAAATGATTAAGAGTTGTGGTGTTCTAATACTTGGAGAATAAATATTAACCATAGTTAATATTCTCTGATTAATTTGTTAATTCAGGTCACAAGACCTTCCAACTGTACCAGCAACACTTCAGAATTAATTTCATATGAACCAAAATATTAGTCTTTTGGCTTAAACTGAAGCTTCATTAGCAAATGCCCTGCCAATCTAATCTTTTTTGGTATATAATCATTATTGTTGCGGACATAGTTGCGTACTTTTGCTCTCTCCCATACTCTAGCCCTTTAAATACTTTTAGAAAATGACTTGTCCTCCGTGGACTCTCTAAACTTGTAAGTAACAAATTTCCAAGTCTAGTTTAGTGTTTATGACATATCATTTTTTTCAAAAAAAAAATAATTTTTTTTAAATTATTTAATTTAGTAATGTATTTATTGGCACCCAGAAGAAACAGAAATATTATTAAGCCATCAGTAATTATTGCTTCCCATCGATCACTTGGATTTTGTTCGTATGGATTACAGTATACATTTATTACCCGCATTTCATTATTATGCGCTCTTCACTGAACTACTCTGTCATGCAGATCTTTCTTAGAGCTTTTATCCTCATACTAATCTTTTGATCTCATTAGACTTGGAGACAGTAGGCTAAATCCAATGTTAGTCCTATCCACAGCAAACCCATTAAAATCAATGCAAAGTAAATTAATAGTGGCTATCAAGTCCCTTTGAGACCCCTCCCTAAACTGCAAACCCCAGGATTCCATAGGATGTTATAAATAGAATAATAGCACTGTAACAATCTAGTGTAGAAATGGCCAAGGATTCTTTATCAATTTTCGTTTTAGTTAGACATATAAATATCTCATAGGAATATTCCAATTGTGTAATATATTCATCATTTTTATTGTTGCAGAAATCTAAATTTTACAAGAGGATTTAACTTCTTCCTATCACTCATGTTGACTTCTAAGACTCTAAAGCATCAAGTTTTTGTTTTTATCTTTCAAGTGTTGCAGCTGTAGGTAATTAAATACTTCATCTGAAGAGAGCAACTCAACAGCATGTTCTGAAGTTATTAGAATGAAAATAAACAAATATTTCACATTAATAATAGATCATTCAGTTTAGGGCTAATTAAATAGCAACTTGTCGGGCAACTCTATCAAGTCTTAGATCTTAGATTTGACAACTGAAAGTCAGCAGAAGAATATATTATAAAAGTCTTTTGTTACTGTGTTTGAAATGATGATGTGTTAACACCACTTGTACATTGTTACCTTTTCCACGTTGCCCTATTATACTGTAGGGTTTAAACATAACAGAAGACCTGGAAGATTCATTTTTAATAAGTATGTATTAAAACATCACAGAAATGTTGGAATTTAATAATTCATCATGTGGCTGAGTCTTCTAAACATTAAGACATAATGAATTCATGTGAAGATGACATGAGATAGAACTTGCTGTATTCCCTTGTAGCCTTCAAATATATATTAATTCCTGCCGCAATACTGAAGCCAAGAGAAATGTTCCAATACAAGAATGTTGAAGCTTAAATCCTAATACACATACTGGAGCATGGGATGCAATGAATTTTACTTACTCCCTAGTAAATATGCACAATTTCAGTGGATACAATTAGGAACAACTATATCTTTTTCATTATTATCATCTCCTAGCCTCAAGGCATGACCTTCTGTAGTGTTTGGTGAAAATCAGATATTGATATCCAAGCTGACATTATGATATTAATAAAGTGGGTGCCTAGTTCATTACTGTTAAGAATTCTGCATCTGCTTCCAAAACCCTGAATTTCCATTGGTGACAGTGAAAAGATCTCCCCTGCCCTACCCTGCTTAACTGCCTTTCAAAGAGGATGTCTGCTCAGGAGTGACAGTTAAGCCTATATTTCCCAAATGCTACAAACACACATGCCTCAGCCACCACTCCCCCACAGAGAATGAATTGAGGAGTTCCTTTGTACCCATGGGAGACTTTTTCTAAGCTTAACTGCCATGCAGAGAAAAAGTTCCAGGGGAATCACAACTCAGGAAGGAGGGACAATTCCTTCCCCCCACACACATACACACACATTATCTCCCCCACAACAGCGCAGTTAAAGATGAAATCTTTCATTGATATCAATGGAGTTTGTTTTTCCTACATTTAATTGCTTGGCTTGGGTAAAATATTCCTCCAGGATTGAAAGTAGAGAGAGGAGTGGGTAGATGGGTAGAAAAAGCCAGAGAGAGATAAGCAATGAAGAAAAATTTGAAATTACATCTATTGTCCTCCTAAACCATTATACAACCAGGGCAGATCCTTCTTTAGACAACCCTGGTAGATCCTGGTCACAGGAGAATGGCTTCTCTTGGTCTTTCTGTCTCTTCTTGCTCTCGACTGTAATGCACAGAGAGGTTGTACTTCTTAGCCTGCTGCTGTCTTCGGCCATTTCCACACTACACTCTTATAGCATGATTATTCCACTTTCAACGTCCTATGGAATCCAGGGGTTTTCAGTTTCGGGAGGGGCCACCTGGCCCCTCCCGAAACTGCAAACCTCAGGATTCCATAGGATGTTGAAAGTGGAATAATCGCTCTATAAGAGTGTAGTGTGGAAATGGCCTTCCTCTGTCGGTGGGCCTTTTCATACCACACAGCTATAGAACTTGCTGTTGACTTTAGCTGCCATGGATGAATCCTATGGAATCCTGGGATTTGTAGTTTGGTGCAGTACTAGAGCTCTCTGGCTGAGAATTCTAAATGTCCCTTCCTAAACTGCCAAACCCAGGATTCCATAGCAAGTAACAGTGGCAGTTGAAATGGAATCAAAATGTTTTGTGTGAAAGGAACCCACGTCTATATGCATGTGGTAAAGTTTGGGGCAGGGTCAGTCACGTGCTCCCTCTACCTGCAAAGGAGAAAAGGGGAAGAGAGAGTCATCATTCTATGCTCTTTTCTTCTGTGACAGCTCCAGGTGGGAACTGAAAGTTAAACAGGGAGTGAACCCTGACTTGCTCTTGGATTGCCTTGCCTTGGAGTAGCACTTCATGAAACTTGTGAAACTCCGTTTAAGTGTGCTGAAGAGGGGACGCAGAGAAAGGACCATTTCTTTACTTTTTTTTCCTACAACAGCTATAAATTTATAGTAATAGAAGAGGAACTATAGGTTAGGGTAATCTGGGTAGAGTGTAAATTAGCTGAAGAATTCATTTTATCTGAGGTGATTTGGAAGAGAATATGATTGGCTGACTTTTCTTCCTGTGAAATGTGGTGATTATGTCTAAATTTGCATATACAGATGCATATTAACTGGTTTACATATTATGCAGTTTTGCGTCCCTTGGGCTTTTAGTTTGCCTAGAAATACCCCTACAATGGCAAAATCTACCAAGAGGGGCAGTTGGGACCCCCTCCCCAAAATGGAAGAGATAGAGCTCTCCAAGATTTCCAGGAAAACAGCATGGCTCCCCAACCCCAGACAGTTACCTACCTTTTATGTAGAGAGACATATGCATGTAGTCTGCATTAGACCCGTTGCATGTAAACAGAATGGTATTAAGCTCAGGGAGGAAGCACTTTTGTAATTAATTAAATTTGTTTCTAGATCAACTTTATTGATTTGGGAAGGCCAATCATACCTACGCCTAAAGCTGCAATCCAATTCATTCTAACCTAGGAGAAAGTCCCACTGAACTCAACCTGTCTTACATTGCAATAGACATATACAGAATTGAACCGCTAAGGGTTTTTTGCATTAGCAGTTCTCCATTAATAAAACATCAGCAATTTTATTGTAGAATAGTTTTACCAGGCTAGGTGGTAGCAGCAGAATATGACTGATATTGAACAACGTTGTTGCACTTTGCATTCTGATAAAGCACAGTTGGAACTACTCCAGATAATACTGACAGCATTTGGAATAAGTAGCTATTAAAGCAAGACAGAGATTTCACAAATCAGGTTTTTGCTTTTAATCTCCCTGGCAGCTCAGAATGCTCTGGTAAATGTTTTCAGCATTCCAGGTTTTATGTGCTCAATAGCAGGTGTTGTTTTTCTTCCTAAGCATAGACATAGAGAGGGTAGTATGTTTATGACTACAGCTCGTTACCCTGACAAAAAGCAAATCTTTCAAATGGCATAATCTATACTCAGGGCCAAAGTGCAAGCAACAAATCAATCACATTTTCACTTGGAAGAGGCATTGATATAGAAGGCTTTAGTTGCATTTTGCTTATGCTTTTAGGAATAAATTAGAAAGTTCTACTCAGAAGGAAAGCAGAAGCCCACAATTTATCTCAATTTTGCTTGGGTTTCAACAACGTGCTTTTGATCCTGAGCCAGCAAGAATCCAGGAATCAGCAGTGTGCTAACTATCTTGAGTGCTCTCATGAAAGCCTTAGAGTCAGGCAGAGTAAGCCATTTCATTTTATAAAAATATATGCTTGGTCAATCAAATGTTCCAGTTTGTGTGTATGTGTTGTGAGGTATGTGCACGCGCTCATGAATAAAAAGAGCAGAATGTGGAAGTTTGCACTGCAGTAAAAACAAGCAGTCAACATTTGTAAGGATAAGGTCAGGAGATCTCAGAATGAGCTCAGACTTTCAAGAGAGGCTAAAAATAACAAACGTGTGGGGCTGTTAGGGCTATATTAGGTTCACAGCAAGAGGAACAACATGAAAGCGGCAGGTCCAGTATGAAGATGGAAAGATGGTAATAGGCGATAGAATGCAGAACTGCTCAGCCTCTACCTTGCCTCTGTCTTCTCCCAAAAGGCAAACAGGACTGATATTGGTTTAAAAAGAATAAATGAAGCAGGAGGTATCCGCAACCTCAGATGGATAAGGATATTCTTTGGGACCACCTAGCTAATTTAAATGAATTCAAGTCTCCAGGGTCAGATAAACTAGAAACAACGGCAATAAAAGAACTTGCAGGGTTAATTTCAGAGCCTCTGTCTATACATTTTGAGAATTCTTCAAAAATAGGTGAGGCCCCAGAAGACTAGAAAAAGGTAAATGTTTTCCCCATCTTAAAAAGGAGTAAAGGAGAACCCAAAGAATGAGAAACTGATCAGTTTGACATCAATATCTGGAAAAGTTCCAGAATGGTTTCTTAAATAGTCAACCTGTGGGCTCTGAGGGAAAAATAGCAATATAGATTTCTCAAAAAAATCATGCAACATCAGAGGAATGCTGGAGTGTATTGTCCCTTAAATTTGTTAAGGTTTCAGCAAGGTGCTCCGTAATGCTCTTGAGAACAAGTTTGTAAAATATGAGCTGAGCAATCTATTCAGAGGTGGCTGTTCTGGCCATGCAGCAAAGTACAAGAAAATCCCAAATCCACAAAAGGGTGGTATCTTTATTGGCCAAACAAAATAAAAAATTACATCATCTGAGTTTTTGAAGCTTCACTGGGTTCTTTGTCAGTCAAAGATGTTACAAATCACACAGGAGAAGAATAGCAATGATGTCACAGACTGTCAAGAATTAAGGGTCCCTTCTCCCACACAGTGCTGACTTCTGTCCTTGAATAAGAGACAGGAACTTCCCAAATTCCCTTAATTAAACGCTGCCCCCACCTACTGAATTAAAGCCTTATCTTAGCAGCACAGTGGGGCACTGCTAGGGAGCCACCAATCTCTATGCTTAGAGATCCTTTTCCTCTCTTGCAACCCCCTCTGAGAGAGAAAAATCCTATCTACATGTGTAGCCAATAAGCATGAGGGAAATGGAGAGAATGCAGAGAAGTCTTTACAGGAATGCATTTATTCTAAGAACAGGCAAGGTAAATAACAGAAGGTATCATTCTACATGGGAGGCTCTTCCTCCCAGGTTCACTTAGTAGTTACAAGTAGAGATAGTTTCCTCAGATCAGCCATAGCTTTCAAAAGAACAGAAAATCCTAGTGTGTCTAACTAAGTAACATTCTTAGCTACTGACATTGTTGGTCAGTTTCTGAGATGGTATGCTGAGGCAGAGTCAAGAGATGAGGCCCAGCTTGGCCTGTCTGTAACTGGCATTATGTCCCCTCTCATTAACGTCTTGGATGTTCTCCTTTGTTCTCTTTCCCTTATGGTCTCTTGAGGGTTTTTAAAACTTCCTCATTGAAGCATCTCGAAGATTCTTACCTTTCTCTCCCTGATTGGACAACTATCTCCCATGATCTGTGATGCTGACCCTCAATAACTGTAACCTAACCCTAGTACTTCATTAACCCTTTGTATGCCTGAAGGGAGAACTATCTCCCTTCAGCTCTGTTACTTGGATAATGGGAAAACCCCATTATCACACAGGCCTACATTTTGTCTTAGATGTTACTTCTGTTATCAGTTAAGGTGGTCTACAGGGGTATCAATGTAGGCAGAGGCCATTCCTCTTCTTGACCATGTGGAGACCAGGGACAAAGAGCAATAAAAAGCAGGTAATAAAATTTCAACTCCATTAGCAATAGAAAAGTAACTTCCCTTGCGGTCCAGGCTGCCCCTGTCTGGACAATGCTACTGTTAGGTGGATTTGTAGCTGGTTGATGGACCAATCCCAGAACAAATTCACCAGTGGTTCATCATGAAAGGAGTAATGAATGGTGTGCTGCAGAGTTCTGTCCTGGGCCTGATGTTGTTCAGCATCTTTTGTAAATTACCTCAAGATAGGAATAAAAGAGATCTGTGAATTAAATTTGTATATGATACCAAACTAAGAAGGGGCAGGAGACAGAACTGGGATTCAAGATGACCTTAACAGACTGGAGAATGGCACCAAAGCTAACAGAACAAACTTCAAGAGGGATAAATTTAGGATGGAAAAATCAAATGCACAAACAGAGGATGGGTGACACTGGTTTGACAACACTATATGTGAAAAGCCTCTCAGAGTCTCAGAAGAGCACAAGGAAAACATGAGTCAAGAGTGTAATGTTGTGGCAAAAAAGGTAATGCAGTTCTTGCCTGCATCAATGGAAATATGATAACCAGACTGAGGTGTCTAGTTCTGGACACCACCACTGAAGAACGTTGTCAAAGAGCTCAAATCTATTCATAGATCAGCAACCAAGATGGTAAAGAGCCTGGAAACCAAATCTTATAAGCACGGAGTATAGGCATCCTGGAAAAGAGGATTCAGATGTAACAGGATAGCCTTCTTCAAACTTTTTTGAGGCTGTCATATAAAAACATATGAGCTTGTTTTCTTCTGCTCCAGAGGACAGAATATAGACTAGTGGATTGAAATTACAAAGAGAGAGAGAGATTTTGCAAGTATTAGGGAAAAACTCCAGACAGTAATTGTTTTTTTGTTGTTGTTGTTTTTATATGTTTGTTTATTAAGTTAAATCATCATTACGAATCAGCACAATAAATATAAATCATATACAATAGATCCATATGTATATGTTACCATACACTCCATAAGAGATATCAACCAACAGTATGAATCCAGCATTACGGTATTATTCAATACTCAATTATACCCCCCCAAAAGATATAAATGAAATAGATCAATAATTAGATAATTTTGAGTTTGTCTATAACTAATATAACCTAGAAGAACAATCGTTATTTTACCCTAATGATTATTATACTCCAAGCAAGACCTATTCTATATATTCACTATTTCTTATCCTAGATTATTGTTATGAAAATCTAATATAAGAATCTAATTAAGCTTAGATTTTTTAAAAAAGGAAGAAATACGAGAGAGACAAATATAAGCAATATAAGAAGTAAAAAAAGAAGAAAAGAATAAAAAGGGGCGAAAGAGGAAGGAAAGGGAAAGGAAAAGAAAAGAAAAAAAAGAAGGAAAAGAAAAAAGAAAATAGAAAAGGAGAACGAAATATTGTGAGAGACATAAGATTATGAAAAGAAAAGATAACATAGTATATAAAATGAATTTACAACTCTATTTTATGATTTATAGTTCTAAAAGAGATGTTTCTCCCCATCTCTCTTTCCATACACTTTTTAGAGCATTCCGTTCTTGATTCACCATGTCAATACTTCGATTTTGCATGAGCGTAGTTGGCATCCATTTGGTACTCGTAAAGAAGTTTGAATAACCATTCTTCGGATGTTGGGATTTCTTTAATTTTCCATTTACTCGCATACAATAGCCTGGCCACTGTTATCATATATAGAAGAAGCCTTCCATATCGCTTTTGATCATTCCTTTTAATTCCTTTCAGTATATTTAATAAAAATAACTATGGAGGCATAGGAAATTGTAAACCCGTTATTGCTCTAATTTGATTACAGATCTCCCTCCAAAATATTCTGGCCATTTTACATGTCCACCAGACATGAAAGAAAGTACCTATTCCCTCGTCACACTTCCAACATTTATCAGATATATTTTTATATATATTCGCTAGTTTTGTGGGAGTCATATGCCACCTGTAAAACATTTTATAATAATTTTCTTTAAGGGCAATGCATTTTGTGAATTTCAAATTCACTGTCCATGCTTTTTCCCAATCCTCTAGATCTACTGTGGTAGAGTCTTAAATCCACTTTGGCAATCACTCACAATTCTCCCTTTTAACTTTAAAGTCCTAAATGGCTTAGAATAGGGTTATCTGAAAGAACTATTTACTCCTATAGGCCTACCTGGCTGTTAAAATTAATGCGTGAGGCCTTGCTCTCTAACCCACAAGAAGAAAGTGGTAATGTATCTCACTATGTTCAAAAGATGGCTGTTTTCGTTACTTTAAAAAAAAAGTGTTTTGGCCTATGTATGCTCTTAAGGGGGTTCTTCAAGGGCTACTTAAACTCTAACTTCAAAACTTCCCTTTTAAACCATTTACTGGACAAAATGTCCATTTACTGGACAAGTGCCTCCAGGTTCTTCTGCAGATTTCATTGGATACCAACCAGTTTCGACTTCCTTCCAGTGGGTCCCAAGCTTTGGTCCTGCAGATGTAGTGGACTTCTGTTCCCCAAATTCCTTATTGTTGGCCAAGTTGGCTGGGGCTTCTGGGAGATGAAGTCCAAAACACTAGGAGGCCCAAAGGTTGGGAACCACTGCTCTAGACCATCAGAATAACCACCAAGCTAGCAGTCAAAAGTAACAGAGCTATCTCAATACTGGCTGCTTCATTGTAAAATTTCCTGCCACTAGGCCCCCTTCTTGTGAATTTATAAACAGGTTTTAACCAACTTAGGTGTTTACATCTGCTACACACAGTGATCCTTAAAATAAATATTAATAAATAAGCTCTGAGTTATTTTTTCTTCCACCAGTGCAGTCATGATTTCTGTTCTGGTGAATGATTTTAGAGAGGAGCCAACTGATTGAACTCCAGGATATGATTGCTCTCTACAGTAATATTTTGTCGGAGAGAGGTGCAGATCACATTGAGGTCATAGACTGGATCATAGATTCACAAATGCTTACAACCTTCTCTTCCAAACTGGCCTGTTCTGGAATAAATGATGGAGAGCTGATGCACTAACTAGAAATCCTGATTAAGTAGCAGACACCAGTGGCTCAAGAAACTAGGAAGTCCATGAACACAGGAGAGTTCTCTAGAACGCTGAACTAAGCTAGTTTTACTTCTAGAAAAAGCTGAGAGAGAAAGGGTGGGAAGCGAAGATGTATCGGATCCCTGAGTATCAGTTTATATCACAAAGAGGTCAGGATAGGTGAATGACAGATGAAGAAACATCCAACCTGATCAGTCTTGTTCTCTGAAACATTTCCAACTCTTTAGTACTAAGTTATTGCATTTCAAAACACTAAATTTGAAAAAAGTCAGTGAGACTGTACCTAACACCTCTGGTTTTGTCTATGCCTCACCTGCCCTGCTTCTAATGTCTGCATTCTGAACACCTGTTCCTGTAGAAAGCTCTGCATGTTCATATTGGCAGGTACCTCCAAATAGTACACTGATCATGGGAAGAGTTTTCTTTTCCTTTACATCTAGCAGTAACATCTAAAGTGCTTATGTGTTGCAAGAATTGTCAGCAAAACTGTTAAAGTTAGTGTGTTATTTTTTTTTAAAAAAAAAAGTTGTGTCTGATATGTAAAAGGAATGAAGTGAGGAAAAGATATGCTGCTGGTAAATAGCCAAATTCAGCACTGAATTACTCCAACATTATGTATGGTGCACAGTAGGATATTCAATCAGACCTCTTTTACAAGTAATTGATATTCTCTATAGCCTGTACATAATGCTGTCTAGAGAGTTAGATGAATGTTAACATTTCATTACTCTTGCCATTGATTTCTTCCTACCTTCTTTGCAACAAAAATCAAAATGTGACCTCTTATTCCACCGAATTAGTTCCAGAGCACTTGGCATTATTGACCCCTTAATGAAAATTAATGATGGCTTCTTTCATTCCATCATATAA
Source organism: Iguana delicatissima (assembly GCA_948472985.1). Lineage (NCBI taxonomy): Eukaryota > Metazoa > Chordata > Lepidosauria > Squamata > Iguanidae > Iguana > Iguana delicatissima. The sequence continues at coordinate 154,317 of CAOKZL010000119.1, forward strand.
GTAAGGGCACTCAATTCATATTCTGATCAAAACAAAAGTCCTTGATGCAGCAAACTGAGTTAATTTAAATACAAACATAAAGAAATAAAAAGGATGATTTGTACCTTTGTGCTCATTTTTAAAAAACTCATTACAGTATTTATAACCTGCCATTCTAGGCCAAGTCACACACTTACATCCAGTGAAACAGTGTTTAAGTGAAGTCTACACCTGAAGAAATGGATGCAGTCATTCTGAAAAAAAAATCTCATTCACATTTTGAAATGTTAGTGTCCTAATTCTATGTTTTCAAGATTTCCAGTGATGATTGTGTTGGATTTAAAAGCACTGACAAGGTGATCCTTAACCTTTTGTTTAGTCCCCCCTCCCCCAAAATAGATGAGCTAATCTCCTACTTCATCATCCATATTTGTTATACCATGTTTGGGAGTCTCATACTATCACTCCCTGCCTGTTTTTTTTTTTTTTAAATCAAAATTTGAAACTTCAGATTGGATCTGAATTGTCTTCTGTGGTTTCTCTGTGTGTGTATGTCCCCTTCAAGTATACCCTCCAGCATTTCACAGAAGAAAACCAGGACATATGGCCAAGCTAATGCTGAACTAAAATAGTTTTACTTCTGAAAGAGGCTGAGAAAGAGTGGGAGGAGAAGATGTATCAGATCCCTGAGTATCCATTTATATCACAAAGAGATTATGTGCAGTGAGGATTAATGTTATTACTGAGGAGGAACACATAAGCTAGCAGAGGCTGCAGCAATTTCCTTTTCCCTGAGTCCCCTGACCGGGGCAAGATTCTGAGCCTTCTTCTCCTCACTGACTGGGAACTACTTTTGCACTTTGAACTCTATGTGCAGCAGCTGAAGTAAGCTGAGGATGAAGAGGGAATGTGGGAGGAGGAAAGAAAAACCTGGACATTTTAGAAGCAGCAGGAAAAGTGAGATGACAGAAGTTTAGTTAGGACTGTCCCTGACAAATCAGGACATTTGGAGAGTATGTTTCTGTGGGAATTATTTCAAATCTAATGGTAACAGAAGTTCTGAATCTCATTAAGGCCCTTTCCACACGTGGGAAAGGAAATGCGAAAAAACGCTACTCACCGGACTTCTTCAGCGTCCGGGTGAGTCCGTCAGGAGCTCGTCACTCCACACTGCTCCAGAGTCCAAAATGGCGGCTTCCAGTTGGTGGAGGCTCACCAGCCTAAAGCCCGCCCCTGGCAGATCTGCAGGCATGCACTTGTGCACGCCTGCAAATCTGCACTGGAGCGCGGGGATGGAGCGACACGGAGTTGCACGCTCCGTGCTTTTAAAAACCTCTAAAAAGAGGTTTTTAAAAAGCATGCTGCGTGACCAGTTCTGGTCGCTCTGAACCGGACTGAGGCACGGAATTACAAAAAGTAGTCCACCCCAGTCCACTCTACGGTGCAGAAGACCTCTGTCAGAAGTCGCTCTGCACCGTTTTAATAGCCCAGTGACGAAAGGGCCTAAGACTTGATTGTTTGAACACACTAAAACATGCAATCTCGAAACGGGGGGAAAAAACCAATTGGCTTTAATTTGTAATACAGTAGAGTCTCGATTATCCGTCCTTCGGTCATCCGACATTCCGGATTATCCGACATCACGGCTGCTTGAGGGCGTGGCTGTAGGCATTTCCATGCCCCAGACACGCCCCAGACACGCCCCCAAACATGGCGGCCGCTACGGGCCTCCGGATTATCCAACATTTTCGGCTATTCGACTATCAGCCCACCCGTTTATGTCAGATAATCGCTACTCTACTGCAGTGGTTCTCAACCTGTAGGTCCCCAGATGTTTGTGGACTTCAGCGCCCAGAAGCCCCAGCCACTATGGTCAATGCTCAGGGCTTCTGGGAGCTGAAGTCCAAAAACATCTGGGGATCCACAGGTTGAGAACCACTGCTCTACTGTATATAGAAAACAGTCTTCTCCCTGCCTTGCCCTCGTTACACACATAAACAAATAAATACTCTCAGTTGGTTTCTTTTGAGCATGTTGCATATTAAATGCATGGATGTTCATATAAATCTTTGGAAGGTAAACATGAGCTTTTCCAAAGTTATGCACAGAAATAAGAATCAGCTGAAAGTTCTCAGTTGAGCGACTTCAGGTTGAAATAAGTCTTGGGAGTCTCAAAAATGTGCTGTTGTCTTCATTTTGCCTACACCAAAACAGGGCTGTGATTTTGGGGAGGGATGAAAACTCATTCAACTTTGTGGGCTCAACTTAAAAAAACTAACCAAGAACATGGTCTATGGTTTTGCTAATCCAAGAACAGGATCAGGAATATAGTCGCAAGTTACTGGCACTTGGAAGCATGCCTTTTGCCTCCTTAATCATAAAATGGCTATACACAGAATAGAACAAAAACAGGCAGGTAGTAAAGATGGACAGGAGAGGAAAAGAGGCAAAATAGGTAAAGTGGCAGAAGACTGTAAAACTGTAAAACAGGAAATGAGTGGAAGCCTGTGGGAAGATCAAGCCTGTATACTTCCTTTCTTCTGCCTTTCTTCCCCACTCCTTTATATTTACAGATAACAAAGATTATGATGCATACCTGTCATACACCAAAGTGGACCCCGACCAGTGGAACCAAGAAACTGGGGAAGAAGAACGGTTTGCTCTTGAGATCTTACCAGATATGCTTGAAAAGCATTATGGATACAAATTGTTCATTCCAGATAGAGACCTGATTCCAACTGGAAGTAAGTTTTAATTCCTTGTGTGCAATATACTGCAAAGCAATATTAACATACAAGATGTTTGGCATATAAGTGAAATGTTCAGATATTATTTTAAACCTGCTTTATGATATATTGTAGTAAAGTTTATTTACTGTGTTAATAATACATTCTGGTGCACAGCACAACTCTCCATGTGCAGAGTTGTACGTCAATAGTACTATGCAAATCTGGGTTGAATGGCAATTTTGTGCAAGCTTATGCACAACTGGACGCACAGCTGAATCAGTCTTTCCACCAAAGGGCTGATGGAGACGCATCAGGTCAAATCATATTACTTTTTTAAAAAAAACAAAAAAATGAAAACTAATGATAAGTTGATGATTTGCTGTCCATAACTTCTAGCAAAAAGTAGGTTTTCCAGGAGTCAGAAAACCCTGATGAGAAGAATCTTAGATCTTAGGCCCTTTCCGCATGTGGGGGGGGCGCCCAAAAACGGAGCTTACCGGCGTTGTTTTCCAGCCAGGCAAGTCTGTCACCATGAGAAGTAGCGTGAATTCGCTGCTCCGCAGTCCTCCGGCATCCCAAATGGCGGCTTCCAGTTGGTGGAGGTTCTCCACCAACCAGAGAAGCTCACCAGCCGAAAGCCCGCCCCCAGAAGATCTGCAGGCATGCATTTGCGTGTGCCTGCAAATCTGCTTCTGAGCCAGGCAACGGAGTGGCAGGCTCTGTGCTTTTTAAAAACCTCCAAAATGAGGATTTTAAAAAACACGCCACGCAGCTAGTTCCAGTCACTCCTGCGTGGATTGAGGTGTGGAACTACACCCAGTCCACTCTATGGTGCAGAAGACCTCCGTTGGAGGTCGCTCTGCACCATTTTAAATTCCCAGTTCCAAAATGGCCTTAGAAGTTGGTGCTTATTTTGCACAAAGACACTTTTTTTTGTTGAAAACAGCATTCCATACACAGAAAATAATATTTCTGCACAGAAAACAATTTTCATGCACTGAAAAAAAAATGCATAGAAAAAAGCATTTATCTTTAAAAAAAATCTGCACAGAAGAAGTCTTCTGCACAGGAAAATTGTTTTCTGTTCAGAAAATGCTTATGTTATACCTATGAAGAAAACATGGCCTTGTGCTTCTCCGCACATCCAGCCAGGGTAAGACTTTACCAGTGCACCTATATTCCTAAGAATTGGAGATCAACTTGTACCCACAGAAGTAGAAGCAGGACTAGATGGGATATGAGCATATTTTATCCTCCTCTGCAGTCTGAAGTTAGGCCTGGATATGTAGATAATCAAATAAGGCTGTGCAGTGCTGTGCCTTATGGTGTAAATCATAAGAATCTGTTTGTCAACTACAGATCAATACAAACCTTTCCCACAACAATAAAACATGTTTGTTTAAAAATACTGTAATCAACAGATAGATTTCAAGGCAGTGTCCTTTTTAAACAGATTTAAATGAGAACTTAGAGAGGAATCCAAACAGAACTGTCAGTCTATGAAGTGATGGGTTCACAAAGCAGACTGCAATATACCAGATATTAATTCTGTGTTTTCTCTTTCACATTTCTTCCCTTGTTCATTTTGTTTGCTTCTTCGTATATGTGCATGTTCTGCAAAGTGATAAATTTTGTCACTTTCATAGTTTCATGAACTTAAAAAAGTCTCTCTCAAATGTATATTTTGATGACACATAGGTGACCAAATTGAGAGACCTTTCTCTTGTGTTCAATGCTCTTCCATGTAACAGCAACAACAAAGACAACAACAGTATTCCTTGTACATAGAAAATAATGTGAAGAGAAGCCGAGTTATAAACCATTTTCCTAACATGTTTTCCGTGGGGCAGAAGGGGGTTATTTATGAGAGTACTTGGTTATGTGGGCCCCACCTACAGTGTGAAGTGATACAGCCCTCTGAAAAATATGCTTAAATGGGTGAGACAGAAAGCCTCTAAATTAAAGTTACTGTCTAATTTGGCTGTTCCAGTGGTCAGAACAGGGGTAGGCAGACACAGAGAGTCTAGAGACTTCAATCACCTCATTTGCAGTTCCCTGTACTCCTGGAAGAGGCCCCACCTGTCCATTTTATCAAAACCAGTTTATTTAAAAGGGTATCCTGGGCCCCAAAAAGTTCTAAAGGCAAATATCCTGCAAATGGACAATCATGCCCCCTGGAAGTTTCTGAAAGTTCAATTCCCCATTTCAGGACCAACATTTTTTTGGTGATGAGGAGGCTCAGGGGATTCAAGGCCTTTGCAAACTACATGAAGCCTGCAGGTCGCACAGTTTAGAATGATTGCAAATGTTCACTTGAAACAAACTGATGTCAATAATCAATCTTTGTTGCCCTGTGAATTGGGGGTCCCATGAGGGGCACCCAAACAACCAAAACAAGCTAAGCAAAGATGGGGAAATTAGCTGGAGCACTCTCTTGGCTAACAAGAGGCAGGGCAATGCAGCAGGATCTTTTACCCTATGTCTACAGCATCAGGTCAGTGAGGAGGCAATTGGTTCAAACAACAACTAAGATTTATTAAACAGTTATTAAAGAAAAGCACAAACACACTCCTAATTAGAAAAGGAAAATAGAATTTGAGGGGAATGGGTGATATGCCACCTGTCCTGCAGTCCTGGAGAAGCCAATTGAAGAGGAAGAAACCCGGTATGGCGACCGAGGAGAATCTGCTGAACCAAGCGGCAGCAAGGCAAAGTGAAGTTCAGACGATCCGGCGAGAGTTCCGGAGAAGTTCCAGCGAGAGTTCCAAAGAGCTCTCTGAGCGGGGGATTTTTATAGGGGAAAGAACAACCACAGGCTAGTCTGGTCTTGGGTAAAAACGATAGGTTTTGGGTTGGAGACAAAGCCTCCGAAAGGTCAGAATTTGCATGATTAAGTTAAAGTCCGAATTGACAATAGTATAGCCGGTATGTAAATGCGGCTAGCTTGGCAGTTAAGTACCTAGCTCGCCAGGATGTCCTCTCAGAGCAGAGGATCCCTTTGTGGTAGCGTGCATATGTAATAAAAGTGTTTCGGGAGGTCCCCTAAAGCAGAACTGGAGATATCTGGCTTGTTTTGGTGAGAGCAGCAAGCAATAGCCATGCCTAGCTTAGCGCTTGTTCTGCGGGCCTTACAAACACTTGGCTGGTGGGAGAGTAGGGCCGAATTACGATATCAAAATGATATCTTTTGGTTCACCAAAGGCCAGGCCAGTACGCGGCGGTAACACCTTGATTATAATGTTGAACACCCTTCTACTTTACATCCTACTGGCACTGCAACACATGCTTCATGCACTGTATTGCATCTCCTGAGAGCGAGGATGTGCCACATTGATAGAGAAAACTGAATTCATCATTACATTGCATAAAACCTCCATGACCTTATTTCTGCACTTAAATTGTGGAGAATGTAGATAGATGTCTTCCCCTCTTGCTTAGGAAAGATCAAATAGATTGTTCCTTAGAAGCAACTACACATTTCTATAGACTAAAATCTTTGTCCTTTCAGACAAAGTCTTTGTCCTTTGTCCTTTGTCCTTACTAAAAGCAAAAGAAACATAGAAGAAAGCTTAGAATGCTGCACTGTTGGTATTTTTGAGTGAGAGGCTCTTCTTTATGGCCATTTCAACATGACACTGTTAAAGTGCTATTGTTCCACTTTCAACATCCTATGGAATCCTCAGGTTTGTAGTTTGGGGAGGGGCATTTAGAAGGCCTCAATAAACTACAAGCCCCAGAATTCCACAGGATGTTTAAAGTGGAATAATAGCACTATAACAGTGTAGTGCAGAGATGGCCTATGAAGCACACAAGGGCTGTTCCCTGCTTTCTATTTGGAAGGAGGCAGCTCCTTCCAAAAAGCTCCTAAGGTGGATATTTGGCTTCCTTTTCCAGAGAAGGGGGAAATTTTAGGTAGCACAGGTAACCAGATAAAGTTATTTGCAAAACTGTATGGAATGTATGCAATCACATTAATGTACAAGTTAAAAGGACTTGTTTCTCATCTCTGCACACCATTTAAAACTTTAGGTTTACATTTTAGCTAATCCTGAGCTGCTGTTTTGCTTTGCAGCATACATAGAAGATGTGGCAAGATGTGTAGACCAAAGCAAGCGATTGATCATTGTCATGACTCCAAATTATGTGGTGAGAAGAGGCTGGAGTATCTTTGAACTGGAAACAAGACTTCGAAACATGTTGGTTACAGGAGAAATTAAAGTAATACTGATTGAATGCAGCGAACTCCGAGGAATTATGAACTACCAGGAGGTTGAAGCCCTGAAGCATACCATCAAGCTCTTAACTGTTATTAAATGGCATGGCCCAAAATGCAACAAGTTGAATTCCAAATTCTGGAAACGTTTACAGTATGAAATGCCTTTTAAGAGGATAGAACCCATCACACATGAGCAGGTTTTAGATGTTAGTGAGCAGGGGCCCTTTGGGGAACTGCAGACGGTCTCAGCAATTTCTATGGCTGCTGCTACCTCCACTGCTCTTGCTACTGCCCATCCTGATCTGCGCTCCACCTTTCATAACACATACCATTCCCAGATGCGCCAGAAACACTATTATCGAAGCTATGAATACGACGTACCTCCTACTGGCACCCTGCCTCTTACCTCAATAGGTAACCAGCATACTTACTGCAACATCCCTATGACACTTATTAATGGGCAGAGGCCACAGACAAAAACTAACCGAGAGCCAAATCCTGATGAGGCTCATACAAACAGTGCTATACTGCCACTCTTACCACGGGAAACCAGTATCTCAAGTGTCATTTGGTGACATCAGTGCAAGGGGGAATTTGGCCCCCTTGTGTAGAAGCAAAGTCTGCAGTCTGGTGCCTGGAACTACATCCTCGACTGCTGCTGTTACACATGCATTACAATCTATGAAATATGAGGAAAAACAGGGTCTTGTACATATGTTTTTTGCAAAATTCCTTTGTAGCATCAGTCTTCCTGTTTTACCCATGTCTCTTGCCATTCACATTTTGACTTTGTTTTATATGTCATTGGAATTTGTATATTTACATTTTTTTAAAAAAGAGAGGAATGAAGAGACTGCTGTATAGGAAAAAACTTTTTGCTTCATTAGTATAGCTTAAGTTGTTTGGTTTTGGGTTTTTTTTAACATTTCTTGGAATGCTTGGACAAAACTCTGTTGAATCCAGACGCACTATCTGTTTTGTTGGTCTGCCTAGCCTGATATCCAGAGGCTACATATGCAGCAATTCACCGGGGTGTGTGAGTGTGTTTGAATGTGAGCACTTGTTCTTAGGAGGACCCTACCGAAAATTCATAGCCCTTTCTTCATTTATGATACCACTGCAGCACCCTATCCCTTACCTCACCCTTTTTTACAGCACCACACTGAGTGAAATTACAGATGGTCTAATTGTCTAACATTTCACATAGTAAATAGTTGTGGGAAAAAAACACTCCCCAGTCTGTATCACTTGCTTCACAATAACCACTATGACCACTATGGAAGATGTAGAAAGAAAAATGAGGGTTTCTGTTTTATTCTATGAGTTGACTGTATTCCTTTGATAGGGAGAAAACATGTTGACTCTGATTCATTCACTTCCTGAGAAAGTGTTGGATGTGTTTGTGATTCTTTCCACCCTCCTTTTGTGGGGCGGGGGGTTTCATAGATTTCTTTTCTTGCTTTAAATTCTTCAAATGAGATTATTTACATTTGTCAGACAAGTAAGGCAATAGGCACTGAAGTGCACTAAATCCCACAGAGATTTATGGTGATGGCTTCCAAACCAAAGGAAAGCAGAAGGACAGAATCTAATATAGTTTGTCACATTGTATTACAAAAAGAAATGCTGTCTGTTAAAGAGTATGAAAATACTTGTTTGCAGCCAATTTTTGAGTCCTCGTGTATATTAAAATTTAGTCATCGCCTTTTCTTTTCACAGATACATCCAGAACTCATACCCTCCAACATTTCACAGTTAAAAACTGGGACACATGTGGCCAAGCATCATCACAGTGTAGTCAAGATGTCAAAAGTTATTAATGAGGAAAACACAAACTTGGAGAGGTTTGCAGCAGTTTGCTTTTGCCTGAGCCTACTGGGGAGGGCAAGATTCCTCTCCTACCCTCCTCTACCCCATGTTCAATTAACCAAGTGTAAACTACTTCTGCACTTTGAACTCAGTTTTCAGCAATTGAAGTAAGCTGAGGACAAAGAGGAAAAAGTGAGAGGAAGAGAAGAACTGGGACATTTTCAAAGCCGCTGAAAAAGTGGGATGACAAAGGATTAATCAGGACTGTCCCTGCCTAATCAGGAGAGTTGGAGGGTATGAGAACTTAGCATTCTTTATTATTCATTTTTATTTTTAAAGCTTGTAATAATAATTTAGAAGTTGTTTTAAATTCCAAGGTTGTTTAACGGAGATCTCAGGAGGTTGCAAAAGTAAATACCAACAAACATCAATATTTTATACAAGATTAATATTTAAATCAGACCCAGAAATGTTGGAAACAATTAATGTTATTGAATAAAATAAACTAGTTTTATTTTAAATGTATGATTTCATCTTTAAAAAGTTATAGAAAGAGCATGCATCTTGGCTTTGGGAATTATTCTTTGCATAAACCTCAGGAGTGAATTTTGCTCATACTCAATTCAATGAAAGATTGTCATACACATTAACAAAGTCAGAATTTAACTCCTCATTCACTCAATGCTAACACAATCAGCATTAATAACTACATATACTGGTGTATCAGCTATCTTTCATATAAGAACATCTGGGGGAATGACACTAGGAAATTTGATTAATATAGCACTAGATTACTGGGAGCACATTTCCAAAAGTGTAAACTGATGCAGTAGACCAGTGATGTCAATTAATGCACACCTGAAGAGAATGTCCAGACTTTTGTTGTTTTCATTCTGCACTACGAATGCAACAATATAACCACTGGAAACAACTGTTTGAAAAGACTTGTTTCACATCTCTTGGAAAGAGTTTTCCTAAACAGCTGAGCAGTCATGGCCACTCAAATGGATATTGTGTGTTCTGCTCTGCTTGTCATCCTTTTAAAAAGTGCATTGATATTTTTTTGGTTTGGATAAGACAGAATGTGGTGAAACAGTATGTAACCTGCAATCTAGCAGCATTTGTGGGCTTCAACTGTAATTGATGAATAACCAGTCTCATGCTGTAACTGGCAAGACAAAGAAAGCATCCACAAACCATGATCAAAGAGCTCTAGGTTGTGCATTGACTTTTATTTACCCTGATGATATTTATTTCTTTGGCAAGCCACTCAGGTCCTTTTCTAATAATGTGTTAATTTTGTCAGTTGTGCTCCCCTTCTGCCTCTCCCTTTAAAAAAAAAAACTGGACACCTGCGCCAAATAAAATCACACCAAGCAAATAAAGCTGCCAAGATTGAAACAATTTTGAAAGCCACTTTGCACAGTTTATTCTTTTATTTTAAGGCTGATGGTTATTTATTATAGACACCTGCCAGGTATTCTCTAACAGCCTTTGACAAGATTCCAGATCCTTCCCTTGAAATACCCAGTGAAAGGTAAATCAGTACACTGGTCTTTTCTTTTATATTTTACCACTGACGTCTGGGTTGTGAAGTAAGTAGAAGACATTGCGATCTGACCACAATCACATTGTAGGTGTTAGCAGGGTTGGTTTCTTTTTCTTCCTTTCTAAAAGTCCCAACAGGAATACTTTTTTTCTTCTATTTTTCATGTAGATTTAAGCACTTTGAATAGCATGATTCAGGGAATGATGGATACTGTTTGATATTCACGCTACTTAAAGGAAAGATTTTCTTATAATGCTTTGTCATATTATTGAATAAAAACAAACAAATGAGAAATAAATTGAGTGTGTGTGAGAGATAGAGACACAAAATAATTGGAGCAGGCCTTTTTTGGCTTCAGAAACATTCCACCCAAATATTCCTCTTCTATAAACAGCTCTGTGTGAGAAATAGTAAAGGAACTGTCATATGTTCACATACTCAATGTTCAACTAAAGTTCTGTTAGAACACAAAATAAAAAGAAAAAAAATGCCCGAGTTCTTGGGCTCCATCCTTATTTATTGGGAAAGGAGGAGGGAGGGGATGATGTTCTAATTTTGTGAAATTTCCATGAAAATCTAAGTTCAAAAGTTACCCATAAAAGTACATCTAGATATGAGCTGTCAACGGTTACTAGTCTTGATAGATACGTATTCTCTTCACTATCAGAGGCAGTTGTTGGAGAATGCAAATGGAAGGATGCTCATGCACTCATGCCCTGCTTATGAATATGTTTCAGGCATCCCACTGGCCACTGAAGGAATCAAATGCTGGAGTAGGTAAGATTTTGGGCTTATCCAGTAAGGCTGTTCTTAATTTACTGCAAAACAAGTCTCACTGTTTCAGCGACTTCATTCAGTTAAGTTGGAATGTGGTCCAGCTGGATGAGATCACTGAACAAAAGACATTTCTTTGCCTCAAAATCTGTGACTGACTTGTGATTACATCCACTATGAAAATAATTTTGTTATACATGTTTTTAGTACCTGCTCAATCCTTTTTGTGAAGCTAAGATTTTCCAAAATTTGTGGACATTCACTATCTACTTTGATTTCCTTACTGTCAGAGTCAGAAATATACAAGTGGTAGATGTACTACCAAGGAGTGATCTCATAGAACCATGTTTTGAGATTTGAAATCTATGAAGAAGAGGGGGGGAAATGGTACTCTTCTGCTTATACACAATGAGCTCAGTCTAGATTTTCACTATTTACTGATAATAAAAATCATTGGAGGGCAACAATTTTCATAGATTAATCCGTCTCACTGCAGACCAGAAAAAAGCTACTGTAGAGCATAATGAACTATTTCCAATCCCATGGGACATGGAAAAGAAACCTTACAAAAATCATTATCATTTCTTCCTTCATTTGGAAGCGTTCTCTGGATCCCAGTTCCTGCCACAAACAGATTGAGTCTTTCTCTTCATGGAAAAGTTTTTGTTTTTTACCTCAGCCTACCATTCCTGAAAATTATATGTTTTCTAAGATTTTGCGAGGATATTGTACCTTCTTGATGTGTCACCACTGAGCTTTTACAATATTGTATCAGGTAAAACTTCAGGGAATCAGTCTGCTCATAATGGTTCTAACTCAAAGATAGTTATATGAACCAACAGTGAAGCTGAAGGCCCTGCAATTATTATACGTAACTAGCACATTCACCTGGCATTGTCCAGGATTTTATTTCTCATAGCTAAGACTTGTTAGAAATACCTTAGGAATTACCTTACCTTACCTAAATAGTTAGATGCAGTTGAAATACACTGTCAACGCCAAGGCCTGGCAAGCAGCCTCAAGAGCCAGTTAACAAGTCTCTCGCAAATAAGGCAATAAATCAAAGAGCTGCGAACGGCAAATGACTAGATAAGGCAGCAGTAAATAAAAGAGCTTCTGGCAGCAAGGAGACTCCCTGGCTGTTACGTCACAGCCAGGCTCTCAGTAAACAGTCAGAGTTTGTTCAAGTAAGAGAAGTTACCAGAGCCGGTCCGAGATCAAAAGGAGGCGACGTTCCAGCAGGTTGGGCAGCATTCCAGGAGGCAAGGCAGGGATCCAAGATACATGACAAGCACCCCAAAATGGACAGTTGTGAGCCCTGGTTCTGCTGCTGGGACTACTGGGGCCAAGGGCTCTGCGCCTGGGGCAGCCTCTGGGGTGGGCTGTGCTGGTGCAGCAGGCTCCAGGGCCTCTGGCTCAGACTCAGAGCTTGTGTCCTGGAGTTCCAGGGTCCTGACATACACAGATTTGATATCCTATGTCTCTAATTCCCCAAACTGCCTTGTCCAGTGCCTGTAACTTTTCTCCATATTCCCCAATCCAATCTGTATTTAGAGTTGTTAACATACAGAAGTTTGGTTTCTGAGGGAATACACTTGCCTCCTCCTTCTTGCTGCAAGGACTCGTCTCCATAGCAACTGGCCAGGCTCAAGAGCTCTCCAGATAAGAATTCTAAAGGCCCTTCCCTGTACTGCCGACTTCGAGATTCCATAGAATCTCCACAGGCAGCCAATCATATAAGGTCTTCTCACCTGACACAGCCAATCATATGAGGTCTTCGCCTGCCTGACACAGACAAACTCACAAACTGACAAACTTTGACTTTTATATATTAGATGGCTTAGGAGAGTGAGGTATGTCTATAACCATTTAGTCTATGTATCCATCTGATAACACCAAACTCACGTTAAAGCAAGTACTTACACCATATCCGTTTAAGGCTTTACATTGGTGTTGTCTTACAAATGCTCATTTAATTAAAATAAGTTTACAACTGACCCAGAATGAGCCTGACAAAATCTTCATTTCTATTTTTTTCTTTCTTTTAAAATAAACTATTTAAAAAAGAATGGTTGAAAAGGTGCGAGTATATAGACATTTGGGAATATATTGAGAAACAAAAGGCAGTGCAATAAGAATCTACCTGAGTTCTATAAATATACATGACTGAATTAAGACTTGGATATTTTTCTGAAAAAAATAAAAGCAAAATATTTTAGAAGGCAATTGGTAGGAGATGTGACCTAGTTGGACCATCAGAGTCATACATATAGCCCTGCATATCTAACTCCCAAATAAGTATTTGTGCTTCTGTTTGGCTGTAAATGAGGTACATTGACTACATTCCCAAGTATTCCTTACCATTAGCAAGCTAGCTGACTAAGGTCTTTGGCTACTGCAGTCCAACATCATCTAGAAGGGTACACCATTCCCATCTCTGCTGCAGGCTTGTAAGATGTAGTCAGGAATCAATCGTACCCAATAATTTATTTAGATTCTTTTAAATACTGTAGTTCCTTTACAGCAGTGGTTCTCAACCTGTGGGTCCCCAGGTGTTCGTGGACTTCAGCTCCCAGAAGCCCTGAGCATTGACCATAGTGGCTGGGGCTTCTGGGAGCTGAAGTCCATGAACATCTGGGGACCCACAGGTTGAGAACCACTGCTTTTCAGGAATTGTACAGGACTTATATAAAAATATTCACATACAGATAAGTCAGTTTCTGCTCAGTTCTCAAATTCAAGCAGCATAGATAGGCAACATAATAGTCTCAGCCTTCAAAAAACCGAGTTCCATTGAACTAGCTAGTAGTTCTGCATTTGTTTTGCAGAACTGTTTGTTTGTTTATATAGCACCATCAATCTTCATGGTCTTTACAAGTAAAACAACCAAACAATGGATCCTGTCAAAGGCACAGAAAGACAGCGAGAGAGAGAGAGAGAGATGGAAGGAATAATAAAAATATAAAAGTATACAATAAAATTGTAAAACAAATTATCCAGATAAAATACAAAAAATACAGTATAATATAAAGCAAACTAATAAATACATATAATTCAAATATACCTGATTTTAAAGCAATATTAAATTAAAATTCCAAAAGTTTTAAAAAGTTTTTAAATGACATTTACAAATAACAAGAGAAGAAGTAGCCATAAATGTTCAGGGAATGCAAATCTCAAACAGGCTGGCAAAAAAACAGTAAGGAATGAAACATAAGGATGAGCTGTGTTGTGTGGGGCTTTGAAAGTTAAAACAAGAAGCTTGTACTGAATCTTAGAAAGAATGGATAACTAGTAAAGACATGTCAAAAGTGAAGTAACATGATCAAAATGATGGGCCAAAAAGATAACAGCAGCATGTTGAATGGAAACCAGAGGACTAAAGTGAGATAACGGAAGACCAGTCAAAAGAAGATTACAATAATCGAGGCAGGAAATGACCAAGGCATGAACTAAGGTCTTAGCACAGAAAGCAGAAAGACAAGATATGATTTTGGCAACGTTATAAAGAAAAAATTGACATGATTCTGCTACAGCCTCAATTTGAGGAACAAAAGGCAACAGAGAGTCAAAAATAAAGCCAAGACTTTGGCTGCCTTCACAGGGTAAATGGGGACATTATTAACAGTGATAGAGAATGTTGTAAAGAAGATTTTAAAGGAAAAATAAGTAGAGTAGGTCCCCTGTATCCACAAGGCTGGTAGCCATTTGCTCAAGCTCCAGCTACTAAAAATGCCACAATATTCTGTGCTGTTTTTACTCAAAGTCTAACATAAGAACTGTTTCAGCATTTTTCACATATAAGATCAATTATAACTACTTGAGGACCCAGGAGACTTACAGCACAATCCTGTACTTGTTTATACATGGAGAGGATTGCTACCTAGGTGGCTACTACTACCTAGTAACTGTTATTGTTGTGTGCCTTCAAACTGTTTCTGACTTATGGCAATTCCAAGGTGAACCCTATCACGGGGTTGCCTGGGGCTGACAGTGTGGGATGCATCCAAGGTCACCCAGTGGGTTTTCATGGTTGAGCAGAGAATCAAACCCTATTGTCCAGGGTTGTAATCCAACACTCAAACCATTATGCTGCACTGACTCTCTACCTAATAACTACTCCTTATAGAATAGTGAAGAGTAGTGGAAAAAAAATTGCAAGATAATTACATGATCTTTAAGCGCTGAACAATTTTCAATATCTAATTTTTTAATGACTTAGCTGACACATTACAGATGCTCCAGAGCTTGTGTTCAAGTAAGCAATAGATGGGCTAAAAATCTAGCCACTTTTGATTAAGACTCTGTCTCCCCTACATAGTAAATCAACTCCACTGTTAGCAAACAACCTGTAGGAAAATGGGACTAAAAAAATACAGGATATTTGATATGAAAGATGTTTTATATGAAAATATGAGCTTTTAATTTTGGTAGGCAATGTGTCAGAATACAGGCAATCACAGCTTTAATGTGGTGATCAAATAAGGAGGTGTTCATTGCTATTTGCATCATCACCATCACCATCTTGTTAGGGGTTTCACTTTTGTGGATTTGGGAAGTTATGGATGCATAATCTAGAATTATCATAACTGTTTGGTATTCATGATCTTTCTGTATTCTCAAGTTTAGGGGACACATAAGGCCTGTAAAAGCCCCCCATAAACTGCAGTGGCTGCTTTCCAGTAAACGAGAATTAGGTGTCAAGTTGGAAGTCACATAACTATGGTGGATATACACATAACTCCCCAGCAGGATTCTGGTCAACAACAACAACAAAGTACAATAACAGACTTTGGAAAGTACTAAATGCAGCATTTAGCACAGCTCTTATTCCAATTCAATATTCACTAGTTTGCAGTTCACAACAATATGGTCTAGCACTCCTCCCAGTGCTAAATGTATAAAAATATATTTAATGTCTTCTTTGTTAATAAAGTTCAGTTTAGACATCCCATTATTTTTTTTTTCACTTGCAAGTTTTGAATGGCAGCTTGAATGAGTAATGAACCAAATGTGTTGTGCATATTCACCAGAGAGTTACATTCTCAAATCTCAGAGACGAAAGAAGTTGCTAATCAACAGAAATTAAGCTCCTTTAGTTTACACATTAAAAATTTATTTCATACGATTCATCTCAATAAAACAAAAGTAATGTCTGGAAAAACTCTTACAGATGCAGCTTAAGTACATAGTTTTCACTGACCCAAATACGAAGTATAGTTTAAGAATTCTCTTGACACCTGGATCTTAAATATAGACACACGAGTGACTTCCAAGCATCCTACTTTCAGAGAATTTTTTCTGCATTGGCTTCCCTGTTATGTGTTCTCTCTGAATTGTTGATGATTCTAAGTATATTTTAGGACATACATGACAGTATTAGGCCTCACTGTTGCTCTCAGTAAACTGGGAGGACAATACACAAAATATTCACCATATTCCTTCTGGTACATATTGCAAAGAAGTGAGTGATCTTCTTATCAGGAATTAACTATTCTTCATGTGAGTGATCTTCTTATCAGGAATTAACTATGAAAAGATTATAATAATAATTATAAGTATGTGGCATTTTTGTATCTATTACAAGTTAAAGCTAATAGAGAGTAAAGTTTCCATATTAGGAAAACTATTTATTTATGTTGTATGGTGGCAGCTTATTTCCATTGGAAAAGCCTTTAATCTACACCAGTGGTAGGAAACTGGACAGCAACTCCCTTCAGACTTAGTCAGCAAAACCAATGTTAGGAGATGATGGGAGCTGCAGTTCAACTACATCTGGAAGGCCACAAAGTGCCCAGCAAGATAGAAAAAAGCCAACTGTATTTGATAAAGGTAAATGTAATTTCAGACATTTCAGGATCTGTTTACAAATGTACAGCCAATTTCCACTCTTTGTCCAAGCTTGGTCTGGGCTGGCAGCCAGGAGAAGCTGATAACAAACACAGGTCAGAAACTCAGCAGTAACTTAAATGGTCAGTTTGCTGAAGAAAGGAAACAGCTTTGCAAATGAGAAGCAATAAGGATCCCAACAATGTCCCTAAATCAGAGGCAGACAAAAACAAACACAAGCCAAAGACAGAAACATAGGCAAGGGCAGCAAACAGAAGCATGCACAGGAGAAATGGTCAGCTAATTGCTGACAAAAGCTAGAGGGGAGAGGCTCAGTTCTAATTATTATTATTATTATTATTATTATTATTATTATATCCCACCTCTCCCAATGGATCGAGGCAGTACTACAACAGTATATAAATACATTAAAAGCAATTAAAACATAACCCATCCTCCTCACCCGCCAACCCATCTAAACCCCCTAAAACACATTAACTATTAAAAACAAGAAGACAGTTGGTGGGAGGCGGTGGAACACTAGTCTGGGAAGGCCTGTCGGAAGAGAACAGTCTTGACCGCTTTTTTAAAGCAGTCAAGACTGGTAATATGCCGGGTCTCTTCCGGCAGGCCATTCCATAACTTGGGGGTGATAGAAGAGAAGGTCCTCTGGGTAACTGCAGCCAACCTAGTTCTGACCAGCTGCAGTAAATTCTCCCAGAGGACCTTAATGTGCGGGGCGGATTATATGGGAGAAGGTGATCCCGCAGGTAGGCTGGCCCCAAGCTATGAAGGGCTTTAAAGGTAAGAACCAACACCTTGTACTGTGCCCAGAAACTAATAGGCAGCCAATGTAAGGACTTCAGAATTGGTGTTATATGGTCAGTTTTAGATCTTCTGGTGACTAACCTGGCTGCCATATTCTGAACTAATTGAAGTTTCCGGACTAAGCGTTCCAGAAGGATACCATGGTCTATGGTATCAAAAGCCACTGAGAGGTCCAAGAGTACCAGCAGGGTCACACTTCCCCTGTTGATACCTAGGCGAAGATCATCCATTAAGGCGACCATGGCAGTCTCGACTCCATATCCCACCCTGAAGCCAGTTTGAAATGGATCTAGATAATCTGTTTCATCCAAGACAGCTTGGAACTGAAGACCAACAGCCCTCTCCATCACCTTGCTTAAAAATGGAAGATGGGAGACTGGTCTATAATTATTCATATCCAGGGGATCTAGGGAGGACTTTTTTAGAAGCGGCCGTACAATTGCTTCTTTCAAACAAGCTGGAAAATTGCCCTCCCTGAAGGATGCATTAATAATATGTCTTAAATGAGTCTTAATAGACTCCTCCCTGGACAACCAACCATGAAGGGCAGGGATCGAGAGGGCAAGTTGTCTTTCTTGCCTTTCCAAGGAGCTTGTCTACGTCCTCGGTACTCACTGACTGAAACTGATCTAGTATAATCCTGTTGATGGAGTTGCCGGACACTCCATTTGTAGCCTCTGCCACAATACCAGCATCCAAGTCAGCTCTTATCTGAGAGATTTTATCTGTGAAATGATTATTCAAAGCATCACAGCAAGCTACGTTAGGTTCTAACAATGAGCTCGGGGGAGTAGGTAGCTGAGTCAGATCCCTTACCACCCTGAACAGCTCTGCTGAACGGGAAGTCACAGATGTAATATGTGCAGAGAAGAAAGTCTTCTTTGCTGCATCTATTGCCACTCCATAGGAATAAAGGAATTCTCTATAGCATGTCCTGTCAGATAAAAGTCGAGATTTCCACCAGTTGCACTCTAGTCTTTGTCCAACCTGCTTCATATTCCTGAGTTCTACTGTATACCAAGGATTACGATTTGAAGCAGGCTGGAAAGGACGCTTGGGAGCAATCATGTCGATAGCCCTAGTAAGATCACAATTCCAGGTATTAACTAGAGCTTCCACAGGATCACCGGCGATACCAACCATAAGACCCTCCAGGGCTTTCTGGAATCCAATAGGTTCCGTTAACCTTCGAGGGCAGACCATTCTAATAGGTCCACCAACCCTGCAGGCGTGGATAGCAGCCATTAGTCTAACCCTGACCAGGAAATGATCCATCCATGACAAGGTGGTAACATTTATTATCTCCACCCATGGCTGTGCCTGTTCCGTACTGAAGACCGCATCAAGCGTATGACCTGCACAATGTGTTGGCCCAGAGGCTAACTGGGATAGGCCCATGTTTGTCATGGATGCCATGAACTCCCGAGCTGCACCTGTCAAACTGGTCTCAAATGGGATATTGAAGTCGCCCAGAACCAAAAGTCTGGGCGACTCCAACACCAACTCCGACACCAGCTCTGTCAGCTCAGCCAGGGAGTCTGATAGGCAGCGGGGTGGTCGGTACACTAACAGAATCCCTAGACTATCCCTTACCTTCAAGCTCAGGTATATGCACTCAAAGTGGTCTGTTTTCTGGACAGGTATCCTGGTCAGTATAAGATTGTCTTTGTAAACCAAGGCTACTCCGCCCCCCGCCCACTTCCCCTTACCTGCTCACTGACAGAGTATCCGGCTGGCAAGGTCTGGATCCAGGCTCTAAGGTCAGCACAGCTGGTGCCTGATTAATTGATGCTTATCGTAAATTCGCTGGGAGTGATGCAGGAGACCCTTTTGGTGTCTACGCTGGGCAAAGGTAGGTACAGCCAGATCATTCTCTGTGTCAGAGTGAACAGGGTTCCTTGCCAGGGCTGACACTTCTATCCCTGGGACAGATGGTAGTACTGTTTGCTCTGCAGTTTCTGCTGCAGCAGTCTCTGTGTCAGGGCTCAGAGCAGGTTCTGCTGCCTCAGAGTCTGAGTCTGAATCTAGGTCCTGGAAGCCCATGACATTCTTTTTTTCCCCTTCATCATGGAATACTTGAAGCAAAAAATACATCCTGTTTCCAACCTGCTTCACAGCCTTGCTTCAGTAAAACTCTAAAGAATTGAAGAGCTCCTTATTATGGGCCCTTTTTGCACAGCATTTGCCATGCAAAAGGGCACCTGGAGTGTCGCGCGATCGTGAGGAGCAATCTGCATGACGCACTCACAATCGCGCAACACTCCAGGGGCCAGCAGGCACCAATCGCGCACCTTTTCATTTCTGGCTGAAACTCCCAGGCTGCACTGCGGAAGGAAGAGACGGGGCTCACGCACGAGCTACCAGCTTGTGCGGAGCTGAAGCAGCAGGGATGTGAGAGCCTCTTGCTGGAGGCTGCTCACGCGATCCCCACACCACAGCGCCAGAAAAAGGTAAGATGCGGAAAGGGCCATAGTCATTAACCCACGTTCAGCTCTCCAGTACAAATGCATCTTAGACAATGTTCAGCAACATTCCCATAACCCTGAGCATGAACTATTAGGTACAAGAACAGCGTACCTGCATATGATAACTTTTCTCTATGAAGAGACTCGGATATGATGGGAACTTGTGAAAATTGCCAGCATTGGTCTAAATCCAATTGCTAGTCCCAGCTAGAAGAAATTCACTAAATGAATTGGCTTTATGAAAGTGCTGACTTAACAGTCAGCCCTTGTTTCAATGGGTTTACTCAAGCTAAGGCTTGGAACTGGATTTAGGCCTTTTTTATGTTTGCATGACCGCTGCAGTTTGCTGGTACCACACATAGTAGTTATGTAGGAAAATCACCCAAAAGTGACTAATTGAGAAGATAAGAAAATGACTTCCTATTTCTTATCAAATGTTTTTTTAAAACAAATTAATGAAGGATGTTTATCTGATTAACAATTATAACTCCCCCGTGTACTTCACCAGTAGCAGCTACATGGGGAGAAGGAAATCCATTGTGCCAGCAATCAGAGGGTGGGCGACTGATGTTTCCATCAGATTGGGGGCGGGGAGGTGAGGTGGAATAGAAGTTACTTGATTAAGTATATTTAACTAAGTAGCTAACATAGCATTGTGGCCGATGCGCTTTTTTTTCCTTACAAATCCTGCACTGACATACAACATAACAGAAAATCAACCTCAGTGTAGTAGACAAAACTGAGGTATTTTTTCCCCCAGACCTGAGTCTGAAAGGCATGTACTGGGGAGGAAGTGTTCCTAAGCATTTGCAGAAGTGCCTCACCTAGGTTTCCCAAGAAGAACTGCTCAACAGTAATAAAGAAATCATTCTTAAGAGAACCCGTATCGTGAGAAGGAAGAACCATGAGCAAGACCTTTCTTGCACAGCCTCAACAATCAAAGGAATAGTCACTTCCTTTCTAACATAAGAAGTCTTCTGCTGAATCACATCCATGGTCCATTTGAGCCAGTATCTCTCTCTCTCAGAGTGGTGAAGTAGATGTCCCAGGAGGTTCACAATCAGGGCATGAGGATAATATTCTCCTCTCAGGCTATACAGGACTTTCAGCATTCAATTTAGCATTAAATTTTAATTTAAAGATTTTTAAGGCTTAATTTGTTTTCATCTTATTTTTTTCTTATTGTTGTCTGTAATTCTGTTTAGCATTAAGTTTTAATTTAAATTTGAGACAATTTGTTTTCATATTATTTTTTCTCATTATTGTGTATAATTTGACTGCCCTGAAAACTAGATTTTTAGAAAGCATCACAGAATTTCATGAATAAATATGGAAAAGTAAACCTTAATGCAATTGCTTGATAGAAACTGATATAATGATAAACCTCCAATATAATTTGCACAACAGCAATTAAAAATAGGATAATTATTTGCAGTTGAAAAATATGTACATGAAAAAAGCATATTTTTAAAACACAACCACATATACTTTAAGCCAATGGGAGAAAAATGTGCACCAGATATGTGTAACAATTTGAAAACATGCAAACAAATGTGTACATATTTTCATATGGAGGGGAAGGGCTCACAAACTGAGTTGGAATGAACTTGAAGGTGAAAACTGGAGAACTTCCATGAGCTCTGCGTTTTTAGTGCTATCCACCTCTAACCTCATTGCTGAAAAGTAACGTGTTTTGTATCTCATCCATTGCAAAAAGTCAAAGTTGTGCATTTTGCAATCTCTGTAGAGGTGGATTTGTACTGCTAATTTCACTTAGGGGAATGGTTTATTTAGAGTAAGAGACCTATGTGGTTGTTAACTTTGGAGTATGTGCATAATTGGTCCCATCTGATGTTTTTCAGGTGTTAGGAAGATAAATGTACAACATTCTAATGGGATGCTTAAGTTACATGTATAATACTAATTGTTTTAATTGTCTCTTTAAGCATCCCTGAGAACATAATTACAGCTACTGTGAGCTGTTCACCAGAGAATAAAACCTCTGGCAAACAAGCTAACAGCCTGGTAAAGTCTATGTTGGTCACCTGTTCAGCTCATTAATGAAAATAGTCCCAAAATATCATTCTCCATTTATCTGCCAAACCATGAAAAGCAACCTTGGTCTCTGTCCTCTTGCCCCCTCCCCACAAAAAAACAGCATATAAGCTTGCTAATAAAATAAAATTGCTTTTTGAGTAGGGATGGAAAAAAGGTTTGAATTACCTACAGCTTTTTAAAAACAGATTTATCCATTCAAGATCTGCAAGGCTATCAATGGAGTACAGACATACCTAGCATTCAGGAAAACATTAGTCTCTGGATATCTTTTTTCTTTTTGAATAGCATGCAAATGAAAGTGCACAACTTCAAAGTCATATTTTTTATTTTTTTAAAAATGCACAAACACATTTTTATCAATGGAAGACAATAAATATATTTATATTAGGAAACATTTACTGGTTATAGTTGCTAGAAATAGTACGAATACATAGAATATTTGTTCAGGAGGGGAAAAATCATCTTCTCAAGGCAGAACTTAGAAAGGACATGAAATCTAGTATGATTCTGATAAGTGCAACAAAATTAAATTGAGAGATTTTCAATTAAGGAGAAAGCAAACCATCTCTATCAACTACCAAAATATTTAATAAAGTGGGTGCAGGCATCCCTCCCACCTTAAGGCAGGAATGTAAATCATTCTTGCATGCAAGAATGAATAATGGAAGTACTTTTGTCTCTGCTGTAAAATGAAAATGAAAATTCCTCCTGCAATATTCTCCCTGCATTTGACCTTCTCAAACTGTTGCACAGGAATTATTCTGTGAGGAAAAACATCTTTTTGTGGAAAAACCCCATTTTGTGTGGAGAAAACAGGTTTCCTATACAGGAAACCCATTTTTTGTTCAGAAAATGTTTTTTGTGCAAAAAACTTTTTTTTTCTCCACAGAATAATTTCTGCTGCATAGCACTATAGGATGTTTAATGGGAGAAGAACTTTGCACAACATTTTTGCTTGTCTGTTGTTCTTCATGATGATGTTTCCTGACCATTGGGAAACCCATTTTTCAACCTGGAAACAAATAATTGACAAATATTTTTTTCCACCCCTACCAGGAGAAGGATTACTTAAGTGGAGTTCTGCTTCAGGGACATTTCTGCAAGTGGGAAAAAGAAAAGAAAATTCACTTTACCAATTCCCCCTGAAGCTGTTTGTGTCTACTTAATATCTTATCTAGAGGACTGGGGAACTGATGGAACATTTGGCATTTGGTTGCAGGAGGGCATACAAAATCAAAAATCACTTCTCTGCTTCTGCAGGAAGAATGCTTCCATGCTCCCATGGGTCTCAGAAGCTCTTCTGTATTCAGAACATGGAATAGTCTAAGTTGCCAAATTCATAGGGAATGGTCAACTGAGAAAGCTCATGGAATGTGCTCATGGATGAGCTTCTCACACAAGTAGGTGTTATTAATATTGTGATAGCTTTTGCTAATATTATCTTCAGAGAAAAATGCGAGTGTTAGACTCTACAGTATCACCATATTCTCTCTGTGACAAATCACTGGAAATAATTCAGGCTAAATCCTCTTACTATTCCATACTCCGTTTTATAAAATTAGGTCACCCATGGAAAAATGGATGGATTGTTAGTGCTATGAAAAAGCAGATCTATATAGAAGCATAGAATTGTAGAAGGAACTCCAAGAGTTATCTACTCCTACTGTCTTCCAGTGCAAGAATCTTTCAAGTCTCTGACAAAAATACATACAGTACACTCTTCTTATCTGCAATTTCATTTTCTGTGGTTTCAGTTGCCATCAGTAAAAAATATTAAAAGGAAAATTGCAGAAATCAAGAATCAAGAAATCGAATCAAGAAATTCATAAGTTTTAGATTGCACACCATTCTGAATAACAAGATGAAATTTCACATATCCTGATAGTAGTCATTTTGGTTATTAGATTGACTGTCACATTATTGCAATGCTTGTGTTCATGTACTGTGACTCTTATTTTACTTAATATTGTATTAGTTATTGTTGTTAATCTCTTACTGTGCCTGATTTATAAATTAAACTTCATCATAGGCATGTACATATTGGAAAAAAATATTTGGTACTATCTGGTACTATCCAGTTTGGTACTATCTACAGTTTTAGGCTTCTATAGGGGGATGTCTTGGAATGTATCCCCCATGGTTAAGGGGGGATTACTGTACCAGAAATCTTACCTTTATAAAGGAAGGGATATTGTATACTTCAGTGAATTTTCTCTTTATATGATTTGAGCTGAAGAACAATAATCTGGTATTATACCTCAGATTACAAAGAGTGAACTAATAACAGAATTGTTGGTGAAATGAATTAAATTTACTGATTACCTGTATATGAAATGTCCATTCTAGCTACAGAACAGGACTAGTAATTGGAGAGAGGAGTCAAAGATCCATCTGATATTCATGAGCAGTTTATGAATGAAAGGAGAAATGTGAAATCTATGAGCAACACTTTGCTTCCTTTGTGTTTGAAAAAGAGGTCTGGACTCCTAGGGTTTGGAGGAACAAGGCTACAGAGGGAAGCGTGGTGAATGATGTGTTTCATATGTCTTCTGATGTCACTTTGTAAAGAAGCCGTGGCTATCAGAATTTTAGCACACACATCTTTGAGCTTAAGATGCAGCCTTGGCACTTCAAAAATATTATACATGGGAAATATATGGGTGGGAAAGTCTACGGGAGGAACACTGCTTTATGAAGCTTTATGGAGAAGAAATAATGAGATATTCCACATCAATAGTATCACTGTAAGCATATTTTACCTGAAACAAACCATATTGGTTTTCTTGGCTGGAATTCACTTGTGGACTGACATCTTTATAAGTGGACTTACATCTGCAGGAAATACAACTGAGCTGTTTTGCAACATCCCTACTCAATAAGGCACTGCTGTCATGTTACTACATAGATGAGCCAGCAAAGTGACCACTGTGAAATGGGACCACTGCACAATGGGACCTCTACACAATGGGACCAATCCTCAAATGGACCCAATGCATAATGTGATTGATGTGCAATGGGACTGATGTGTATTGGGATGCTGTTAGGATTTCTGAGTCACTACAAATCAGGGTGCTGGGAAATGCTGTCTGTGGCATTCTTCCAGTCATGTAAGGCATTGAAAAACAGGCAGCTGGAGAGACCCCTTGGGGTCCTGCCACACTTGCCTGTTTCCAAGCACCCAGTGATGGGGAAAGTGGTCCAGACATCAGTTCCCATTGCCCTAATCTGCAGTGTCCAGTCAATCCTTCAGTTGGGGCATTGTCAGCTTAAAAAATATAGGAATTGGAGGAGTCTTGTTTGATCATTAATGACATGAATGCCAAGCAGTTACAAGTATATAAGTCCAGCCTATAACTGCTGAACAAGATGCTAGCCAGTTTCAATATACATAACATTACATAGTTTATAGATCATAATTATTTTACTGCCAGCATTTTAAATGCATGAAGCTGCTACCCCTTCAACCATTTAGCTGGGAGCAAGCTCCATATATCTCAGTGAGACAAACTTCTGAATAATATGATTGAGTAATAGGATTGTACTATTTGTGCTTTATGATCAGTGCATTTACAAGACCATGTCTGCACTTTACTATAAAATATTCTTGATAAATAACATTTTTAAAAAATGCTAAAATAACAATATATTCTGAATTCTCTTCTTTTTTTGTTTTCTGGCAGCGGTAGAGTTTCCACTTTCAACCAAAATACAGGAGAATTATTGTGTACCATTGTATCAAAGCGTTCTAAAGAGATCCAGGATGGTGTAGTGGTTTGACCCTTGAAGTATGACCCTGGAAACCAGGGTTCTATTTCTCCCACTTGTCCATGGAAACCCACTTGGTGACCTTGAGTGTCATCACACTCTCCACCTCAGAAAACCCTGTGATAGATTCACCTTATGGTTGCCATATGGTGGAAACGACTTGAAAGCACACATTAACAACAATGTCCTCTGAATAAAATGTAGCTAGTAGCAATATGGAGTTGAGAGATATATGGAAGTAGTAAAATTCATGACTCCTTGCAAGCATGAGCACAAGACAGGGAAAAGAGTGGTAGATATGATTTCTCATATCAATTCCACTTAAAAGTGGTCAATCTGCATAATTCTAATGCAATTTCCCATTTATATTTGTAGAAATATGTCCACCACAGGTGTCAATGTATTTCAAACTGAATACAAGTTTCTACCATGGCATACAGTGGTCTGGTTTGCCACAAATATAGCAAAGATGCAATAACTGGTGTAACATGAGTAAGAAGTATATGTATATTATATACTATTTCCTACATGGTTTCATAAGATTGTGAAAACTGGTTTTGGACAAGTAGTTTAAACCTGAAAATTAGATGAAGTGAGATTCTCTCAAAAGAATAAAGTGGGGTAAAGGGGAAAAAGTGAGAGAATGAATTTTTAACACTTAAATGAAACTTTATCTTCCCTTAGTACTACGGGTGAAATTTACATGCTTTTGGCACTATCAGTTAAACTTGTTGCCAGTTAGTTTAGAGGTAACTTTTCACCACTTTGAGGGGGTTTTTTAATAGAAATGTCCTCCAAACTAGAGAAATCATCCAAAAAAAGAAAAGAAAAGAAAAGAAAAGAAAAGAAAAGAAAAGAAAAGAAAAGAAAGATTCCTCCAAATGCTTCTCTCCCAAATATGTTAGGATCATTACTTATTTTGTAGAAGAAAATTGTTGACATCATTATTATTATTATTATTATTCTCACATTCTTTTCCTAAAGAATTGTTATGCCTCCATTCCCACAAAGTAATCTTATTCCTAAACTCTGAGCACTGTTATTAACTGGTCACCATTGCTAAAATATAAACAACATCATCCAAAAAACAAAAACAACCTGCTGTCTGGTAAAATCAGTGGACATGAATTGGCCAGGAACTGGCACCAGTGTTAATGTCTCCAATCCAACATACATGAAATGTACTGTTGAGGATATCATGTATCCTTAACACAGAAGGTTTAAGAATGCATATATTTAAGATAAAGTGGATTTAAAGTACAAATAACTTTGGAACATGTTCTTTCAATAGGGATTAGCAATTTCTAAGTCTGATCATTTTCACCAGCTTACAACTCCCAGGATGTTTGAGGAAACCATGATAAATAATTTT
Source organism: Iguana delicatissima (assembly GCA_948472985.1). Taxonomy (NCBI): domain Eukaryota; kingdom Metazoa; phylum Chordata; class Lepidosauria; order Squamata; family Iguanidae; genus Iguana; species Iguana delicatissima. The sequence goes on from CAOKZL010000119.1 coordinate 181,690, forward strand.
GTATTTGTTGGTGAGTGCCTGCAAGTCATTTCCAAATTGTAATGACCCTATGGTGAATGTATCACAGATTTTTCTCGGCAAGATCTGTTCAGAGGGAATTTTCCTTTGCCTTCTCTGAAGCTGAGAGGGTATGACTTGCCCCAAGGTCACCCAATGGATTTCCATGGCTGAGAGAGGATTCTAACCCTGGTCTCCAGCGTCATAGTCCAGTGCTCAAACCATAAACCACTGCTCATTAACTAGTATACAGTTCATATATTAGTAATGCTGGAAAATACACTTCCAAATATCACTCCAGTTGGGGTTTCTAGTTTGTAAGATATTCCTTCTGTTACACTATAGCTTTTGAAATGAAATGTTTCCACTGATGTCTGAAAAATATGAACAAATTTATTTCAGATAAGCCCCTTGCAGCAGAATTTGTTTTCAAGTAAACACAGATAGGATTGAGCTTCATGTTTAGAAAAAACAATAAGGTTTTCAGCTACTAAATATGCATTCATATAATTGCAAAGAACATTAAAATAAAAAGGAAAAACAGGAATGCAATCAATTTGCTAAAGGATTTGGAAATCAAACCCTATGTGTTATGATAGAAAGTGTTCAGTGTGTTTATTCTGGAAAAGAAAAGACTGGGCTAAAATTGCAAGAAAAGAGATTCTAACTAAATATTAGGAAGAACTTTGTGACAGTAAGACTTGTTCAACAGTGAAATGGATTACCTCAGAATGTGGTAGAACCTCCTTTATGGGAGCTTTTAGAAACAGAAGTAAGATGGCCACCTTTCAGGTGTTCTTTAGTGGCAGATTTCTATACTAGCAGGATGTTGAACTGGACAGCCCTTGGAATCCCTCCCAGCTCTATGATTCCATCATTATATTATTCTTTAAGATGTTTAAGTTCAATAACAGAGGGTTCTGTCAACCAGGCAATGATAGAAATATTTCTGGATCAACTATAGAGAAACTCAAAGAAATAAAAGGACATTAAGAAGAATTCACAAATGTATGGCATTTACCAAAACTGGAAGTAAAAATGAAATTATATTGGCAGGGAGTTTAATTTTTAAATGCTCCGATAATAAAAATTACTGGATATAAAGGGAAAGTTTATAAAAGGGTGAAGGAAATGAAAGTTGCAACCAGTATACACAGTAAAAAAAAAATGAACTAGGGATTTTATTGATTATGCGGATAGACAATAAATGCCCTTTCAGCTAGTCAATGTGCTAACTTAACACTGAAAATGTGGTCTGTCAATAGATCAATATAGATCTCAAAGAAGTTTCTTCAACACCATGTATTCAGAAAAAGTAAAAGTGGAATCTGATCTAATGGGAATATTTTTAAATATATAATAATACTTCTAAAAACAATCTACTTACACATTTGCTTAGAAAATACACCAGTCATGCCAACTGTGGTAAACAGCTGGCATTTCTTATCACTGCAGTACATATTTATGTAGGACACTAGATGGAGTTTCAAGGACCTAAAAAGGGTTTGCTTTGTTTTAAAAATGCTGTGGTGAGTGATCTAATCTCCTGGGCAAATACAATGTTTTATTCTTTTAATTAAAACTGGAAAAATTAAAGTATTCAAATAACATTAATGATTTTATTTAATGCTATGGTTTGCAAAAAAAAAAAAAAAAGGAGAAGAGTAATAAGTAAGACTGCCAATGGAAATATAATTCCCAAACTTCAAAACTGCCTTGATTCTCCTTCCATAACTCACAAACTGTCTTGTTCCTATGTCCTGTGTGAGGGCAATTCACAGCTTCACCTTTTTAAACTTTTATTGTGCTTTATTTAAAAAATCACAAAGTTAAAACATCGAAGAACATACTTCAAATATCAATTTTCAAGATATAGGAAGCAGAGCACAATCTTGACATCCTCGTCGTATGTAATAAACTACTTTTCTCAATAATTACATTGTTCCACATGTTCACATGCAATTTAGGAGGGGCAGCAAAGTGAATTAGATGATTTTAATAAAGTCAATAAGAGGAAACCAAGCTTCAAAACTTTTTGTGTGTGTTTGTGTGTGTGTCATTTCTCAAATATAAGAAAATAGCTTTTCCATCAAAGCAATATCCCAAAGACTTTTCATCCAAGAGTCTATTGATAAACAGCTCATTTTTCCACTTTGAAGCAATTTCAATCTTTGTATCTAAACACAAAAAACATTTAATAAGTTCTTTATGTTAGGGATCTGTACTGATTATCAAATAAAGAGAGTACAGTAGGCCCAGATATAACACAAGGGATCCGATGTTCCGGGACCCCTCACATTAAAAAAAGACAGATGGAACCAAAATTGTTATGTGGAACAACAACAACATAGGCCCAGAATATAGGACATGAAATTGAATTGGAGAAATGGAATGGAGCTTGGAATACAGATATCAAATTTATTTAAAGTATGAACTTGAAAGAAAATAAATGCTACACCGCTGCTATAGGACCTCACAGAAATTAGTGAAAATAACCAAAATAGCAAATGGGAAATGCTGGAAATGTGAAAAGAAAGTTAGTACCTTTTTCCATATGTGATGGTCCTGCAAAACAGGTAAGTATTATTGTGAAAAAATCCATGACACACTTTCAAACGTAATAGATTTCATATTTGAAATGAATTCAGAAAGGTATTTATTGCACATTATTGAGGGTCAAAAAGAACTGAGGAAAAACAGGAAGACAATTTTATATTTGGTCATGAGAGCTAGACTTTGCTTAGCACAACACTCGAAAGATAAAATAGAACCATCAATGGAAGAATGGAAAATTAAAATTATGGAGATGATGGAAATGGAAAAGCTATCAAGTTCAATAAAAATGAATTCAATTCAACAGTTTGAAAGAGAATGGAAACCAGTTTTGGACTTGGTTAAAAGTAAGGACAGACATTAAAGCATAAATAAGATTTAAAGAGTGGGGGGAATCAAAAGTGATACAGACTTATTTATGAACACTAAAACTAGTTTGATTAAAGGATAAGATAGGAAAACTGTTAAAATAAAAAAAAGGTTTTATGGTTGATAAGTATATAATTTAGGGAAACTGCGTAACAAGTAAAGAATTTTGATTTTTTGGGGGAGGGGAGTTACTTTAAGTAAATGATGTATATAATGTAGATACAAACGTATTATCTTTTTGGTTGTAAACTTTGAATTAAAAACATAAATGAAAAAAGTGACCTGTAAAATAAATGGCAGTTTTCTGGAGGTGGCTAAAAGTACTCCTTTTGATTTTGTAGACCCAGGAGCTGCCACACAAAAATGCAAGTCAGTATTACCTATGGTGAGTTGTGGTTGTCTTCAAGATGAGTTTCTTGCAACACAAGAATGTCTGAATCATCCTCTTTGAGCCATCTCTGAATTTTACCACCACCACTCTTTTAATCAAGAAGCCCATGTCCTTCACATCACACAATGTTACTTTAACATGTGGTATTATTAATTAGCATATTTATTGAATTGTGGCTTTTCTTGTTCTGTTTAAACCCATGAATTTGCAACATATAACTGCAAACTGCATTAAATTTGGCCCCTTTCAGTCACTGGTGAGATTTTGTTCTGTACCTGATCTCAGCTTTTTTATCCATTTTTTCTGAAAGCCACTTAGGGATCTGAGCTTTGGACCATAGATGGTGGTATGTTAACTTGCTTCAGCTACCATATTGCCCACAAAGTTTGTAGAGTTTAAACAAAATAAGAGCTTGAATACTGAGGAAAAAAAACTTCCAGAAAATTGTTGCTTTTGTAAATGACTAAAAAATATTACTTGAAGTTTAGGGATTTCTTTCTTGGTATTATTGGTCCTCTCTGTTTCCTTCCCTGTTAGGAGAACCCACAGAGATCACTACTTGTGGAATTGTCTGTGTCTCTAACAGACTCCACTTCTGTCACTTCTCTCTCTCTCTTAAGAATAGTGCAGCCTCATCCACAATGTAAAAAGCTCTAACTTGCCCTTCAGCTATAATTAAGAGTTTAGTTGGAAAGCCCCATTTGTGTGTAATTTTAGCTTTCCTCGGGGCATCTGTGATGAAGCGGAAAGGTTTACAATTCTGCAGAGTCGGAGGGCTTAAATGCTGCAAAAAGTGGAGACAATCATTATTGTATGTAAGATTGCCTTTGTTTTAGCTGTGTTCATTATAACATCTGTTAAGTTTTTTAATTTTAAAGCTGGTACTGGCATGTCCCTTGTTTAGTTGTCCTATGGCTACATCATCCTTGTCTGCTGCCTGCCTCGTTTTGCAGCTGTAGGTTTTTGCTTCAGAAATGAGTTTATAGGTCTGCCTTTAGAGCAAACAGATCCTTGGCTTTTTATCTTTTATGATCTTGTCTGTTGTTGCAGTAGACAGAAATGCCTGGATTGCTCTTACTCAGTAAAATATCTGTTTGAATTCTGCAGCACTAACTAAAGAGCAGCCATCTTTAAACCCAACATGTTGAGCCCCTCCTTTTTTATCTTAGTCCTTCCACTAACCACCGTTCTCAATGGTGAGAGATTTTTTTTTCTATCTCCTGCTTTGTTTTCCTTTTTTCAGTAGTCTGAAATTCATTTGGTCTCTTTGAATGCCCCATTGATTCCTTCTTTTATTTCCCAAATTTGTTAAGTTAATTTCCAGACCTAAGCGCACAGGACCTCAAGAAACAAGAACATGGAAAACAAGCATTGTGCATGAAAATGGTGGAAGACATAAAATGAGCTTGTTTCTTTTGGGCTGTTTGGAGTCTTTCTTGTGTGTTTTTTTGCATGTTTGGAACCCTGTGCTCAGCCTGAGCTCATCACCTAAGGGAGGACGGCCTCTGATGAGAGGAAGAAACCACTGAAAGTGAGTGAGTCATTGATTCACTTCGGACTGGAGCTAGCAGCCACTGAGGGCCTTTCCACCCTACACTGTTATAGTGCTATCATTCCATTTTCAACATCCTGTGGAATTCTGAGGTTTGTAGTTTCCTGAGGCCAAAAAGCTCTCACGTGAAGAATTCTAAAGCCCCCCCCCCAAACCACAGACTTCAGGATTCTAAGGATGTTGAAAGTGGGATAATAGCATTATAAAAGTGTAATGCAGAAAGGTCCTATGACTCAGACCTTTTCTGCACCTCACTGTCTTCTGGCACTGGGGTGTGGGGATCACGCGAGCAGCCTCCGGCAAGAGGCTCTCGTATCCAGGGTCCTTCAGCTCCACGTGAGCTGCCTGCTCGTGCGAGAGCCCCATCTCTTCCTTCCGCAGTGCAACCTGGGAGTTTCTGAGGCTGCACTGGGGCAGGAAGCATGACTGGCACAGCTCCGGAGGCTCCACACTCCAGGTAAGTGCATGTGGGGCCCAGGAGCATGCATGATTGCGCACCATTTTCGGCTTCTAGCCAAAAATGAAAAGGTGCACAATTGGCACCTGCCGGCCCCTGGAGCATCACACAATTGTGAGTGCATTGTGCAGATCGCTCCTCACAATCACGCGACACTCCAGACCCTCTTTCGCATGGCAAATGCCATGCGAAAAGGACCTCAGTGCTCCTATGCCAAGTTTTCAACAAAGCAACCAGACCACCACATGCATTCCAAGGTTGGGGAAAAAATGGCTCTCTCAATTTCTTCCCATTGCTTTTACCCATCTGTCCTAACTCAAAATTGCAGTTTTCATTCAGAATTCTAACCTGCGAGGATAGATGACAAAAGAAACGAATGCTATATAACAAATGTCCAGAATTTTACATCTGCTCCTTGGCATGGTGGCATGATTTTCCCAACAAGAGATACCCGGACACTGAAGAAAGCTTTAGCAGGCCTTCTGACTCTGTAGCTGTTCTCTCACTCTTATAATATCTGCATTGTTGACTGCACTGTAGTTCATACTATAAGATACAAAAATATTTATTTGTGTGTCACAAATGATTGTCTTCCCACCAGTCATTATGTGAAAGCAAGCTTAGATAACCTGCGCTTTAAGTTAACTATATTTGAGAGATATTATGATCCTCAGATTATTTCAGTATATACCACAGGGGTCTGTTGAATTCAGTGGACATCTTCCAAGGCAAGTGATTTCCACAAGCTGCAACAATAAAATTAACACAAAAGGGAGCTAGCACTCTTTTCCTTCCTCTTCATAAAAAATAAAATACAGTGAAAAGGAATAAAATAAGAGATGGATGAGGTGCCAACCAATATTTTAGATTTTCCTGTCTTCTGTCAGATTAAAGGAACCCTTAAAATGAGATTATTTTCCAAAGGCAAGTAGATTAAAAAAAAGTTCTTCCTTATTTAACACACTTATGCTTGGTATTTATAGATGCTGAAGTTACTGAATAGAGAAAATACAGCGCATCTCTAGCCTTTTATTTTGTATATTCCTCAGACACTGAAATTGTGCATATATCAGGAGGGATACCAAACAATTGTGTTTCTTAGCCATTCAAAATGCATAATCAAATTGGACAGTATATTACACACATTGACTAGGAAGTATACTTAGTCTTCAAGTGGAGAAGACATACAGAAAACTATCTTTTTATTTACCAGACCAGACAATTTCTCCAGAGACTCATTCAAACTACACAAATATAGAAATGTATTTCATTTTAACTGCTGTGGCAACTTCCTGTGGAATTCTGGCACTTGTTGTTTGGTGAGGCACTGGAGTGTTCTGTCCAGAATTCTAAGTGACCCTGTCTATAAGGTAGAATATAGCACTACAATTGTGTATAGCTCCCAGCTGTATGTATGCTGCAGTAGTCTACTCTGAAGTAAGCAGGTCTCCAGGCAGGAGGGTTGGTGGTACCCAGTGTGGTAATTCATGGTATAACCCCGATGGACCTCTTCCTGCACCAGGTCATACAGAATCTTTAGTAATATTTTTTCTACTGTTATTTATAAATCATAATTCCTATATATCATTGAATGAAATGGCAATAGTAGTGACATAAATAAATACCAAAATTAAATTACATCTTTAAATATGGTATAGGGGCATATAGACAAGACTGGTACTACACAAGTTATTTAACAATACAAAACTGCCAAATTAAATGAGATGCTGCAGCAGAGAGTGTCACAATTTTTCTAAAACACCCATATTTAAAGTGTGGCCCAAGATCTCTTCAACACATAATTTTCTACAGTGGGGTTTCTGTACATTTAACATACGAGATGCTTTACCATCAACACACCCCATGCCAGGAAAGGCTACACTCACATTGGTTGAATTATTGCCTGCCTTGAAGCTATTAAAGGTGTAACAGCCGGACTAACTGAAAGAATCTCTAATCTATCCAGCAGGCTTAGGCCCAGGAACATTTCAAGATCAAGTAATGGTGTGTGCTCAGTCTTTGAAGAATACAGAAAACAAATTTGAAAACAAATTTGCTGTTCAGAATATACGATTTTTAGTGCAGAAATATTATTTTATGTATAGAAAATATGGGGGGGGTATATACAAGAAACTTTTATTTGCAGAAATACAGTTTTCTGTGTAGAACAATTGTTTTCTGCAGAGAAAACACTATTTTATGCACATCTCAAAAAAACTCAAACTACATCCCAAAGTATGAAGATTTTTGACTGGTTTGGGTTCTCCTCATCAGGGTTTCTCAACAGTTAGGAACCTCAGCTGGCATGCTGTTGGTCACATCATTGTACACAGAGTTATAATTGTGTAAAGTTGAATTATGCCTTTGTGCAATGTTCATATTCTCATTAGCAGAACAGAGGTATAACTATGGCAATTTCCACACTACACTCTTCTAGCACGATTATTCCACTTTCAACATCCTATGGAATCTTGGGGTTTGCAGTTTCGGGAAGGGCTGTCCAGCCCCTCCCGAAACTGCAAATCCCAGGATTCCATAGGATGTTGAAAGTGGAATAATCGTGCTATAAGAGTGTAGTGCAGAAATGGCCTATATCTTTGGGACCATTGCACAATTGGAGACTCCATAACGGATTGGATCCCGTTGTGCCATAAGTCCTGTTACACGAGGTGCATCATAATACCTTTGATCCTGTTGTGCAGTGGAGTCTCTGGGACACCCCACAGACTGCCCTAATATAGAATCATAGAGTTGGAAGAGACCACAACAGCCAGCAAGTCCAACACTTGCCATGCAAGAACATACCCTCAAAGCACCCCCAGAAAATGGCCACCCAGCCTCCAAAGAAGGAGACTCGACCACACTCAGAGGCAGCACATTCCACTGTCAAACAGCATTTACTGTCAGGAAGTTCTTCCTGATGTTTAAGTGAACTCTCTTTTCCTATTGTTTGAATCCATTGCCCCATGTCATGTCCTAATTTCTGAAATAGCAGAAAACAAACTTGCCCCATCTTCAACATGACATTGCTTCAAGTATTTAAATATAGCTATCATGTCACTTCTCAACCTTCTTTTCATCAGGCTAAACACACCTAGCTCCCTAAGCCTCTCCTCATAGGGCATGGTTTACAGACGCTTCACCATTTTGGTCACCCTTCTCTGGACACATTTGAGCTTGTCAATGTCATTCTTGAATTGTGGTGCCTAGAACTGGACACAGTATATGCATTGTCAGAATTTATTGACACAGCTACATCAGTGTAAAGTTACAGGCTGTAGCATCTGATACAGGATCTCAGCCTTCGTGTTTTGACTATTTTAAAAAATATGTCTGATTTCTTCCTATCCTTACTAGACTGCTAAAATCAAGTGCATTTTTTTTGGCTTAATTGCATAATTTTCTAAAAAATATTTAGATGGCAATACATGACAGTTTTAACTGAGGTCACTCCTACCATGTCTATCAAATGTTGAACATGCTTGTGCTGCTATAGAAATCATAACAAATAATCACAGATTCAAAACAACATAACAATTCCTCTAGTTTTCTGAAGCTTCTTATGGCCAGCCTTCAGTGAAATCATTGCAGAGCTTTAATTTATCAATTTTGGATTATTTTGATTTTCAGATCATTTGCCTGAAAGACTGCAAATATGCAAATAAATAAGAAGTATTTTTGCCTTTGATAAGTTTTCAGCAAAAAAAAAAAAATCCCTTTCACTATCTTAGTGATATTTTCTCCAGAGACTGATATGCTCTAGTGAAATATAAGCATCTCCATAAATATTTTGGTCTTCTGGATCACACAGGCTCCATAACTCCTGTACAAATAATGGAGAAGAAGGTAAGTCATTGCTGACATATTTAAGTAATCATAATGTCACCCCCCATGCAATTTTTTCTCCAATGTGACCTACAGAAATCAAAATATTACCAAGCTAACAGATTTAAAAACTGTTCCAATGGTATGTTTATGCCACATTCCTTAAGTGTGGAATGGGCCCTATAATGTAATTGAAACAGAAAAAGAACAAGGAAACCAAATAGTGAAATAGTGAACTATAACATGAATTAAAATGGATTTAGGGTGGGAGACTTTTTTAAAAAAAAAACTATTTAAAGCTGAATTTTTGGGCATTTGATCAGTATTGTTCTTCAAGCCATTTCCAGCTTATGGTGATCCTAAGATGAACCTATCATAGGGTTTTTTGGTGCTGAGAGTATGTGACACACCCAAAGTCACACAGTGGGTTTCCATGGCTGAGTAGGAAATCAAACTCTGGTTTCCAGTGCTATAGTCCAGCATTCAAACCACTACATCACACTGGACAGTATGGGGACACATTGCTTAAACTAAATGAGGGAGAAAGAGAAAAATGAATTTAAAAAGGCAGCAACCACCACTATAGAAGTAGCAGGTGCAAGGGATTAGCTTAAATTGCTGGAAGTTAAGAAGGTAGAAAAATCAATGTGATAGTCTTAAACACAATTATGTGAACAGAGAGGCAGGTTTGAAAAGCTACTAACTAGCTTGAATAATGGAGGAAATTACTTTTTCCTTTGATCTTGAGAAACTGACAATGTGTGAGGATATCTTTGGAACTTTCCTTCAGTTTTCTAATAAGCCAGTGGTGGGGAAGGGCCAAGCCCACAGGATCATTTTTGTGGATTTAAGAGCCTTACCAAATGCTCCTAAGTGACCTCTTCAAAGTATGAGGGACAATTTTGCTATGGTTTTGGGCTCTACTGCATCGTTTTAGGCACAGGGTTCTAAAACAGCCCAGGGAGGTAAAAATGTGGTGCCATTGCCCTCTATGTTCAACAGAGAGCATTTGGGTGACCACCAAAAAAAAAATGATTTTGGGTAGGAAATGTAGGAAGGCACAGCCCTCCAAAATCTTCTGCCTACCTGTCAAGAATTCTGCTCCCCCCATATTAAACTGTAGTGTAATGAGGAGAATCTGGAAAGCCTTGTTTTAAATTGAGGAACAAGCTAGATTGGGGTGGAAAACTGCCAGGGATGGAACAGCTACTGCACCCTGCAGGACCTTTGTGGGCTATGGTCCCCATACACATTGCAACCTCACTTGAATTTAAAAAAAAGAAAAAAAGATAAGAATTATCTTTAATTAACGATGCAGTAGAGAGGAAAAGGACTAATAAACGTATAAGAACTCCTTGCTCCTACAAAGACAAGAGTTCTCTCTCTGCTTCCCGTTCTCTGCCTCCTTCTAACAATTAGATGAACTTGGTAGACAGAAATAAGTAAGGACAGCAATTCAAAATCTGAAATTACGTAAGTTTCTAGACTGGGTGCGCAGAGCTGTATTTTAAAGACTGGTGGAGGCCAGAGTTCACTTCCCCACTCAGCCATGGAAACCCACCAGGTGACCTTGGGCATCATACAGACTCAGCTCCAGAAAACCCTATGGCAGAGTGCCTTAGGGTTGCCATAATTTAGAAATGACTTGAAGGCACACAACAATAATAATACCATTAATACCTATTTTAATGCAGTCATTTATGCACTGTTTATTACATTTCAACTATTTCTCACACCTGGGAAGATACTAAAATTATGCTTATGCATATCCTGAATAAATACCTGGAAAATCCTACAGACTGATACCCTTAAGAAATGTGGATTCTACTGAGTCTCAATCAATATTTTGGCAAAGAGATCAAAGACTGTTTTAGAACAATATATTCATAACGATCAATGGTCATTTGGTATAGAAGAATAGAGAAATGCTATGAATATCATTGCTTTGTCAGTAAGTACTCAAACGTCAACATTATTTTTAAATGCCAAAAAGCCTTTTTTTTTTTTTAATGTTTTTAAAATTCTCAGTGGTGGGAGAAATTAGAAGGCAATTAAAATAAATCCTAGAAATGTAAGTACATATTTCAAAACAGTCAAATTGCCCACGCTGCCAGTAGAACAGCTCAAATACAACCACAAAAGTGCAATAAACTGTAAAAATTCAAAATACAATATTGTATTAAAGAAATAAAAAGTAAGAGTAACTATAATATAAATCATACATATAAAGGATAGGATGACAAAGAAATTGTAGTAATCCACATTGAATGCAGTAACTCCTGTTAGGCAGTCTGGTAATTTTTAGACATGAAATCCACATGACATAAAAATCTTCCAGATGGCTAATGCATGGCTAATACCACTTTGTTTGAGTTGTATTCTTTTCCAAGATGAGAGACTACCTCAGCTTCACTCACTGTTTTTAACAACCAGAGATTAATGTTTCCAATTCCAGGCAATACAACATTCACCTGAGTATTCTTCACAATGGGCATAGGGATGTGCTTCTTCTACCACATGGTATGGGAAGGCACCCTGCATTCAGCCACACATGAGTTCAGCCATTAAAAAGAAACAGAACAAAAGTTTCTTATAGTAACCCAAGTGGGCCTTCCTCAGGGTGGAAGAGACCATCTTGTCTGTATAGGCAAGTTTAGCCTCAGCCTCTGAAACTGAAACTTCTAAAGTAACTTTTTTTGGGGACTTTTTACCTTGTTTCTTATTGCCTCTTTGCAGAATTAACTCCAGGAGCTGCCCTTCTCCACCCAGCTGTGCTTCCTTTGGGTACAAAGGCAGGGCAGAACAGTTTCAACTGCCTTCCTCAGGGTGGAAGAGACCATCTTGTCTGTATAGGCAAGTTTAGCCTCAGCCTCTGAAACTGCAACATCTAAAGCAACTTTCTTTTTGTTAACTTATTATCTAATGGAACACTATTGTTGAGGAGTAGTTTCCTTCCCATCTGGCACTACGTTTTGTGTCTGGGAAGAATACTAAGTTTTGGAAGATTACTGTAGTTCATATTATTTGTTTTGCTACATTTGTGATATTTTATATTTCATATTTCATTTCATTTGTATAATAGTTTGGATTAACATGTCTTAATTCCTAAAATATTTCTTATTGTGGGCTAGCACTATTCTTGTTAACTTAGTTTCTGAGTTATTTATTTAAAGGTCCCTTGAGGTATGTTTTTAGAGATTTATTTATTTTTGAGTTTGCTCTAATAGTTAGTGTGCATTTTTTGCCCTAACTTATAGAGTATAGTCTATGTTATATTTAGCTGTTGATATCCGTTTGTATAAGGGTCCTATTTTATTGCTTTAAGAAATTATGGTTGTAACCAGGAACCAATCAAGTCTTTTAAAGAAAGTTAGAAAATCCTCCAAACTTGGCAAAAATACCACTCTCAGTTCAATCTGGCCTTTTATTAAAATAAAGAGAGGGAAGAGAGGCAAAGTGGCCAGGTATTTAAATGGCCCGCAAGACAAAGGGAAAGAACATCAGAGTCTGTAAGGAAAGTCTCTAGACATAGACCACACTGAGAATACTACCTTTGATAATTTTGTTACTACATCTAATTTTGAACCCCACTTAATTTCAGAAGCACATAGTCCATCCAAGAGCACGGGTCAGGCCCCCAGCTTGAGTTCGAATTTGCTTCTCGAATCTAAAAATGTGGAATTAGACTCTGACAAGGTCTCTATAGATGTCTCTATATCTTCAGATCAAATAAGTGCCCCCCCAATAATGAGGACGATCTTTTATCCTTCTTTGAAAATATGCCATCCCTGGAAATTTTACGAGAAAAGGACAAGAGGGCACTGGCAGATTATCGTAAGCGTAGGGAAACTACCTTCGAACAACTTAGTGCTATGGAAGTCGATTTTCTTAACCAGCAAATGAAGCCTTGCCCCTCAGTACATCCTGATATGGATCAAAAGGTGCTAAAAGAGAATGAAAATGGTCATTGTTCAACTTTGTTTAATATGTTAAAAGACCAGTATGATTTAATAACTACTATCAAATCTAACATTGAGGTAATATGCTGGTCCATAGGGGAAGGGATATTACAGGTTGCCACTCCAAAAGCCCTAGATCCATCTAATATAAATATTAATACAGGCCATCTTGATGATCCCTTACTTCAAGATGACACTAAGTCAGATCCAATTGTTTTACAGTTAGATAAAAGATCTAAGAAAAAGGGCAAAAAGAGAAAGAAAAAAATTAAAAGGAAAGTCGTCTGTCCAAATTTGGAGAAGGAACTATTTAAAACTAGAAAGGTAGTAAACTTTAATTTTAAGAAACTGTTTAACCTTTTAGACAGCTCATCGAAGTCTTATATAAATTCGGGACAGACAGGGGATGTAACAGCACATACTGTGAAGAATGAGGCACATAATAGGTAGAGAGGTGGTACAGGAATACCTGGCCACACTGGATGAATTCAAGTCTCCGGGGCCAGATGAATTGCATCCTAGGATATTAAAAGTGCTGGCAGAGGTCATTTTGGAACCGCTTGCTATAATCTTTGAGAAATCTTGGAGGACAAGAGAAGTTCCAGCAGACTGGAAGAGAGCAAATGTTGTCCCCATCTTCAAGAAAGGAAAAAAAGAGGACCCAAATAATTATCACCCAGTCAGCCTGACATCAGTACCTGGAAAGATCCTGGAGCAGATCATTAAGCAGTCAGTTTCTAATCACTTAGAAAGCAATGCGGTAATCACAAGAAGTCAACATGGATTTCTCAAAAATAAGTCATGCCAGACTAATCTTATCCCTTTTTATGATAGAGTTACTAGCTTGATAGATGAAGGGAATGCTGTGGATGTAGCATAACTTGATTTCAGTAAGGCCTTTGACAAAGTTCCCTATGACATTCTTGCAATGAAGCTGGTAAAATGTGGGCTGGACAGGGCTACTGTTAGTTGGATTTATAATTGGTTGACCGACCAAACCCAAAGGGTGATCATGAATGGCTGCTTTTCATCCTGGAGAGAAGTGACTAGCGGGGTGCCACAGGGTTCTGTCCTGGGCCCAGTGCTGTTCAATATTTTTATCAACGACTTGGATGAAGGAATAGAGGGCATGTTCATCAAATTTGCAGATGACACCAAATTGGGAGGGGTTGCTAATACGCCAGAGGACAGGATCTAAATTCAAAATGACCTGGATAGATTGGAGAGCTGGGCCATGGCTAACAAAATGAAATTCAACAGAGAGAAGTGTAAGGTCCTACACTTAGGTAGAAAAAATGGAATACAGAAATATAGGATGGGGGACACATGGCTGGATAGCAGTACGTGTGAAAGGGATCTAGGAGTCTTCATAGACCACAAGCTGAACATGAGTCAGCAGTGTGATGCGGCAGCCAAGAAAGCCAATGCAATTCTTGGTTGCATCAACAGGAGTATGGTGTCTAGATCGAGGGAGGTACTAGTACCACTCTACTCTGCTTTGGTTAGACCTCATCTTGAATACTGTGTCCAGTTCTGGTCACCCCAGTTCAAGAAGGACATGGTCAAGCTGGAGCAAGTCCAGAGGAGGGCGACCAAAATGGTGAGGGGCCTGGAAGCCATGCCCTATGAGGATAGACTTAGAGAGCTGGGTATGTTTACTTTGCAGAAGAGAAGGTTAAGAGGGGATATGATAGCCATGTTTAAATATTTGAAGGGATGCCATGTAGAGGAAGGAGAGGGCTTGTTTTCTGCTGCTCCAGAGACCAGGACAAGGAGCAATGGATTCAAGCTGTGGGAAAGGAGATTCCACCTGAACCTCAGGAAGAACTTCCTGATGGTCAGGGCTGTCCGGCAGTGGAATATGCTGCCTCGGAGTGTAGTGGAGTCTCCTTCCTTGGAGGTTTTTAAGCAGAGGCTGGATGGCCATCTGTTGGGGGTGCTTTGAGGGTGTTCCTGCATGGCAGGGGGTTGGACTGGATGGCCCGTGTGGTCTCTTCCAACTCTACATTTCTATGATTCTATGATCATAGAGGAAAGCTGTTGGCAAAATCAGCAAGCTCAATTCAGGCGGACTCAAATAACTCTTTAGGTTCTTTGATGAAGGGTAAGTTACCAGATAAATCAGAGGAGACTGGTATCAATAATATGGCCCAGCTGAATAGAAGGGAAAACAAGCAGAATTCATATGCCCCTCAATTAAACCCCAATATTCCTCCTTTAGTCCTTAAAAAGACCTCAACTGGCTTTTATCAATTACCCTAAGCCATATGGCTTTATTTCTCAATCTTATAGAAACCATTTCCCCCAAAGCCCTGGGGATATTTTTTCTAAAAGAAGAGGACATAGAGAATATCCAATATTTGTTTTATTATTATCTGATGGCCAGAACTTTAATAACTTTTAAGGACGATACTATAGCTTTAAAGCTATATAACCTAAAGAAAATGTTTCTTCGACAACATATAGAAGTTACAAGAGTTTTTTTCCCATGTAGCACCATACCCTTTATTAGTAAATACATCAGCCTGTAGAAAAAAGTTAGCATCTGAGAAATCTGGTAAGATTGCTCAGATAGCTGAGGAAGTTGATTTAATCTGTTTAGATGATATACGGCCAAACTTTGAAACCTCTCACAACATACAGAATTCCCCAGATAATGTACTAGTGGATGAAACGCATGAATTCAGCTTAATAGAATCATTCACAAAACTCCCTCTTTTAGATAAATTATTCATCATAGGTAGATTGAACTTGCTTCAAGCCAGATTGAATAAATTATGTGAATCTGAGTATATAGCTGATAGTGTGATTACACAAGTTGATGAGCCGGTCGCTACCCCTATTAACCGTCCGGTGCTTAATAATGATGATATTTCACATAGTAATTTTTTGTCCAATAACTTTAATATTTCTAAAATAGGAGATATCAGGAATTTGTTTAAAGTGACGGATATCACTAAAACATCAAGGAATTATCTTCAATCAAACCCAATATCTATAGATCCATCTTGACCTTTTACAGACTCACTTAAAATGCTCTCTTGGAATGTAGCAGGATGGTTTAATAAGTTACAGGATGAGGATTTTCTAATATATCTACAGACACATGACATTATTCTTCTTCAAGAAATATGGGTTCCAGATGGATGTATCATAAACCTTCAAGGTTTTACTTCCTATACCATTCCAGCTAGGAAGGTTATGAAGTTTGGAAGGCCCTCTGGAGGGCTTTCTATTTTGATTTCGACCTCACTTAATGCTGTTATTTCTCAATTTCATTCATTAAGTTCTTCTAATTTCTTAGTCTTAACAATCTCTAATATACTCCCTGAAATATTGTGCATTATTTGTGTGCATATCCCCCCAGGTAAATCGGGCACTAAGGAACATTCACCCTGGGATAAACTGAGTCAAATTCTGGAGGAACTAGATATTCTATCCCCTAATCCTTGGGTGATTATAGGAGGATATTTTAATGCCAGGATTGGCTTGGCTTCTCCTGATAACACAATTTTTGGATTATGTTTGGATAATGTGCCAGAAATTTCCCACAGGGTGGCTTTGGATACAACTGTTAATACTGCTGGGAAACGTTTTTGTGAAATAATAATAAAATACAACCTTCAACTCTGTAATGGTCATGGCCTAGGAGACCCAAAAGGTTACTATACATTTATTTCTCCTAAAGGACATGCTAGTACTGTAGATTATCTTTTAGCCACCAGCCCTGTTCCTATATTTCGTGACTCATTTGTAATAACTCCTAGAGCTGAAAGCAATCATCATCCCCTAGAACTGCTTTTGGTTAAATCTGGCCCCTTAATCGCCCCCAGTAGAGTGGATGGGTCTAATTACTTGGTCCTGGGAAGCAGGCAACTGAGATGGAATGAACAGCTTCAAAATACCATTATTAATATCCTAGAATCCCTTGAATTTGTTAATCTCAGAGTGAATGTACTCTATTATTCTGATAATGACATTGAATCATACAAAACCTTATTATCCTCTTTAAAGCCAATTCTGATGTCATCCTCTATTCCTAAAATTCTTAGGTTGAAACCCCGGGCGTGGTTTGATGAGGATCTCGATAAATCTAAGAAAGCATTAGCTAGAGAATTAAGTAATTTAAAAGCAGAGTCCGCAAAGGAAGTTACGAAAACACAGTCACATATAGCACGGCTGAAAAGTGATCATAAAACATTGTTAAAGGAAAAGAGATATAATTACGATGTAACGCAATGGAAAGAATTAGGCCATGCAGCCTCCCAAAAAGACTCACAGAAATTCTGGCATATTATTGCACAAGTGACCAGAAGGGTAGATTATTCCCTGGAAGCAGTTATTCAAGCTAATGTATGGGAGAAATATTTTGCTAACATGTATAGTTGTAAATTTATTTCACCCCCTCAAGTATCCCTTTCTAACTTATCTAAATTTCCAGATTGGTTAGAGGTCACTCCGGATCGAGTTAAAAAATGATGGCCAAACAATCATCTAATAAAGCTCCTGGGGAGGATTTGATCCCCATGGAACTACTTAAGGCAAAACAAGAATATTGGGCTCCTGTTTTGGCCAATTTGTTTACATATATAAATAAATCTGGATGTATACCTGAGGGTTGGAGATTGAGTATTATTGCTCCTATACATAAAAAGGGAGATAAAAAAGATCCCGCTAATTATAGGCCAATTAGCCTCTTAGACATTCCCTCCAAATTGTATGCACGTTTTCTTTTGGAACATTTGGAGGACTGGGCTGATAGGTTAAATTTGATATCGGAAGCCCAGACTGGTTTTCAAAAAGGGAAATCTACCATTGGTCTGTGTTTTGTACTTAATTTTTTGATCTGTAAATATACTCTAAATATGAAACAAAAACTTTACGCTACTTTTATAGACCTAAAGTTAGCTGTTGATTCAATTTCTAGGGACTTGCTATGGCATAAACTTGAAATCGCTGGCATTGATTGTCATCTTTTACATCTTGTCAAGGCTCTGTATACTGACACCTCAATACAGGTCAAAGTTGACCTAGCAGGCCACCTCACTCAGAAGATAAATACTTCTGTGGGTGTCAAATAGGGCTGTATTTTGGCGCCCTTTTTGTTTAATTTTTACATCAATGACGTAGTAAAAGAGTTAGAGGGCCTACAGTTCACCCCAGTTACTATTCTTGATCAAAACTTTCTCTGTTAATGTATGCAGATGATATCATCCTTATATCTAGAACCCGGGTGGGCCTGAGACGCTTACTTGCCAAGCTCTCGTCATACTGTAAGAGAATTGCCTTAACAGTAAATTATAATAAAATTCAGGTCATGGTGTTTGGTAAGCATCCTAAAATACATACCTGGCATCTAGATGAGTATATAATAAAACAAGTGAAGACTTTTAAATATCTGGGCATGACTTTCTCAGAGACATCCTCTTGGAAACAACATCAGGTAAACATTAAAATGCAGGCATATAGATCAGCCAAAGCAATTTTGAGTTTTGCTGCTAATAGGGGAGGGAATCTTGTAAATCCAGCTCTAACAGTTTTTAAAGCTAAAACGTTGTCACAGATTCTTTATGGGGCAGAGATCTGGGGCACATCCAAGGTTTCTGGCTTAGAATCAGCTCAGAACTACTTTCTAAGGGCTTTATTAGGTCTTCCTTGGGACATTCCTACTGCCATGATCTGTTTAGAAACCTCTATTTTGATCTTAGAAAGTCAAATAGATAAAAGGTCTCTGTGCTACTGGTTTAAGGTTCAAGAGATGCCACTTTCTAGATTCCCTAAAAAATGTTTGCTGGAACTCAACAACGGGTTACCTGTCAAAAATTGGATACATGCAGTAGCCCAATTAATTATTAAATATGGGCTCGCAATTGAAGACCTAAAAGGACTCGATCAGTTTGCAAGGAAGAAATTAATTAATAACACAATACGGGAGGTTGCTATGTTTAGACTTGCACACTCTCCAAGGTTCCCCGTGTGCTCCCCTATATTATAGACTTAGACAATTCGGTTACCATCCTGACTATTTTAACAACTTAACTTTTATTCAATTGCGTTGTGCGTTTACAGAACTAAGATTAAATATGTTTGAGTCATCTGAAAGAGATGGAAGGCTTAATAACGTACAAAAAACCTCTGCAGATGTTTAGCTGGCTGCCCTTAATCAGAAGATTTAATTCACTATTTAGTCTGTTGTCCTTTGTACAGTAGCCCAAGGGAATGATTCATTTCACCTTTAATTCAGAATAGATTTTTTTGGAACTTTCAAGAAATGGTTCTTTATATTCTAATGGACACAGACAAATATGTGACTTGGCGTGTGGCTTTATTTGCTACTGCCGCAAAAAAAAATTAGAAAGAAACATCTGGTAGAGATAGCTGTATTTTGCAATGGTGACAACTTTATATAAAATGCTTAGTTTCCGACCCTTTTGTGATTTTATCAAAGTGTATCACCTATGCCAAGGTTTTTAACTGTAAAATTTTATAGTTTGTTTGTTAACTTGTATTTTTGTATTTTTAAATGACATTGTTATTTTTTTCATTTTATTGTATTGTTCAACTGTTTTATTGTTGTTTTTGCAACGGCCACTGGCCAAAAGCAATAAATAAATAAATTCAATTATAGTAACCCAAGTGTGTTCTTTGATCCAAAGGTAGCTCCAACAAATTGTTCCAATTTCTATGCATTCAGTATGGCCCATCCTATATCTTTTCTTTCTTGACTTCAGAGGGATCAGGTGGCTTCCACATTACTGAGACTGTGAACTTATTTTGGGTTTAGTCAGATCAGCTATCCAAGGTGCTGAATGTGCTGTGGAGCTAAGGTTCTGCAACTTGGAAAGCTTTAGAGTTCAAACTACAATGGCTTAAAGTGTTTGTCTTTAAGTGTGGCAAAGATCTAGTAGGCCACCTTCCATTGGATAACTATGTCAGCAGGTGGCCTAAGTACGCTCATTATTGGCCTCTCTCCAGCCTTGTTCCTTAATTTGGTTCATGAGACAGCACTAAAATCCATCAAGCAAAGACTATGGGATATCACTTTCTGCAGTCTTCGGGCAAATTCGTCTCATCCTGCTCATCCAGTGCTTTAGTATGTGGGATCCTTCTGTTAGACTCCTTACTTGACTGTGCCAAACTATTGCATATTATTCACTAAGGCCAGATGCAATGCTTTCCCCTCAGAATTACTTTTTGGCAGATTTCTGGGTTGCCCACTTCTTCAAGGCTTTGTCCTTGCAGGTCACAAGATGTTGAATCAATGTTGCATATTTTTCTATCTTGTATTTTCTGTAGTCAGAGTCGCCATCACTTGATCTCTCCCTTATTGAGCTGTATGTCAGGCCATTCAGAAAAATTCTATGTAAAAGTCCTGTTGGAGGACATATGTCTGAACGTAACGCTATCAGTTGTTAAATTTCTGTCATCAGCTATTAAGATCAAAAGAGAGAAGTATCAAAACTATGTCAGGATACTGGCAATGCACTTTAAGATCAACCTAATTCTATTGTTTTAATGAGATGGAATTAATGAATACCTGTTTATATTTTACCTAATAATCCATATTGTCTATGATTTTAATTTACTTCATGTACTTTTATACTATTTTATACATCTATGTCCTATTTTATGCTTTTATATTCTGTTTATAGTCTATCCTATTTATATATATATCCTATTTTTAGTAGGTGTATTTTTCTATACTGTACCATCAGATGGTTCACTATGTTGGGTCTATGGACCATAAAATAAAGTTTGATTTGATTTGATTTGAACTACAGCCCAGAGCAGAGTTGCTGTTCCACTGACAGGGAAGCCATCAGTCACCATTGCTTTATTCTTAGAAGTCCCTGTGGGTGTTCAAGGGACACTCATAAAAGGGAGGTGATAGTAGGCATAATGTGAGCTGAGTGCAGTTCATCTTTGTATCAAAAACTTACTTTCTGTTGCATTCAGAACAGCAGAACTCATGGGTGGATCAGGGATTGGACAGGGTGCCTCCTCATGCCATTCAAAGCAAAATGGAGTTTAAAGCATGCCTTTCTGGATATAGTGAAAGAACTTTCTTTCTCACCCTTTTTTCCAAAATGTACGAGATCCATTTCTCCTCATTGATTGGATCTGGAAAACATTTGTAAACCAGCTCACAAATCCAAGGCTATTTGATCTTCTTGAAGCCTAAATCAGCATCTCATGCTTAGATGTATCTAGGTCATGTCTGCCTACTTTCAGCAATTAGGATGCTTATATGTGAGAGATCAAACATTTTGCAAGTATTTGTTAAGTATAACTAAGTATTCATCCATTTATTTTATTTTAAACCTGGGAGTTTTCTGATCACTGGATCTTTAGCTGCTTTATAGGAAGAAAGGATTGTTAACTGCAAACTATCTGCTATATTCCTTTTTGCATTTCTTGAATTTTAATTAAGGAGAGTAATCGGCACATCTATTCTATATTTCTGAATCAGTCTGAGTGTCTCTGAGTCAGTCTGAGTACTTTCTTAATTCAAAAAGTAAACTGAGTGTATGTGTCACCTTAGACAAGCAGGGGGCAATTCTACAAAGAAAGATTTTAGCACAGAAATACCTTGTGATACTGTTTTCTTCCATCTATCCCCCATCAGCAACAAAATTAAATAATGAATTATAGTTAACAGTTGGTAGTCTACATCTAGAGGACATACATTTTCACTGTGCAATGTAGGGATTTATTCTGTGCATATAACGCTGATTAAGTAGCTTATCTGCGCAGCATAGAGATTTCTTTAAATGTGTGGAATGGTGGACCATACTTATTTCACTGACCTCCACAGCACGTCCCTGCTAATTCTTCATCTTCTGCCTCACCAGCCATAAATGTTGATAGGTTTCTGACAGCTAAGTAATAGGCCATTAGGGAACATATAACCACTTGAAATAAAAAGAGAAATTGAGAGAGCACCATTATTTTAACGAGTGCAACAGTTCCAGACAATGGCTAATCACATTGTTTCCATTCAAGACATCTTCTGGAGAGCTGCGGAGGTGTTTGGTTTTTTTTTCCCCCCACTTTGCCTACCCGCTGATTTTCCCTTTAAAGTGGTACATAGCTTAAATCTATCTGAATGGTAACTGAATTCTGATTTCGTTAATAATTCTGACACATAAAGATTGACCAGGAACAAGAGGCACTGCAAAAAGTAGACTGAGTAAACAAAATGGAAGTGAGGTAAGAGGTAAATACCAATACATCGGTTTCTTCTATGTGCTATAACAATTTATTATCGCTGTTGTGAGGCACAGGCCTCCCGCCCTCAGTGTTCATTACTCCTAATTTGCAATGTCCTTTGATCCTTTCACAACAATGCCAAAGGAATAAGAGGGGGAAATCCTACATGGTCCCCACTGGTGAAGCCAATACCTATAGATAGCAAGTTAAAATGAAATAAGCAGTTTCTACGGAAATTCTTGTAGAATTTGCCATAGCAAATACCCAAGTGCTATAGGGTAAATTTTGCACAAAAATGTACATCAGGGTAAATTATGTCTGATGCACATTTCGGTGCAAAATTTACCCAGAACTATCATGTAGTCCTTCTTGGAGATTGTCACTTATATAGGAGTGGGCAATGTACCAAAATGTCATACAGTTGTATCATTTGAAGTTTTCTTTTTATACACAGAAAGTATCTGGGACAAAAAAGGTTAAGTATGAGACAGTGGTTTGAGTGTCAGTCTTGGACTCTGAAAGTCCCAGATTTCGAATTCCCACTTAGTCATGGAAACCCACTAGGTGACCTTGGGCAAATCTCACTCTCTGAGTCTCAGATGAAGGCAATGGTAAACCTTCTCTGAACAAATCTTGGCAACAAAACCCTATGACAGGATCATCATAAGTTGCAGTTGACTTGAGGATGCATAACAACAACAACAACAACAACAACAACAGAACAGAATCTTTGGACAGGGGAGATTATTTTTTTTCCAATCAATTTAATTGCTTGGGCAAACTAATAAACTCACAAAACATTAATGAGAACTAATATATAGCACTTTGACTGTCACTATTACTACTGTTGATTATAATAGTTGCCTCTGTAATGAATTTGTGTCTTGCCATCTGTTTCATGTTATAAAATATTTTTTTAAAAATTAAAACGCTGTTGTTAATTGCCATCAAAGTGGCTCTGATTTATTGTGATGCTATGACAGACAGACTTCCAAAATAACTTGCTATTCAAGCCATTTCCACATAGGCTTAAAGAAACGGTGCAGAGCATCCTCCAGAGAGGACGTCTGCACCTGGGAGCAGACTGGACCGGACCTACTTACTGTAGATCCGCTCCTCAGCCCGCTCCCGAATTACCTGAAGTGGTCGTCCAGCATGCTTTTGAAAGACCGCTTGAAAGAGGTCTTTCAAAAGCATGGAACACGCCACTCCGTTCCCTTGCTCTGGTGCGAGCCTGCGATCTGCCGGGGGTGGGCTTTAGGCTGGCGAGTTTCAACGGTTGGTGGAGAGCCTCCACCAACTGGAAGCCACCATTTTCATCCCTGGAGCAGTGTGGAGCGGTGGCCACACACTGCTCTGGAGCAGCCTGGACCCAAGCATAGAGCCCAAAGGTCCGGTAAGTACCAGCACGGGGCGATTCCCTCGCCCCATGTGGAAATGGCCTCACACTCATGTCTAACAAACTCATGGCTGTGGCTTCCTAGATAGAGTCTACCTACTTCTGATGTGGTCTTCCTCTTTTCCTATTGCCTTCCACTTTGTTATGCGTTACCATCTTTTCCAATGAGTCACATTATATCATAATATGCTCTATCATACTTTATGATGGTCTCAGTTCAGTCATTGTGGCTTCTAAGGAGAGTTCAGACTTGGTGTGCTTCCTAAATCATTCATTTGGTTTTCTTGGATGTCCATAGTATCCACAGAACTCTCCTGCAGCACTACATTTCAAATAGGTTGATTCTTTTCCTACCAGCTTTCCTCACGGTACAACTTTCAAAAGCATACACTGAAGTCAGAAATAGAGCAGGAACCCCCCCCAAAAAAAAATCAAGGAAGGGAAGAAGGAATCAAGGAAGGACACATTTAAAGCCAATCCACAAAGTTTATTCTTTTTGTTCGGGGTCAACGCATTTTTCTCTGAGGTGAACCTTAGAGAAATGGAAAGAAAAAGATGTTTCCTTAACTTTGAAATGCATTTCAAGATCTTGCCCTGGAGGTGTGAAGTATTACCCTGATGATGGCTCAAAATTCCAGAGCTGGAGGGAACAGAAGCTTCCAGAAAACCTCACAAAGAGAATGTGCCCAAAGAGAGGCCCTTTTCACATGCGGGGGAGAAATGGGGCAGCGCACGCCTGCAAATCTACATGGGGCACTGCGACAGGGTAGAATGCTCGTGTTTAATAAAAACCACATGAAATGTATAAATGTATGGGCATTTTCTGGTGTCCAGTTGGTGCTGTAAGATCAGACTCTGGCCCTTTCCACACGGGGTAAATAACACGGCGTAGCACGACCTCGACCAGAGGTCATCTACACCTTGGAGTACGCAGAGTCAGTTTAAAATTTGAGGTTCCACACCTCAAACCGCCCTGATGCAGCCGTAAAGGGTGGTGCCACATGTTTTTTAAAAACCACATTTCATGTGGTTTTTATTAAACACGAGCATTCTACCCCATCGCAGCGCCCCATGTAGATTTGCAGGCGCGTGCAAGCGCATGCCTGCAGAGCTGCTGGGGGGTGGGCTTCTGGCTGGTGAGCTTCTCCAGTTGGCGGAGAGCCTCCGGAAGCCATAAGCTGCCAGTTTGGGCACCGCCAGACGCTGCCGGACGCCACTGGAGTGTGGAGCGGTGAACATGCGCTGCTCCTCACGGCGACGGAGTTACCCGGATTCAGGTAAGCTCCGTTTCCGCTTAACAGCTCCCTGACTGTAGCATTTCTTGCCAAGGAGAATTAGACTGCCTCCATCTGTTTTGAGCTTCCAGCAGGCAAGTAAGAGGGTGCCGTTCCTCATGGGCTTTGGTGCTTGAAACTGCCCTGTGTGTTTTGTCTCTTTTTAAGTTATTTTTAGGACTATTTTTGTTTGTTTTTAAATAGTATTTCAGTTTGGTATTAATGCTTTTATCTCTGTATAGTTTTAAATGTTTTTGCATGTAGTGTATCACCTTGGAGGCCCTGATGTGCTGGGAGGTGATATAGAAAGACTTTACACAAAAGCACAAACAAATCTAATAGGTGAACCAATCTCTAAGTGGGCACTGTGTACAGAAGGAAATTCTGATGCCTCACTTTCTTATGTCCAACTTAAAACATGAAAGAAGAGGTAGAAGTGCATCCTCTCACTTTGCCTTTATATCCAAAGTGCGAAGTGGGCCCAAGTATCTATCTCTCTGCCATTTCAACTTGGAGCTGGAGACAAGAGATGGAGATTTGTTGTAACTTTGCATTTCCACAAACCAAGCAGAAGCCAAAACAAATCCCAGATGAGGAAGAGAAAAAGTTCATTTCTTCCCTGCTTTGGCTTCCAGTTCTGAGGAAGCTTGGGTGCCGTCTTGTTCATGAAGCCCTGGCTCCACTCATCATGGCAAAGGTGGCAAGAAAGATAATCTGACCCTGGTTTTGCTGATCCAAATATCGCTCAGCTTCTGAATGAGACTGGTAGACATTTTCTAGAAACAAGTCATTAAGCCAGAATAAGGGTTTGAAAAGTACTAAGGTAGGATACTACCATTCCTTATCGGTATGACTACTACAAAGAAGAAATATTAACTTAGGATGCCCAAGGAAGAAAATGAAACTCAATCCCTTCCCCTAATTTTTTGCTCACTTTATTTTCAACTGCAGTGATTTTTTTATGTTTCAACATGGTAGTAAGCAGAGATCAGGGGCTAATCCAGACAGGCAATTTGTGCTGCATGGTGCTGTGCCATTTAGTCTGAGTTCTTGGCAGTTCGTGTCACTTCTTGTTGGTTCCCTGTTCAAATCAAACACTTAAATGGTCCTTTTGAAAAACTTTTTTAAAAAATGCAGCACATTTTAGTTCATTTGGGGGTGTCTTACTTGTGACATGGGTTGTGGTATTAGATGTGGGTGTCTCCATTACCTTCATACCTCACCCCATTTTGCTTCCAGATGTGTGTTCCAAATGTCTTGCAACCCTCACATAGTTGCTTTTCTCCTTTTAAACTTTTTTTTAAAAAA
The DNA here is from genome assembly GCA_948472985.1 of Iguana delicatissima. Classification (NCBI taxonomy): domain Eukaryota; kingdom Metazoa; phylum Chordata; class Lepidosauria; order Squamata; family Iguanidae; genus Iguana; species Iguana delicatissima. Next base: position 207,984 of record CAOKZL010000119.1, read on the forward strand.
ACTCTGTCTAAAATCTTCAGCATTGTTTGGTATAAATGTCTATAGTGATATCACTGTGTTTCTCTTTGGGGCAATAACCTAGGACTCTTTCACACTACACAATTATAGCACTATGATTCCACATAAATTGCCATGTCTGCATCTTATGGAATCATATGGATTTTAACCCAGTTATAACAATATATGGGCTTTTTGGACACTGCAGAAGGAGGTATTCATACCTCATATCTCCTCCTGCAACATCCTCACCCTGAGTATGCAACAACAACCAAGGGCTTGTTGGTATGGCTGCATCTTATCTTTTATCTCTGGATACTGAAAAGCAGTTAGGGACCCTTTCACACTACACAACTTAGTTCTATGGTTCCTCTTTAACTGCTATGGCTGCAATCATGTGGAATTCTGGGGTTTACAGTTTTGTGAGGCATTGCAGCTTATTGGCTCAGAATTATAAATACACCTTCCTAAACTTCAGAGGCCCAACACTGTTTCTGGAAAAATTCAACTATATTAATGCAGCAGCTCATAGTATTTGTACAAAAAGTCCTCTCCGTGGAAGAGCGATCAGCTTCCTTGGACATGATTCGGCAAAGGAGGCAGTGGGCTGCAAATGCATGAATAATACCATAGTCTGTGTCATTAGGTGCTGGGCCCAAATAAAATGAAGCACATCAATGTGTTAGGTGTACACATGGATTTCAAATTAAAACTGTACAGAAACATAACATAACATGACAGGAAAAAGTGCTTCATTCAGGTAAGGAGCAAAATGTTGCAGTTAATTGACAGGAATTGCTGGAAATGACTAAGTCAAGGAAAACACCATTTGGAAAGCAAAAATAAAAATGATACAACAAAAACTCCCACACTCCAATGCATTTGGCAAGTCTGGATGAGCCCAATTGTAAGATACTGTTTTTTCCCTGTGAAGAATAGGCTACTACAGAGGTCTCTTTAAAAAAAAAAAATGTTTGAATCCAGTGGGGTCCATCTACTGTAAGGCCCTATTTGAGTGTTCTTTTCTCAAGCAATTAATATTGTGTGGCTGAAGAATAGTCCAATCACTTTTACCCTGGTAGATTCATAACCCATGAACTAAGTAGTGATGTCTGCAGTAGGGAAGCACATGGATAGATTTTCCTCCCATCTCAATTTGGTTCCAGGTCACAGGGAAAGTCCATGCATTTTCAACAGGCTTTTCCCTTGCAGACCTTACCCGTCAGTGCTCAAATGGGGCATATTTCAGGATGAAATAGGTTCTAATCCATTCCACCTCTCATACATAGTGCTAACTGCCTGAAGAATCCATGCCAAAGTAAGGGCTATATCAGGACTACAGTGGTCCAGAAGGCTAATTTAGGATGTATAAGGACACTAGTTTCCTGAAGCTAATAGCCCTCATATCATTCATACTAGTAAATCACATGGTTTTCATGCATAGTGTTAACAGTTCAGGTCCTAGCATCTGCATTTCTGGGATCCCATGTAGGATAATGAGACAGAGTTTGGAGACCTGCTGTCAAACATAAATAGATATAACATCTGTTCAGTGACTCAGAGGCCATTTCCACACTAGACTATTGTAGTGCTATTATTCCACTTTCAACATCATACGGAATCATGGGGTTTGCAATTTAAGGCTGGGCCAGGATTCCACAGGCTGTTGAAAGTGGAATAATAGCACTGTAACAGTCTAGTGTGGAAATGGCCAGATATTCCATGTCACAATGACTTCTATGTTGAGCATTCAAAATGCCCGTCATGGGATAAGTTTTTTCTTACTTTCTCTGTTTGTAATGAAGACACTGGCCTGCATCCTGTTAGTGACATCTAAAGGCATAAGTTGCACTACACATCAGAGTTAATTTTGTGGGCATTGTACAATACTCACATCTAGCTGTCAGTGGCAAAAACAGAGTTCTTCACACAGAACTTATCCATGTGATAGTGCATTAAATTCTGTGCATTGTGTATTGCTCTTCCACAATGGAATGGCAGTCATGAACATTGGCCATTTATTCACCTATCTTATACTATGTTGTTATTCCATATTGGAATAACTATGTTGTTATTCCATATTGGAACTATGTAATGCCAGTGTAATGTAATTCTGCAGTGCCAAAGTAATGTAGGCTCTCAGCTAATATGTTACATTACTGTTGATTTTTTTTTTTTACTGTACTTTCTGTATCACTTAAAACTATCTCTCTTAAGTAAAAAATCAGGATTTTGCTTCAAGGGTCCATATACTAAATGTGATATTGATGTTCATTAGCTCTTCATTTCACATAAATACAAATCAGTAACTCTTCAGATTAGTCACTAATGTCTATAACAATACCTGCCAATTAAAACACACCCTGTTAAAGCTTTCTTTAATTAAAATAAATATTTAAATGCAAAACTACATAAAATTTTAGTGAGCTTGAAAGGTGAAGACAAGTTTTAAAATCTTTATAATAGTTCAGACTTAATTATTTATTGTAGAAATCTTCTTGATTAAAAACAAGGAATGAGACTACGTGCACTAAGATTCTTGTCTCTCACTCTTGCAGTTTTCATGCTATGAAAACACTTTCTATTTCATTTCTTTATATGTCTCCTGGTGACAAAACGATAGCATGCTTGTCATCAGTCACTTCTCATGCATCTAAGAAGTCATAAATAACCCTGAAGTCTCGCTTGTCATCCAGCTGATATGCAGTATTTGGAAATGCATGGCATTACAATCAAAAGCACAATTCTGCAAAACAACAGACTTTGGTCTGGCATTTTATTATGTTTCTGTGGTATCAGTTACTTAGTACATTTTACTACATTAGGTTTGTTTGTTTGTTTGTTTGTTTGTTTGTTTGTTTGTTTGCTACAGAAACTGGACTGTGCCAAGCTTGGGCTGATGTCATCTGCATTAGCAGCTATACCCTCTCTGCCTCTTCATCCTGAACCAGAAATAAGAATCAGCAATCATGTCAGTGATGAAGAGGACCAAACAGAACCCTCTTTGCTTCTGTCAGGATGAGGTTGGCTCCTCAGTATTCACTGAACTGCAGAGTAACTGGAAATGCTGCCTGAGAGCTGGAGGCAATATCCGTGCACATTCAACATTCAGCTATAGAAATTTGTGAAACCATGAGCCTATTTCAGTACATCATGGTATATGTTGTTTCAGGGCAAAACCAATGTTTTCAAAATGAAATCGAATACTATTTTGTTTCCATTTTTATCTCCCACTATCATTTGTTGATTCAGTGAACTTGTGTGGATTCAGGTTTGAGAAATGAGAAGATATACCACAATATAAATGCATGTATGTATGTATGTATATATGTGTGTGTGTGTTTATATAAAAAAACTGGTTCAAGTCCACTTGCTGTGCTTTGTTACAAAACCAGTGGTGGAAAAGTCCACCCCATCCCTATTAGGCATAGTGCTGAATCCTCTTGTTAATCCCAACTAAATTAACATTATTGTATCAATAGCATTTACCAATAGGTTGATTTCCCATTCACCAATTGATTATGGGTCTACTCAAATTGGCACTAACTAATAGGATTCAGGACACAGACTACAGAGAACATATGAACATCCTGATATAAGCAAGCAAACACACAGCAATATGAAGACTTTTGTTTATTTTTGTTTTTGATTTTTGTTCCCTATGAGAAGCAACTTAGGAAGCTAGGCGTGTTTAGTCTGATGAAAAGAAGATTAAGAGGTGACATGGTAGCCATGTTTAAATATCTGAAGAGATATCATGTTGAAGATGGAGCAAACTTGTTTTGTGCTGCTCCGGAGACTAGGACATGGAGCAATGGATTCAAACTATAGGAAAAGAGATTTCACCCAAACAGCAGGAAGAACTTCCAGATAGTAAGAGCCATTTGACAGTGGAATATGCTGCCTTGGAGTGTGGCGGAGTCACCTTTTTGGAGGTTTTTAAACAGAGGCTGGATGGCCATATGCTGGGAGTGCTTTGAGTGCATAGCAGTGCATGGCAGGGGGTTTAAATTGATGGCTGTTGTGGTCTCTTCCAACTCTATGATTCTATGATTCTATTTATTTAGATTTTTTATTCCCTGCTCTTCATCCACTTTCAGTCTCTCAGAGCAAATTGTTACTTTGACAGTTCCTTGCCTTTGGGTTTACAATCTAAATAAGACAGGACACACAAGGAAAAGCAAACGGCAGTCTGGAAGGGGATTAAGTCCAATAGATACTGCTGGTTCTTCTCTCCCTCTGAGACAAGGGCAGTGGCAGTTGGAACGGAGGAAGGCCTTTCCATTTTGTTCTGGGCCGAGGCATACCGGAGCTGTGTCTGCCTCTTCTTGTCTCCCTCTGCAGCCAGGATAGTGGCAGTTGACATGAAGGAAGGGCCTTTCGCCTGCTTCTGGGCCTAGGCAAGATTCTTACATCACTTAAGTATTTATTAGTACTGTTGGGAGGATAGGTTTATTTTGATACTATGTACTTGAAAGAGAACTTTACTCCATCTCTGGTGGCATTTGCACTTTACATGTATCTGAAAGTATAGGAAGGTCACGAGCATTCCTCACGATAAACATATTCCTGTGAACTGACTGTTACTGCAGTTTAGACCTCCTTGGGGACACCCCTAGATATCATTTTGATATCAAACAATTTGGCTTTCCTTGCCAGCCCGCTCCACGTGTTTGCGAGGCCACCAGACAAGCATCCAAACAGGCACGGTCAATAGTTGCTGGACATTCCATTCTCCACCTCGGCAGGCCAGAAACAGCCGGCTCGTCACTTCAGGGACCTCTCCAGCAAACACCTCATTACATATGTGCAATACTAACAAAAGCTTCCTGCCCCGAGCAGGCTACTGGACAAAGGTTGTGCCATCCACTGGTAAGCGCTGTGCATTTGCAGACTGGCCACACTATTGTTAATTCAGCTCTGATTCCATCATGCAAAGTTGTGACCTTTCCGAGACATTGTCTCGCATCCAAAACTCATTGTTGTTCCCCAAGTAAGGCAAAGCCTGCAGTCACAATTCACCCTATAAAAACCCCTGATTCCGAGACCTTCCTCGGATTGCTCGACCCGCTCCAGAGTTCCATCCCGCCTTGCCGCTTTTCTGAGCTCCCCTCAGCTAATTGAGCTGACTTCCTCTCCGCATCCCCGGCTTTTCTCCTAAGGTCCAGGACTACGAGACAGGTGTCGTATCACCCATTTCCCTCTGAAAACCCTCTCTCTCTCTCTCTAACCCAATTTCTGATTCCGTAGTTATCTGTGTGGCTGTGGTGTTTTTAATATTTGTCTTTATTCAATAAAACATCATTTTTATTACTTTAAACCCGTCTGGCTGCTTGACTGACCTGACCCCGTAGATGCTGGGTTGCAAGATCCTGCTAAGTTACCCTGCCTCTCGCTAGCTTAAGTGAGCGCTCCAGCTAATTTCCCCCAAGATTATGTTATATTGTTTGGTTATGTAGGTGTCCCTCCCGGGACCCCCAGAGAACAGGGTAACATGACACCCATCTTTGGAATCATGTCTGATTGCAGCAGAGCATGTCACTTGAACTGCTCTCCTGCCAGCCTGTGAAATGTCCTTCACCTACTGGGGGTGGCATAGACAATCTTGTAGCCTTATCATACTGCACTGCTACAGCACAATTATTTAACTTCTACTGCCGTAGCCATATTCTGTGGAATTCTGGAGTTCGTAGCATAGTGATACCCAAGAGCTTTCTGGTGGGGAATACTAAATGCCTCTCCCTAAACTGTAAATCCTAGGATTCCATACAATGTTGCCATGGCAGTTAAAGTGGAATAATAGCACTGTAACAGAGTAGTGTGATAGGGCCCTTGGTCTCTACTTAAACTGATTCGATCTATTATAGCAATCTGATATGGCATCAGTCCAACCGGGGATTAAGCACTAATGTGGTATTCTGTACTTTGGCCTCTATTTGTGATGCCTTATTTTGATAAAGAAATCTCTCAAATAGGTAACTAGTTGTCTGGCCTTTTCCCTTTCCTTTTCCCTGGCTTCCAGAAAGATAAAAATCATGAAGTAACAAATCTAAATGGAGGACTTCAACATAATATTCAGTTCTTATTAACATTTCTCTGAATATCTCTGTTTCCATCATGAACATTCTTTTCCCATGGCAAATCAGACAGAAAAAAACCCCTGCAAAGCAGACATGATAATACTTTCCATCTTGAACCACTGGAAAATATCAACATCAATCATCCTCTGCCTATGCTAACATGATTGCACTGAGCTAAAAAAGCCTGTACTCATGAAATTAAAGTGATTGGCCATTGTTCTGGGATTCACAGAACTGGTACTTATTAAAAGATTGGGATTATAGTTGATAGCCACATGCATTATCTCTCCTGAAAGTGTGGTAGATTGCATGAATTATATTTGTGCTGAGTACAGCGGACATTAGCCACTTCTATAAGCTACATTTCCCAAGTTAGAAACATTTGACAATTGGCTGTACTTGTGAAAATAATTTCCTACTTGGAAAGGAAAATGTGAGCTTCATAGAGCAGTGGCAATGGTGGGGAACAGGACTGACACTGCAAAATTTGAGAACACCACATGTTACCACTTTCAGACCATTTATATGAAAATGTAAATGAAACCACTGAAAAAGAGGGCAGAGGCCTTTCATTCTTGCCAAAGCCCTTGAGATTATCTGAGAGTGCTTGCATAGAATATGCTACGATTATGCCAATAACGGGAAAAGAAAAATAACTGTTACAGAATATTTTACAGCCTAATATTGGACTATAAACCTCTTGTTTTTTGTTGTTGTTACAAATAATGATGTTTAAAAAGTTTACACTCATGTATTTCCAATTACGTTTGAAGCATCAGCCCTCAAAAGAGTTGCTTTGTAATTTCAAAGTTTGCATTGTCTTCTCCTACTACAGTCATCCGTCCACATTTATGGGTTTGACTTTTGCAGATTTGATTATTTGTGAATTTCTCCAACTCCTGTCCCTCTACCTCAAGTGCTCCTTTTCCAGGGGAACCTTCCCTCTCAGGAGCTCAAATCAGGCTATACAAGCCCTTCAAAAACCCACCTCTGATCCTCCTCCTCCTCCCCTACCAGCTGTTGCCTGGTCAGCTAAGGACAGTTCACAGTCCAATTTCTCAGCACCATAAACACTTTCCTGAAGATGGGCAAGAGAGAAGAAGTATAGGGTCATCAAGCCAACCCACCCCCCTTTCCTCTCCTTTCTCTAACCTGATTTGGACCCTAGGTACCCATTCTCTCCACCATGCCTCGTCCCCCCCTCACATTTTGATATTTATGATTTTCCCACTTTTGTGAGGGTCCTGCAACCCTAAACCTTACCAATGTGGAGAACCAACTGGAATGTGGATTTCATGTTTAATCTTAATATTAAATTCTTCATCTTTTCCCTTGAAAATGGCACGCAGTTATTAGGCTGCGCAACAGTCCCACAAGGTACCAACCATTACAACCACATGGCTAGTTCGGCATTAATTCAAATAGAGCTAATATAGTGCCACAGCTAGTCAAGATGGCAACATAGTTATGAGACAGAGTCGCAAGAGCTTTAATGAAGAGGGTTCCAAGAACATTTTATCTTCTCTTCTGTCTTCATTCATCAGAGAGGAGCAGACTGGCAAACTTCAATATTCTCTCCTAATGACAGCACTGGAAGAAAGTCTGGGAGATCTGTGTATGAGCAGAAAAGGGACCTAATTCACACCCTTATCATACCATACTTCAATACTGCATTGTTCTATTGCAATCCCACTATAGCCATTCCCGTGATGGTATCAGGTTAACACTCTCTATCATATCCTTTCAACACCTCTGGATGAGTACCATCATTCACATTATTCTTCCCCCTGTATTACAACATCATTGCTGAATCCATTTCCATACCCTACATCTCATGATTGGTCTGGAGGTTATTGGTCAGAGATCTCCTTGGGAGTAGCTGAGGGAGGGACAACCTAGGAATGCTCACACCACATCCACTACAGAAGAAAGTGCTATGAGGAAACCACACTCCTACAACTAAATAAGTTTTAACAGGAAAAGGTGACATTAATGGATTATTTACAGCATGGAAAAGGGCACATTTCAAATGTATTGCAATGCAATAGTTGCTGGTAAACAATGACTTTATGTGATTAGACTGATCCCAAACCAGGAATAATGCATTGCTCTGGTGGTGTGACACTGTGGCGTGATAAGGCCCCAACACAGTCACATCAGGAATTTATTGTTACCTTCTGTAGCTTGGCTATAGCTTTAGATCAAAAAAATTGTGGGAGAGGCATTGAAAGAGATATCCCACTGTGCTACAAAATGGGTGGCAGAAATGTGGCTTAAAGTCTATATGTTGGTGACCCCTGATTTAAAGTGACTTTCATTCATTTGTGTCTACTGGCACGCTCATCTTTCCTTCTCGGATTTTTTTTTCATCTTTTTAACTTACACATAGACAGACACAGGTACATACAATATTGACCACTTCTTTGTTTTACCCAAGATGAGAAATAAAGCCCTGTGAGGAACAACTTATGGAGCTGGGTATGTTTAGCTTGGAGAAGAGGAGATTGACAGCCAACATGATAGCAATCTTTAAATATCTGAAGAGATGTCATGCAGAAGATGGAGCAAGTTTTTCTGCTGCCCCAGAGATGAAGAGACAGACCAATAGATTCAAATTACAGGAAAAGAGATTCCACTTGAACACTGGGAGTAATTTCCAACTGCCTCTTAGCAGACTTGGGCCCGAGTACTGCCTTCCCACATCCCACTGTATCATCTCAGGGAGCTGTGGATATAAAATCAAGTCAGATTGTTCCAGCACGTTCTCCAAGGAAATCCCAGGAAGTGTTATCTGTCTACTGAGAATCCTGGGCCCCTTTTCACACAGCAGTTTGCAAGCAAAAGGGCCCCTTGAGCATTGCGTAAATGTGAGGAGTGGTCTTCATGACACGCTCTCAAGGCCCTCACGGGCAGCGAACGTGCATTTTTTTTATTTTCGGCTTTTAGCCGAAAATGAACCGTGCTTGCACAATGCTCACGTGCCTGGGCCTCACTCACCTGCCGTGCAGAGCCTCTGGAGCCGGGCCGGTCGCGCGTCCTCTTCTCAGTGCAACCTCCAACTCCCAGGCTGCACTGCGGAAGGAAGGGGCGGGGTGCAGGCCGGGCTCTCGTGCGAGCCAGAAGGAGCTGCGGAGCTGAAGCAGGAGGCTTGCGAGAGCCTTCCTGCCCAGGCTTCTCACGCGAGGACCCCAACCCAGCAGCGTTAAAAGGTAAGGTGCGAAAAGGGCCCTGGTTTCATTACTACTGATGTCAGTGTTCCACACTTTCCCTTGTAACTTGTTTGTTTTATTTATCCTTTCATTGATACCTCTTTTTTAAATTTTTCTTTTTCTTTTTTTTTCTTATGGCTCCTGTTTCTTCTCTTTCTTCTAATCTGATACCTATGCACTTCTCTTCAGCGTACTTGCCTTTTTCTTTCTCCTTACAGAACAGTCACTCAATTGCTCTTAGAGGAACTATCAAAAATGTTGATGTCTTTGAATCCCTCTGCCTGCCCTCTTGATCCTGCTCCTTCTCCCTTCTTAATTACTGTTCCTCTGCCATTCTCCCTTCTCTTCTTCAAATTATTAATCTGTCCTTTTCTACAGGCTTATTTCCTTCTATGTTTAAAAATGCTACTGTTCCTCCAGTGTTTAAGAAGCTTTCACTTGATCCATCTTCTCTTTCTAATTATTGCCCTGTTTCACTGTTGCCTTTCCCATTGAAAGTTTTAGAATATACTCTTTATGTACATTGCCTCAAGCTTTCTCATATCTCTGTAATAGATCCTTTTCAATCTCGATTTCATTCTTTGCCCTCTACAGAGACAGTTCTTGTGAAGATAACAGATGATCTCCTTCAGGCCTAGTCAAATGGCTTTATTCTTCTTTATCTCTCTCTAGTCCTTGACACAGCTGATCATCCTCACTTCATGACCTAGGTTTTACTGATTCAGCCCTCAACTATTTCACATCTTATCCCTCAGTCATTTAATGTAGTAACAGGAGGTCATGTTTTTTCTTCTTCTCTCCTTCTGAATGGGGTTCCACATGGTTCTGTTCTGGGCCCTTTGTTGTTTTTTTCTATCTTTGGGTAATCTTATCAGTTTGCATGGCTTTCAATATCATCTTTATGCGGATGGCACTGAATTTCTACACACCAAAATTCATTTCTTACATCAAACATTGTATTACAGCATGTCTTTCAGCTATCTCAGCATGGATGCTTCATTGTCACCTAAAATTTAATATGGCAAGCACAGAACTGCTTAGTTTTCTTCCAAAGGCACCTTTACAACAAACATTCTCCCTCACTGTTAACAATGCTCCTATTTATCCTGTAAAGGAAGCACACAGTCTTGGTTTTATTTCTGACTCCTCATTGTCTTTTGTTCTGCACATTGCTACAGCCTCAAAGTCATGCCATTTTTTTTCTCCTTATAGCATTGCCAAAATCAGACCTTCTCTTTCTGCTTTCTGTGCTAAGACCTTAGTTCATTCCTTGGCCATTTCCTGCCTGATTGTTGTAATTTTCTTTTGACGGGTCTTTCATTATCTCACCTTAGTCCTTTGGTTTCCATTCAACATTCTGCTGCTAAGATTATCTTTTTGGCCCATCATTTTGATAATGTTACTCCACTTTTGATATCTCTTAATTGATTGCCCATTCCTTCTAGGATTCAGTACAAGGTTCTTCTTTTAATTTTCAAAGCCCTACAAACCTAATTCTCCCAGTTCTTTCAGCCCTTATTTCCTTTTACCAGTCTGCTCCAGATCTGTGTTCCAGGAACTCTGGACTTCTCATTCAACCAAGAGTTTCCTTTTCCTTGGCTCAACTTTGTCCTTTTTCTCTTGCTGCTCCATACTCTTGGAATTGCTTCTGTGAACATTTGCAGACTAGTCCTTCTCTCGTTATTTTTTAGTCTCAGTTAAAAACTTTATTGTTTTCTGAAACATTTGGAATTTTAGTTTATTAATGTTTTATAATTTCATACTTTGAATATATGTATTTGTATTTTCCTTATATTGTATTTTTGTATTTTATATGAATAATTTTATAACAACTGTATTGTTAATTTTATATTTTTTATTATTCCTTCCTTCTCTCTCTGTGTGTGTGTGTGGGTGTGTCTGTCTGTGTATTTTAGATTGTACGCCTTTGGCAGGAGCCACTGTTAACTTATAAAGTGCCATGTACCTCAATGGCTCTATAGAAATAAGAAGTATTTCCTGACAGTAAGAGCTGTTCAACAGTGGAAAGAACTGCCTTGGAGACTATTGGAGTTTTCCTTCATTGGAGGTCTTTCAGCAGTAGTTGAGTAGCTGATTCTCAGGAGTGCTTTAGCAGGAGAGCCCCTTACAGCAATATGATTTATGTTTCTTTATAGGCAACTTACATACTACAGTCTAATTTTATGTGACTCCCACTCTAATGTCTAAAGCCCTTCATTTGCTGCTCCACACAATCCTCCATCTTTTAATTCAGAGTTTAGTGAAAGCAAAATATCTTTTTGCTCAGGATGAATTAAGTAGTGTGGAAGATAGTAAGAGCAAAAGAGGTGACAGTAAGAAGAGGGAAAGAGAAGAAAACAGGAATGTGGCCTGTCCAGCTTTGTTTCTGGCCTTGGAGGCTTGAACCAGAACATATCTCCTCAGCAGTTGTCCCCAAGGGAAGGAGACTATTGACAGGGTGATGGGAAAGCTCCCTAATTCTTCTATAAATTCACTTAATATGTGTTCTGAGCAAAAACTATGATAATATGACAAAAAACGAAGGAACGAAGAATATTCTACCATAGAGTAGTTTACAATGAATAAAAGAAGGCAGTGATGATACATTGATCAAACCTGATATGTGAGAGAAATACTGCACATGATCTGAGATAGGGGATGGCTTCCCTACGGTGGCCTCCTGCTTCATTAGTGTTTCCCTCATGACAAAATGACTCACACACTGGAATCTATCAGGATGAACTTTTCTGCTCTGTCTGACTGAGGAATTCTAAGCAAAGAATGTCTCTGTTCAAGATAGAAAAAGCAGAAACTGGGAAAATTCCAATGAAATTGGCAGAATAAATTGGAGATACATCTTGGCAGGCTAAAGGATGGCTGTTCTATCAGTTAAAAAGTTTTTTACTAATATTGAGACATGTCTCCAATTTCTTCTGTGGACCCCTTTAGCATAGGCGTAGCAAAGACTTTTGAAAAGGAAAAAAAGAAAAAGAACATCAGTTTTTCTTACTCAAAGACCAGAAATATAGCATGTGTGGAAATCTTAAGAAAAAATGTTGTAACTCTGCAGTCCTTCATACAAGGAATAGCTTTTGGTGACAAATTCCCTTTTAAAAAAATGTAATTGTCAAACTATTTTTAAAAAGAGCTTATGAAGTGAAAACTGGAGAAATAAGGGAAGGCAACCACCACTCATTTATTTTCATTCATGCATACAGAACTCAAAATAAAATGTTCAAAATTTTAAATTAAATTCAAAATAAATTTGATTTGACATTAGTTATCTAGTTATATGTTGCTCACTTCAGCAGAGTTCAGAAAACATGCAGCCTCCGATTAGATGTTATTCTGCTGGTGATAAGTGTTGAGCAATCACACATTTTTATGATCACCCAAATTCAGTAAAAGTCATCCTTTTAGCAGAGTGTTGCTTTGGCCAACTAAGTGCCATCTTCAGTTTCTGAAGTCATTTACTGGAGATCTGGAACAGCATCTTCATTCCTTTTTCCTCAGCTTCAGCCAGGTGCTACCTTATCTCTCTCCCCTTTTTTCATGGCAACACTCCTGAGTTTAACAGCTGCCTGGGATGGTATTTTTGGGATGCTGCACCAAGTGAATAGCTCCTTGTGCAAAATCCTAAAAAGGACATAAACGTGTATTACTCAAAAGTAAAAACACACGTATCATCAAAAATATTCCAGCATTGGAATTATATTCTGTTTGAAGGACCAAATTTGAGGTGGCTTCCAACTTTGCTTTGAGGCCCGATGTAGCCACACTGAAGGCCAATGTTTAGGGAAAAACATGATATAAATAAAAATAATAATAATAATAACTTAGATTTTGGCTTAATAATCTGGTGATGACTATGAGTATTTCATTTCCAAGAAAGCTGACATCTTGCTATCATGTTGTATACCTTGGTACTGTGACAGTTTCTTAAGAGAGTCCAATTCTCCTCTTAAAGAATTCCATAGTATCATTTTTGTTCAATGGAAAGAGGAATAACACATCACTACAAATGTCATTCATACTTTTGAGCTTTTCTTACATAACTCTTTAAAAGCCTCTACAAATATAATACATGGCCAAACCATATTGTAGAAGCAGCATCTGTCCAATTTCATTAGTGCTTTTCCTTGATAATCTTCCACTGTTGTGTATTGATTTGATGTTTAAGTCAAACATATCAAAAAAGAAAGCAAATATAGAAAGGCAAAAAGGTCTTCCAGAAATAAGACTGAAAACTGTGGATCACAGAACATCTACTGAGTGATTGATGTATCTATTTATTTGAAGAGACATCAAACAATTTTTTAAAGTTCCCACTAATACTAAATTTCCAACTTCCTCACAAGCAATCATATAAGAAATATTGGGGTGTGGTGTAACTCCAATATGAAAGGCTAGTCCTTGTTATGAGGGGAAATGTTTAAAGTGTAGGTAGCTTTATATTTAAAGATGACAGATGTGAACAGGGGCCCTTTACATGACACAATTATAGCACTATGATTCTTCTTTAACTGCCATGGTTCTGTCCTATGGGAACTTTAGATTTGCATATAGATAGGGATATTTAAAATCCTGAGTTTATAGTTTGGTGAGGCACTACAGAAAGCTGTAGTGCCTCACCAAACTATAAACTCAGGATTTCATAGGACATAGCCATGGCTATTAAAATGGAACCATAGAGCTATATTTGCATAGTGTGAAAAAAGCTTCTGGTTAAACAACTAGTCAAAGCAGAGAAGGGGTCCATTTTACTCTAGGCTTGTTTATCTGGTCAGTAGTTATGGTTTAATTGCAAGTGAGAATGGTGGAAGACTTCAGAGTGAAGTATGCTTCCATACTGATAGAGGGAAAACAAACTGTGCAAGTGGATTTGCTGGGTTTTACAATATCCTATGGCAGGTAATAGATGTGAAATATCCAGTTAGGTGGTGTGATGGAACTGAGGGCCCTTTAAATATGGTTGGCTGTCCATCTCACAAGGAGATTTGAGATAATAAAAAGCAGAGTCACAGAGCTGGAGAACTAGGGCAGAATTCAAAGACCTCGTAGAAAGAAGGCTGAAGTTGCTCTGAGAGGCTTGAGGATAGCTGCAAGGGCAAGACAATGAGATTTCTCAAGGCTGAATGGAGAAATGGCTGTGGATAAAAGAATAGGATAAAATAACCCCCACTGTAGCTTTTGGAAGCAGTAGAAGTTTGGGTATGGATTGCTGGATGAGTTCTAAAGCATTGCTTGCTGGATGAGAAGAAAAAAAGGATAGAGAGAAGTCAAGGAGTTATGAAGATCAAAGAGCACAGAATGACGATCCAGCTTTAGGACCTTGCCTATGGGTTGACTTTCTTTGGATGTCTTCAAAGCAAGGCTGAACAGCTTCCTGCTGGGAGATCCTTCACTGAGCAGGAAGTTGGATTCATGCCCCTGAGGCCACTTCCAACTTTGTATGACTCTGTGATTCTATACACCTATTTAATTTAACTTGGAGTGGGCCTTCAATCTATTTGTCCCATGCCTGCCAAAGTCATAGCCAGAGTTAGTTGGTGTCATGCCCCTCTTCCATGACCCAAATAGGACCCTTCTCAACAGCCACATCCCAGAGACATTAGGGGAACAGTACTTACTGCAGCCAGTGTTGGTGGAAACGGGAGAGCCCAGGAGTCAGTAGTGTTTACATAAGGACTTGTTAATCAGGCCAACAGCTGGTTAAGACTCTAAGTGTATATAAAAAGAGAGCAGAATGGGAGAAGGCTGTTAAAGCCAACTGACCGTATGGGTGAAAGCAGACTAGCTTAGTCCTTTAATCTATTTGTCCCATGCCTGCCAAAGTCATTGCTCACACTCCTAGAACCCATAACCTTTGCCTTGTCTGGGTATTTTGCCATTGGACTCTCTCTGTCTGGACTTATGGTAAACTTGAACTCTCTCTAAATCTATTGTGAACTCAGGCTGCAAAATGACTAAGACAAACTTTGCTTGCTAGCTTCTGATAGCCTCAGCTGGCTGCCAGCACAGGACAGTTATATGGTCATGGAGGGGTATAGAACAGATACAGGTAATATGTCAGATAGTGGGCACTGAAGAATAAGGTTCACTCTCCACTTAACTTAAAGATGATCTGCCACAGCATGGTGATAGTGGTAGATAGTCTGACAAAGGAAGTCACCACATGTACTGATTAGTGGAGATAGGAAATAATTGCTTTGCATGTGGTGGCAGTGGGGAATGGATTTCCTTTACAACTAGAACAAAACAACACAATCCATCCAGACCAACATTTACTTCTTTTTGGGTAGCCCTTGACAAACTGAGTAAATATAGCAAACAGCGCAAGTGTTCCATCTCTTTTACCATTCTTTAACCATTTGAATTGTCCATACAGACCTGTGATTAAAGTTTGCTAACCAGTAGATTAATTTGCAGCCTTCGTTCTTAGCTGATTTTTTCAGGTATAAAACACACACTGCGTGTATAAAATGCCTACTGTGATTATTGCAAAAGGTAACAGGGAGACAAAATTTAAAGCTTCCTATTACCAAAGCTCACTAGCTGTAGTGCACTACGCTGCAAGGAAACATTTAAGAGCTAAATGTATCAAATTCTATTCTTTTCTGCTTTGAACTGGTAGAAGGATATAATAAAAGACTTAAGAAAATGGAACCTATATCTGTTTTTATCTGCTCTGCGCAAATATAGTTTTTATGAATGAATTCAATAAGCGCTTCTTGAAAAATTGTAACACCACTGCAATCTACAGATTAATAATTCAGCATACAAAGGTATGGTGTTTGGTTTGATATTTTTCTTTAAAAGAAATGTGTTTAGCACAAATCTAAAACTGCAGGGTGTTGCCTATAATGTAATAATGGAAATGACAAAATGTAACAATTATGTGTTCTTTTGTATAACCAAAATGATAAAGTGACATGTTTTAACACTGTAGAAGACAACATTGTTAAGATTTTTCAATGGTATTTTAAGACTGAAATCATTCCAAAGGGTATTTGCTTAATCTCTATACTGTGAGTATCCCACTTCTTTGATTCCTGATAGCAAAGATCAAGAAAATACAGGTATATCAGATAAATCTGATCCTTTAGAAAACCATTCTGTCAAGAATGGAAGTTGTCCCCCCCCATTAGCTTATTCTCTACATTTCATTAAGGGTTTTTTTTGCACTTGGCGAAGAAAATGCCCTGTTCTGTTACTTACCGGACTGGCATGCTCCCTTGGAGGATCCAGGCTGATCCGGAACAGTGTGTGGCCGTGCTACACACTGCTCCGGGGACAAAAATGGCAGCTTCCGGTTGGTGGAGGCTCTCCACCAACCGGTGAAGCTCGCCAGCCTAAAGCCCACCCCTAGAAGATCTGCAGGCTCGTGCTGGTGCGAGCCTGCAAATCTACACCAGAGCACAGCCACGGAGTGGGGCGCGCCACGCTGTTGAAAGACCTGTTTTAAGCGGTCTTTCAATAGCACAGCGAGCGACCACTTCTGGTCATTCCGGAGCAGGCTGAAGTCCGGAACTACAGAAAGTAGTCCGGACCCAGTCCACCCCCAAGTGCAAACATCCTCGCTGCAGGACGCTCTGCCCCGTTGCAAAAACAAAGTGCGAAAAAGGTCGAAGTGTCACCTTTTTCTCTATCTTGCCCCATAAGATGAAGGGCAAAAGCTATCTGAATTTAAACATTGGTTCAGTTGGCAAATTAAATATGATTGGAGGTGAATGTCATTTACTCTGGCGTGGCCATGCCAACATTGGTAAACACTGTTACATGATCTGTGATTTATAATTTCCAATTGGATATATTCAAGAGAATTGACTTGGGATACTTCTGAAAAGTGGTTGCACACATTATGACCAAGATCCTGCATCCGGATCTGGAGATGTATCATAAAGTTTTGCAAAGGTGGAGCTATGACACCCAGCTCCCCAGAACAATTTTTTTTCCTGTTGCATCTGACATGGCCCTTTACTAGGCGGTGGAGAGAAGGGAGTAGCAGAGAAGTGTCCAGCTACATTTCCATAGCTGGACACCCAGTAAGAGGCATCCTCAGGGCCTTCTGGAGGTTCTGGCAGATAATGTCATTCCTGGACCACATTTTGGCTGCTCTTGTATATATAAACAACACTGTGAATTTATACTTCTTAACAAATTTTGTAAAAGATGAATTTGGTAACAGTGGTTCTATTTGACCTCAATACCAGGATTAATCAAGTGCTCTTTTAAAGTATAGGGTTAGTTAAAATAAAATAATACACAAAGTTAAACATAGGGAAAACCAGACAAGTGTGATTTATAGTTATTGTTATATTCATTTAATCTCTAGCAAGCTACCTCACATGAATATGTACTGAATAACAACACCATGGAAATGTCAATATCTTATCACAGCTGTAATTTTTAAAGTGAAATTTTGTTTCTGACTGTCCTGCTACACTATTATAACACTATGATTCTACTTTAACTGCAGTGATTCTATCCAATACCAACTTGAGATTTGCACTTTAGAGAGAGGCAGTTAGAATTCTCAGCCAGAGAGTTCTAGTGTCTCGTCAAACTACAGATCCCAGGATTCCATAGGACACAGACATAGCAGTTAAAGTGAAATCATAATTTCACTTTATCTTCTGAAGATGCCAGCCACAGATGCAGGTGAAACATCAGGAGAAAATACTAATGGAACACAGTCTCAAAACCCAGAAAACCCACAACAACCTATGGATTCCAGCCGCGAAAGCCTTCGACTTTACATGAAATCATAATGCTATAATTGTGTAGCGTGAAAGGGCCCCAAATGCAAACGGTTTACAAGATTTACTCTGTGAGATGAAATTCAGAAAGATATTCTTCATTTCATCCCTACTGGATGTATCTGTCAGACTAGTGCAGAAAGAAGCAACCTGAAGCTCTTTTTGTTAACTTAATTTCAAAATTCACCAACAAGTGATTAGTTCACATTTATTCTTTACTAAGCAAGGAGAAGAAGCAGGAAGAGAAGTGGGTAAAAGAAAGAGAGACAAAGGGAGGAAGGGAGAAGGAAGTGTTAGTGAAGAGGTGAGTCCGCCCATTTTTTGCTGTCATCCCACTCATCTTCAGCTCTGGCCCCACCATTTCCAGCATTTAGCCTCAGATCATCCCAGAAAGAATGAAGCCTTCAACAGAAAAATAATGATTATGCATTTTTAGAACATCTTGCAGCCCTAGGCTGCAATTCCAAATGCTTTTACATGGAATTAGATTCCAAATGAAATCAGTCAGACTTTCCAAGCCTAGAACAAATGTTCTTAGGATTGTGATGACAATTCGCCAGAAGCTAATACCTACAGCTGACTACACATGGCTAAAACCTCTTTTTAAATTATTTGTTTGTTCTTCTAAACCCAGCTCTCTCTTAAATGCTAGGCTAAATAGTGCAAAGCATGTTCCCACAAAATATCTATCTATCATCTTTCTTTCTTTCTTTCTTTCTTTCTTTCTTTCTTTCTTTCTTTCTTTCTTTCTTTCTTTCTTTCTTTCTACCTAAATAAGAAAGGAATTCTTTTTCACTATAGCATGCATCTTTGCCTTGCATTTTATTACCTCTGAGTTTTTTTTTAAAAAAAAGAATTTGCATGCACATTAGCACTTATATCCATAGTAATACTTTAATTACTTCAAAAATAAGACACTGAAAAGGTATCGCCAAAATGCAGGAAGGGTATTAACAGAGATATTATGAAGAGACAAGCAATCCAAGGAGAGAGACAGGGCTCAAAACAGCTATTCCTTCGAACCAGCTGAGACAGTAGTGGAAGCTAGTTCGCACCAGACAGTTCTGTGGCAATGGCACTGAATTTTTTTTTTTTTTTAAACTGGTACAAAATAGATGGATACTTGGAAAATATCATCTGGTTTGCATACAATAAACATGTGAATGATTAGTGTCATCAACAGGAGAAAAGGCAAATTGGTGGGTGTATTACTATATGCCTCAGTGCCTGTCACTTGTCTGCATTTGTCACAACTGCTGATGCCCTCTGTCCGATTTCCCTCCCTTTCAGATGTTTTAGTATTTTGAGATAAAAAATGCATTTCTCTGTGTTCACATCTCATAATTCAATACACAAATATAATGTCCCTCTCCCATTAATAAGATAAACATTCTTTCAGCACGAAGGCTTTATAGCTTTCTGTACTGAAAGCATGTTATCTAGAAAGGCGCTACTCAAAATGTGGTCCATGGACCCCATTTTTAGATTTTTCGGAAAGCAATAAATACTTGCAGCCAATAGGAACAAATATGGTGTCAGTCCCTGGAGGACTGAATAACAACAACAACAACAACAACAACAACAACAACAATAGCTGATGACCTCCACGGCACATAACCTGATAAGCACTGATTTAGACGAGTATAAATGGACCTATTGTTGGTCCTCAGTACTAGTGTTTCACACCAGGTACACTGGCATGGGAAGAACTACTCTGTGGTCAGAGTCAGTGCCATTGGGGTGAATAATGAATGTTGAGATTACACGGATGGGGCCAATTTGATGGTACCCCCACCAAATCACTGGTCAGCCTGGCATGACAGTGAAATTTTGATGAAAAAGATAGGTGTGGTTCCATCTTGCTATCAGGATTTCATATCTTTTTAAAAAAAGATGTAGTCCAGCCCTACTCATGACTATATAAGATATTTACAATTAATGAAGACTGTGGACCTTTCCGCACGAGGCGAGGGAATCGCTCCGTGCTGTTACCTACCGCTTCTTCTGGGGTCCGAAGCAATGCGGACTGTCCCAGAAGCCCTTCCGCAGGGCTCCTCCTTGGTCCAGGGCAAATAGGAGCAGTGCGAGGTCTGTAGATTCGCATTGCTCTGGATTCCAAAATGGCAGCTTCTGGCTTCCAAAATGGTGGCTTCTGGTTGGTCGTGGGTCCCGACCAACTGCTGAAGCTCGCCACGCCTAAAGCCTGCCCTCCACAGATTGCAGGCTCACATTGGTGTGAGCCTGTGAATCTGCATAAGGGAGCAGGAACACAATGGTGCGTTCCAGGAAAATAAAGACCTGTTTTTTGCGGTCTTTAGAAAACACGCTGAAGGACCACTTGGGGTTGTTTTGGAGCAGACTGAGGTGCGGATCTCCGGTAAGTAGTCCGCTCCTAGTCCACTCCAAGGTGCAGATGACCTCCATGAGAGGACACACTGCCCCATTCTAATGTCCTGGTGCGGAAAGGGCCTTTGAGATTATTTTTTGCCTAAATACAGGTGGTGATGCCCCACGTGTTACTCTATCTTTCCACCATCTGGAGTACCCTGGGTGGTCCAGAGGGATGACATGTATGAGTGTGTATGTGTGTGTGGCTGCTAGGACATAGCTGGATGTCTCCCCAGGCCACTCAGTGTTGTTGTGAAAAGGTGCCTTCTTCCTCAATGGCCAGAAAAAGACATATACAAACACAGTACTTGCATATTTCATAACAATGGCTCTTTCACACTGCACAGTTATAGCACTGTGATACCACTTTAACTGCCATGATCATTATCGTTCTGTGTCTTCAAGCTGTTTCTGACTTATGGTGACCCCAAGGCAAACTTATTACAGGATTTTCTTGGCATGATTTGTTGAGACGAGGTTTGCCCTTGTCTTCTTCTGAGGTTGAGGGAGTGTGACTTGCCCAAGGTCACACAGTGGGGTTTCCATAGCCAAGTGGGGATTCAAACCTTGGTCTCCAGAGACATGGTCCAATGTTCAAACCACTATACCATGCCTGCACTTTACAAAATCCTGGGATTTGTAGTTTGGTGAGACCCTAGAGCTCTCTGATAGAGAATTCTAAATACTCCTCCCTAAACTACAGATCGCAAGAATCCATAAGATGTTGCCATGGAATCACTGCAGTGTAATTGTTATGTAAAAAGGCCCCAGAACTCCAGCCACTATGCTAATATATATTAAATTGGGTGAAAATTTGGTCGAGGATATATAAACAAAAACCCATGTTCATCCTGCTCAAACTATGCAGTCGATAATTGTATCCTTGCTCTCAAATATATTTCAATCTGCATGCAGTTGTGTGTATAACTTGCACCATGAGTTCCCAATCTGCTTCTAAACTGCGCCCATCTTTTTAGTTTGACTAAGATTATGGTTATTAAAAATTTCACATACTCTTTGACTAAATTATTTCCAGTGCAAACTCATTTATTTTAATGGTCATAAGAATATCATAAGAAAGGAAGTGATTCCACACAGAATGTCAATTAGGAAATAGATACTACCTTCATAACATTTTTTATACTCTAATAAAGGTGTAATAACTACAATTCTTTTGTTAGGTACATCTACACTGTGGTGGTTGCTCAAAACAATTACGGTGTTTCTGCTGTACAGACCAGAAAATGGGAGAAGTCAGAGACAACCATCAGTTTACTGTAAGTCCGACGCAGCTTGTTCATAACACACACCCCCCCCCAAAAAAACCCACGCAGACATTCAGTATTTCTTTCTGCATCACCTCACCTTGAGTATACAACACCAACCAGGGGTCTTGTTGGTGTGGCTCCATTCTGTTCTTATTTCTCTGGATATTCAAAAGCAAGGAGGCCCTTTCAGACTAACTATAAATCCACGGTTTCACTTTAACTGTCATGTCAACAACCTATGGAATCCTGGGAGTCCAGTGAGGCACCAGAGCTCTCAGCTTGAATATTCCTTCCTAAAGTGCAAATCCCAGATTTCCATAGGAAGTTGCCATGATACTAAAAGTGGAATCCTAGAGCCATAATCATCCAGTGTATGAAGGGACCTCAAAACATACTCAGACACATCTCTGCCCTGGTGGGTGGCTAGGGGGAAAAATGGGTCCACAAGCACCCAGCCTGTTGTACAATCAGGCAGTAGTAGTTTCAGCTCTCTCTGCTGAAGCTGTAAATATGTTGACAGAGAATTACGCTCTGACACTGTGTGTAATAGTTGTTGTTGTGCATCTTCAAGTCCGTTTTCACTTATGGAAACTCTAAGGCAAAGCTATCACAAGGTTTTCTTGGCAAAATTTTTCAGGGGCTTGCCCTTACCCTCCTCTGAGACTGAGAGAGTGTAACTTACCCAATGTCATTCAGTAAACTTCCATAGCGGAGCAGGGATTCAAACCCTGGTCTCCAAGTGTCGTAGTCCAACACTCAAACAATTCGACCAGACTGTATCTCTTGTGTGTTACATCACAGATAGCCAAATGACAGAGACACCACTGAAGGAGGAGATTATTTTCCAGTCTATTGATCTTGGTGTGTCTGCATGTTTTCTTTGTATGTATTTACATCAAAATCTTAGCTGCACACCAACATTCCTTTTGATGAACTTGAAGTAAACTGGGGTCCATGAGTTATAATATTCACTCTGAAAATATTTAGTAAATATAGGCTTCCTGTAGAGATACTGAAATCAATCCCTTCCCATCCAATTTTCCTCTCTTAACATCCTGTACAGAAATATTCATGGAAAATATTTTTAACACACACATACTACATTTGGTCCTAAATTGACCTGACAATGTCTTCTTAATTAGACCAGCTGTAAAATTGGAAAATGTTTGATTTTAGTTGAATAGATCTTTAACTATGTAAAATAATGGTTCATTAAAGAAAAGCCTTCCAGGAGACAAGCTGTCTGGAGCATAATGATTCAGATTAGCTTTTCAAAGGAATGCAGAATAGATCAGTGTAAACTTTGATCTTGTTTAGTACACCAAGTGGAGAATCTTTTCTTTCAAATCTAAGGATGATGATTCTGGAGCAAAGGAAGTAAATTACATTGAATCATTTTTGGCTGGAGATGATTTATTAAGCTTCAAAAAAGCTGTGAGAAATCTTGTCATGCCATGCATTGCAAGGTGTGCTTATTTGTGGTTCAACCCCCAAAGAGGAAGAAGAAAGATTAGATAAAGGGCAATTTCACACATATTATAGAGGAAAACCTGATTTTACCAACAAGTGTAGAAGCTAGAGGAATCTGTAGCTACAACTTTCAGCAGGTGAATGTGCCTGCACAATACACATGTTTGCAAACACATTTGTTGCATTTAGATTTTAAGCTTTAAGTTATAGAAGTATACTTAAAACGTCTTTCAAGATGTAAAGTGAAGCCATTTAAAACAGTTAAATATGCTTTCTGGATCAAGAAAAACTTTTTCTTAATGATTTACCTACACTATACTTTATGCTCTACTGAAGACAATATTCTGCAATGCACACAGGAACCTGTCTTATATCATTGGTCTGTTGTTGTTCTTGATGTTGTGTGCCTTCAAGTAATTTCCAGCTCATGGAGACCATAAGGAGAACCTACCTTGGGGCTTTCTGGGGCTGAGAGTATGTGATGCACCTAAGGTCACCCAGTGGGTGTCCATGGCCAAGCAGGTAATCAAAATCTGGTCTCCAGAGTTGTAATCCAATGCTCAAACCACTGAATAATATTTAGTGCTAGTTGGTAGAAGCACTCCGTGGTTTAGAAAGAGGACTTTTCCTGTCCTAGGTAGAGATGCCAGGATTTGAACTAGTATCTGTTGTATATAAATGATGAGTTATACTATCAAGCTAAAGCCTGTCCTTCATGGTATATTCTATGCTAAATTTATACAGCAGTTCTCACATTGCATCACATGAGGCCTTAAGCAGGTCTGTATTACCAATATATGAGACTGACTGAGTGAT
The DNA here is from genome assembly GCA_948472985.1 of Iguana delicatissima. Taxonomy (NCBI): domain Eukaryota; kingdom Metazoa; phylum Chordata; class Lepidosauria; order Squamata; family Iguanidae; genus Iguana; species Iguana delicatissima. The sequence continues at coordinate 231,971 of CAOKZL010000119.1, forward strand.
TGTGATGTTGTATGGTAAAGTGACAGCGTGCTATCATTTAAGAAACAAAAGGACAATCAAGAAACAAAAGGACAATCAAAGACACTATACCACTGCATCACATGCTCAATTATCTAGGCAAATAAAATGTTTATACTTCAGTGGCCATTGGGCACAGTTGAGAGCTTTCAATGGTTTCGATGACCCTGTTCACGCTGCCAACATTGCTTCAGGTATTGTAGGAAAGGGCAATGAGATGAAGGATGTTCAGCTGCAGTACAAAATGACATTCCTGGGTAAAAACAAAAGCACTTCAGTCTTTTGTACAGGGATAATGTAATTCATTGACCAAAACAAACCTAACAAGGCATCTGTACTCCTCCTCTACACACATCCCCAAAAAAGCCTCCAAGGGTGACACTGGTTGCTGCTAAGCCTTTTGTTTTTCAACTAGAAAGACACAGAGATAAAGAGAGTGCTAGGACAGAAGCTCTCACCTATTCCTATGAAGAGAAGCTCCTATTTATCCCCTCAGAGTGTTTTTTAACCTCAGTGAAGATGGTAACAGCTTCAACCATGCTTGACATTTTTTCTTTCTGGTGCTCCTTAGCTCCCCAGCATCAAGCTAACCACCACCACTCCACTGCCATAAAGAAGAAGAAGGAGAGCAGATTGCTGCTGCTGCTTCTGTTACTGCCAGTAAATTTACCTGCACGGGCACCATGGTACCATTGGAGTACAATGGAAAACACTTTCCCTTTAGCCTCCCTCAAACTTTGTAGCAATCATGAATGAATGCATATCCCACTAGAGACCACAGACATTTGTAAATATCTTAGGACATTAAACTGTTATAGTGTTTTTATTCCACTTTCAACATCCTATGGAATCCTGGAGTTTGCAGTTTAAGGAGGGGCATTTAGAATTCTCAGCCAAAGAATTCTTTGGCCTCACTAAACGACAAACCCCAGAATTCCACAGTATGTTGAAAGTGGAATAATAGTACTATAACAGCGTGGTGCGGAAAGGCCCTTAGGAAACACTGATTGAAAGATGAGCCCAAATAAACCATGTTGTTTGGAAGTAAAGATTCATGGCCAACTTTCTACTACATACTTTCTCATCAAGGCACAAGAGAGATAGACTTTTGTTTCAGTAAACTTTGGCCATGTTAGTTGCTTCTGTGTGCGTGTGAGTGTGTGTTATTCAGCGGAGGCATGTGACTCTGATGTCATTGGGGCTATGAATCTGTGAGAACTCAGGGTCCAGAAACTGACCAGTAGTTTTAGCCACCAGCTAAAAGCTTAAAAGAGGAGCAACAGAGCAAAGCTTGAAAAAGGAAGAACAAGGCAAAGCTTGCAAGACAACAAAAACTTTAAATATCAGGAGACTAGCTAAATGAAACAAGCTGAAACAAGTGCAAGCAGATGCTGGGGTGTGGTTAGCTCTGTGGCCTGCAATGTCTGGAGCACCCCAGACTAGGACAGTGGGAGCGGGAGCAACCACAAGAGCTGAACCACAGTTACCTATAGCTTCATTAAACATTGTTGTAATGTTAAATTTCACACCTAGAGTGGGATTTGATACTATAATTTAGGGCTACCTATATGCACATGTACAGTGCTTGAATGCTGACATAATGAATTCATGACATAGTTTCCTATATGTGTAGCACTATCTCCTCCTTAGGAAGGACCCTGTAATCCTTGTAGACTATATGAGATTTAGCTTGGCTTGTGTTCAGGGAACACTTGATTTGCTGTATGACTTGTGTCTGATCCTGTGGAATTTTAAATAAAACTTGATCTCACTCTCAGGTCCTTTCTGCACCTTACCTTTTCACAGAGGTGGGGGGTGGCATTCGCGTGAGCAGCCTCTTGCGCGAGGCGCTCACATCCCTTCTGCTTCCTTGTCACAGCTGGCTTGCCGGTCACGCAAATGCCCCAGCCCCGCCCCGCCCCTGCCCCATTCCTTCCTTCTGCAGTGCAGCCTGGGAGCTGTAGGCTGCGCTGGGGCAGGAAGCGCGACCGGCCCGGCTCCCGAGGCTCCGCAGGGCAGGTAAGTGTGTGCGGGGCCTCGGAGCGATGTGTGACTGCACAGCATTTTTGGCGTTAAGCCGAAAATAAAAAAATGTGTGTGCGGTCCGCATCAGGCCCTTGAGCATTGCGTAAATGGGAGTATGTCATGCAGACTGCCCTCATGGGGCCCTCTCGCTTTAGAAATGGCGTGCGAAAAGGTTGTCAGTGTGGCTTATTGGCTAATGCACTGGGCACAAACCCTGCCCAGAGTCCCTTCTCTGGGAAAAATCCAAGTGACAAATCCACTCTGAGGTTTTGTCCATATTATAAAGAAACTAACCAATTTGCTACACCCATTTAGGAGAAAGAAGTAAACACCTCAAGGAGCTCAATTAAAGTTCATACTGAACACCAAAGCAGATGACCTCCCCCCTGTAACATTAGAGCTATCCCCTCTCCAATAGAATTACTGATCTTCTGAACATTGGTTCTCGGCCTTGTTGCTTAATATAATTTCTTTCCTTGAATCTGATTGTGTTATTGGCTGATAAAAATGTTCACTTAGCAACACCAGGATGTGGGCAAATACCTCCACCCACTCTGCAGCTCTCATGCATCTTAAAAAGCTTCTCTGGAGGACTGAAAAACCACGTGAAGCAGATTTCTGGGCACCAAAGATGGCTGCCAGAGGGAGAAGAGAAGAAAGGGCATTAGTGGACAGGGGCTAGTCAATGCTGGCTACTGTTTTACAACATTTTACTGCTCGAGTGCTATCTTATTGCCTGTATCATGTTAAAATACTGTTTTGTAATGTTTTTAAGGGTGAGTTTTAAAAACCTTGCTCTACAATACACTGCACGAGAAGATTTTCAAAGTGAAGATCAGAGTTGTTTCTTTTAAAGTATAATTCAGTTAAATAGTGATTAAAAAAGCACTGGGGATATAGAAAAGTAGAGGAAACAGAGTGCCTTAAAAAAAGAAAGAAAAGAAAACAGGAACCTGAAGGAGCTCAAGAAGACAGTCCAAACAGAGGGCACTGAATTGTACATATCTGTTCAGACTCTGTTTCATACAGAACAAAATTCTGTCAATTTGTAATAAAAAGCTTCAGTATGTTGAAACTGGTGCTTTCTTTTCAACCTTTTCTTCCTGCTGCTCCTTTGACTTCTCAGCCATGCTTTTCGATGTGGTAGGGCAGATTTGCTATGCCACCTTTATAAAATAAATTTACTTTATATACTCACTCAGTATGAGTTAGAAGAGCTGTCATTCCACTTTATCTGGGCTCAAAACCATGTTTTCAAAAGTTTTTGTATTTTAAATTATAGCCAAACCATGCATTTGTTTCCTTTCTGAAGATCAGTTTCAGGCTTTCATCACAACTGATGGCCAGTAAAGAAATAAACAACAACACAAGAGAATTGTGGCACCTTGAAAGGCTTTATTTGACATAAGCTTTCATAGACCTGCCTCTGATGAAGCTGCTGTCCATGAAAGTTTATGCCAAATAAAACCAATCATTCTTTTACAGTGCCACAACACTCTTTGTCGCTTTTGCTGGAACATACCAAAATAGCTCCCCTGCCTGGGAATTTCTACAGTAACAAAATCATAAGCTTCCTCATCACAGCAAAGTAGTCAAATGGGCCTAAACAGGTATACATTTCTCATTGTCAGCTTCTGTATTTGTCTTCTGCCTTATATAGCAAATATATTTTGTCTCTTGCGTTTTTTATGAATCCAAAATCACAGTTATAAAAGAATGTTACACAGAAACAGGCTTCTCACACATTTATTTATGTAATCATTTATGGACCACTTGCAACATTTGGGAATGGAAGGGGAATAACATTTGACAAAGTCAACAGTACAATCAGGGAAGGCTTGGGTGAAAAGGAGGCATAAAACAGCTACCACAGATGCTACATCCTAAATATCAGGGTGGAAGGCACCACCACAAGATGGATTACACCACAGGGGAAAGCATCAGATCACAACCACAGTAGAGCTAGCAGAACTAGCAAGGCATCTTCTAATGATCTTGGTGTTTGTATAAGTCAGGACAGAGGGATAAAAACTGGGGTCCACATGAACTTAGCATTTGAAAGTACAGTTAGGCACCCAAAGAAAAGAAAAATGGGGCAGGCAAGGGATTATAAACAGAAAATGTATGAATGCTATGTATTTAATATTATCAGTATCTCACTTTCTGCCATACTAGCAATTTGGGGACTGAAGAAAAATTTCATTTGTGGTGGAAAATTCTTGTTTTGGGGGCAATGCCTTCATATTTCTCTCTCCTAATGGCAATGATAAATCCAGAAGGATTCTGAAAGATGGTGCTAAGGATGATAATTCTAGATTTTTCCATTCACAGGAGGAAAAAGCAATCAATTTTTCTGCCTTATTGTTGAGACACTGAGGAACTTTTTCTCTGTAATAAGCAAAATTGCACAACCTCCTGAAGAAAGCTATAGAGTTTCCACAAAAGTGGCATAGCTCTCCCAAAGATTTCAGAAAGGATGAAGAAAAAAGCACAAAATGTAATGTCACATAACTTTATTGCACAGCTTTAAAACAGGAACAAGCACTACAACCACCAAAGTGCAAGAAACAGTATATTCTCCACAAGGTGGGGAGAGGGGGGACAAACAGCACATGCACATAGAAAGACAACACTTTAATATATAGTTCTGCATTTGTTTTTATCTTGCATTTTTTGCAGTTTTCACAACTGCATGTACAGCAAAAAATAATAAAAAAATAATCTTTTTTTCTTGCAAAGCTGTGCAGTTTTCAGTCCACAGTCAATCAAGTACACATTTTCTTTCTGGAAAACCATGCAGTTTTTGAGCCAGACAATTCAAAAAGTGTGCAGTTTTCAGTCTGCCAAGGGGGAAAAAAAAACCTATTATTTTTTCTTCCCATAACTGTTCCCAAAGGATCAGGAACTCCAAATTCCAGCTCCAATAGGAAATCACTGTATTCCCATTCCATCCCTATGTGGTGCCCATTCGTTCTGAAGGAAAGCAACCCAGGGACACTCTCTATTTCTCATACATGGTAGCAGCCTACCAACAAACGCTCTATATGGTCAAATTCAACCTCATTTTGTTGACTCTCAGCCATCTCATGGCTATATACAGTTCAGTACAGGCACAGCCTCTCATATAGACGTCATAAATAAATAAGCCTGAACACACATAGGGTTAAAATGAGGGATGGATACCTGAGCAGCTCGAAGTCCTGACCTCAGGATACTCAGACATGCAGATTAAGTCATTCATATTCATATATATCTCTAGCTAACTAGCTAGCTAGCTAGCTAGCTATCGACTTCATATATTTTGTATGAGTAGCACCCAACACAAAAATCTGGGCAGGGATTCCATACACTGGTAAACATCTAACAGAGCTATAGAGTTACCCCAAATCTCCACAGTGGATTGACACAGACTTTAAATAGCATAAGAGACAAATTGGTGCCCTAAAAAAACCTAGCAGCATAGCCAGTTCAGAGACATCCCACATAGGGATGGGCTCCCTGCACAGGAAGAGCAGCACTGCAAACTCACAAGGCATGGAGATTATTTCGACAGGAAAAATTCTGCTCACTTTAATAGCTGTGCATTGCTCAGCCGCATGATGCAATGACAGACTTCGAATGAACTATACAGCATTTTCTTTTACTCGAGCTAGGAAGAGTTAATTTTATATCAGGATCTAAATGTAATTCTGTTTTTAAGCATTGCTGATTTTCATTCTTAGAAAGAGGCAATGTCAAAATATAAATAACATTGCATTGTAGCAGCTTCAATAATTGCATATTCTTTAACTGTGGACTATCACCTCACTTTAAATTATTTTTGGCATTTCCAGTTTTTAGAGATTTGGTAGCATTTTCTATGTACTGACACACACATACACATTGAAATGTGTGCCTTTATTAAGGGCATTTTCCAGGGGCAAGGAGGATGCTACCTTCTGCTAGTCACCTACTTTCAGAAAAGAAAAACACTATCATAGTCCTCACCAGTCATTCCAAGGCAAAAGGGCATATGCATATATTTTCACAAACTGTTTCTGCTTATCACCTAGGAAACGTCTGTACAGATATCTTGTGTTTCCAGAACACTGGAAATATGAAGGTGGGCAATCTTGATTTTTCCGTCTCTTAGTAATGCCAAATGTGCAAATATTTATAGAGTTTCATAATTTTATGATGTACGAGCTGGTGTAGCATAGCAGCTACAAGAATGACCTAGAAATCAAGTAATCACTGCTTAAAGTTCTCCCCTTCCATGAATTCAGCAGGTAGAAACCATTTTCTTTCATTCATAGCCACCTCCATCATTCAAATACAAAATGTCAAAGGTAATACTACTGATTTATCTTGCAGGGTTACCATAAGGAAGGAAACAAAATGGACATGAAATATATAGTGCCACAAAGTCTATATATGACCACCCAAGAATCTGTTGGAGGGGCCCTCCTCTGTGTCCCACTCGTTGGGAAAATATCCTGTAGGAGAACATGGGAGAGGAATTCCCAGATATGGAACTCCCTCCTCTTGGAGACCCAATTGGTGCCAATATTGGTATAATTCAGGCCCCTAGTCAAAGCACAACTATTTATTAAACTCTTCAGACCTGATTTTATTGAGGCTGCCCACATGCTATGGTTGCATTATTTGACATTATTTTATCTAGTTTTAAATTGTCTGATTTTTAATTGACAAATAATGTACTATATTTTTAGTCTTTTTACATTATTGTTGCTGGTAATTATTCTCTATTACCTACTTAGTTAGTTTACATAACCAATAACCTCTCCTGGCTCAACCGAGCCCTCCAAACTCGACAGAAACATTCCCCACGGAAATGTCATTCAACCACACTCTGATCACTGGGACCTTCTTCTCCCCCAAATGTAGACCTATGACTCTAACATCATCACTTTTCTTCTCCTGTATGATTTTTAACATCCTTGCCTGATGAAGAAGCCAATGAAGCTTCAAAAATTTTCGTGATGCATTTTGCATATTTTGGTTGGCCAATAAAAATATCTGTTTTGTCAGTTTTGGATTTTGTTCTACTTAGCTAATTCATTGATAGGGAATACTGGCCACTCTGAGGCCATTTCCACATGACAGGGCTGTCCCACTATGGGGACAGAATGGCAACAGTTGGCTGGTCATGCTTCCACATGCCATTCTGTCACTAGCCCACTGCCATCCCATCTCTATGCCCCACATTCACAGGGTATTCACTAAACAAATAAAATCCATTTAGTGCCTGCAATTGCACAATGCTCCTGTACCTACCTGTCTGCAGAAGGACAGGAAATGCCATGGCGATGCTTCTTTCCCCAGCGTAGCCTGGGAAAGTGCCCAGCTGTGCTGCAAAAGGAAGAGGTGTGGCCACCACACTCCTTTCTGCAGGGAGTCGGTCCCGTGCGGAGGGAAGCATTCTTGTTGTACTCCTTTTCCTGTTGGGATTGAGATGGGACAACTTGCAAGAGCTCTGTCAGAAATGGCCTGGGATGTAGAACAAAATACTCATATTTAAAATAATTAAATAAATAAAATCTTAGCACTGACAGGAACTTGAAGGTCATTGAGTCCAACTTCTACCAACAAAAGAAATCCCAGACCCCTGAAGACTGGATCTGTCAGATTTTCAGAAAGCCTTAGAGGGTTTTATGGCTGGTATCACCAACGATCCTGTTGAAGCTCTGGATAATATATGGAATGAATACATGATTAGGGCTGTTGACACAGTTGCATCCAAACATCTTCTTTCACCTGTTCTTAACTGGGCTCCTTGGTACACAGAAGAGCTGAAACAGGAACAACTGGAGCACAGATGATGGAAACCTTGACTTATATCTCACAAGATATGATATAGATAATATCTTGGTTCCTATAAAGTGGCAATATAGGCAGTAAAGAAAGCCTTCTCCGCATGAATTGCATCTGTGATTACCATCCAGTTGAATTATTTACTATTACAGGCTCTTCTTGGCAAGATTTATTCAGAGGAGATTTGCCACTGATCCTCTCACATCAGATCTTCAAGTCTTAACCTGTACACCAATGGGGTGTTGTTATTCATAGAATTTGAGAGGCCATTGAAATGGCAGGTTATGTACATTTATTTAGAAATAAATGGATCAGTGAAATGGCAGAAGCAAGTATTTTAATTTTAATTCTCAATCCTCATTCTTTTTCACATCCATTCATTAAATCCTTAATTCATTTTAGAACTGTTGATCTAACCTCCCTGGACTGTCTTCATGTTCTCTAAATTACATAACTTATCTAACTGGAATTTTAAATCACAATGAATGCTCCAAGTTAAAGCATCCCTGTGTTACTGCAGTTTAGGCCTACCTGGTGATAGCACTAGATATCAATTTGATATCAATAATTCAGCCTTATGCTACCACCCCTCTCCACATGTTTGTGAGGCCCCCAGACAAGCACAGAACTAGGCTCGGCCATCAAACGCTGCAATATCCCAAGACAATACAAGCAGGCCAGAAATAGCCAGATCACTGCTTTAGGAGACCTCTCTGCAAACACCCTCATTATGTATGCATGCTATTTACAAAGGACTCCCTGCCCTGAGCAGGTAACTTGGCAAGCTAGAAGCTTAAATGCCAAGCACTGAGCATTTGCATACAGTCTACCTCTTTATCAATTTGGACTTAACTCAATCATGCTAAATTTTGACCTTTCGGAGACATTGTCTCGCACCCAAAACTGATTATTGTCCCCGTGTAAGGCACAGCTTGCACTCACACTTCTCCCTATAAAAACCTCTGATTCCCAGACCTCCCTCGGATCGCTCCCGAGTTCCAACCGCCTTGCTGCCACATTGCTTGGTGAGCTTCCCCTCAGCTCCACATGCTGAGACACACCGAATCCCAGCATCACTCTCTATCTTCTTCCAGGCTTCAGGAACAGGTGTCATATCACCCGAACCAACTATGCCTCTGAAAATCCCGCTATCTTACTCACACCTTTATTTTCCTTAGTTATCTGTGTGCATGTGTTGCTTACATTGTGTGCCTGTATTTAATAAAGATCATTCATTATTTTCAAACCGGTCTGCTTCTTGACTTGGCCTGACCCCGTAAACACTGGGTTATAAGATCCTGCTAAGTTACCCTGCCTCTTGTAATGCTAAAGCAGTGCTCTGAGCTAATTTTCCCCACCTATAGTTGAGCACATTTTGGTGTCCTTCCTGGGACCCCCAGTAAACAGGGTAATACCTGATACCCCCATTGATGTTAGTTTAGGTGAGTAAACACTTTGCAATGTAACTTTGATCTTGTACATTGAGGTTAAAGTCTTAGTTTTTCTTCAGTTTCTATTCTTCAACCCCAGTTCCATGCATTTACCTAACTCTTGTATACCATCCTAGCTCACTCTCCTATTGAAACCAAAATGACCTGTTTTCATAATTTTGTTACTTTTCCACTGATCAGCAATCCTCAGAAAAGCTTGCAGAATACAACATTCCTAAATTACTGATTCCTGGAGACCAGTACCTTTCAAAGGATCAAATTAGATGTCATGGAAGCACAACCTGTTTGCAGGATATTATGAATGGCAACCTATTTTTAGGTTCATGAATCTAGGCTGGGGGAAGAGCGTGTCTCTGCCCCCTCACCCTCTGGCAGTCCTTCTAGCGATCTGAAAATGCTACACAGATCATCAGGAGAACCCACTAAATGAAGTGAGTTTTGCTGTAAAGAGAGAGAGAAAAGCTTCGAAAACTGAGGAGAGAAATCTGCTATGAGTAAAAGTCCACTGTCCAAGCAAGGAAGATCCTAGGTTGAGCCCAATGTCAAGAGATAGTTTTTGAAACAGAAAAGACATTTTAGTGTCTACTAAAATGGGAGTGACTCCCACCTAAATTACTAGAATTGGCATGTCCCAAAAAAAGATGTATGCCATGTAGCTTCCAGTATTGCTGCCTGTCAAAAATAGATCGCACAGCAAATGATCAGTGAAACCTTTTCCAAATAACCTGCTGAACTGAGTAACACCATTAGTGAAATTCACTTGCTGAAGTTCAATGAACAAATAGAGCTGGCAAGCATTGACACACAAAAGATTAATTCCTTGCTTTTCCTAAAGAAGCTGAAATGAAATCACTTACACAACACAACCTTATTTTTCAAATTCCATTGGCTTTACCACCAGAGTTCTGGTACAGAAATGTAGGGTGGTTCCTTAACAACAGTCTTAAACTAGGGATAATTTGTATCAACCCCCTCCCTCTTCTTTCAGCTGAACCACTGAAAGCATACGTCACAGATATATTAAGAACAATTTCAGATTCTTCTGTCTTGAAAGCAACAGCATAAGCTGGCAAGAATTGGCACCACAGAAAGCTATTTAAGAATAGCAATCAGACCACAGATTGGAAATGTGGCGCTGAAATGTTTTGCAGTATAAATAGGACTGACATTGATGTCAATCTTTAAATCTTTTTTGTACCCAGAGGAATAAATAAAGAGACATGGTTACACAGGCAATGGGCTTAACTAGTACATTTTATCAGATAACAAAAATGTAAAGGGAGGGACCGGTGTTGGAATTCCAATTTAATCAGCAAAGACAACAAATGAATAATTAAGGAAGTCCACCCAGATCCAAAGGAGAAGGGCACAAGAAGCATCCCCCCGCCATATGCCTACATAATGCTAAAGTAGGAAATCCACCTATATCACTTACACCAGTACCTCAGAATTCTTAATGAAATTTGGCTCCAAAGATGATCCACTATCTGGCCATAGGTACTGAAGCCCTCAGTGTCATTGCAGAGGGGTTTATCAATAGCTTCTAATCAGGCTGGCACATCTCACCTCCACTGTCAAAGCTATTACATCTGTGTATATCAGTTGCCAGAAAGCACAAAATGAAGAGTGTTCTTGTGCTCAAGTCCTGTTGGCTCCATTTGGAGGGCAACTATCTGAACATTGTTTGAACAGAATGTTGGATTAGATAGGCCTTTGATCTGATACAACATGCTTCTTCTTCTTATGTTCTCATGAGTTACAGGATTTTGGAAGCACACATCATCTTACAGTTGCTTGTGGGTGCTCACAACTCTAAACCTGCCAATAATTTCCATGCTCTTCTGCCATAAGGGGGTGACTAGTAGTCCATGTGTGAGAAGAATGCTGCACTAGAAAGGTCTAATCTTACACAGCTGTTACTTTCCTATGAGCTGCTAGACTCCGGAGCCACTCATCTCCTAAAAGGTGGCTTAGGAACACAAGATGTCAGTGTGTCCCAATTAAACTGTCTTGATAATTTAAAAGGTTCATACAAAGCTCCTTAATAACCTTTTTGTGTGCCTGTATTTGAATCCATGGGGTCCACCAACCCACTACTTCATACAGTGCAAAAGATCAAGCCACAGATTGATATCAGCTGGCCAGTGCACAAAGATATGCCTCAGTCATTGCAGGCTTGCAAAATGAGTGTCTTGCCCTATCTGTGGGCTGAAAAAAGACCAAACTAAGCTGACATTTACATTGGCCTTTAAGGCACTAAATCACATCTGATCTCAGAAACTAAGAGGAGTCAGGCATAGTTAGTACTTGGAAGAGACACAACCAGGGAATACAAGGTATTGTAGGCTATATTTCAGACAAAGGCAATGGCAAACCACATCTGGGGTTTATGAAATTTTTGGGGTTACCATAAGTCAACAGGCAACTTGAAGAAACATACACACACAAAGATACAGAGTCAGTAGAAGTTAGTAGATTAGTAGAAACAACACAGTTTGAAGCCCCAGTGTTTGAAAGTGGCTTGTTCTCACTAATTGTAGGAAAAATTTGCCATGGTTTAGGATTTAGATAACATAGTAATCTGTAGTTAACTGAAAATGGAAATGGAAACTTCCAGCTTTCCTATGGCTACACTAGGATATAGTTTTATATCCAAAGACAGACAGCATATGTGAGAGGTGTGAATGCCTTATAACAAGTTTCCCATATACATTTCCCAAGCTTTTGTTCTTCTACTTCAAACTCTGGCTCTAAGTAGGAATACATTTCTGTCAGGTTACATCCAGAAAGACTGCTCTCCTATGTCCTGATAAAAAATGAAAATACCCAATACATTTGATATCTTTTGTATATCTTAGTGTTCTTTTGCAGCTTAGTTTTTAGGTGAAGTTGTTACTGCTATTTATTTGTTTACCTTCTTTTCTTTTCATAGGCGCAAGAAGAAGTACAATTGGTAAGGAATGGTTCAAGTTATAGCTCAACAACAACATATAAGGATCTGTATTTGTCTGTTTCTCTGTTCTGCCAGAGATCATTTGTCTACCTGCATGTTTTGTGTGCCTTAGTAAATTTGTCTGGTTTAGTCATATAGCAGCCTGACATTATTATCCAGAAATATACCTAGTGTGTGTCTTCTGTTTAATTAAACTGTTCTTTTCCCAAACCTCAATTTTCTAGTTACACTCGTCTAGACAGAAAAAAGTTTGAAACCATATTTTTCAAAGTTGTGTGTGTCTGTCTGTGGCGGGGAAACTTCAAATTGCCTGTCAACTTCTGGTACCCCTACAAATTTCATAGAGTTCCCCCTCCACATTTTCACAGATATCACTGTTCTTTGTAAATCATAGGCAAACAGTGAAAACTCTTTTTGCAGTACATGGTGGGAAATCATGTAGAATAAATCACAGGCAAAGCGAGAACTTGTATAAATAGAGGCACACAGATATAAATTAGTCTTTCCTGTTCATATGTAGGATTGTGGGCCAGCTATAATTACTTTCCTCTACTCCAGAGCATAATTTTAATAAAATGTATGCAGATGAGGGAACTTCAGATCAGAAACTATTACTCAGCTATTCCTCTCTCCTTCTCCTCTTCTGTATTTCTTTCTTATACCTGCCAATCTTCCAGTTTCAGGCCAAGTGAAATTAGAAACTGGCTGTACAAAACAGGCAGAGATGTTACCTTGTGAACTCTGAAGGTAGACCACAGCACTGATGGAATTTAATTAACACTTGTCAGATGCCGGGCCAACGGTAGGAATCTCTGAAATCTAAAGGCTGGAAGAGTTTGCCAATAAAGACTTTGAATTTTGAAACATGTAAATAGAGAAGATGGCGGAGAGGACAAGGCCATCAGTGGATATTTTAGCACCTCTAACTCTACGTTGAGACGCCTATTCCACATTGCAATAATATTATTACTGCAATTCATTTTTCCTGTATTAAGTTTTGCTTTCCTAAAAACATCTTTATGAATAGGTCAGTGAGGCACAAGTTGGAGACTATCCACTTTCAATTTTATTTTGTTATTTAATATTTATTTTCCAGACTGCTTTGGTTATAAGTATATTGTAACCTGCTTTAAGGCAATCCATCAATGTAGAATAGAATTGCATTCAGCCAATGGAATGGACATTGTTGGTAGAATGGATTTCCCATTGGAGGAATCCTCCAGAGGAGACTTGGATAGAGGGTAGAATTGAAAAGAAGGGAAAGGCAAAGCCCTTTTGTATAATGCTGAATACCCCCTGTAAATACAACCCCATTATCAATGTTTGGTGAGTATGCCCCAAATATATTGTGCAAATAATTATACCACGATCACAGACTCCTTATATATTAAGGAGCCTTTCCATTTGTGTACAATATGTACTATTCCTTTTCTTAATTGTCCTTGTACCAGTCCTTTTACCTTGGCAGGTACTTTAGTGATTAGAAACACCCCTTGTTTAAGCACCACAGCTACATTAAGGTGACACACAGCAAAAAGCAGTGAGCTGGCCAAGACAACACATCAGGCAGACAGTGGACTGAGATATATTTCTTAGCCAGTGCAGGTATGTGCCCAAAGGCACTTCCAGAACCTCAGATCCTTAGTCTTCCCCTCACATCTGCTGTAAGAGCAGCAGATCACCTAACAGCAGATGGCTGATGAAACCAGCATGAAATTAGTGTCATTTATCTTGAAATGACAGAAAAGTATTACTAGAGAACACCTCCTCTGACACATGTACGCTATATTTTCTTGATCCCTTTAACTTCCAGTGTTCTGCATGATACATTCTGCATTATGCAAAGTGATGGGCCTGACAGTGGAATTCATTTTGCAGATGGAGTGAAAGGTTCTTATTGTGACAAGCATTCGTATAAGACATGTAGAATAAGGAAAACCCTATTCCAGACATTTTAGTCATTGACGTTATGAGCTATTTGCTTATATTTTCATAAAACACAATGATTGAGATCCTACTTGCATGTGTAGTTCCATACATGTAATTCCATGCCCACCCACCACCTAGCAGGTATGAAGGGGCCCTAGTGCTGTCACTTACAGAGAGAGGGGGACAATTCAGACCATGAAGAAATAGCTGGTCTAAGATCAGACTGGAAGGAGGGAAGAAATGTGGAGGACAGTCACAACATTGAAATTTGAACTCCAAGCACAAAAAAATTAAGTATGATTGTGCCCCAACACCACAGAGCAAGATTCAGTGATGCCACATTGACTAGTGCCGCATTTTCCTACCAAGCTTTACTATGCATCCCTCATAAGGAAGTGAATAACGAGGAAACGTGAATGGCTTGTGAACTGAGCAATCACGGCACTTCTCCTTGATGTTTCTAGGAGAGGCACCACCAGTGTATGGTTCACAAATGTGGTCCCACATGCTTCAGGGGTCCACAGTCTCATCTACTTATGCCACTAGGCATAAGCTTGAGCAGGATCTCAATACTTCAGAATTCTTATCTCTGTCCTTTCAAAGTTGTTATACAATAAGAGTTGTCATAAAATTTCAGATGTCATTTTTCAGCAGCATGTCCTCAAATCAGACTATGTATCTCAGAAAACATTGAGGGGTGAACTGTATTTTTTTCTGCCTGGCCATAAAACCTAAGGTTCAAATCTTTAAAAAGAAACACCACCAACAACAAAAAACCAACCAAAAATAACAGGTAGCAATTTGTTTTTTTTGTTGTTGTTGTTTTATTTTTTTTTAATCTTTAGTGTTTCTCTCTGTCTGTAGTCCATTGCTAGCTTGGTCATGTCTGAACTGTTTTCTGCTCAGCTTAAAAAAAAGAAATCCAATCTTTCTGACATTTTCTGGCTTCCCTTACAATTGTGTTGTGTGGCTTGAATTACTCTTGCATATTTCAATTTACCATATGTTTTCCTAATAGCAAAATTTAGACCGTGCTTAGGTTGCTTTCTTCACAACATATGTGATTATCGACACATTTAATTGTCTGCGTTAACAACCACAGCACTGGCTGCTTTCATTAATTTGGCCTGCTTCAATCTTTGCCTGTAATTCTGTACAAATAGGGATCCATCAGCCCTTTTCTTTGGCATGACATATTGCTACTGCTCCTTACCAGTATTATCTTCTCCATTATGACTCAGTTTTTATCTCCGCTCCCAATCTTGCTCCTGCTGCGTATTAAATTTCTGAAGTCACAGTGTAGCATCTTTTCTGGTCCTGTTTCAAGCGCCAGACAAACTGCCATATGTGCTATTTTTGACAATATTTCTCACACAACATCTTCTGCTTTTTTCGGAGAAGTGTGGGAAGACAGGCACTTCATTCGCTTTTGAATATTTTCCATTTTCCTCTTTGCAATTGGCTAATGTACTATGTTACGAATTTGCAAAGCAGTGCAGTTTCTGTATGAGCTAAGTATATTTTGAAGTTTCTCCACTTAGATATTTTTCTCCTCTGTTTCAGTTTGTGCAGAACAAGCAACTCTTAGCATACAGTGTCTGCATATTTAATAAGGGAAGGTGAAAGTAAAAGGAAGGGCCTCAAACAGCAACCCACCTAAAAGGTTCTCTGCACAAGAGATTCAAATCCAGCATCCCAGCAGCTTGGAAGGAAACTTTAAATGTGAGGAAGAGGGTTATATCACAGATGTCAATTGTATCACCCAGATGCTGGGCTGCAATTTGGCATCTGTGGAAGCCATACTGGTGTTCAAGTATTGATGAAATGGGCAATTTTCAAGTTATGCTCATTTTTCCTATGGCAGAGCCAAGTCTGCAGCACTGTGAATGTATGATGATAATCCTAACTATGAGAATAAAGAACAATTGTACCAAAGATGCATTTATTCAGGATGTTTCATATTGTCAATGGACTATATCTCCCAAGTGATATAGGGAGGTATAGGTGAACTTGGAATGTGAATACATTTCTTAAGATTGGAACACTTTTGGTGCTATACAGTGCTAATGCAAGCCCAAATACAACAGAAGCCATCAATCTACAATAGGCATTTGCCTATAGGCTGCAATGAGTATTTCAAATATTGTCCTATACGGTTGTATTGACCTTTCAAGTGAAAACCTATCGAATGCCTCACATACTCAACGCACCTAGAACTGCAAAAAAGTCATTGTCTACCATACCTAGTTGGGAGTCTTTGGATGAGACTCATAATTGAAGATTGTATATAAGGCTTTCTCACCCAGTAAAGGTGGATGAAGGAAACAAATCAAGAAAGCCACATCCAAGAATAATTTACTGTAGGATAGATCTAGAAGAGGACATAATTTGTCATCTATAGCTTCTATATAAAAAGACTGAACTATATTATCAAATGAGAAAGTTACACTTTCCCAGGCCTTCATCCTAACCTTGCTCACTAGCAGCAATGGGCCACACAACAAGGATACAAATCTAAGGACAAATCCAGATGGAACACATCCAGAATCCAATTGTCCTCCTGACAAAACGACTACAGTACTTAATAACATTATCTACAATATTAAGATTCACTTACCTTCTCATCTCACAGTATGATATATACCATCTGTTAACAGATACACACTTGGAGTACATTTATGAACTCGCAGATGTTCTGAAAATACAAGTCTGTAAAGCAAGGGTGGAGAAAGAGCACCCCCCAATGGAAAAAATATAGCTTTTTTTTTTAAAGCCTTCCTAGGGATCATGGGGGCAATTTTACCACATTTTGGGTCTCCCCTGGGCAGTCTTGGAAGCATTTGGTCACTTCCTTCTAAAAGGAGGGCAACTCCTGGGCAAAAAACAATGAAGAAGGGATGAAAACATGGTAAGATTGCGTCTCAAGTTCCCTAGGTCTTGGGGAGGTATTTTGGTTAATAAATGGATTTTTTTTAGGTTCAGTTTAAGTATAAGTTTAAGTTCAAAGTGGGCTTAATAAAAGACAGTGCAGTTCCATAAGGGTCCCTGGTGGGCCAGTATAGCCACCTAACCTCCTGGTGGCAATGGGTGAGTTTACATCTGTATTTTGAGCACGTTATCAGTTTCTGTCAACTGAGCAATAGCCCCCATCATGTGATAAAGAATGGAAAGAAACTCAAGGAAAGAAACTTAAAGAAAGAAAAGAAACTTAAGGAAAGTTGAGAAAGATGTTGGATCTCTGGAAGAGAAACAAAAAAAAAATGCTCCAGAACAAGTCCAGGTACTTCACAGTGGTTTTGATCCCCAACACAGATCAAGACAGAAAAAACGCTTACCACAAAAGGATATGTAAGTACATTAAACTCTATTCCTACTTCAAACAGATTTTTCCTGTTAGATTCTGAGGAGCTCTCAGTACTTGAGCCCTCATTACCCTTTCCAACCGGCACAGATGCTCATAGTAATGATTTATCTATGGGATCAAGTGAGATTTTATTGTTGAACCCTATTATATAAGGGAAGTGTTTTCTCAACAACAAAAACAACAAGAGCCCATGCTAGATTTTCTTGCATGCCAGTGCCTCCTGTTCAAACAGTTACATCTATTTTTGAACAGTTAATTAAAATAAATAACCAGGTAATGTACATTAAATAATCTGTTAATGCATTTATGTTGAAGCATCTGGAAGAGCTCCAAATCTTAGTAAATTCCTTTGGCTCAGATTCACAGTAGAGGAAAATGCAGTTTAATGATTAAATGGATAGCTGTGGGAATGGGCTGACACGCAGGTTTGGGAACTGACTGAAACAAGGACTGAAACAATGCTACTTGGATTTTACAAACACATCAAATTATGCTCCATATTGCTTCTAACAAAATCAATAGGGGCTGTTTGAACTCACAAAGAGTGACATAATTTTTTTCTCAGTAATATATTGAAAGCACAGCCATATTTTATAGCTATTACTGCTATCGACTGACTCCCAAGCCTACCTGTTTACAAAAGAATTTTAATAACTTTTAAAGAATCCACTATACTGTTTGTTTTATTAAAAATGAAGGACTTCCTTTCTATTTTTCAAATATTCTGTTAGAGTTTTCTGTGAGCTTTCATCACTCTTATTAATTACTTCAAAAAAAATCCTTGGAACAGCTAGTATTAATCAAAACAATGCCACCTTACATGACTTGGCAGTCAGAGTACAACTTTTATCATCACTCCCTCCTAAGCAAACTTCGTGTAAATACCCTACAAGAGTTGCAAGTGATATTATTGAAGATCTAGTGGAGAAAGAAGTGTATGATTCCTTTGCTTCCTACTGTAAAAAAGAACAAGCTGCTCTTGCCACTAGACTGGATGGGTTAATTGTTGTTGCTGTTCTGCAGAACCACTACTCATCTCACCTAAGAAGAAATTCAAAGGGGAAAGCTGCAGGATGAAAGATCCTAAAGTTTCACTGATGCTGCCACAGGAGGAACAGAAGTTTCCTGATACCAGAAGACAGTGAAATGACTTTATCCAACATTAACTCTACAGGGACAGAAGTTTCCTGATACCACAAGACAGTGAAATTACTTCATCCAACTTTAATTCTACAGTTCAGAAAACAATTAAAAAGAAAGTCATCTCAGTTGAACTGGCATTAGTAGAAGGATGTACTCTTACTCAATCGATGGACCATACCTATAATTAGTTGTTCAGTCTATCACCACCCAACATGGATCCCAGAGCTAAAACTCCAGAACAAATTATAAATTCTTAAGGCCAGGATTTACAGGCCCTGCTGGATGAGTGCCAGGTGCAATGGGAAGTGGGTTGGCAGAACAAATGTTCAGATCTTTCTTTCATTAATTATGTTGCCGCTTTTGATATATTAATGTTTCATGAGATATAGGCCTGTAAGAACTTAAATGATTATGCCACATATGTACTTTGCCTAGTACAAAGAGTGGCTGTTTAAGCATACTTATTTCCACTAAAATGCATGTTACTATCACAATACCCAATCCCTGTTTCCATCTAGCTACAGCATAAGTTCTTAGAGTTAGATCTAATTGTTTTATTATTATTGATATCTACCTGCCCTCTCACTGTTTTTATTCTAATCTACAAAAAAAGAGAATGATAAGATCCTGCTAACTACAGACCAGTTAGCTTGCCAAGTATTGTTAGTAAGCTGTATGCTATGAAGATGCATTCAAAATTCTTGAATTGGCTAGAACAGAAAAATATTTTGGATAATGAAGAAGCTGGTTTTAGATGTGGACACTCAATTGTCACTCAGGGTCTTATCCTTCATTTGGCTGAAAAAAAATATGCATTCTCATCTGGGGATGCTCTTTACACAGCTTTCATTGATTTTAAGTCTGCTTTTAGAACAGACTTAATGAAAAAATTGAGGACACTACAATTTATGAAAAGCTGTTAATGATTATTCATGGCCTAAATGAAAATGGATAAGATGCTATCATGCAGGGCACCTTTCTGACCCCCATTTTTAAAGGAGTTAAGCAGCACTGTATCCTAGGTCCTCTCTTATTTAATTTTTATAGCAAAAGTTATTAATTAGCTTTCACCCTCCCCATAAAAAATTGGTTAATCGACCCATAACAATTCTTCTCTATGTGGATGATGCAGTGCTTCTATCTTATTCAGTAACTGGCTTAAGGAGACTTCTAGGAAAGTTTGCAAATTAATGTAATAAGAATCCTTAACTATTAATTACAATAATACAAAGGTGACTGTTTTTACTAGAAAGATCATTTATAAATGGCAAATAAATGGGACTCGCATTGAACTAGTCACCAACTATAGGTATCTTGGAGTAGTTTTTCACTCTTCTGGCTCATGGAAAATACAGATGACAATAGTAATAGAGAATTCCCAGGGACTATGTCAGTTCTGCTTAGATTTTTTTTTAAATATATTAAAGAGGGCCATCATATTCCTTCTGTTATCCAAATATTTATAGCTAAGTATTTGTATCCAAGTTGTTGTAAGGTTCACAATTAAGTGCTTACAGTCATTTTGACTCTTTCACAGTGCTGCAGACTAAATTTCTTGGAGGTGTACTTGCTGTCCCATGCTGTGTATGCCATGCAGCCTTGAGTCTTGAGGCAGGTCTGATCTCTGTTGAAGTCCACTCCCAGACTCTTAAAATCATTTCCTGACTAAAAAAAAATTTTTTCCAATCAAGATGCCTATTTGAACACTAGCCAACAGCTTCCAAACCACATTGAAACAGTTACCACATAAGAAACCATCATCATGCAGGTTTACACTTAGGGTTTTTATAGTACTTGGCTACAGTAAGACTAAATCTGTCAACAAACAATGAATAAGAGACAAAGAGTTACAGAATGACTTGAATTTAGTCACCAAAAACTCCATTCTTGGAATTACTATGAAACATTTTAGCTGCCCTAATTATTTAACAAATTTCACAATTCCTAAGTATAGGAAAGCATTTACATTAGAACAATTTAATGTTCTACCTTTGACTTTATTGGAGAGAAAATATAAGAGGATCCTGTATAATGAGCAGATCTGTCCTGGGCAAATCAGGTAGTAGAAACTCTACGCCATATATTTTTATATTATCCTTTTTACCAGGGGATATGTCTTGCTTTAATCATACCTATTCTAGAGAATATTCCCAGCACGATGCAAGAATTCTGTCTTTCCCTTCTCATCTCTGACCAGGACACAAAGATTATGAATAATGTTGCTAGATTTTGTGTGACTACTATAGCAATTCATACACAGATAACATCACAGAATCATAGAATCACAGAAATGTAGAGTTGGAAGAGACCACACGGGCCATCTAGTCCAACCCCCTGCCATGCAGGAACACCCTCAAAGCACTCCCAACAGATGGCCATCTAGCCTCTGCTTAAAAACCTCCAAAGAAGGAGACTCCACCACACTCCGAGGCAGCATATTCCACTGCCGGACAGCCCTGACCGTCAGGAAGTTCTTCCTGAGGTTCAAGTGGAATCTTCTTTCCTGCAGCTTGAATCCATTGCTCTTTGTCCTGGTCTCTGGAGCAGCAGAAAATAATAAATCAGCAGCAGATAACAGCAATAAAGTGCTTTCTTAGAAATACTCAGGTAGCCATGTGAACTATGGGGGGCTGCTGGGATTATGTACAAACCTTGGGTATAAGTAGAATATTGTGACTTGGTCTCTTTTATTATTAATTGTAAATTTTATATGCCCTTTTTATTTCATGTTCTTCTGTTTTATGTACCTTATGGTAAAAATTGTCTTCTCTCTCTCTCTCTCTCTTTCTTTGGAACACTGGTCTAAGACCATAATAAATTATTTATCAATTGCATTTTGAGTAATAAAGAGGAGAAAAAAATGAACTGGCCATCCACCCTCAAAGGTGATCTTCCCCAACAGTAAAGTATTGTTTGCCAACTAGTACATATCATACTAGGAGGTTATGACTGGCATTCTGTTAGTGACTTATGAAAGTATGAGCCCCTTTTTGGATGGGATGTAGAGAGCTATTCTCTTGCCCTTGCACTCTGTCCAAAAATTTCCCTTGCCCGGCAGTTATGAAACTCTGGGAGTGGCTGTTGCTGCTCCTTCTTATCACAGGGAAGAGGAGGGAGGGGGGAAGTGATTTATACCCTGAAGATTGGGCTGCTCTAAGCTTCTGGGAAAAGGTAAAATGTGGGTAAGCCCTCATTTCTCTCTCCCACAACTGAGCTGAGATAAGCTGCTTCTGTATAGTCTGAATCACCTTCTTCCCTTCTCCAGCAGTAAGCAACATAGAGAGATGATGCAGAACTGCAAGTATGGATCTAGACACACACACACACATACATACACACACACACACATATGTAGGATCTCTGCCTCTCTGTGTGTGTGCATGTGTGTTTAGGCTACGTTCTAAGATTTGGTTTATAGTTGATTTGGGAATTAACTTTCACTTTTGGGGAAAGAAAGATGTTGTGCAAACATTTTTCTTGCATACACACAATGTTTTCAAAGGAATGCTAGCTCTGAATCTCTCCTCTGTTGAAATGTGTAATCCCTGCTTACAAAAGAGTCATTTGTATGCATTTGAGCACTCTTCTGGCTCTGATCTGATAGTAGTGGAGGCTATGAATTGCTTGCTGAAAACAAAGCCCCTAGAGAGGGGGCTGATGATGACCACAGTCTCAAATTGCAAACTGTGTATGCCAAAAGGCCAAAATCGTCCAGGCAGAATTGAACTGATAAGAAATGCAGTTCTCATCTTGTGATTACCAGCCCTATTTTTGTTCAACATTGATTGTGTAACATGTAGCTTTAAAGTATCAAAAGAAAAATATAATTGCTTTTGCTTCTTTTTCTTTTCTTTTTCTTTCTTTTCTTTTTGGACTTCCTTTTTATAGTATGGACAACAGAATCAAAAAAAAAAAAATTAAACCGTGTGAGTCCGGTTGTCAAAAAACACTTTAAACGTCATACTGAAAGTTGTTTTAAGAATGCTTTCAAGTTCAAGAGCCTCTAGTTCACAGGACACTTTGACATACAGGCAAAAATTTCCTCCTGCAATGATGAGATCTTAACTAGGCCACAAATGTCTTTTAGCATATATCTTGCTTAAGCGTCCTTGATATCCTTGAACTTGCAAGACAGCTACATCGACAACGGTTCTGCTGCCATGCACTTTCTTATTGTTCATTGGTTTCAGCATTTCATTTTTCACCACTGGTTGCGTTGATTCCTACCAGTCCTATAAATGGCTTTCTTCCTTTAGATGCTTCCAGCATCTTTAGCTATAGCAGTATGAGATGCAGCAGTTGAATTTTATGAATTTGTTAATGTTGAATCCCTGCTGTAATGAATATCACTTCCTCTCTCCGACAGAGGAAGCATGCTTTGTCCACTAGTTTGTATGTTATAAAAATATGTTATACATTCTACAAATCTGAAATGAGAAGAAATACACTCAAAATGGGAAAGATGGACACAAACATTTTGCTATCAATAATATGGTTTTCTTAGTTCATTTCAGTCTTATTCTCCTACATACAAAGTGTTCTTTAAAGAAAGGAAGAGACAAGAAAAGAATAGTTTATAATGAGCCCTTTCAGTGATAATGGAAGGAATTGTGCCTTTTGCTTTTAAAGAACAGCAATTTAATAGACAAAAAGCAGGGCTTCCTTCAAATGCGGTGATAGAAAACAAGCAATGAAAATGACATAGTAGGTTCCACAATTATCTTTCTTTTATAACTTCCCATTCACGTTTTCTCATTTTGCAAGACCTGATTGTGAGCCAGAATTATCTTTGATGTAATCTCAGACAATTTCCAGGAGTAACTGCTAGAGATTCATGGCACTATGTATAGTATATGGTTTGTAAGAATCAAACAAGAGTGTTATGTGCCCTACTTCTTGTTCGCGTTTGTACACAAATGCTCATATTCTTCTAGCTACTTCAAACAGTAACATAACTTTAGTGAACAACCTGCTAATTGAAGCTGCCCTAGATTTCATGTGAAGTTCTTCCACTTCAGATGACAGTCATAGGCAAAGATCTCACATTTGCATGTAGCTCCATACATACGGTTTTCTGTCCTCTCACCTGCCAGCAGCTGTTGGTCTCTGAGCGGGTTCCTGCTGCTGTCACTTACTGGTGGGGCTGAGGAGAGAGAGTGGAAGTAATTCATACCATAAATAAGCAACTGGTCTCAGCTCAGTCTGGAAGGGGAAAAGAAATGAGGATGCACTTTTAAATGGTATGCACCCACCTTTTTTCCCCAAGAGTTCAGAGCAACAGGATCATCATGGCTAAGAAGTTCTGAATCACCTCCATCTTCAGTTCCATCTTCCCAGTAAATGATAGCAACAGGGGCCTCTCCTAGGGCCTGATAGCTTCTGAGGATGAGAAGTTATTGGAAATAGCACAAGGGCAAGTAGATAGCCCTCTGAATTCCATCCAAAAAGGAAATTACAAGCTTGTACCTATAAGATGCTAACAAAATGGCAGCCATGGTTTCTAGAAGATATTTCTGTATGGGATACTAGATTGTGATGTTCCTACACAGCCAAGCACAGGGATGGTGCCGCTCTCCAGAGACTGTTAGATTGCAGCTCTCAGCATTCTTCACCATTGGTTATTCTGGGCACGGCTGAAGGGAACTGCAACTCAAGAACTGCAAGTTGCAACCCAAGAGTGTGACTGCACAACTCCCACTGTTGTTATACAGTGTACTTTGTAACACAGTGAAGGGAAGAGTTAGGAAGCAACAGAACATGAAAGGTGAAGGAAAAGTATGGTTCAGTTTCATGCAATTAAATATTTGTTTAGGTTTAGGTTTTAGGTTTAGGTTTTTCAGACTTTGTCCCCATTCAGACCAGTTCTAAACAATTTTATGTGCTTTTGTTATCAGATGTGGGAAACAAATGGGATTTATACCAGTTCATTCTTCTCAACATAAGCAATTACAATTGTTGGGCAGGCCCTTCTCTCTGCATGCCTGAATTCTGTACATACAACATAAAAAGACACAGTGCCCAAAATACAGATGTACAGATTAAAGTTTGGAAGTTGGTCTTTTTCCTGCTGTACCCAGAATCCCCCAACTAAGTACAACCACTAGGAGTGGAAGCTGGGAATGGCAATCAAAAAAAGCAACTTGTCTAAGTTCTGATATAGATGATGTGATTAACGTCTAAATGCAAGGATCCCATAGCTTCAAAAGATGCTGCTCTGTCTCCCTGTGGCACCTGAACCAGGTGTGGCCACACAAGTCCTTGACCAGTATGTGGACTTACTAATTGAAGTGGATTAGGCTCAATGAACTCAGCTTGACATCAGATGCAATGGAACCCTTGTGGCTGGGTAGTTCCCATGTCCAAGAGAGAGGCATATTAACTGTTGTCGTCCCCTGAAAAAGTAGGTTCATAATTTGCTCTTCTGGATCCACCTCTATCCCTAGAAGTCCTGAGTGCCTTTTTATACCATTACGTGGTACATCAACTTTACACACTCCTGGACAGAGATAGCCTGGGGCAGTGGTGCAGGTGTTTTGTAAAGGGTTATGGCAATATGCTATATGAGGAACTCTCTTGAAGTTGCTGCAGAAGCTGCAGCTAGAGCCAAATATGGATGCCCAGCTTCAGGGAGGTTCCACTCCACATCAGATTTAACACAGTTGTTGAATGCTGGTGATTCCATATTGGGCTAATAACTACTTGGAGTCTTCCAGGAGTAGGGCTTTTAGTATGTGAGTTCCCATATATTTCCCCTCAAATGAAAAGGGAACACTCTTTCATTTGATCTGTGACGTGTGCCTACATTACTCTGTTTCAGGTTTTTGATGATGACATTTCTTTTCAAAAAAGAATCTCCCAACTCATAAGAGTTCAGACATAGCTTTACTAATTATGGCTGGCAACCTGATGGTTAGTCCCAAGTAGAGTGATCTGTTCAGTCAATAGATAAATCTAATGGATTCAGTGGATATAACTTAGTCAAGACTAAAGAGAATTTAGATAAATGTGGTTTAACTGTTCTTTTTGTGTTAGGTCATTTTAATCTATTGCACACCACTCTGAAATCTCAGATATGGAGTGGTTTATAAATAAATTTGAAAACAAATTTATTTAAAAATAAATAATCTATATGCAACTGGAGTATATAATGAGCTTTCTCCAGTATTGGAATCTCCAATCCCTACGTAGATAAAAATTGAGAACATCTGTAAAGAGTATATGTGGTTACTGAAGGTAAATTGATAGACGTGGAGAGAAAGTAAGTATACAAAGGATGAAAAATGAAAAGTACTATGACTAATGACCTCATTTACATCATCAGTTGACAAAGCTTTCAATCCAGAGAGAACTCTGTCAGTTTAACAGCTCTGCAACAGTAAAAGATTATGCAGTTTCAGTTTTCTGGGCTTTTGGGAGGAGGAAGATTGAAAAACTGTGATTGCAAAACCATTAAAGAGGCATAAATATTATCTGGGTTTTCACCTGGCAATTGTTAGACTTTTCCAGCTACTTCTACTACTTTTTTCTTCTTGTTGTTTGACAAAGGCCATACACACATAAAGGTTTTTGCAATAATGAATGGGAATGGTGTTAATTCTCTACTTTCCAGTGTAAGTAGCAGGGTCTGGACTTGTTACTGGGAATATTCTAACTCAGAAGTGGGGAGTGGGTAATAGAAGTGGGAGGAGAAGGGGCACAGAAAGGGTAACCATGTTGAGTGTTGTGCTGCTAGCAAAGAACCACAACAGGGAAGGAGGAATGGAATTTGATGAGGGGGAGAAAGAGAAAGAGAAAACATGAGCTTTACTAGAAACTCACATTGTTTGGATTTTTTTAAAAAAGTAAAAGTTATCCTGCCTTTTTTTTCTCATTTTGTCCAACTGAAAGAGACCACTTCCACTGGGTATGTAGAGAAGAAGTGAGTGTTTCTCTGGATCCTTGTGGTCAGCTCAGGCACGAAATGTAGAGTAATTTGGGAGAGGGATAAAGAAATGGGGAAGGAAGAGGAACTGAATGAGTGACAGCTTCTTCAGGTCTACCCAAAGCATCTACAGCACCTGTGGCAGCTGCATTGTCTGGCCCTCTGTACCAGTGCAAGTAAATGTGGGGAAAATCCAGGTAGGCTGGTCCACTCAGGATTATATTAAACAGAGATGGAGAAGACCAGAGAGCATATTTCTGGCACAACAGCAATACCAAAAGCAATGTTATAACAACAGGTAATTCAACTAGTTACTTTCTGAACTGGTGGTAACAGGAGTAAGTAATGACCTGTTAGGTGATCAGGATAATAACTAACAGAACTAATTCATTAAAAAAAAAAAAAGGGAACAGTCAGGGCATTAGTGTCTGTATAGGCTAGTAGCTTTCCTTTCTTCTGCCAAAATTGTAATGGTTCTCTAAAAAAGAGTATACCAGACCATAACCTCATTTCTTCTTCACAGCTGAATGTTAATATTCACAGCTGAATGTTCAAGAGACTGTATGAAATTTGATGGCAGAGGATTATTGTTGTTTTATCACAACCTCTAAGAAATGTTGATGACCATCTGAAACTATATCTACAGAAGTTTGGCACAAATAAAATAGTTCTGTAATTGGATGAGTTATCTTTGATTAATTCACTAGTCTACCATTTTTCACCCCACAATTTGGGCCTGCCAACTTCCCATTCATGTTGGTATGCCCTACAGATGGCTGAACTCCAGATGGTATCTACACACATTTTTCATCTACTTCTCATCATCTCCTACACAACAAAAGTGTGTACGAAGTAGCAATGAAGAACCAACAAAGCCCATCTGCTTCTTGTTGAGGCAAACAGTGCCAGTTCCTACCATGTTGTCTTCTAAGCAATGGTATTCATTGGTGTTGCTGAAATATACTGGTCCCCCTGAAATGTGTATATGTGTATGTGTGTGTACACCCAAGATGTCATGCCTTTGTCATTTTCAATTTCTTGGAAAGACAAATTGTTGCTTTAGTTCCAGATATCATGTTTTATGCTGTAACATGTGTTGTACATTTAATCTGTAGTTTATTTTGCCTTCTGTATGCTGTGCCTATAATGGCAGTCCTTGCTTTTTTTTTCTTTTTTTAGATCTTTTTAATATATATATAAAAAGGAATACTACATTCATATAGCTAATAAATTCTTGTCAACATATGTTACATACAAGTTCTATCATCTCTCCCCCTCCCCCTCGCTTCCCATTTTTCTCTCTTTTTAAAAATGATTTCTAAGAAATGTTTCATTCTCTACCCTTATGGAAGGATGTGATCGCATTATGGACTTGCAAGAAGTTCTTTAATAAGCAATTTGATTATTCATGATAAGACGCAGTAGAGATACAAGCCCATCATGTGACTAACCTAAGTTCCTAAAACAATATGTTTTGAAGCAAGCAGCTATATTCATCTGCAGTGCTATACAATAATGGCAGTTTTTACATTGTTACTTTGCTTTATATTCTGCTGGAGCAACTCCTCTTGCCCTTTCATTTAGCCCAGGTGACATTTCTTAATTTGAGAATCTTAGCTGTTGTTAACATCAGCCTTAAACACTCATAGCATGTACTATTTGGATATACTCCAAAACTTCAAATCAGTAATTTAACCATATAATAAAGACAACATAAATTATTGCTAGTTTGAATATTGCCACTTGCCTCAGTCAGAGACACTGTGGTCAGCCATAAACAGGTTACCCTGAATGGCCCTTTTTGTTATTCTTCCAATTGGCAGACAACGATTTTTTTTTTCTCCAAAAGGACATAAGGTTTTTAAAGAAAGGGCTTTTGTGGGTATTGTATTGTTTTTATTAAACTTTTTGCTAATTTTTAAAAATCCTTTTTTAGTTGTAGGTTTTAAATTGCTTCAATATTGTAAATATTTTGGTTTTATTTTAATGTGTGTTTTTAGCTGTACATGTTTTAAATGACATGCTGTCTTAAGTCCAAATTTTGGGAAAAAGTGGGTAGAAATAATGATATAATGATAATAATGAGAAATAATGATGATGATCATTCTTTGGAGGAGATGGGGTTACCCAGCTACTGGTTGGAATGTTTGAACAAACAAGAATAAAGTCAATCAAAGATGGATATTTCATGTCAATGCACTGCCTTTAAAACTATCAAAAGGAAAGAGACATTAGGCTTTGATGATAATGTTGGAACACCTTAGGAAAAGAGACAATGTCCTTAATATTTTACTTAGCATGCTGTTCAGTGATGTCAGTTTTTATCAGTGTTGCCTATTTTTAAAGCTAGATTTAATTTTTAAGCTAGCTTTAGCATAAGGAGAATTAGCGTTGGTCTTTCTCCTATTTTTACACGTCCAGATCAAATGAGCAAAATGTGTATTGCTTGGATTTCATAAAGCTATTTTCAGCAAAATCTCAAAATTATTTTTAAAAGAAGAATTTTTAAAAATAAAATACATTTATGTTCAAAATAAAATATATATACGTTCAAAATATAAACCCATATTTAACATGGATTCCCATGTGGAGCTTTAAATAAAGTGGCATAGACAAGAAACATTGATTTATTGGGAAGTCAGACTCATAATTCCAATAGTACTGGACTGTTGAGCTTAGTTAGAGCTAAAGCTTGGAACATTTACCATTTTTGGACTAGGATGGGAAATCCCACTGAGCATGGAGAGTATGCAGTACAGTAATGGCATTTCCCCCCACTTATTATCATTTGAAACAAGGAGCACAATGGCCATACCTCAGCTTAATTCATAGAAGATGCTTTTCTGTGATTGCATGGTCAGTGAGCCTACACAGAGACACATTATCCATCTAAACAGAACCTAAGCACATTATAAATCATTGTACTAGGATTAATCATGCTTATCTACAGGTATTATGCAATTAAATGTGTTGGCACTGTTCACAAAACTGAAGAGAAATGAGTTCCACAATAGTAAATACTCTAAATAACATAAATATTGAGATTTCAGGATTTAAACATTGTCATACTTATACATTTTTGTTGTTGTTGTTGTTGTTGTTGTTGTGAGCTTTCAAGTCATTTCCAACCTTAGGGTTGCCATATCATGGGGTTATCTTGGATTAAGAGTGTGTGGCACACCCCAGGTCTATACTACATACAAATGTATGTAGGCATATATAAAGATATGCATATTAAAATATTCTGTATGTGCCCTGTACCCTCTCTTTATATACATTTCCAAGATTATATTGTTTTCTTCTTTTCTCTAAAAGAAGACAGTGATATGTAGAACAGTCTACAAGGACATGTTTTAAATGACATGCTGTCTTAAGTCCAAATTTTGGGAAAAAGTGGGCAACTATGTGGTCGATTACACAGACCCTTTAGCTTTGGGGTTATAAAGAAGCCTAAAGCTAATTAATAGTCCCAACTAGAACAGACGTACTGATCTGACTGCTGAAGGATAAGTCAACACATATGTAAATCCCATTGACTTAATGGATCCTCTTATTTAGGCCTATGTATCCCTCCCTTGGATCTCATCTCAAGAGAAAGACAGGCTATAAATCCAATAGTGTACATGACAATGCTACTGCTGCTTAATAAACAGGTGCTATATATTCTTATCTTTGTTTTCATCCAAATACATGTTGAGATCAGGCATTTTTTTACACTCATATAAGTTTCAGCAAGAAACTGGTATGTGTTGGCAACTAAAAGACTATCAAATTGTTGAGGAACCTAGAGTCTCCAATCAGTTTGGGAGCCAAAGGTACTGTTTTTTAATTTGAAATTGCTGAAATCCAAGATTAGCTAATATGGAAATCTGCAGTAATGAATGTTCAGTTATGATTTGGTTTGTAATAACAGCTATTCTCACATAAATGTTTGAAAACAGGCAGAAATATCAGAGCATTAACAACTACTGCATCTGTGAAATAATCGGAGTTTGTTTATAATTTTCCATTTATAGAACGGCAGAAAAAGTCTATGTCTGTACTCTGGGCAAGTCGGAGAGGCATGCCCACAGGTTATCTTTGATAGAATTGCTTCACTTATCTCCTATAATCTTATCATAGTTTTAACTGTTGGGGTATCACCACTAATAACTATGGTCAGAGTAAATGGATGAACAAATTACACTGGGGGATATTCAATTAAGTTGCTGTTATAAGGTCATGTTTGACTTCCATTTAAATTCTTTTTCATGGTGACATCTTTTGTTTAATATCATTACTACATAAGCATTAATTGAGTGCAACATGACTAATTTCACTGGCTCTTAACTATTCGCTGTAATTTGTAGCAAATGCTCTTTTGCATCGTAATAGCATATCCTGTCTCCATTATTCAATCTTCATTTGAACTGCAATATCCACATTAATAAAATAAAAAGAAGCACGAGGTGTCCCTGAGTGTCAGTATGCATTAACTAATTTTTAAAGCGACATTGTTTTTCAGCTGTTCCCAGTGAACTGCTTGTCATCAATATGACTTAGTGCGTTTGTCTCATCACTGGTGCTCAAGGTCAGGCACGCTTTCCCCACTCTATGAGATGTGACTTCCATGTTTGCAAAAGCATAAGCACCATGTCACCACGTCATGATATTTATGTGTGCTGCATTGGCATTAGGTATTTGACAGCAGTGCAGCTTGAGCAATACTTGTGACAGTACTCGTGAGATGGCTGCCATCCTTGTGAACTTGAAAAGTTCTCTCTCTCTCTCTCTCTCTTTCTTGCTCCCTTTTTTTGGGGGGGGGAAGGGGGCTACAACTCCCCAAACTGGCATGCCAGGTGGCCTGGTAAGTGGTTGGTTGGTCATTCTGAAAGCTGTACTACAAAAAACAATTCTTTTATGTTTCAAGGATTAGAAATGATACTAGTAGCAATGCTAGCCTTACAGATATTTCAGGTACATGGCTATGTCCTTGATAGACTAGCAGTTTTTATGAGTTTGCAATTGCAGCACAGTACAGTAGGAGAGATTAGTTCCACTTCCCTCACCAAAGATTTTCCTTCAGCTACATCATTACCATCACATTCCCAGCTGCATATTTCTATCAGAAAAAAATGCTGGGAGATTTTTTTTTTATGAAACATTTAATATGTAAAGGATTAGGCAGCCATCATTTTTATGAGGTAATAATCTAGCTGTGGACACAAGGGTGACCTCTACATGGGGCAGAAAGGTCAACAGGAACAATATTTAGATTCAGTTAAATTAACCTCCCTTTTCTTGCTTTTCTCACTGCAGTGAATTCTCCCTCAAGCAGAGTTCAGCTACAGTGCAGGGTACCTCTGGAAGCTGCCTTGGGGTGAAGAATCAGTGAGTCCATGAGCTGAAGGGAAGAAAAGGCAACATTTCTAGTCAATTTTTCTAAACCATTTCTGCATGCAGAAGCTCTAGAAAAAAGAATTACTATGATGATTTTGGGATTGAACAGAACTTGTACTTAATAAGCAACCTGACAAGTTTATAAATGGCCAGAAAGACAAAATACAAGGAGCTGCTTGTTGTTGTTATGTATCTTCAAGTCACTTCTGGTATATGGAGACTCTAAGGCAGTGGTTCTCAACCTGTGGGTCCCCAGATGTTTGTGGACTTCAGCTCCCAGAAGCCCCAGCCACTATGGTCAATGCTCAGGGCTTCTGGGAGCTGAAGTCTAAAAACATCTGGGGACCCACAGGTTGAGAACCACTGCTCTAAGGTGAACCTATTATGGGCTTTTCTTTGCAAGGGTTGTTAACTGAGGGTTTGCCATTGCCTTCCTCTGCGGCTGAGAGAATGTGACTTGCCCAAGATCACTCTGTTTCCATGGTCAAGCGGGGATTCAAATCCTGGTCTCCAAGGAGTATAGAGTGATAAATGCACCTGTTTCTGCTCTTCATATGTGTTCATTCTTAGGTTTATCTACTTGCTGCATCATTCTACAACAATAAAAAATTACACTATTTTAGCATACGGAAGGTTGTACCCATTTTGTTCTAAAATTTTCATTCTGTCTGCATTTTCCTCTAACGCATGCCTTTTTGCATGTATTCTAACCTAAAATATAAATCTTTATACATTTTGGGATTTTGTTGTTTGAGCCAAGAACACATCATGACATTTGGAAAAATGGAGATAACTGAAACAGATCTGGCATATCATGGCATTCCCGTCTGTGGATGATGGTAATTTGCTTAAAAATGAAAACCTCAGAAATCACTGAGCGCTTCTGATAAGGAGGAGAAATAGCCTAACTACTTCTAAAAAAATCAAGAAAATCAAGAAAAACTAGAGTGTATACTGTAAAGTTACATATCCTGTGGCTGACAGATGAAAAATGAAGGAAGAAGTTGAGAAACTCTGCTTTTTAAAGCAGCTATGTGGAAGATCTGCATTAGCCTTTGCCAAACTGGTTACTAAGAAATATGGATTGAGTGTCCATGCTGTGTTTTAGCATGTGTCCAAATCCTAACTAAATTCATAAACATATGCTTGTTTCCAGCTACCTTATTAGATTTCCCATTTTCTAGAGTCCGTTTCCCTATTCTTTTATGCATGTTGGCTCTGTCCTAAAAAAGCCAGTGAACATTTCTCTTAACAACTTAACATGCCCACCATAAGAAAGTTTCTAACCTTTCAGTGAATAATTCAAGATCTGGGACAGATTTTAGTGTTTGGTACCTTTAAAATATTATGATGTTGGCACCAACTCTGTATAACATTGCAATGAGTTGATTTTACAGGCTACTGCAGAAAAGTTGCAAAAGCAAAGGAGTGGAAGTGTTTGAAAAATAGTAGGGTGACCCTTATTTGTTCTGGGTGCCAAACTGTTGGATTTCAGATCAAAGCACTGTTCCATCCATTGTGTAATCCACAAAATGCAGAGGTGTATTTATTCACTTCAAAAGATGTATATGCTGCCCTTCTGAAGGGCTTACAGGTTTCCAAAGCAAGATAACTTGTAAGTAAAACACAGCAAACAGAATGTTAAGGAAATATATATCTAAAAGTTTAAGAAAATGAAATTGTATTTGCCAAGTGGCAGAAGGATAAACATATTAGTGGCAGTGAAATTCCATAAATAGGCATTATCACTGCAAGGATTTTTAGCTTCTGAACCATATCAGCTCCCAGTCTGAAACCGTAACACCAATGCTCCTACTTTGAATATGTGAGAAGGTTATGAAGGAGGATACATGTGTCAAACATATGAGGGTGCATTGGGAGTGATGCAGTCTCATGCTCTTAGCCACTCACTTCATTTCAAAGAGTACTCTCAGTCCGCACCACTCCAATATATGTTGTGACACTGAAATGAGTGCCTTGGCTTGGCCAAGAAGCATCCATTTATATATTAGAGCTTTGAAATAAGGTATGTTGCAGAATTGGGTGTTATCACTTAAATGGTTTGACCACACTATTCTGGCATAGCTATGGCAGTGTTGGTAGTGGCATACTTTTCAACATGTCACAGATGAAAACCAGGGCATGTGGCCAAGTAACTGTCAGGGTAGCATGAGGTAGCTCCTCAGAGCACGTGCAGAATGCTGACAGGGCAGCGATGTCCAGCTGCAACCAAGCAGCTCCAGGCAGGCTAAAAAAGTTCTGTAGACTCAAAGAGCTAAGATTCAGGGCTATTTATTTAGCAAAGCACACTGAGATGAAAGTTAGGGCTTCAGGCAGCATACCAAGAAGCAATAAACAAGACAGGAACATAAAGCATCATCGAAAAAAACCAGACTGGCAGCATGTCTGGATACATTCCATAAATTAGCCCTTAGAGCAGCATGACCACCAGGAATTAACCGAAATGGTAAATTGTAGTGCCATACCCAAGCCTTTGTAGGGGCTTATCCACACCCCAGACCCTATGGGGTGACTCAATTACATGTACAGCACTCAACCTCCTCATGTTGGTGCCCAGTGACAAGGCAAGACTTTCCAAGGCTGGCTAGCCAAAACATTCTTTGCAGCTGCACCCAAGGTCACATCATTTCATTCCTGCCATCCACTTAGAAAAACCTTTCCCACACTCACACTAAATGCCTCGACAATAACATCACAGTGTGGTCAAAACGGCAAAAGTTATTAATGAGGAGGAATGCAGAAACTAGAAGAGACTTCTCCAATGGGCTATTGCCTGAGCCTACTGGGCAGGGTAAGATTTATTGCCCTCCTCTCCCCTCTCTTGCTGAATTAATTGAGTGCAAACTACTTTAGCACTTTGAATTCAGTTTGCAGCAGCTGAAGTAAAGCAAGGACAAAGGTGGAAAAACAGAAGGAGGAAACAGAACCTGATACTGTTTAAAAGCAGCTTAAAGGGTGGGAGAGCACAGGATTACTCAAGACTGTTCCTGTCAAATTGGGACAACTGAAGTGTATGTGCTGGAAGTAGGAGGGAAGGACCATAAAAATAGCAGGCATGAAGGAAGCAAGGCAGTGGAGTTAGCAGATTTTTTCTGCCTTCGTTTGCTGCCGCTATGCAGCGCTGAAAAAGTGTAATTATAAGTACAGTTCATCGATACTGCCCTCTGTGCTGTTTTGTTCGCATGATTCCAACTCTTGCATTCTTATTATACTTTGCAGATTATACCTTAATTCCTATATTTTCCAAGTTGTCCAAATTTTGTTTTTTTCTTATAGTGATAACTTCCCCCTCTTAATAAAATTGTGTAGTTCTCTGCATAATCATCCTACCTTCTCTAGCTGTACTTTTTTCCCTTGCTCAGAGGTATGTACACCATCTGTGCCGCTTCTGCAGTGTTCTCAAATGGCCTCCAGGATGAGTCTGTGCTTTTAAAACTTTCATTGCTTTGCCCTTCTGTTTCACATTAACCACTTATTGCTTATTGTTTCTAAATCTGCCCTTTTCAAATTTGTTGTTCCCACTTTTCCCCATGACAGAAATGGCCTCTGATGGAATATCTGATATC
Organism: Iguana delicatissima; assembly: GCA_948472985.1. Taxonomy (NCBI): domain Eukaryota; kingdom Metazoa; phylum Chordata; class Lepidosauria; order Squamata; family Iguanidae; genus Iguana; species Iguana delicatissima. The sequence continues at coordinate 267,555 of CAOKZL010000119.1, forward strand.
AATGGCAATTGTGAAGCATTCACTGGTAACATAAAATACTAACAAAAGAGCCCCTCTTTTTTTTCCAAATAAAAAAACTCTGATATTTTTAAATATAGCAAATCTTATACAGTAGAGTCCCGTTTATCCGACGCTCGGTTATCCAACCATCCGGATAAACTGACATCGCGACGGCCTGGGGCTGTGGGCATTTCCGTGCCCCCAGGCACGCCCTGACATGCCCTGACATGCCCCCGACACGCCCCCAAAATGGCGGCCACCGCGGGCGTCCGGGTAATCTGACCCTTTCGGTTATCCAACCCTGCAGCCGCCCATTTGGGTTGGATAACCAGGACTCTACTGTATGTACCCTATGTACATGTACCTTAATGTACCTTATGTATATGTATCTTATATACCATAGTTGACTTGATGCTAATATTATGCTCATTACCATTCACTTCCAATTCTGTTCTCCATTTGATACCCTTTGTCTTTGGAAAATACTTCAGAAAAAGCTGCAGCTGTCCATAGTCTAAACAGGGGATACCTCACCCCCAATGACAGAGAGAAAGAACCCTTACCCCCCCCCCAGGGACAGAGAGAGAAGTGCACCTCTACTTGGATCACAGGGTACCAGCTATTATAAGACAACCACGAGGTTCCCAACTCATAATTCTAATGATAGACACATGTCATTTGAACAAAAGTTAGACAGTAATTATTTCTCTTACACACTGGTTTTCTGATTCTATACATCCAATCTGAGATCAGATGTAATGACGGGAGAAAATTGTTAGAGGAGACAGACTTTGTAGGAATACATTGAAGGGAACAGAATGGTGGGCAATGTTTCACTTCAGAGGCACTGCACCTGCGAGCAGTCACCCTCATCTGTGATTTCCCACTGGATTGGGAAGAGTTGTAAATCAGTAAAGACTCATCATTATTAGTTTCTGTCCAAAAAAAAAAAAAAAAGGAGGGGAGGTAGGGGATAACCACTGAGAAGAATAACACAAAGGTGCAAATCTTATAGTTTTGCCAAATATTCACACATCCCAAAGTATTTTTGTAAATTGTTTTATGCAGAAATATACATTTTCTCTATGAAACCGCATTTTAATGGGGAAAAAAATCTACTATTTCCAGGGACCCACACTGAATTTGTGTACAACATTAGAGGGTGGTTGTGGCAGAATCTAGAAATTTTGTGCAAAAAACCCGATGTGGCTGTCTTGAAACTGGTGTGTGTGTGTGTGTATGAAAATTTATTTGTGCCAAAAATAAAAATACCACCACCACCCCAAATCACAGTTTCGAAAACCATTGATCTACACACACATCTTGGAACTGGCCATCCAAATAGTGTTAGTGTAAGTATGAATGGTTAGAGAGCTTTAACAATAGTTTATGTTGACTTTTTGTATGTTTTTAATTTCATTGTAATCATTTTAATTTGTAAGCCACCTTGAGTCCCAATTCTGGAAAGAGGTGGGAAATAAATAATGAGCAAGAGGAGGAACTATTAGCTTATTTATTGACATCTTAATTAATTTTTAAAATTGATTGATGTAATTGCAAATCTGATGGTCAATGTCTAATTTTCCCTAAAAGATCCATACATTTGGGTAACGCATGTATCAAAGTTTTTTCTTACTCAGTGACAAGTACATGAGTACACAGGGCAACTTTTAGAAGAAATATAGTGGGAATTCAATCCAATCATGGCCAGTTTTGCCCTGCTTGGCCCCTCTACCCCCACATAGCTACAATCCTTAAGGGGACAGTCCTCACTGATGCCAAATACAAGGGGATATCACTTTAGAGATTGATAGTGTCAGTTTCAGCACATGATGAGAAAGTGTCTAATGGGATGTTGTTGTTTTTTCACCCTCAGTGAGACACACTAGTAAATAATCATATGGACAAAAAAGCATTAGTTACAGTAGTGTGTTCAGTGGTGTGAGAAGTTCCTTCACTTGTGTGGCTGAGATAACAGTTTATTTGAGATCGTTATTAAAACTTAGGCCCTTTCCACACGTGGAGGGAGAAACGGGGTAAAGGCAGAAACGGAGCTTACCAGAAGCCGGGTAAGTCCATCGCCACGAGGAGCAGCACAAGCTCGCTGCTCCACACTCCTGCAGCGTCCTGCGATGTCCAAAATGGTGGCTTACGGTTGGCGGAGGCTCTCCACCAACCAGAGAAGCTCGCCAGCCAGAAGCCCACCCCCTGGCAGATCTGCAGGCACGCACTTGCGCGCGCCTGCAAATCTACACCAGGGTGCTGCAACGGGGTGGAACGGGGCTGCACACCCATGTTTTATAAAAACCACTTGAAAAGTGGTTTTTAAAAAACATGCAGCGCCACCACTTCCGGTTGCTTCAGGGCGGTTTGAGGTGTAGAACCTCAAAATTATAAACGTCCCAGTGCACTCCACGGTGCAGATGACCTCTGTTAGAGGTCGCTCTACACCGTTTTAATTACCCCGTGTGGAAGGGCCTTAGTGTATTATAGAAGCTCAAATATAAAATATACTGAAATATATGTGTAGATATATCTAAAATATGTGTTATACATATAAGCTAACATATATGCTTCTAATACATGTTATTAATACTGTATACCCAGTGCAAAAGCTAAAATAGATTTCACTTCTCTCAACCATTGTACATGTTTATTCCTATTCAACACTCTATCTCTGCAACAAAAATGGATCAGATGTCCCTCTCTATTTCACATGCCGGTTTTACATAATATCACTGGATTTTAGTTTCTTAGGAATTGCTGTTTACTTGCAAGTATATGAGTCTAAAAAAAAACACAAGGGAATTTTAAAAAGTGGGACAAATCTCCTCCTCCCTTCACACTTGCCACAACAAAGTTATGGAATTCACACTAACTGTTCTTGTTATTAAAATAACTCAAGGTACATATTTTAGTGCACCCTTAAGCTTAACAAAATACCATTCAGAATTATCGTCTCTTAAGGACTGCCAGGACTCTAGATGGCTTGCGAGTTTTAAGGCAAATAAAGCTATTCTTTAAGCTGAAACAAAGATCAGAAGTAACAAATATTTTATGAAATCATATGGTGATACGAGACAAGTTATAAATCCTGATTCAGGAGTTGTTTCCCACCATTTTTTTTCTTTTTTCTTTTATTAAATTAATTACAATACAATCTACAAAAACAAAATGAAACAATACAAAATAATTCACCACAACATAACTTAAGAACACAAAACAAAAAACAAAGACAAAAAAACAGAAAAAAAAGAAGAAGAAAAAACAACCCACTACCCACCAACATTAACTTATTTACCCTTCACCTATCTACCAACACATAACAAATAATAACCCCGATGTGAGAGGTGGTGATATCTTAAAAATTTAAATCTTAATCCATCATTTTTCTCATAGATATCTACATATTAGTTACTAATAATATAACTGATTAAATAGTCGATTCTTACTAATACAAATAAATCATTAACCAAGAGGGAAAAAAAGTATACTCGAACATATCACCATCTCTCCCTCCCCCCATAATAACATCCCACTAAAACTCCATATGCACATGCTTTCTTATCTATAATTTCCTTCTAATTCTCACATATCCTTCAATATCTTGTAATATAAAGTTTATGATATTCTATCAGTATATCAACATATAATCAACACACTTATTATTATTTGTGAAAATATATGTTAAATAAATAAATAAATTATGACCCAAATCGTAAATTAACTTAATCTAATGCACCTTTCTTTTCCCCTCATTATATTCCCTATTAAACTGATAACTTTAAAAAAAAAAAAACGTCCTGAACACTAATTTATATGGTTCTTCAGTTTTAAAAAGGGAAATTTATGACGTCCTTACCCCAATATTTTTTCCATAGAGGAGACAATATCTTCCACTCATCGCTAATCTCCTTTTTCCCCCTGTCTTCTAGGGACCCTATTACTATATCAGCTTCCACTATATCTAATAATTTTAGCAACCAATCTTCAATTCTTGGAAACCCGTTATGTTTCCAAACCTGTGCATAGCATAACCTCGCAGCAGTTATCATATATAAAAATATTTTCTTTTTTGAGTTATTCATATGAAAATTTTCTATCATATTAAGAAGATATATTTTTGGAGATAGGCAAAATTTAATTTTAAATACATCTTGTACTTTGTTATGTATTTCCATCCAAAAGTTTTTCGCTGCTTCACAATGCCACCACATATGATATAATGCACCCTTCTTTCCACATTTCCAGCAAAGATCACTCACATTTTTTTGCATCTTTGAAATTTGAGCTGGAGTAATATACCACCTGTGAAGCATTTTAACATAATTTTCCTTCAAGTTTGTTGGTTTCAACAACCTCCAAGTATTTGTCCATGATCTTTCCCACTCTTTCCCACCAATTTAAGGGAGAGTGGAATGGTGATGTTTGCTCACTGAAGAAACCAAATACTCTCCCCATGTTCAGATGCCTTCCATTTAGTTACCTTTCAAATGTGTAATTACAGAATTTTACCTGGTTCATGATAGTAGTGGCTCTGTTTCTGGGTCCTACCAAAATAAACTCCAAAGCATAAAATTGTTCTATCACTGTAGATGTAAAACTGCTATTACATTAGAGAAAATATATGTTCAGTCCTTCTGGTTGGGTGTGGGGAGGATCTAACATGAAACTGTGATTCAGTTTACTAACGCATCTACCCCAAAAGTGGAATAGAAATAGCAAGGAAATGCAGTAGCAGAGGTCTGGAGCCTTCTTTTTCTTAAGCACAAAAAAATACCATTGCAAATGCATTAATATCCCATCATGTATGTTTCAGAGCTTTGCTCTGCCTCTGGGACTGAGCCCTGGCTCAGACTAAACCCTTGCGAGCACAAGCACTGCAATTGCCTAAATCCAAGTTAACGCCTTATTGCATTTTAGTAGCTACCGTGTGGTATTTCTTTGTATGCTGTGGAAGTCCATGTTAGAATGAGATGCATTGAGGTAATACGCTAGGCTTCTTTAATAAGCAGAAAGCATGAAACCTTGAAGCACTTTGCTGTTTTGGAGGCTATATAAAAAGGGAATTCACCAGAAAAAGGAAAAACATTCATTTATTTGGAACACTTGGAAATCTTTTAAGATCATTTTACCTTCTCAGCTTATCTCCTGTGCTGATATTGTTTGCAAATAGCAGGTAATCTAAGAGCACCTGAAGCTCTAAATAAGGCCAGAGAGGCTTGCGTTTGATATTGTCTGTAACATGAATTGCAAATCCCCTATTGGCGAGAACTGTCCTTAACTGTTAAGTGACTGTCTTCCCTTGAATGTGAATTAAGGTCCAGCTGATTTTTCTAAATAGCCCAGATGGTTTTCACAGGTAGATAATTCAGGACATACCTACCTTTATGGTAGATTCTGGGTGTCCTGCAGTATATTCTTTAGAAAAGGAGCAGCTTGGAGCTGGGATATAATCAGCAGAGAACAAACAGGCCTGAATTAATAATACCTGCCCTGCTTGATCAGCCCCCAACAAACCTCATCAGGCTAGATAATATAAATATCCGCTCCCTTTCTGTTTGATTCCTTGCTCTAGATGTATTTTTCAAACTGTTTATTCTGATCTTTTTATCTTATGCTAATTTCTTTCTCCTTATTGCCACACTTACTTAAACAGTTTGTTCTTGCCTTTTTCAGAAAAATATTTTATAGCCTCCTTAAATTAATGTCCTCTTGTATTTATTGGTACCTTTCCTACCCTGTGTTTAAAATATTGACTTGAGCTACTCATGATTTTAAATAACTTCCAAGCATGCCAAGGGAGGCTGACCTTCTTAGCCCTTATTTCTATATTGTTTAAACTAATCTCAATTTCTTTAGAAGTTTCCACTTTGGATATTATATGTGACTATCTTCCTTTCCAGAGAACTTTCCACTTTTTGAATTTAACAATGCTGTAAATGTTCTTCCCTATCAGTTCACAGTGGTTGCACCTCATACAAAATCATGGACACCACTCAGAATTAGACAATACAAATGTTGTTATCACTTCTATAAAGAAGCTTTTGATTTCAGGCTTTTCAAAACTTAAGAAAAGGCCACACTTTTTTGAAGCAGGGGTGAAAATCATGCAGCCTTCCTGTTACTATTAGACTAGTGTCCCAGTGTTTTTTATTATTGGCTATACTGGTTAAGGCTATTTAGACTTGCAGTAGTACAAGGTGTTTAAAGTAACTAAAAAATGCAATTGTTTTTGTCTGGGAAACAGGATAGTAAAGTGTTACTTTTAAAAAATTGTCATCATCATTACTAACTGATTATTTTGGAGAGCTTTGGAATTATATCTGTAAATAATTATGCTTTAAAATTATTTTTTCCAAAGTATGATCATTGCCCTGAACTTATCAGAGAAGTGGGGAGCACACAAGAGCTCTTTCACACCACAACCCTACAGGTCTACATATATACACAGAAGTAAGCCCCATTCCATTTTCTGTTCCAAGTTAAAATTCAGATGTGGGTGGGGGGGACAAGCACAAGAGAGGTCCAAATGTTCTTTTTAGCATCACGAAAACATTTGCATGAAGAGATAAGAGTAAGAATTGGTAAACAGAAGCCCCGAGCAACACCTTTAGCAATGTAGGATAAAAGGCACATTTTCTTAATTGTGAAAGCTTTAAATATAATCCTTGAAACAAAGCTAACATCTCAGTCTCATAGTAGCAGAAAAGTCTGATGTATGAAATAATTATCTTTTTAAAATTAGGGTTATAATTATATATTTAAATGTACATATACAGAGTTCCCCAAGGAATGCAGAAGATACATGCAAAAAAGAAAATCTCATTTTTAAAAATTCATTAGTTCTTGATTATAATTTTAACAGGCATTGGCCAGGGGCCAGCAACTGTGAAAGCCTGGGAGGAGTGCATTGTCCTCTTAGCAGATCTTGGAAGGCCACACCTGCTCCCAAAAATATAAATATTAAAATAAAATAAAATTTGACCCCAAATGTCTCTGTGGAGCATGGGGGCATTTTCACCAAGGGAGGGGGTCAAAAAAGTCCTCTTCTGGATCTAAATTGGGCTGAGGGGGTGCAAATTGTGGTGCAAATCCATGCCCCCTTATGGACATTTTGAAACATTTCAAGGGAAATTTTTTTTAAAAAAAATTGCAAAAAATGTTTTTGGCCTACAAGGAGCTCTCAAAGGACTTCCAAATGTGGTAGAAATGCCCATCTCACTCCAGAGTACATTTGGAGGCATTCTGAAGTACACATACACATACATATAACTCTGGGGGACCCTGGTGGCCGAAAAATGTCTCAGGGGCTGCATACAGCGAACACTGGCCTAGATCAGATAGATGGACATGTTAAACAAGACCACGACTGGATGCATCAGAACCCATTCATCCCATACCCTCCAACATTTCACAGAAGAAAACCAGGACTTTGTCTCTTAGAATTGGAACAGCTGGAAGGTATTTCACTCTTCTGTTCAGCATGTCAAAATTAATATCCAGCAGCTTCCAGAACAGCACAATGAGACCTCTGCTTTCCATCCCTAAAAAATGCTGTGAAAAACGCACAGGAAGAAACACTAGGGATCTCTAGTTTAGGATGAGGTATTTAGAATTCTCAGACGGAAAGGTCTAGTTTGTCAGTAAACTACAAACCACAGAATTCCAAAGACTGTTGCCATGGTAGTTAAAGAGACTTCATAGTGCTATAATTGTTTATTCTGAAAGGGCCCCAGGACTTTTTAATCAGAAGATATGATAACATTAGTTGCTTCCACCACGACACCACACCTCAGATATCCCTCTTCATTCTGAATTCAGCTGCATTTCTTACGATACATTGGGAGGAAATAGATATTCCCAGCAACAATGTATTGTTTTGATCTGTGCATATTTTGATCCGTGCATATATGTGTATACCAAATGCTGGAAAGGAAACTCACCTGAGGTATTCTGAGATTTTAAATTCCGAGAAATCACATGTGTATTTAAACAGGCATCAACTCAGCTACCTTTTCAAAGGCTTTTGGGGGGTATGGCTTGTGGATACCATTATCCACAACTATGTGCTATGGAAGTTCTTTTCATCTGCTTATACGATTTTCTTGGGAATTATCTGAAACTGTTCCACATTCTGCAATCATTTGTTCCATTTTGTATAATCATTTGTTTTGCAAAATAGAAAGATGCTACTGTTAACTGTGCCAATATTTCTCTGTAGTTCCTTCCAATTATTATTTTATTCCTAAAAAAAATTAAACTTCTTTATGAGGTACATTGCCCTATATCCAATTAATTAGTCCCAGCAGTTCTATAAAACCCATTGCTTCAATAGGTCTGTTCTAGTTGGGAGCAGCAGTTAGATTTAAGCCATTAGATTTTATATTTTAGGTGTTTTATCATCACATATAACAGTGCTGGAGAACAAATTCATATTACAGTGTTCCGAACTACATTGAAAATATATGTATGTATATATATATATATAGTATTTGAAATAGAAATCTTTGTACTTGAACAAAACATGTGCTTTATTTTTTTTAAAAAAACTACCTTAATAATATTATGTTTTCTTTCTTTATTTAAAAGATGCAGTATTTATGGTTGTATAAGAATGATCTTTTCAGCAACCATTTGCCTGAGGTTAATATACTTATCACTGAACTAGTTCCTAGATTCCACAAAGAAATCATCAAAAATAATGTTTATCTAAAATTATTTCATTGCCATGAAAATTAGTATGTATCAAAGGAAATATTATGGCTTAATTGGAGAGGACTGGTAAGAAGAAGGGCATGGGAGAGTATACTATAAAGGGCGATATAGTTGTACCTTGTACTTGTAACAAAAAACAAAAGAAGGTTAATACAACAGACATGTGTTTGTTGTTAGGCATTCATATGCAGTTTAAGGTGACTGCAAAACTGAGGCCCTTTTCGCACCTTACCTTTTCCCGGTGCTGGGCTGCGGGGCTCGTGGAGGAAACCTTGGGAGGAACGCTCTCACATCCCTCCTGCTTCGGCTCTGCAGCTGCTTCCTGCTCGCACGAGAGCCCCGCCTCTTCCTTTTGCAGTGCAGCCTGGGACCTCCCAGGCTGCACTGAGCAGAGGATGCGCAACCGGCCCGCCTCTCAAGGCTCCGCACACAAGGTAAGTGCGCGCAGGGCCCCAGAGCGATGTGCAACCGCGCAGCATTTTCGGCTTTGAGTCGAAAATGAAAAAATGTGTGCGTGGTCCACGTCAGGCCCTTGAGTGTCGCGCAAATATGAGTGCGTCATGTGGACCACGCCTCACATTTACGTGATGCTCAAGGGGCCCTTTCCCTTCAGAAATGCCATGTGAAAAGGTCCTGAGTCAACAGATAGTTGAAGAGAAAGAGAAAGAAATTCAATTTGAACCTTCCTAAAAGTAACAGATGGAACCAGCATGGTGTGATGGTTTAAGCACTGGTCTACAACCCTGGAGACCAGAGTTCAATTCCTCCCTCAGCCATGGAAACCCACCAGGTGACCTTGAGTGCCTCACATACTCTCGGCCAAGAAAACCCCATGATAAGTTCACCTTAGGGTCATCATAAGTCAGAAACAATGTGAAGGCACACAACAACAACAAAAGGCCTATTCTTCTGAGATTCATGGAACTGAATGCATGTTTAAGTGCAACATTCACTCTGTGCTCATAGACCAACCATCCCCTTTCAGCCTAATCTAATTCGCAGGTTTATTACCAGGATTACATGAGATATATCTCCAATGGGTGAAACCTTCAGGTGTTTAATAAAAAGGGCAGGAAATAAATAGGATAAATAATAAAATGAATCATGGAGGTCAAAATAGTTTTTGATCATTCTGAAAAAGCCACATCAAACCAATGTTGGCCTTATCACAAACAGCACAACTGGAAGATGAAAACCCACAGCTGACATTACTCATGGATTCTAATGGCTGTGTGAATGCCAGTCTATGTGAGCTCAGTCAATCATGTAAGTAGAGATTTAAAACACAGCTTATTCATTTATCATGATTTATTCTTCTCCTCACTCTGTGAGCAAGTCACAGTACAATACAGGGGAGGCACAAGTCCACAACAAAGTTTTTAATACCCCTGAGGGAGAAACTCTGTGAGAAGAACACTTAAGATGAAAGATTATTTTCCTTATCTTTAGGACAAACAATCAGCACAACATGTGGCACATTAAGCTTCTTGTATTGCATTGATTAGGAAGAGAAATTTCTTTCCCCAATTAAGAAAGACATAATCAAATGTTCAGGGAGGAACTTGCACCTGTCTCCACCTCCCTAGAGAGGAAACGCACCTGTCTTTTTCCTTTGATTCTTTGAGAACTACTGCGGCCAAATCCTTCATGCTAAATTCCTATACTAAAGTACACAATAAGCTGCAGAAGGGGGATAGCATAATACTGAACCCAAAAGTATTGAACCTATGCTATTCTATGGACAAAACTGTTGTAGAGATGAAACCATGCAGAGCATTCCGTATTCTTAACCCTATATGGAACAAAATGTAAACTGTGCTGCAGAGATTTAAGATTGCTTTGCTGCCTGCAGAGGACAGACACTGCTCCACTTTAGATTTCCTCTTTCTGGCATGTAAACTACTCCAACATTATGTCTCAACCCTTAATGTTAATGTTCTTGACCACTGAATTCATATTACTAGTCTCTGACAAAAAAAAAAATTCTAGTGAGCATGGAAATTACTGCCAATGAAGAAAAGATTTTACTATATGACCTTACAGTGTCCTTTCCTCATTGGCAGGCATCTTGTAGAATGTTACAGAAATCTCTTCAAGATTAAGAGTAGCTAAAAGGGTTATGTGCAGAGACTACTGAGCCTGCTTTCAGCTATCAAATATTGCCTAATAGAATTCAGAGCAGAGTTACCAGTTTAAAGCTTAATGGCTTTGCTATTTGTTTATTTGAAAATCTAGTAAAACAGAGGCCAAGGCTTCTGTAAAGATGACACTCAAGGGACTTGTTCCTGACAAAGCAAGATTTACTTGCTCAGTTCCTTTCGCTTCTCCTCATTTCCCACCAATTTGGAAAGTTTTATTTGCTGCAAAACTACTGCACACACCTGACAGGTTTATTTCTTTTTTTTTTATTTCCTTATCAAAAGCAGAAGATGACAAAACCACAAGCTCAATATCTTCCCACAACTTTCAACATTAAGATATATCATGATGGAAAACACTGATAACTTAGGATCTGTAATTTCATCATAGTAGTTTGATCATAGTGAATACATTCACTAACACTGCGATCATAGGCCATTTCCACATGGGGCGAGGGAATCGCCCCGTGCCGGTACTTACCGGACTTCTTGGCTCCATGCTTCGGTCCAGGCTGGTCAAGAGCAGTGCGTGGCCGCCGCTCCGCACTGCTCCAGGGACGAAAATGGCAGCTTCCGATTGGTTGAGGCTCTCCATCAACCACTGAAGCTCGCCAACCGAAAGCCCGCCCCTGGCAGATCGCAGGCTCGCACTGGTGCGAGCCTGCAAATCTGCACCAGAGCACGGGCACGGAGTGCCGCGCTCCATGCTTTTGAAAGACCTGTTTCAAGCGGTCTTTCAAAAACACGCTGGACGACCACTTCGGGTCATTCCAGAGCAAGCTAAGGTGCAGAACTACACTAAGTAGGTCCGACCCAGTCCACTCCCAGGTGCAGACGTCCTCCCTGGAGGACGCTCTGCACCGTTTCTTTAAGCCCATGTGGAAATGGCCATACACATGCCTATTCAGAATAACTCTTGTTGAGTTCAGTGGGATTACTTCCATGTGAATCAGTTTCGGATTGCAGCCAAAGTGTAAGCACATTAAAAATGAGCCATGATCTATCCTATAATGACAGGGACTCTGACAGCTGCTTCCTACAATGCTTTTGCTTTCTTTTTAAAGACTAGAGTGGCTGGCTATTTAATTTTAATACAGCTTTATTATGGTTATAATTTTACTGCCAGGAATAGGGAAAGACACTTATAAACTCATGTGCCTGGAGTGCCAAGGCTGTCATCGGGGAGACAAAATGAGCGTGTTGCCCCCTAAATAAAAATTCTGCCCCTCAAGTGTCCCCACATTTCTAGCACTGCAGTGACTTAAAACTATGGTTGAACATTTTGAAGTAATGTTTAGGTATCCAGAGAAAGGAGACAGGCAAAATTACCAAGGTAATACAAACACAGAAAATACAAGAGTTGAAGCTGTGAATGATTTTCAGTGTCTCACCCTCCACAATGCTAGAAATCTGGGACTAAAGGAAAATTTCACTGGGGAAACAGGCTTCCTATTTGGAGTCACAATATCTTAATTTTCTCCCTCCTATAGCAATGCCCCTGTCAGGTTTGAAAATAACTTGCCTGGCCTATAGCACTGGGTAGTTTAAATCAGAAAGGAGCTTATCATTTCATCCTCTGCCTCAGGCACCAAAATACGTTAGTCCAACCCTGAAGGGAATTGCTAGTGCAAAACGCAAGGCATATTAAAGAACAGAATGCAAGTCACACTGCTTACTGATGTCTTTCTTACATTTAAGTATTAGGCCAAGTTTTAAAGTGACGCTTATCCTTGGCGCCTATGTAGGCCTAGACTGAAATATTGATCTACCCATGCCTTCCCAGGTGGATCGAGACCCTGTATCAGGTTAGGAAGGAGTCACATATACATACTCACACAATGCTTCCTTTATGAAAAGGGCCCAGTCCTATGAACTCTGCTTTCAGCAAAGCTGAACAGCAAGAGTTTGGTCAGATGGACAAGGTTTATGGTGGTCCAAGAGACTATCAAACCTGAAGTTCAAAAAGAGTTCTAACAGGCCCATAATTACCCCTCAGGAGAACTGCTCAGAGCCTAAACACTGTTTTCTGAGGAACAGCACCCCATACACCCAGTAATTGCTTTAAAACATTGCTTCCAATTCTGTAATATGGCTGTGTCATAGTCTAAGGAAGGTTGGGTGGTGTTGAAACTGTCCCTCTTGCTCTCTGCACAGGGCCACTACTGAATGAGAGAATATGATAAAGCCATCTCTACTGACATATCTCACTATATACTGAAGGAGAAAACCAACTTCCACTCATTCACTGTTTGGTTAATTGGTTATATATTATTGCTGTTTACACATGTAAACACCATACTTCTTCCTAAAGGAGTCCAATGCAACTTTGTAATTTTTAAAAATGCATCAACCCTAAAACTAAACCAACCATATTCCATGACACACACATTCTTAGAGCAGAATTCTCAACTGTCTAGGTTACATAAAACCAGGATGGATACATGTTTTAATTGTTTTTTAAAACTCAAGAAGGTAAGGGCTAATCATATCACTTAGGGGCGTTGCAACCCGAAAGGCTCTTTCTTGATTTGCCACGCCATAAGCGATGCCCACTGGTGAGATAATAAGTAGGGCCTCCCCAGTAGAGTTAGTGCTCACCTCCCCATTTGTTTGTTTGCTCATGCAAGGTTTAATTCACACTTTTATAGTTCTTCTTGTCCAGGAAGTTAGCATGGCTACCCAGCATTGATGGGGTCTAGTCCACAGTCTGAAGGTACTACTACTGCTACAACTTTATTCATATGAAAAAGCAGCAGGGAGATTGGAAGGTCTCCAATTTGAGCTCTGGCAGCTCCTGTCTGTAATTTACTGAGCTAAGAACCAGTTAGTATTATAGCAAAAGCCCAGAGAGAGACAGGAATGATGACGTGTCTTTATGCTACACTGAGGCTTGCAAGTCCCCCTCTTCTTCTGCCCAGATATGTTGTATCTAGAAAGATGTGTTTGGCACCCACACCACAGGAAAGCTATTATCATATTTGATTTTTTAAATGAATTGAGTAGTCTTGCTTGTTTTAAAACAAATACACATGCACATAAATATATGTATACGCGCGCGCACACACACACACACACATATACACACACATACGTTTCATGCCACGTATTGTTTTCTGTTTTAATGTCTTTGTCCCTGATTGTATATGTCGATGTTGCACCCTTCAGTGTAAAGGGCACTTTAAATAAATGTTGCTATTATCACAGTCATCCTTCCACATTTGCTAGGGTTGGGGCACAGGACCCTCATGAAAGTGGAAAAAATGTGAATAAGTCTAGGCCCTCTCAAACCATATTTAACACAAAAAAAGTATGATTACCATATTCAACCTACCATGGATTCTTTTGGGGCATCAGGGCTCCTTCACAAGATAGAAAAGGGTGGCTGGTGGGGCTTACTGCCATCTCCACTGCCGCCCCACACTATTTTTAATAGGGACATACAAGCCTCATTTACGGTTTTCTCAGTCTCATGAGGCTTGGAGTCTCTGTTAAAAATGGCAGAGGGAGGCAGCAGAGGTGACAGCAAATAATCTGTGAATAATCAAATCCGCAAAAGTGAAACCCGCAAATGTGGAGGGCTGATTGTATACACATACAGCATTTCAGAAATTGTACATGTACAGAAATTTCAAACACAGAACACATATACAGAAATTTCAGTGTTCATGGAATTACTAGTCACTAACCAGCCAGTCTGCAACACAATGACCAGCAAATGTTTTAAGTGCAATGCTGATTTAATACTACTGGTAGCAATGGAAGTAAGTGCCTTTAATATAACTGAGATTATTCTATAGTGGATGAAAGAAAAACTGAACAGGATACTGGACATTGTTATAAAAATTAAACATTCTTAGGGTATTTTCAGTTTCCTCTCCCTCCTGTATTACTATGCTTGAGAATATACTTGTCAGAGTGTAGGGGAAAACACATTAATTTGTGCAGGGTTTTTTTTTAGTAAAGGGAATAGAGTTAAATGATAAAAGGTTTCTTGAATATGACCTCAGAGTAAGATTAAAGAACTCCATATGCACAATTTAGAGAAAAGATTACAAAGAGCAGATATGAAACCCTCTTCAAGTACCAAGGGTGGTAATGTAAAAGATCAGGAAGAATTATTTAAGGTGTCCAAAGATTATATAAAATGAGAAATAGGTTAGAACTTGAAGGAAATTAAAAGGTTCACCTTATGCTTAATCTACAGCACATGTAGGGCTGCTAAAATAATTGTTTTAGAAGAAAGGTTATGGCATTCTCAATGGGGATGATGTCCAAAACTGGACACATGAGCAATCAAATCAGAAGTTTTTCTCAGGTAAGCAACCCACATTCACTACTAAGTATAAGTTTTATGGGCACTAGTTATTGGTTATGCAGATAATTCAACTCATCTGATTCCCCATACATAAAATCTTGCAACATGATCCATCTCATGTGTATATCTGCGACTATTCTTTTCTACTAATTATGGGTAGATACAATGACAAAAGTGATGTTATGGTGTCATAAATGTAATTGCATGAAACCCCGTAGAAAACCATTGTATTTATGAAATGGCTCTCCATCTTGACACTCTAGTGCTTGTTATGTCATTTCAAACATCACTCTTTAACTTGATCATTCCGCACAGCAGGCCCCTGGTTTTTGATAAGATGTGGGCTACATAGCCCCTGAGAAGCTCTGCTTAATTCAGGATCATCCAGTGAAAATCTGGATCAATTTCCATCCTGTCTTTAACCCAGAGAGGACTACACAAAAACAAATGTTTTGCAGTCACCACACAGAGCTTTGGAATGTTCTTTCATTGGTTCTGTTTGATATGAACTTTTTAGCCAGTAGTTTTAAGGTGCTTTATCTGGCACTGTTGTACACTGCTTTGGAAGCACTATCTAAACTGATGTTCAGAAATCAGAGATTGAAAAAAAAAATTTTTTTTTGAACTATAGTGTTAGGTATCCTCGATCATCATGGTCACAATTTTAAAAAGTAACTTTTCCTTTATCAGAAACATTATAAATAAATAAATCATCAGGTAAGATATCAAATATGTAAACTATCCTTGGTAATTAATATTTGTTAACTCTCAGACTAGCCACTGATTTTTCAGGACATTTTTCATACAAAATTCATTACATGAATATACCTTACAAAATTAAGGTATTGTGCCTGTTTTATGAAACAATCATTGGAATAATTGTTATACTGAAGAAAAAACAACCCAATTATGCAAACAAACAAGTAGCAAAAAACATTTGCCAGTTAGGCCCTTTTCACAAAGGGGTAATTAAAACGGTGTAGTGCAACCTCTAACGGAGGTCGTCTACACCGTGGAGTGCGCTGGGTCATTTATAATTTTGAGGTTCTACACCTCAAACTGCTCTGAAGAAACTGGAAGTGGTGGCACTGCATGTTTTTTAAAAACCTCTTTTCAAGAGGTTTTTAAGAGGCACGGAGAGTGCAGCCCCATACAACTCTGCCGCAGTGCCCCGGTGTAGATTTGCAGGCGCGCGCAAGTGTGTGCCTGCAGATCTGCCGGGGGCGGGCTTCCGGCTGGCGAACTTCTCCGGTTGGTGGAGAGCCTCCACCAGCCGTAAGCCACCATTTTGGATGCCACAGGATGCCACAGGACGCCGCAGGAGTGTGAAGCAGCGAACTCACGCTGCTCCGCATGGCGACCGACTTACCCAGCTGCTGGTAAGCTCTGTTTCAGCACGTTTTCCCTCATTTCTCCCTCCACGTGTGGAAAGGGCTTTAGTTCAAATTACACTTGCTACAGTTGTTAAGTCAAAGAGCCAGAGTGACCAGAGATGCCACAGCCAGTAGATTTCTTTCTTTTCTGTCATTCTTAAAAGTTACATAAATCTTTCACTTTTTAAATATATGACACTCCTCTAGCAGTGCTGTTTCTGCTTGTTAGTCTATGTCCTGTCAAATGCACACAGCCGCTCTCAAACTTAAACCTTCTTGAGATAGATTTTTCAAATACATATACTACCAACCTTTAGTTGTTATAACATTAAGAGCACTGTAGCCTACTAACCATTTGGTTTACTCTTATGACAGCCAAGATCCCACCTCACTTTACCTAGTGGTGGGACTGGCTTTCCTCCTCCTTCTAACTTTTCCTTAGTCACTTGTATCTCGTTTTGTTGCCTGTTAATTCAAACAGAATTATTCTAATCTTTTTGTCAGTCCTTTTGCATTTGGATTAAATAAGTCTCAGTTTCTCTGCTTCCTGAAACATCTCTTCCCCATTAGCTTCTAGTGCCCATCTTGAGTGAGCTACTTTCCCCTCTTCTATTCCCATCCCTTAGACCCTGTATACGACATTAATCTCAACCAAATAGACAGCTGTCCGTTTTCTCATGAAAACTAGGAATTCTGTAGCATAAGAAGAGTATTAAATCACACTACTTAGACCACTGGTGGGAGGTTTTACTGCCAAAAAGGGAATATAATATTTTTAAATATTCAGAAGAAGTTCCTGCCTGACATATACTGTAAACATTTCAGCAAGCTTTAGAAAAATACTGAAATGTAGCTATTTCAAGGAAAGCGAGTCTGTATGTCACTGACAGGGCCACATCAATTTAAATGCTACTGTCCAAGTATTACCTGAGATCTGGTACCATCATCTAAATACCATAAAAATTAATATGTCATCGGCAGCAGGAGAAAAGATAGGAAAGCTTTAACAGAGGAGGGTAAATTCTCAAGGGTCAAGTTAGCATTTCCAGACAGTGTGTGAAGGGCAGTAATAAGTCATGTCTTTGTATGTTAGGCACATTGACTTTAATTGTTTCACAATCATCTTCAAATGTCCCCCTAAGCTAAAATGCCAGCCAGTGGTATTAATCTGAATTAACATGCATGTTTTTAAAGTTGGTGCTATCTAATTTATAGACTTGCAGAAGTAGTTAAAATTTTAATGGCAGCATGTATTTTGTTTATGTGGAATCCTCCTACTCAACATTTATATTTCTAGACTGTAAGATTTGTGAGTCCCTGAGAGAGGCATCAAAGGGAGTTGTGCCATTTTGCTCCATGCTAATAGTCCCAGTTTAGTAAATTGTAATTACAATTTGCCATCATCTTTAGAGTCTGCTGACCTTGACATTATTTGCTTGCGTGCTACAAGGAAAGTTGAACAAATCATAACAATCAAACAGGTGAATGTCTTGAGGGTGAGGAATTCTCGTATTAAAAGAAACAATAATTATTAAATGCACATCAGCAGAATAACTAAGTAATGTAGGGTGGGTGTTTTTTTTTTCAAATTTTATGAGATTAACAGTGCAATCTTATGCACTTCTTCTCAGAACAAAGTTCAATAAACTTCGATGGAAGTTAATTGAACATTTGTTGAGATCTCTCCCTTACTGTGGTATGGGGGTATAAGTAATCATAACCATAACCATCTTCTTTATGTATACCCTGCCTTTCCCAAAACCTGGAAATCAAGGACGCTTACAAATCTGAAGATCTTCTGCTAAGGAAAAAAAAGCTATTTCCTTCCTTCTTTCCTTCCTATTTTGTCTCTGACTGCATGTTTAGCTACCTACTACCTAGAGTTCTCAGCATGATATACAGTATTTTTAAAAAAATAATAATAATAAGCAACAAAGAAGCTCATAATTAAAGCAAGCTCAAACTAGCAGTGAGTACAGAAGTGCTTCTTTAAATTATTTATTCCCACACAGGAAAATGAGTAATTAAAGAAGTTTCTCCTTGCTTCAGGAACATCTTCAGAAACTGTGCATTTTTCAGTGTTCTCACATGAAGGAGAAATTCCCTTTCCCTGTTTTCTTCCTGCTCTGCCCCGCAGTCATTTACTAGCCAAAAAGAAAAGCTGGAAAGGCAACCAAGCAAGCAGCTGGATGAGGAGGCTTGTCTGTCAACAATATTATAGCCAGTGATGAAAGAACATCATTCAACTATCCTCTCTCCCCACAAATATGTCCATGTAGCAGGCAGTAGAGGGGGCAGTGATGTTTGAGTGAGGATAATTTCCTGCTGACATCTATAACAACCAGTGACAGACAAGCTTCACTCAGCTATCTCCCCTCTCACCAGAACAGCCATGTAATAGTCAGTGGTAAGAGAGCAGGTGACCAAATAGCTGTGCGGGAAGGATCACCCATCAGTGGCTATCATAGATGGGATATAATGCTACAGGCATAAAATTAAATTCAATACAAATACAAAATTAGCATTAAGACCACTAAAAACAAATGCATAGATATAGGATGGCGGGGAGGGGAATACATATCTCAACACTACTACATGCAAAAAGAACCTTGGGGTTATTGTTGATCATAAACTGAACATGAGCCAGCAGTGTGATGTCATGGCAAAAAATGGTGAATGCTATTTTACCCTGCATTAATAGGAGCAGAGTTTCCAAGCTGAGAAAGGTAATAGTTCCATTATATTCTGTGCTGGTTGGGCCTCATCTGCAGTACTGTGTTCAGTTCTGGACACCTCATTTTAAGAAGGATATAGGCAAGTTGGAGCAGCTTCAGAGAAGGCCAATGAGGAGGATAAGAAGCATGGAAAACAAAACTTGTGGGTAGACGTTGAAGGAGTTGGGCATGTTCAGCCTGGTGAAAAGAAGAGGGAGGAATGACATAATTGCTTTCTTTAATACCTCAAGGGCTGTCACAGACAGGGAGAAGGGCTGTTCTCTGTTGTTCCAGAGGATAGGACCAGGTCTAATGGTTTGACGTTACAGAACAGTAATTTTTGATTGAACAACTGAGGTAACATCTTGACAGTAAGATTGGTTCAGCAATGGAATCAATTGCCTAGAGAGGTCATGGGGTCTCCTTTTCTGGGTATCTTCAAAAAGAGACTGGACAGCTACATGTTTGGGGATAGTTTAGAGAGATATCCTGCATCAAGCAAGGGGTTGGACTAGATAGTCCATAAAGTCCCTTCCAACTCTACAATTCTATGACTCTATTACACTTTCTTTAGCACTAGGGCAACATGAAGCAACATCAGAGAAATGTAACAAGTACATGCAAGGAGCAAGAGAAGTGATGTGTGGAAATACAAAGTGAATGATAAAAAATGTGAGATGAGATGGAGAAGAAGGGAAGGGAAGTAAGAGAAGACGAGAGGAGAAATGGTAAGGTGACAGTAGCAAGAGTGGTGCATAAGGTGACAGAAGGTGCAAGAGTGGTGCATAAGGTGACAGAAGGTGCAAGAGAAAGAAGAGTGTAAAAGAAGGAGGTGTACTTTTTACATTTGTTCTTATTTCCTCCTTCATTTTGCCCTGTGAATCAGAAGGCAGTCAGTCTCAGGGGGCTTCTTGAAATATGTTTGTGGATCTATAACTTTTTGCCCTCAGGAAAAAAAAATCTGATAGTACAAAAAAAATTCTAGTGTAATCTGATATGAATACAGTTGCATGACAAAATATTGTTGTTGTACTCATGTTTCTATCACAACAGGAATTATCACCACAATATATGTACAGCCTCCATACATCATAACCTTTGAAGAGTACTGGGGCTAAATCAGATTTCACTTCATGTTCATTTCAACCTGTAGTATTTAACTGAGAGCCAGCACAATGTAGGGGCTTGAACTCTGGAGAGCAGCATTCAATTTCATGCGTGGCTATTGGATGACCTTGGGTGCATCACACAATCTCAGCTCCAGAAAACCCTGTGATAGGATCATGTTTGGGTTGCCATAAGTTGGAAACAACTTGAAGGCACCTAAGAAAAAACAACAACAACAACAAGTATTTAACCATATTGCCAATCAGAGCTCCCAAATATGTCCTTTTATATTTAAAATAAATAAATGGCTTTTCATAGGATGAAGTTTTATTTTAGTATTTAACACCCTTCTTCCAAAACAGATGAGGATTGTTTGACTTTTTCAACCATCTCCAAGATTTATTGAAACCTTTTACATTTAGCAGTGGCCGAATATGTGCCACAAGCTGTGTGCCATTAATATTGTTTATTTTTATTGGCACCAGCAACTCTTATTATCCCATCTTTTTCCCAGCCCTGAGATTCAAGGCAACTTAATAGATAAAAATTCGCATCAATAAAACATAACAAAAGTTTAAAAATTATTGAACTATCAATAGAATTAAAACCAATGAACAAGAACAGCCTTTTAAAAGAAAGAGGGGGAACAAATACAAAAATTGCAATATATTGTTAAAACCCTTTCGCCATCACCAACTAATTTCCAGTGGCCTGACAAAACATGTTCATGAAAGTCTTTTCAGGACACCAGAAGGATGACAGTCTACCCTGTTCAAGAAGAGATTTCAGGGTCTTCGTTCTGGGGCCATCTGGTCTTCTTTTGTCATTGTTGCCATTGTTGTTAAATTTCACTAGATTTTCTTTTCTTTTAACAAAGGTTCCAGTATACTCCTCTAGTAGAACTTTTTTTCAGCATTTCATATCTCTGGTCATCAGGGAGAAAATATTCAGCCACTTGAGATCCATGAACATAACCTTCAGTCCTGACACCCTTCGTAGGAGCTGAGTTTCTGTAAATCTTTCTCATATACTGAAGGACATTTTGACCAGCACAGAGGGACAGTCATGGGAACATGAATAATTATGTTAATTATAGATCCCCTTATCTCAACCAGATGCTAACCACTGAGACAGCAAAGGTCACTTGGGCCAGCAAAAGCTGTTGTCAGCTTGGTGGCTTCTGTCACTTGCTAATATATTGCCTTGTATAAGTAAGGCATGGCTTGTTTCAGGAAACAGGCCTGTGAAGCGATAAAGGGATTCTTTATATACAGGCATAAGACTACAGATGGCAATGCTGCTCCAATAATGGATGTGTAATGGATAAATTTAGTTATAGGACAAGCAATTACTCAGTGGCTGAGCTCGTGTTTTGCATTCAGAAGGTCTCGGGTTCAGTCCCTGTCATCTCTAAAATTCCTGCCTTAAAACCTGTGGCCTTTCACAGTACACAACTATATCACTTTAACTCCCATGGCAATGTTCCATGGAATCCTGAAATTTTCAATTTATGGTATTTAGAATTCTCAGCCAGACAGCTCCTCTAGTGCCTCACCAAACATCAGGATTCTATAGGATGTTGCCATGGCAGTTAAAGCGGAATCACATTGCTATAATTGCATAATGTGAAAGGTCTCATAAGAGGTGCCATCTCAGTGGTGACAACACTGAGCTGGATGGACCAACAATCTGACTCAGCAAAAGGCCCCACCATCCTAAACTATGGCCTCTGGGCCTATCCAACCAGCAGAGACATTTTTCTTTCTCTAAGCCTCACCTTATTCCCAAAGTTCCTACCCTGAATTGGGGGAATCATGTGCCTCTTGCCAATTGGGAAAGTGAGTGTCATGCAGATAAATCTCACTGTTCTCTAATCTCTGAGGTTTGCCTCAGTTCAATACTTCAGCAAATAACTACAGTGAGTGTTTTAAGACCTATTTGACTAAAGGTCCATGGAAATGTAATAAGAAACCTAGAACGTCTTGCATGTCTTTTAGTTAATATGTATTAATGAAAAATTCTGGAAAGAGCATTGGCGGTTATAGCTTCTACTTCATTCACTGTTAGGAATTAGAACTTGAGTCCATCCAGCTGGAAACACATTTGAAGCCCAGTCCAGTACACATTTACAAAGAAGTAGGATCTACTGAGTCCCATGGTATTTACTTTTGGAGTAGGATGGTAGGATTGCAGCTTTTATTTCCTGTGTGTGTATGTGCCTTCAAGTCACTTGTCAATTTATGGCAATCCCATGAATTCCCTAGGGTTTTTCCTCAGACAATGAACACTCAGAGGTGGTTTTGACAGTTCCTTCCTCTTATATGTAGCCTACAAGCACCTGGTACTCACTGGCATTCTCCCATCCAAGTACTAACCATAACTAACCATACTTAGCTTGCTGTGACTCACAAAATGAATGTGTACCTCTGCACAGTTATATATTTTATTTAGCTGGCTTGTATAATCAATCCTGTGAAATGCAGGTGTAATTACCCCCTTAAATATAAAATTCTATCTTTACAGACAGAAAAATAAATAGAAGGATTGGGGACAAGGCTTAGGCATGCTTAAGTCCATTGGAATCAATAAGCTTAAGCATACCCAATCCACTTTTGTACTGGATTATAGCTCTAGGATTTATTACAGAGTTGTGTTCTGTAACACTCTGAAAAATCACCTATTCCAACAACTTGTGCGCAGCTGTATCAAGGCTTATATGGTTGGAAACAAGCCTGCAGAAACCTAGATGCTGTATTAAAGTTACTGCATGGTTAGGTTCATACTGTATTTAAGAATCTTGCAATTTACTTTGTTATTACGAGACTTAGAGAAGAACAGGCTTATAAAAAGAAACACAATAATAAGAAGAATCATTGAAAGTAGAAAACTGAAAAAGATTTCGCAGTACCATGGCATACACCATGTTAGGTATATAATTTAGAGGTATTAGTAATCTGGCATTTAGTTTTATAGGACTTTTCTTCCCTTTCATTGTTGGGCTGCAACAGCAGGTCCGCAGCAGAACAATGCAAAAGAAGCTTAAGCAGGTAAAAAATGGGATTCTGCTCTATTCAGTTCTGCTGTAGCCATGTATGCCTACCTACAACAGGCAAGATAAACAGCAGCTGTCTCCATGCTCAAAACTGAGCATGACTGAACAAGGAAATAGAGAGAAGAGGGGAAAGCAGATCAGCCTGCCTCACCAGTTACTCCTTCCAATTTAGTAAATTAAAGAAGCAAAGATCTTGGCCACCAAAAGTGGAGGCTGGTGAAAGAAAACATCATTGCTGGATGCATTTTAGAAGAAGCTTTCAAGTGGTCTCTAGAAGGTTCAAAATCTTTTTGTTTGTTTATACAAGGCTTCCCTGAGCAGATTGTTTTGTTTCACTTGTGTATATTGGGTGTTTTAGATAAAAAGTTTGCTAGTGCAAAAAACCTATCACTATTCTTTCCATGTAATTTCAGTGTTACCAAATTTTCTGTTAAAGAAGCATTACCCAGGAACAGATTTACTTTGTTAACTGACATGTGTCAATGTGTGTATGTCTCTCCAAGTCACCTATCAACTTAAGGTGGCCCTATGAATTTCACAGGGGTTTCTTAGGCAAGGACATATATCTATTAATAAATTGAAATCCTAACTTGAAGAGGCACCTACTGTAGAGGGTTATGATTAGAGACAAGCCCCTTCTGTCAGCAAAAATCCTTCTGTTGGCATAAGTCAGTCCCATTCAGCAAAGGTGGCTAGCAGCATTAATATAATAGTTTCCTTCTTGCAGGCTCTGTGTCTTTACTATTTCCTATTTAGTTGTTGTTGTGTGCCTTCAAGTCATTTCCAACTTATGGCGACCCTAAGATGTACCTATCATAAGGTTTTCTGGGGGCTGAGAATGTGAGACGCACCCAAGGTCACCCATTGGGTTTCCATGGCTGAGCTGGGAATTAGATTCTTGTCTCCAGGGTCATAGTCCAACTCTCAAACTGCTACACCACACTGTCTCTCTCTAATTAGTACAGGGGACAATTAATTATATTTTTTCTTTACCTTTGCCTTAATGAGTCAGCATTCTCCATGAAGAAGAACACTTAATGGTGAGGAGCATATGGCCCTCCAGATTTTGTTAGATGGTGTCTCCCATCAGCCAGCATAACCCAATGTTGGGAGATAATAAGAGCTGCAGTCGAGCAACATCTAGAAGGCTTATATTCACCATCCCTGACTTCTTTGTTCTTTATTTCTTTATTTTTCTTTATTTTTTTTCCTTTGAATAGCATTTTAAATTCTACAGTCTCACCTTTTCATGAAAGACTGTGATCAAGAATTGTATTCAAAAATATGCTTTATCTTTGGCATTGCAAAACTTAATGTAAGTAGTTTTTTTAAAAAAAAAATCAGCAGTGGCACATCTGGGAACAACAAATACCTTTGCATTTGGCTTTTAAAGAAGCTGCCATGTATAGACAGTATGCCCCTGAGAAAATGCTATTTAAAGGCTACAGCAGTTGTTGCAGAGGAAGCTGTCAATATTAAAAGGAACAGTGATCATCTCATTTCCCCAGGCAGTAGATGTGTACAGAGCTACTGAAGGGTTAAGAAAACCTTAGGGGAGGGGAATCATAATAGAAAGAGAAAGCTGTGAAACAAAAGTGAGCAAATTAGAAGCTGCATTATAATTATCTTAGCTAGCAGGGTGGAGAGATAACCTTTTATGTTTTTTTAGTCCTATATCTGCTTTTCTTTTCACAGCTCGAACCTCAAGATGATTTATTGCTTTGTTTTTATTTCAATGTCTTATATTTGGAAAAAAAAATAATAGTGTACAAGCTCTTTTTCCAGTCATTTTTGTTGTTGTTTATTCCTATTGAAGTTATATAAATAGCCGTTTCTGCGCATTAAGAAAATAATTAGGAGGCAAGGGT
The DNA here is from genome assembly GCA_948472985.1 of Iguana delicatissima. Lineage (NCBI taxonomy): Eukaryota > Metazoa > Chordata > Lepidosauria > Squamata > Iguanidae > Iguana > Iguana delicatissima. The sequence continues at coordinate 292,840 of CAOKZL010000119.1, forward strand.
TGATGACTGGATATTAAAGAGAATGCCAAAGAAGAGGAGGATCGTTTGTGAGAGAAAACTAATGAGTGGTCAAGAGGGAAACTATGAGGAAACATGTTTAAGGCTTTCTTATACGTATGAGAGACTTGGTAATTGGAAAACAATTCTACAGTTAAACATTTAAAAAGACTGTATACAACATATTTCAGTGATTCTGTTCTTATCTTTTGTTTTCCAGAATTTTGCCCAGATGATGAAATGGATGTATCTTGAAATCTTTTGGGCTGTTTCTCACTCCATAGAATAGAGAAATATAGGGTCTAGCTAAGGAAGTAACCAGTATTCCAAGAAGCATCAGATAAAGTACATTCCATACATTTCCACAGTGAAGCAGATCCTATTACTTTCAGTGGGTCTGATTTCCAGGCAAGTGTTATAGTATTGCAACTTCAGTCTCAGATATATAGAAAATGAGAGGGCAGGACAGTTTAAATGCCCACACAAAATCATTAGCAGCTTTCTTGCATGTCTGTTCTCACATGGAGCTTTCAAACATATTGCCTTCATGTTTTCTGAGACTTAAGTATTCAGTGTGGGCACCTCGAAGCCCACTGGCCTTTGAAATGGAAGACTGATCCTCAAACAGCCTAACAAATAGTACATGATCTGCTTTAAACAGACCTTAACAGAAGGCTACAGTATGACTGGCCCGTCAGTGGATATAGTCCTAAGCAGGCAATGTATCCCACTCCCAATATCAAATGGGTTGAAATCAGGTACATAAATTGGGTTGAATTATCTATACGGTGGCAATATCCTTATTAGGCCAAACAAAGGTGTTGCTATAGTATGAACTTTGGAATTCTTTTGTGGCCAAGAGAGCTATCTGTTCAATTTGTGAGGATTAAAATATATAAATGAGGAGCTCTGTTCCTACAACATCTCTAGGAGGACTAATTCAAAAATGCAAACATCAGACCTTTTCCAATCCAATTTAACTATATTTATATCATAATAGTGTCTCATTGTTCTTGTGACCATATTTTCATTCAAGATAAGCAACTTTCTTTGCCTCTGACTTTATTTACTTGTAAGGGATTTGGTAACACAGGAAGAGAAACCTTTGTCAGATTCACTAGCTTTGCATTGGCATTCAGCTCCTGTGAAACAGAAACTTCTGCTTAAAGTAGGGCACATTTGCTTGCATTTTTATTTATTTTTAATTTACTTCTTAATTTATTCAGCCTTCACTCAAAGTTAAGAAGTCATTTTAGTAAAAGAATACATTTCAAAGCTCTCTCTCATAGTTTTGCAAGAATTAAGTTTAGTCGAATGCTCATATATCTCCCCATCCTGCCCCACAGGAAAAGAAAAGCAGCAGAACTGATATGGTTACATCACAAAGTCCTTGCTGGTAAGTAGAAAAGCATATATGACTGCTGCACCCTTTCACAGTGTCACGAAGAACCAATGACAGCAAGTGCAGTCTCTTGCAGACTTAAGAAAAGCTGCATCTACAAGAATTCCCACTTTCACACAAGGGGTAAAGGTATAGTTGACCTAGCAAGCTTTGCTTCTGTCTACCTTGTAAGAATAGAATCTCAACATTGTGTTCTATGTTGCTGTTAAAAGAGCTCTGATCCCCTTTTCTTTTACTTCGTTCTAAAGGCAATCTCTCTTCTCCCGTTGCTATCCAGGATGCACCAAGTAAATATATCCCAAAGGGAAACAAAAATAATAATCATAATAATTTCAGCCAAATAGCTTGTGAATGTCATGTTTGGTGTTAAAAGAAAACTAGCATAAGTGAAGAGTGCCATCTTCAGGTCAAACACTGCATCAGTGAATGAGAACTTGAGGGGGGGAAAACACATTTTTCCATGAATTCATTGCTATCTTATATTCCTCAGTCATACTCTTACTAACAAAACAGTCTGTTTGATATCTTCTCTTTCCTCGATGTCACTGGAAATAACACTGTTGATAGGTAGAGCAATCCTCTTCAATTTATCCATCTCAGGGCTTAAAATATAGTTAATTATATTTTAAGTATAATTGTACTGTTCTCCTACACAGGCATTTTCTTTGGTTCAAAGGAGAGATATTTTATTTCTAGTGTGAGTCCAAAGATGTATTTCTCAGTGTTCTTAGACACATATCAGAAGCTCAATTAAATGCTTGAAGCAATGAAGTGTTTGTAGAATTTCCAAGCCATGCATTGCAACATTCCACAGATGCAAACTGGGACCCATTGGGCTGGGCAGCATCAAAGTGTAGTCAAAAGAGTGTGGCTAGACAACAAGAGGGCGAGTTATTAATGCAGAAGAATATGCAAAACTACTATTTCAAGCAGAAGAACACTGTGATTTATGTAGTGTGTTTAGGAAAACCTCATGGGGGGGAACAAATCCATAAATACAATATTCTCTGTGTGTTCAGGCATGCATACAACATGATTAACAATAGATATCCACTATATAAAAGTCAAAGTTTGTGAGTGATCTTGTATGTTTGTCTGTGTCAGGCAGGTGCAGACCTCATATGATTGGCTGGGTGAGGCGAGATGACCTCATATGATTGGCTGGCTGTGAAGATTCTATGGAATCCTGGGGGTGGCAGTTCAGGGAGGGCCCTTTAGAATTCTTAGCCAGAGAGCTCTGAATGGGTCAGTTGCTATGGATGTGAGGCCTGGCAGCAAGTCCACTCACAAACCCATCCTCTGTGTCTTAATAGCTCTGAATACAGACTGGATTGGGGAATACAGGCAAAAGTTACAGGTACTGAACAACATCGTTTGGGGAATTAGAGACACAGGATCTCAAGTCTGTGTATTTCAACTGCATCTAACTCCTAAAGTAAGATAAGGTAATTCCTAAGGTATTTCTAACAAGTATTACCTATGAGAAAATAAAATCCCAGGCAACACTGGGTAAATACACTAGTAATATATAAAACATTCTTCTGAACTCAAAACATCTTTATCAGACCTGATCGGAATTATAATTTTCTCTCTGTTTTCATACCTATCCCCTCTGCTCAATGCACACGATCAGGTCAAATTTAACTTCCTTATAACAGAACACTCATGTGGTCATCTTGAGCCAATCATAGTGTCTCAGCCTAACTTGCTTCACAGTGTGGATTTTAGAATAAAAATGAGGTGGGGTGGGGGAGACAATCTGCAATACTTCTAGCTCCAGAAGATAAATGTAATGCAATTAGTTAAGAAAGATATAGGCTGGCATTCTTCATTGCAGTTACAGATTTGTAACCTAGAGTTACAGGTCCATAACTGCTCCATGTTCAGTAAGTATATGCCACCCAGCCCACCTTAACAGCCAACAGCCACATTGGGCAAAGGGTGTCTGTTCAACCTGCCAGCTGAGATGCAAAGAGGATAATGTTTCCAGCCCACCAGCGGGCAAGGCTGAGACAATCAGAAGGAGGACTTCTCACACAATTCCTTGCCATAACCTCACTCACTCAAAAGGGCTGAAAATGTCCATCCTCCTTGTGCCCTGCATGACAGCTGAATAGACCTTCCTCACCTGGAAGGGTTGGGCACAGACTCTTTAGTTAGTTACACCTATATATATATATATATGAAGAAATACGTGCATACCATCGGCCTTTTATGCATTTACTGAGAGGCCCACCACGGTGTAGTGGTTTGACCACTGGACACCAGAGTTCAAACTCTGCTCAGTTGAGGAAACCTACTGGGGTGACCTTGGGCAAATCATATTCCGACAGCCTTAGAGGAAGGCAAAGACAACCCCCTCTGAACATATCTTGCCAAGAAAACTCAATTGCCGTAAGTTGGAAATCATTTAAGTCCACAATAAGAACAACTCCTACTGAACTCATTGAAATTTATTTCCATGTGCATTTGTATATGATTGCATTGTTAATTTAAGGGGAACATTGTTCTGCAGAAGGAAAAGAAAAACCTTTTCAAAGTAAATGGACAGTAAAACATCTCCCAGTGTTTGATGAGTTACAGATTCCTTGTTGTGGCACTGTTTTATTCAATTTTCTCCCAATATCTGAAGGTCCCAAAGTGTTGTGGATGAATTATTCTTCATAGTAAAACAGGTGAGATTTTTACACAAAACACTGTTCTTTGGACAGAAAACAAGTTTCTTGTGGGGAAAAAACCCTGTTTTTTGCACAGGAAACAACTCTTGTATACACAAAAAAGCTCCACTTGTTTTTTCTACACAGATTAATTCCTTCACAATGCTTCAGGACATTTTGAATGTGAGGAGAATGCTGTGAAGGAATATTATTTTTCCTCTACAGTAGGGAGAAAACTGCCATAATTATTGATCCTCGCATACAAATTAAAGAATTTGAGGATTTACATCTTCACTGTGAGCTTACTCCATCTCCAAATGTCCATTATAAGCATTTTAGACCATAAGAAAAAAGGGTTTGCAATGTCCCTCCCTCAGCATGTCTGAATTCCTGAGACTTGCTTAGGTATGTAGCAGAGAATGCAATTACATAGCACATATCTATTCAAACATAGGTTTGCAAAATAGGTTCCATTGGGGAACACTAGTGGGCAAAACCTGGAGTTTCCTACAAAGTGTAAGTCATCATGGATCTCAGCGTGGTGGCTTTGGCAGCAAAGATTCTATGCATTGCTCACTATGGTGCTGGACTTGCCAGGTGAGGAAGCAATTAGCATGTTGTTGCCACAGCTGCATCGTACCAGAAGCCAGAACTGCAACTTCCAGGAAATTACTAGGTGACAGGAAAAGCCAGTAGGGTTCCATCTGGCCCAATCAAGCATGTGCTTGGCTCCATTGTCTGAATAAAGACCAGGCTTTATCATACTTGCTTTGCCTTCATACTGCCAGCTCTGATAAAGAGAAACACAAATTTCACAGTTGGAATGACACCTTTGATTTTGTAATGATCTTAAATGCAGTGGCCATAGAGTTATCCAGAACTACTGTACACATGACAAGTGCGTCTTTTTCTCTGCATAGAAAGTCTTGGAGTCGCAAGAGAACAAAAGAGGAACATAAACAATGCTTGCACAAGCATTTCTCTTATAATAAAAAAACCTTAGTTGGAAAGATGTGAATGGTTCCATTTCCAACAAATTAATTTACAACAAAATGGATGCATTGTCTTGATAATACGAAGCACTGCAGAGGGGAAAAAAGCCCATTCATGTTAGTTTCACACACAATGCTGTGTAGGTTGTTTCCTATATTGTGATTATTACCATATGGGAGAAGTGCCATATGTTAAGAGACCCTTAGCTGTAGCCTGAGTCTATAAACAGTCTGACCTGCTATCCTCTTCTTTCCATTAACATAGTTGCTTCAAAACTATGTACTTTGGCCTTTGCTTTAAACAGAACTGTTGTGTAAGGCACACATGAAAGTCACTAATGGTAGCCGTTTTCAGAAGAGCAGCCATGTTTGGTTTTGCAGCAAAGAAAACTGAATTTTGTGACACCTTAAAAATTAATCAAAGTTATTAAAGCATAAATTTTTGTGACCATGCTGCATTTTATTAGATGCACAAAGTTACAGGAACATGAATGGATAGATGAGGGATTCTCAATCAGGAGAAATGTGCACATAAATCTCAGATAACCCTTCATATAGCCAAAGAAGTGCTCTGTATGCCTTTTATGCTTATATATTGTGCTTATGCCATAATAAAATTAGTCTGTAAAAAGTCACAATGTTCCTTGTTGTAAAATTACCTGCATGCAACCAGCTACAGAGGGAAATGTTGCTGTTATTGCTGTGTGCTTTCAAGTCATTTCTGGCTTGTGGCAACCCTAAGGTAGACCGATCACAGGGTTTAATTGGGCTGAGAGTCTGTGATGTGCCCAAGGTCACCCAATGGGTTTCCATAGCCATGCAGGGAATTGAACCCTGGTCTCTAGAGTCATAGTCCAACGTTCAAACCACTATACCACACTGGGTCTCTGAGAAATATACTTTGACTTACTAAAATATCAAGCAGATATCTGAAAGCATCAATAAAGGCCTTTTCCACATGGGGTTTTTGAAACGGTGCAGTCTGTCCTCCAAGGAGGAGGTCTGCACCTTGGACCGGACTGGGTTGGACCTATTTAACATAGATCTGCACCTCAGTCCGGTCCGGAACAACCCCAAGTGGTCCTCCAGTGTGCTTTTGAAAGACCTGATTTTTCCAGTCTTTCAAAAGCATGCAGTGTGCCACTGTGAGCCTGCTCCCTTATGCAGATTCATAGGCTCACACCAATGTGAGCCTGTGGTCTGCCCGGGGGCGGGCTTTAGGCTGGCGAGCTTCAGAGACCCTCGACCAACTGGAAGCCGCTATTTGGGATGCCGGAGCAGTGCATATTGACGAGCACACACTGCTCCGGAGCGCTGTGGGCCGGACCGGGAAGCCGAAAGGTCCGGTGAGTAGCGACACGGGGCAATTCCCCCTCCTGGTGTGGAAAAGGCCAAAGTTTAAAGGAATTGCATGAACAAGTTTATTCCTGTGCAAGCTACAGAGCAAAACATTCTGGCAAGTTCTTACAGAAACAAAGGAGACGCTGGCTTCCCCCTCTATTTGTTCTTCATTTTGACCTGATATCTTTGTCAGAAACCAGTTTTATCTTGATAGCAATAGTTTAGGTCAAATCTTAAATTCGTGAGACTTCTTTAGAGATGTTTTCCCAATGCAAATTTGCAATTCCCTTTGCTCTTTATTCAGAAGTAAGTCTCATAGAATTAAATTATACTTACTTCCAGGTAAATTTGCTTGTATTTGAAGTTATAGCAATTACAGGGCCTTTCTGCACAACATTGTTAAGAGTGCTATTATTCTACTTTCAACATCCTATGGAATCCCAGGGTTTGCAATTTAGGCAGAGGCATTTAGAATTCTCAGCCAGAGAGCTTTTTGGCTTCAGTAAACTACAAACCCCAGAATTTCACAGGATGTTGAAAGTGGATTAATAGCACTATAACTGTATAGGGCAGAAAGGCCCAGACAGAGACAATTCTAGAGAGCTGCCGCAAAGTTCTTTCCCCTTTTTTCATGTGCCTGCTATTCATTACAACCTTAAAAACAGGCCTTAAGAAACAGTATATAGAGTATTGCTGGGGTGTAACACTGTTCTTTGTATCATCTGTGAAGTCAGCAAATGTATGAGATTATGAAATATTGAAAAAGCCCACAAGTACATATGTAGAATATATCTTATTTTGGTTCCCTTGGTTATTGCTTTTAATATGGATGTGTTCATCAGCAGTACTTTTCAAGGATTGTCTTTGCAGGAAGATAATATATATTCTGTTCACACACTGTCTATTCATCCATATTGGTGATTAATTATTTGCAGACATGTTGCACCAATTTAAAGTACAACCTTGGTGTGTATAGTGTTTGCAGTCCTCTATGCTTCACTTTTTAACTAAATTTACTTTTACCATTTTGAATGCAAACTGCAGCTTGGTCAAAAAAAATTACAGATCTGTACACCTGATTTTAAAAGAGAGAAAGAGAGAGAAATATGACTCATCAATGGTATATTAAGCCTATTTCAGAATAAGCATTCTTCACTGTGTTCATTTCAAAGGGGGAGGAATGAAATTTAGAGTGCCGGGTCTTGCCAGTTTTGAGTAGCCAAGTGAGCTGAGATGCTCAAGAAGGAGCTAGTCCCCAGCCCTTCAAATGTTGGCTGTGACATTCAGAATTAGTGACAGCTCTGTAATTAGCTGTTCATTCTTCCTACAGCTATCACAATACACTTGGGTAATCTAGTGAAGGTGTTTGTACATGAAAGGGACAGTTAGAAAGAGTCAAGAGGACAGTGAACAGAGTAGATTTCAAAGCATAAAACAGCCCAGGGGCAAAAACAAAGAAACACAGGAATAGGTGATCAACCTCCAAGATTAGCTGGTAACTTGTTGGCATTGAATAAACTGATCAAGGAAGAGAAGGGGGATAAAAGAAACATGATATGGCCAAACAGGATTTGTGAAGGAGGGACTGGACTAAGTGCCAGCCAAAATTTAGGAACTGTAACAGTGGCCAACTTGGAGGGATAACATATAGCAGTAGCTCATTTAGAGAAAAAGGGATTTGGGTACAAGGGATGCAACTAGAGAATATAGGAGAGAAAGAATATGTCACAATGAAGTAGGGAGAAAGTAAAAGTCACTTCTGAAAGCCAGCAACAATCTATTAAAGACTTCTGGAACCTGCAGATTTTTCATTGCAATGATGAAGCTCACAGATCTAGCCTCATTTCAATTGTTAGATATACTTCTAGACTATGCCAACAAAAAAAAATAGCAAAGAAAACAGTGCTGTATCTGTCTGAGTGGAAGAATTTGAGAATGTGCTATTAACTCATCAAAGTGCCTTCCGCTTGAAGTTCTTAGCATGCCACCCACTCATAAAGGTTAACGTATGAAACTCCTGATGAGCCTACTCATTGACTTTAATGCGTCTTAGCCTTAGCCAATGAAGAATCTTTGTGTAGCTGGTTTTTAACACCATAAGCTGCCCAGCCAATTCAGCAGAACGTTACCCAGCAGCAGGAGAAACATGGCTGAATAGCACAGTAAGAAACCCATTGAAAGTGCCCTTTGCTATTGAGAACATATGCCCTTTCCTGTAGGTGGCTCCAAAACAGTCACTTCAGGGGCACACTGAAGAGTCAATGAGTCTCAAGATAGCACCAAGGGAGACTTTCAAAAAAGTCCTCCTCTAATGAGTTCACATAAAGCAGATTCGCTTTTCAAAGCCTCGACTAAAATGATGGCCTCTCACTACCAGAGGCACTTCCTCTGAAGAGTCAGTGCAAGGAAGGGTGGCAGGTTCAAGAGTGTTGCTAGTTCCCAAACACTGAGAAAGAGATGCTGTATATCTGTTGTTAGTGTTGTTTCCTTCGTGCACAGTCTGAGTTTCTTATGAAGAGATCATTTAGCGGAAGGAATATGCTGAAATCTATAAAAGGACAAGACAGGGAAAATCCCTTGAGCTTTCCACACAATTCAAAAAGTGGAGGGCTTGCATCATAATTGGCAGAAGTGGAAAGAGGCATGCTACTGGGGATGTCAGGTTGAGGGCATCAAGACTCCAAATAAGAATTCCTCCCAAAAAAAAAATCCTTCAGTCCTTAAATTTCTAGAAGTGCTGAGAGTGAGACACTTAAAACCATTGGCATCTGGAACTCTTGTATTTGCTGTATGTTCACATTCCATTGGTAACTTTGCCTGCCCCTTTTCTTTAGATGGCAAAACACAGTTTCTAAATGCTTGACTGAAGTTTTTTTAAGTTACTGTGATGCTAGAAGTGTAAGGACTGAAGGAAAATTTCATGGGGCGAAGAATTTTAATTTGCCACCAATATCCTCATTCCCCTCTCACTGTTGCTACTGCTGGTGAAGCAGGCTGAATAAATCACACAAATGTAATGTCTCTTTAAAGAGATTTTGCTCAAAGAAGTCAAGAAGCAAAATATAAACTTGTGGGTTGCTGGCCTGTAGGGCAAAGATACCATTTCTCAGGGGACACCAGCAGAATAGCTTACTGGCTGCTATTCTGATAGCAAATTCTCTCTCTAAAATGTCTGATGCTGTTCTTTGGGGACTCTTAGAAATAGGCACCACTTGGGAGTCATATACAGTGTGAGAATGGCAACTCATTATATGGTGAGTGACTTTCCATTTGGAGCAGGTCTGGTCCCAAAAGACTGGAAACAGGGATGGGTAAGTATGGTCATAATGGAGCCAATTTTCACCCACACACTCCCCATAAAATGCAACATAATACAGGACTGTTGGAGTACATTAACTGAAAACCGTGGCCAGAAGTCACTCCTGGAGAGACTCCCTCTTTCTGGTAAGGTCATTTTTTTCCTTCAGTTAATTGTTTTCCTGACATTTGGGGAAATTTGTTGGCCTCCCAAATCCCTTGGAGGTTGTAGCAGCTTGGGGGTAAAAGCACTGGAGGCCTCATGTGTCCCACAAACCACAGTTTCCTGATCTGTGATTTAAAGTAATAATTTGGCCTGGTCAGCTGATTTGACCTGGAAGCAATCGTGTTTGCAGCTTGCCTAGATAGCACAGTCTTTAAAATAACTGGTAAAAAGAAAGCAGGACAGCTAAACAAGGAGATGGAAATGGGGCTGCACATGCTGATCCAACTCCTAGTGTCCTTCTGTGCAGATGGAGTTGTTGGGAATGGAGCAAGCATACATGGGCCCATCCCTCACTCCACTTTCAATCTACTCATTTTTGTGTGCGCACGCAGGGCTTTTCATGCATGGCTTTTAAATCCATTCTGTTCATATCTGTGCAAACTAAAATTGTACTTGTTTGTCCTATATATATATAATATAGCAAGATGATTGAGATGAGTGTACTCAAACTATCCAAACAATCCCAACTATCTAGTTGTACTTGAGTTCTCCCAAAATGGGCCCCTGTCACTTCACACACCTGATAATGATTAAATTATGAAAGTGCTTACAATTCCAGACTGACATATTCATCTTAAAAGTCCCTGTCCCTTTAAAAACAGAGACAAAGTTACTTAATAATTGCAAAGCGGGAGTAGAAAAGATACATTGTGTATTCTAGTGAGGCTTTGATGAGGTGTTAATGAAATACCACACCAAGAAAGAAAATAAAAAGTTAAGCTCCCTTGTGTCTGCCTCTGCTGCTAGAGCAGGTGCCACATTTTATTGGTTTAATACCTGACATCAAAGCAGTATTGAGAATCCCTCTGGAGAGTAATGCTTCTGCATAAGCTGATATGTTTAATAAGGCGTAACTAATTTCCTTCATGCTTTTTGATAACAGCAAACATGTCTTCCCCAATTAAATATAATATACTTAGCATTCTAGGCCAGGCTTCCATTGGAACCTGGGTGTTATGCACCTTTCTTTCATTGCCCTCCCACATCAAATTAAGATGCCATAATTTTTGCCCCCATGTTGTCAGTATCCCCCACCAGGAACAAAGCTGTCAGTGTTGCCAATGGCTAGAATACTTCCATTTAAGCCAAGGTGCTTTGCTGAGTCTTGAGAAGGGGATGAAAGAAAAAGCACTTGGCATCAGGTTCTAAATGAAATATGACTCACCTCCCTACTGCACATTGGTAAGCAAGAACATATTTGACGCATACCACAATGAATAGCTGTGAACACTATCATTTAAAGCTAACAGGTTGCAATCCTGTTCATTTACTAGACATATCTAGGATTGCTTTGGTAACAGCCTAGGGATCCCTACTCCTAAGACATCAGGTTCCTTGGAATGTGTCATGTCTTAATCATGCTGATTGAGCTGAGATCCTGCACAATGTGCACTTATTGCTGTTTTTAGCTCAGATGTAAGAATGAGGGCCTTCACTGAAATTGCATTAAGAACTCAGAACCATATTCCCAATGTTGTTGAAACATAAAAAGATTGTGAATCATGTCACAGTCCACATGTTGTTGCAACTATCAGGAGCCCAAGGCACCATAGCCAATGGTGATGAATGCTGTGAATTTCAGTGCCTCGGTATCTGGAGGACTGCATAGTTCCCACTCCTCCCGTATAATTTTCCATATGTGTTTCAAGTCCTGCTGATATCAAGTGTAAGTGTAAGTATCATCTTCACTACATAATACCCTGCATTGTGAGTGGGTTCCAAAGTGGCTTAGGAGCCATTACAATGAAGCGGGAATTAGCTTAATACACACTGTGTTCATCAAAGCTGGCAGCAGAATTTTTATCAGCTGAAGCATCTGAAATATCTCATTCTCATGCCTTTTCTGTCACTTCCACATAAGAACAGCATTGTGTTTGTAGCATTTGCTCATAGATTAAATGATTGCTCCAAGGCCTCATCCACACATACCACTTGTGATGCTCTACCAGTAGCTTTGTGAGCAGGAATTACCATTCCTACCCACCCACCAACACAATATTTAGACAATGTTCTACTAATTGCAGGCATTTGCAAGTCTTCCCTCTTCATTCTATAACCCATTCTCCAAGCCACATTCCAAGTTATCAATATGCTTCTTGAACTGGGATGCCCAGAACTGGACATGATATTTCAGGTTAGGTCTGATCAAAGTAGAATGGAGTGGAACTATTACTTCTCTTGATCTGAATGGCTAATACCTGTTGATGCAGCCCAGAAATGCATTGGCTGTTTTGGCCACCACATCACACTGTTGACTCATGTTTAGCTAGTGGTCCATTAGACCCCTACATCCTTTTCAAATGTACTGGTTTCGATCCAGGTGTCACCCAACCTGTCACTGAGCATTTCATTCTTCATGTCTAGATATGGTACCTTACATTTATCACTGTTGAAATTCATCTTGTTAGTTCTGGCTCACTCAAAGAGGAGGGTTAATATTGCTGCCACCTTCAAAAAGAGTTTAAAGAAGGAGGACCAGAGCATCCACCATCCACTCAATTTGACATCAGTACCAAGAAAGGTTCTAGAACCAATACTTAGTCAGTTTGAGCACACTGGCCCTTTTCACACGGCATTTTCCATGCGAAAGGGCGTCTGGAGCATCACGTGATTGTGAGGAGCGATCTGCACAACACACTCGTGATCGCGTGATGCTCCAGGGGCCGGCATGTGCCAGTCGCGCACCTTTTCATTTTTGGCTAGCAGCTGAAAATGGTGCATGATCGCACATTCCTCCAGGGGCCCACACACACTTACCTGGTGTGCGGAGCCTCTGGAGCTGCGCCGGTTGTGCTTCCTGCCCCAACGCAGCCTGGGAAAGTCTCAGGCTGTGCTGCAGAAGGAAGAGGCGGCGCTCTCATGTGAGCAGGCAGCTTGTGCGGAGCTAAAGGACCCCAGATGCGAGACCCTCTTGCCGGAGGCTGCTCACGCAATCCCCACACCTCAGCGCTGGAAGAAGGTAAGGTGCAAAAAGGGTCATAGAAAGGAATGTTATTAGTAGGAATCAGCATAGATTTCTCAAAAATAAGTCATGCCAAATTAATCTTAGCTCTTTTTTTGATAGAGTTACAAACTTTGTAGATTAGAGGAGTGCTGTGAATATAGTATACAGTACAGCATGTGGGAAGGAGATGAACACTAGCGTCCCCACCACCCTAGGAAAGAGAGCTGCTGTCTGCCTACTTGCTTCCTCCTCCAGATACTTGCACTACCAGCAGAACAGAGCCCCACGTGCTCAGCCAGCTGCTGGGTAATAAGCCAGAGGACTTCTTGTCCTCTTTACACTAGGATAAAATCTGGATGCCTAATGCAGCAGACCTGCCACTGGTAGGGTCACCACCAGAGGGGAGAACACTAAAGGAGGCTCATCCTTTCGAGGCAGCTGCTTTGGGGGTAGAGTGAGATCCAGTCCCTTTTGTTGGGAGGAACAGGAATGCACTGGGTTTTTGTTTTTGGTGGGTTTTTTAAAAACTTTTTAAATAACCTGCCTACTGATGAACGAAAATGTGCTACACAGAGAGCACAGAAGGGGAAACAGCCCAGGGAGCAGCCATTGTGACAAAGATGGGCAGAGGGATATATGGCATGGGGAGACATTCCTATTAACATGATAGAAGGCAGAGTTACAAAGTGCTGGTTACCCTCAAGCTGTCCCCCACTTCAAATAGTCTTGATAGCCTTGGCAACAGTTTCCCTGGGCTGAAAATGCTGATGCTCCGTGCCAGGTCAGTGAATGGAAAAACATCCTTGATCCAAGACTTGATCTTGAATGAGCATGCTGACTTGGCTTGTACTATGGAAATCTGGCTGAATGAAGCTGGGGGAGTAAACTCTCCCAATTTTGTCCACCTGGGTTCTCTGTACAACAACCGGCTAGACATGTGGAGCAGAGAGGTGAAGTGGCAGTGGCATGTCAGGATTCTGTCTTCCTCACCAGGTTCCCTCTCCTATAGTTTGCTGGGTTGAAGGTATGTGTGTTTGAAGGTGGGTGGCCAGGACAGAATAGGAAGTCTGTTGGTGTACCATACACCCTGCTGCTCAACAGTCTCTCTTTCTGAGCTGACCAAGTTGGTCTCAACAGCAGTGTTGGAGTCGCCTCACCTTATGGTATTGAGGGACTTTAACATCTATTCAGAGGCCGCTCTGCTGGGAGCAGCTCAGGACTTCATGCTCACGATGACAACTCAAGGTCTATCCCAAGTAATATCTAATGCCACCCATGGTACAGGACACACTGTGGAGGTAGTTTTCTTTCTGGGTGGGATGATGTTGATTAGGTTGTGGGGGAACCTTCTGTAGTCCCATTGTCATGGACTGATTATGGGGTTTAGACTCACTGGGACTTGATGCCTCTACAGGGGTAGAATGTCAAGTAAGATAGTCCACTCCAGGAGGCTTACAGATCCAGATGGATTCTTGTCAGCTCTTGGGAAGTTTTCTGTTACTTTGGCTGGTGATCCTGTTGAAGCCTTGGCTGATGTCTGGAATAAGGAAATGGCCAGGGCAGTGGATACATTTGCCCCTGAGTGTTCCCTCCCATGAAGGGGAGCCAAGCAAGCCCCTTGGTTTACTAGGGAGCTGGCAGCAACGAGACAGAGGCTAGAGCAATGTTGGCAGAAGAGTTGGAGCAAGTCTGACACAGGCTAGAGCTCATGTCATTGGAAGGCCTATGCTATGGCAGTGTGGCATTTATATATCTCTGCCACTATTGCATCTACACAGTGTAATCCAGCACAGCTGTCTCTAGTGGTCAGGGGCCTTTTACATTCTGGCCTGCAAGAAGAAAATAAAGACCACTTGGCAACCCACTGTGAAGAATTTTCTAGACACTTTGCAAATAAAATCACTCAGATTTGCTCTGACTTGGATGCTGTAGTTGAGACAGGTCCAGCTGATGTAAACTCAGTGCTTGCTTGTCCTGTATCATTGGATACATTTCAGTTTGTGCAGCATGGGAATGTGGACAAGATCCTTGGGGAGGTGAGAGCTACCACATGTATACTGGCTCCTTGTCCCTCCTGGCTTCTGAAAGCAGCCAGAAGGGGCTGGCTGAGTGGGAAAGGGGAATGATGAATGCTTCACTGCAGCAAGGGAAGTTTCTATCCTAAAAAGGGCTGTGATAAGGCCATTACAAAAAGTGGCCTTCCTGGATCCTACCATTCTGAATATTTATTAGGTAGTCTGTAACATTCCAGTTTTGGGCAAGGTTATGCAGCGTGTGGTAGGCTCCCAGCTCCAGGAGTTTCTGGATGACACGGACTATCTAGATCCATTTAAATCAGGCTTCAGGCCTGGTTATGAGACAGAGACAGCTTTGGTCACCTTGGTAGATGACCTTCACAGGGAACAGGGGGTGTTTCCCTGTTGGTTCTGCTGGATCTCTCAGTGGTTTTGTGTACCATCACCCATGGTGTCCTCTGAGCCAACTCCCTGGGGTGGGAATTGGGAGGCAGTGTTACACAGTGGTTCCAGTCTTTCTTGGAGGTACCAAGCCAGAAGGTGGTGCTGGGGTATTCCTCTTTGATTCCCTGGCCATTGGCCTGTGGAGTCCCTTGGGGTTCCATTTGTTCTCCCATGTTGTTCTCCCATGCTGTTTAACAGCCACATGAAACTGCTGGGAGAAGTCATCTGGAGTTTTGGGATTCAGTGTCACCAATATATGCTGATGACACCCAACTCTACCGCTCCTTTCCATCTGATTCCAAAGAAGCTATCTCAGTACTGAATCAAAGTCTGTTGTCAGTAATGGACTGGATGAGGGCAAATTGAAGCTTACTCCAAACAACACAGAGATGTCCCTGGTCATTTGAAAGGCAGATCACAGAATAGGTACTCTACATTCCCCCTGAAATCTTGGGCTCAATCTTGGGTGTTATCCTGGACTAAACTCTGAGTCTGGATACTCAGATTTCAGAAGTGATCAGGATTGCATTTACACAGCTAAAACTGCATTTGCACAGCTGCGCCTCTTTCTTGAGATATCAGATCTGGCTAAAGTGTCACATGCCTGGATTACACCTTGGTTGGGCTACTGTAACACCCTCTGTTTGGGACTGCCTTTAGAAATATCTATTCCTGGACTGCCACACAGATCAAGTCTGAGGAATTTACTCTTTCCAGTGGAGGAACTGATACGGGTATACTTCGTAAAACCAATTTCCAGCAGCTATCACTTCTGTGCTAATTAGAATGGGAAAAGCCTGAGTTTGAAAAATATAGATCCTATTTTTTGAATGGGGACTGTAATGGCAACAGGTTGCAATTGCAATGGAGAGATATTCATTGTGCCAAAGGGGCTGTCCATACATAGATAAGGCAACCTGAAAAGACACCAGTGCCAAAGTTGGCAAGGTGGTAGTAAAATCATAAATAAAAATAGGCACTGTATGCAAGTCATAATTAGACACACTTCTTGGCATCACCTTAACTGGTCAACTGAAGAGAGGGCTGTGGAGTACGACAGTTGTGGAAAAACTGCATTCTCATGGTGTTCATGAGATCATTCTTGAAGCTGATCAGCAGAAGAAACCAAACATTACTGTTGCACTATGACTCCACCACCCCCCCTTTTTTTTTAATGAAAGTGGAATTTGATATCATTGATCAGCCTCCTCTGTCCATGCAGCCCCAGTTTTAGTTAGCACACTCTAACAAATCTTGCAGTAATCCTCCATTATGCTCATAGGAAGTACTTGGATTGAAAAAGTGCCACATATTCAATAAACAAAATTCTGGAGTTAATGGGATTTCTATTTGTAATATCTTTGTCATTATTCTATGTATATTCTTCCAATACTTTGTAGCCTCAGAGCACGTCCACCACATATGAAAGAAAGTCCCATCCTCATGTTTATATTTCCAACAGGCGTTCTCTTTAGTTGCATACATCTTGCTTAATTTGAGAGGGTCTAAATACCACCTATGTAGCATTTTAAAGTAATTTTCTTTTAGATTTTGTGCTAAAGTAAACTTGTTTGTCATCTTCCAGCTTCTTCTACAGTCTAAATATATTGATCTGATTCAATTAAGAAAGTTGTCCCCACAGTTCATTTTCTCCAATAAGTCAAACATAAATTTATGATTCACATTGTCAAAAGCCTTTTCGGCATCTACAAAAATCAAAGCTCATTTCCTTTCATTATGTTTCTCGTAAAACTTCAAGTTGTTAATTAATGTTCTTGTATTATCTCTTAAATATCTTTTTGGTAGAAAACCGCTCTGATCCTGGTGAATTATTTTTTGTAGAATTCTTTTAAATCTCTCTGCAATTATATTGGCAAATATCTTGTAATCTATGTTTAATAACAAAATCGGTCTGTAATTAGATGGATCCGTTAAATCTTTACCTTCTTTGACACACCAAATGGATAAAGAAAAAAGGCAGTACGAAACGGTTATATTATATATGATTACTGCTGCAAGGATTCTCTGGGAGAAATACTGGAAGAGAGTGGAAAGTCCAACAATTGAGGAATGGTTGGATAAAATACAGGAATATGCTTTAATGGAAGAGTTGACTGTTAGAATGAAAAATAACTTGAAAGAAAAAGGAAAGGAAAATATGAGTTTTTTTAAGGAATATGTTGAAATAAATTATCTAAAGTTATGTCAATTAATTAATTGAGGAAGGTTATGTAAAGCTATTCGGAAAATGAAAGTTTAATCAATATTAGGTTATTTATCTGTTAAAGAAGACCAGTCTACATGTTGATCTTGGATATAGGAGATCTCAGGCTAAATAGACATAATTGGAAAGATCAAACCAGGGTAGAGGGGAGGTGTTAGAAACTGAGAATATTACACAGAAACTATCTAATGTTTTAATAGTTTTATTGTGCAACTCTGTATATGATTAAGATAAGAATACTTTGTAAATTTGATTATTTTTTTTATTTTATAATAAAAAATATAAGAGGAAAAAAAGAAAAAGTGCCACATAGTAATTAAGCCAATTTGGTTATGAGGAGTCTTGCACAGTTATGAGCTTCTCTCCACCATCTGAATTGGCTAGCTGAAGTGGGAATGAGAACGAGATCAAGAGGCAAGTGGGAAAAGTGGGTTCCCATGGTCCTGTTAAGTTGTGACCAGACAAAGAAGTAGTCACCCTTCATCTTCCTGTTATAGAAAGTTCCACTATGAGCAGTAGCCAATAAAGAGATAGGATATGGAAAAGGAAGGGTAGTTAAGTTTTATGTAGAGATATCAAGATTCAGTGTGACCTTCAAGGTCCCAGAGCACTGTAAAAGGAATTAAGAGCAAAGCAAGCAGATGTAGCAGTGCTGAAAGAGGCCACAGGAACCAACATGACATAACCAAGAAAGATTCCATTCAGATGACCAGAATAGTCCCTTCTGGAAGAGCCATTGTATAGTCATGCCACCTCACCCTTTGTTGTAGTCTTCGTACTGAACACCAGACAATTTTAAATAAGTGTGCCTAAAGTGAATGAATTAAACAAATGGGCACTGAAAGGTTTCATACATGAAGTCTGGAGGGACATCCACATACCTTATTTTCTCTGCTACCAAGGACTTTTTCAGCAGATGTTGGCATGATCTCCGGTTCTGTTCAGCACCAGCCCTGCAGATGGTTGGACAGTGTAGTGCAGTGTTTCAGCCTAGTAGACTAGAGAAGTCAAAAAGGTCCATCTAGGCAACCAAAGCTGTCTCCATCCCATATTCAGGCCTGAAGCAAGATTGAAATGGATCTACATACTCTGGCTGAGAGGCCACCATATGCTTCAGAACTTTGTCCAAAAATGAAATGTTAGAAACTGGCTCATAATTATTCAGAATGGTAAGATCCAGGGAGGCTGTTTTAAGTAATGGCCTCATCTGTGTTCTCAGATCTAAGCAATTCTTGCTGTTATGTTGTACCATGGAAGTTCTGTCTAAAGACAAGAAATTTCTGAAGAGGAAAAGCAGCAAAGCACGCACAGAAATATTTTATAGTCTCCTGTAATGTTTCCTTTGCTGAAATTAGTTCTATTAATCTTTCTTTGAGACATAAACTTTCAACTCCATTTTGTTACAAAAAAGTGTTATGTTATAAATCAATATTCATTCCCAAGTTATAATATTGACATTTTTAAGTCTGAAAAAGAAATATGGTGCAGCTATAAAGCTGGCCTGCATGTGTGCATAGAAAGAAATATTTTTTTATAGTGTGAGAGAAAAATTCAGAAACAGAGGAAACACTATATGGTTTAAATAATTGTTTCTGGCTTTGGTTGTTACCATTGTGGAGTAATATATACGAAACAGCTGTAAACATGTTGATGAAATGGTAGCTGAGGCACTGAAGCATAAAATTAATATGCATCAAAAAATGGGGAGCGATAATCAGAAAACAGTGTATTCCATAAAGTTTGTGTGTCCAATTCAAACAAATATGTTCAGGAATTTGTGGATCAAATAAGGGCTATTTCCTCATGAGACTGTTATAGCACTATTATTCCACTTTCAACATCCTATGGAATCCTGGGGCTTGCAGTTTCAGCCCCTCCCAAAACTGCAAACCCCAGGATTCCATAGGATGTTGAAAGTGGAATAATAGCGCTATAACAGTCTCGTGCGGAAATGGCTTAAATTGGTCCTTTTATTGCTAAATTGTGATGCATATCTGTTCAACCTAATAGCAATTTGGGATAGGGCATCAGGCCTGTTTTTGTTTTTGTTTTTGTTTTGTTTGTTTTGTTTGTTTTTATGTTTTTATATTTACTTTCCGGGGAATAATTTCCAATGAACAGAATAGCACTTACTTCTTTGTAGTAGCATTACAATAACACATTCTTTAAATTAATGGTGCAAGATTAACTTTGCCTCAAAAATGCATGTAAATTAACCTTCTGGATTTTGTCCTAAAATTGTACTAAGACAGTTAAGGTTAGACAATTGTAGAAAGCTCCACGTTGAGACCAGTTTCCATTCAAATAGAAATGTAATCATATCTGGGAAAACAGGATATTTGAGTGATTTTTTAAATGACTCCATTAATTTGACTAGTCCATCTTAGCACAATTTTAGGACAAAATCCAAAAAGCTAATTTGCAAATATCTTGAAGCAAAGGTTTATCTGCACCATGAATACAATGAATGCTAATTCATAAACCAACTTCCACATTGATCTGCTATTACACAGAGGTAAGTCTTATTCAATTCAGTCAGTCTTTATTTAAAATGCTGTCTCTTTCTAGAGAAGAAGGCAAAGAAATGGGGACACAATGAACTAAATAAAATTATGCGTGGTGAAAAAAAAAAGGAGGATAGAGAGACATTTTGCCTCTCAAAATAGTACAACCCTGGCTCATTTATTGAAGCTGAATGGTGCAAAATTCAGAACCAGAGTGGTGGGGAAGTACTTCTTTACATACTACATAGTTAAAACTACAAACATTTGTTATCAGGAGATGAGGTTTCAGTCACAACTTTAAAAGGGGATTAAACTAATTCATGAAGGATAGAGTACTTACTGGTTACTAGTGTTACCCCAGTACCAGAAGCAGTATGACTCTAAATATGAGTTGCAGTGAAAGAATAATAGGAAAGAGCTCTGGAGCTCATGTCCTAGTTGTGGGTTTCCCTCAGCATCTACTTCACCACTTGGGGCAACAGAATGCCAGGCTAGATTGGAGCTTGGAAGTGACGTAGTAACAGTAATAGTGTTGCATCTAAAACATTCCTTTTTGGATTAAGGAATTGATTTTATTGTTTAACATAGAATTAATATGTTTTCTCTTTGGAGGCAAGAAATAATGTTTAATCATTACATTCCAAACATTATTTTAAGGGTCTTTGTCACTGTAGTGGTTGTATCATTTTTTTTTATTTTTAAATGATTTTTTTAAAAAAAGAATGTGTTAGTAAACTACAATCTCTTCCTTATCCTGCACTAAAATGTACATTAATGTGCCATGTAAAGATGTTAAAGTGACAAGTAGCACCAATGTGTTAGCCATTGTGGGTAGCATTTTCAAGATGAAACTAGTTAGTCCTTTAGCATGAATCAAAAACTAGATTCTTCTTATGGGATTAAGGATGAATGTAAAATTCCTGGTAATGCCAAGTCCTAAAAAGTTAATAAATATTTTAATTTTCAACAAACCTACCAATGCAGTTTTTCCCGAAAGATATAGTGGGATGGATAAAAAGAAGATGTCTTAGAAAAAGAAGGTAACCACGTAAATGTATGGTAGTTGACCTGTAAACCTGTATTAGGAGGAACAGACTTTCAAGTACTTTCAAACAATTAAAAAACAATCTCTAGAAATTCCAGGTTTTGTTCTGTACAAATGATTTTTATTTTGGATAGCCACATGATCTTTTCTTCATTACAAAGTATGTTCTGGGAGCTCCCAGCATTAGCAAGGACCTCACAGGTTGGTTTAAATTATCCCAGTACATTCCAAAATAAAATGTGTCTGTACTTGCCTGTGTGTTTATATCACTTAGGAGGTCACTGATAAGAACATTGCTATTGTTTCCAGGACACAGCTTCAACAGAGATCAAGTGAGGAAAAGAGGAATCTTAGCACTAAAACAAAATGATCCTAATGCTTAACTAGTAGAATATTGGTAAAGCACTTTAGGTCTTTCACTAACTCCTGATTTATTTATTTATTTTTTAAAAAGGCTCATTAGAAATTGGTGAAAATTAATTTCTGTGATGTTGCTTGAGACCGGACATGATACATGATCAATGGAACGGGGAAGGAGAGAAAAGGAGGATAAGAAACCCAAGACATTTCAAGAAAGAGGCTGGATGCAAACCTTAGCTATGAAGATATAATTTTTTAAAAACTAGGAAGTGCTCAGTACTTTCTGAGGGCTTTTTAAAACCCATCTAGAGGCACTGTTTGTGTCTTTGCAGTTACTCCATTTCACTTGATTTCTTTCTTCACCTTCTCTAACCAAGATGAAAGGAGAAGTCTTAAATGTGGGCTTATACCATATTAGACAATTTTCCCCGACAGCGTGAAGGCAGTAACATGTCTGCTGTTAACAGCAAGCCAGGAGTCCGAGAGTCTTTGTGAAAGGACTATTCAAGGCACCCTGGAAACCAAGCAACATCTACATTTCTTCACTGTCTCCTCAGGTTATTATTCAGAGGGTATTAAATAAGATGACAATGACATCATGGTGCATTTCAAAAACTAAGGTTGTTCACCCTGTAGAATTGCTTCTGCACAAAACAAGAGACTCAGTATCAAGAGAATAGACACCAATTGTGACAGTTTTCGAGCGACAAATGTCAGCCATTTAATCTCTCTCTTTCTGCCCCTCTCCGTTGCAAGCATGCCTGAAATAAAAGCCTGAGCTCTTTGTGAAGTAAAAGGTCTGTAATAATTATAGTATTTAACTTCTGATGTAAAGTGTCTACTTTGAGCATGCAGCAAACAAAAGAGATAAGCTGTTCTTGTGGAGAATTCCTCACTGAATACTAATTTTCACTTGAACTGATGCTAGAGAGGTGCCAAGCTATTTAAAAAAATCTTTGCAAAGAATTAACTTGAAAACCTACATTGAGATCAATTATTAAAGCTTCTGTGCAAAAAGAATGTTATCTGTGGAAAAGCAATGGTTGACAATAAGAATTCTGTACATTGCAAGACATGAATAAACACATTTTTCTTCATTAATGTATCACAATCAAAGTCTTCACTTTATCTAGTCATTTCGCCTTTCTGTTTGACCATTCGGAAGTACTTTCCACTAGTTATATAGGGAACGTTTGCAGTTTTGTTATGCCAACAACTGGGTCCAAGGTTGCCTGATCCCTTGTATCATTGTGCTTTTTGACTATTTCATTAGTACTATATTTTTGTAATAGGTGTATATTTTTGCAAACACATGGATGGAGCCTTATCCCATGGGGGAAAATTAATGTATGAAGGAAAACTGAGAAAGACTGCACTGATTTTAAGCTGCTGGGCTATATTACTACAACTATAATGGTGGTACTAAAAAAGACCTCAAGGCCAAAATGCATCTGGCACTTTAATATTGGTATGGAAGTTATGCATGTATTTTTAAGACTTTACATTTTACCATTGTAAATAACAGTTTGGGAGCAATGTATATTGTGATCTATAAAAGAATAGTAGAGAGACAGTATGGTGTAGTGCTCTGAGCTTTGGACTACGATCCTGGAGAGCAGGGTTCGATTCCCTGTTTGGCCATGAAAACCCACTGGGTGACCTTGAGTGCATCACATAGGCCATTTCCACACAGGGCGAGCGAATCACCCCGTGACGCTACTCATGGGACTTTTGGGCTCCCTGGTCTGGTCCATGCTTCTCTGGAGCAGTGCATGGCTGCCGCTCCACACTGCTCCGGGGATGAAAATGGCGGCTTCCAGTTGGTCAAGGGTCTCGACCAACCGCTGAAGCTCACCAGCCTAAAGCCCACCCCCGGCAGATCAAAGGCTTGCACCAATGCGAGCCTGCGAATCTGCATAAGGGAGAAGACTCGCAGTGGCATGCTCCGTGCTTTTGAAAGACCGGTTTTTAGCGGTCTTTCAAAAGCACACTGGATGACCACTTGGGGTCGTTCCAGAGCAGACTGGGGTGCGGATCTACATTAAGTAGGTCCGACTCGGTCTGCTTCCAGGTGCAGACGTCCTCCCTGGAAGACGCTCTGCCCTGTGCAGAAAATGACCATAATCTCAGCTCCCGAAAACCCCATGATAAATTCACCTTAAGTCAGAAAGGACCTGAAGGCACATAACAGCAACAACAACCTGTTATTTGTATGCTGCTAAAGATGTTTGCTGGCACCCTGTTGGTGACATATGCCAGCATAATACTGGTGTGTGTCTTTTGTTGTTGTTATTGAGGGAGGAATTCAACACCTCTCTTACACAATGACCCTCACCCCTTCAGAAAGCATTTATCTCTTGCTATTCTCCAAGCATGGCCATAGATGACCCAGAGGATGCAATTGTCATCATGTATTTGCTATTGGCAAATAGCAAGATGCTTCTCACCACTAGCCTTTCTGTCTTCTCACCAATACCATGTTGTGGGAGGGCAACAAGAGACTGGCAGGCTTTGAAGGAGGTAACAGGGAGACAGTTTTAGCTGTATACCACCCTGAACTAACAGAAGAAAGGGCAAAACATAAGTAGTTAAATAAATAAACAAATTAATGTTATTCCAAGATGGAACTTTATCTTTCTTTCCCCAGTGCAGATTCACAGCCATTGTATTATTAAATTCTGTTTACTCTTGTCTTGTTTCAAACCTGCCCATGTTCTTCTAAGATTTTAGCATTTTTACTCTTTTTCTATTACATTTGTATCTTGTCATCTGTTTGTGAGAACTTATTGTTAAAGTGAAGTCTACTTATATATATTGTGAGGCATTAATTATGCAGAAAATTGTGTATATTGTAAGGCATTAATAAACTTGCTTTTTCTTTAAGATAGAGCAGTTAGAGTACTAACCATATCTAACCATATGGCCTCGATGGCCTCTGGGGTCTCTTCCAACTGTATGATTCTATATCTAGTCACTTCACCTTTCTGCCTGAATTTTCAGAGTTATTTTCCACTGGATATTCTCATTCTTCTCTTTTACATCAAATTTTCTAGTTTTATTTGATGAAGAGGCATTGTTTCAATGTACTAGGATTTTAGTACTGTGTTTTTATCAATTTTGTTTAGCCTTAGGGGCCTGGTCAGTCAAGAGGAGATGAATAAATGCCTTGAATGAGTAAATAAAATAAAATCAGATATGCCCATAGCTATGTTTTCTTTGATACTAAGTGCTACATTCTCGTATGGCATAACTAGTCTTTTAAGCATTTCAACATTTTGTCAAATGCAGGCAAACAATAAAGGCAAGGCTCACCTTGCTCAGTTTCTCCACAAGAGTGTGCATTTACAGAGAATCTCCAAGTCTGAGATCTAAATGGGCTATATCACAGTGAAAATAGGTCAGGCAGTAGATTGCCCTGCCTATATTCCAGATATGTAATGCAGACCTGAAAAAAAAAACTGGTTACATTGAAAAGATGCTTATTATACCTTTTCTTCTGTTAACCTCAGAAGAATTGAACATGTTCATCAAGAGCAAAACACTCTCCATCAAGTGACAATAGAAATAATTTGCCATGACATTCTATGATACCTTTTCCCCACAGCAGATTATCCCCTGTCTTTTATTATTCTAAACAAAAAAATGATTAAATGTTCGAACATCAACCTGCTTTGTCCATCATTTCCTACTGCAGTAGCCGTCCTAATGCTTTTACATGTTTAAAACGAGACATGATAGTCACAACACCCCCCTATCATTTGCACCCAGAATTGAAAATCAAAACTATACTGGCTGCATTTAACTTTCTGTCACACCCAGTTTCTGCAAAGCTAAATGGGAGGTTAAAGTAGAATCAAGACTGAGGCAACTGGTCATGGGGGGTAGGAAGGAAGAGAACAATTATGTAACTCATAGTTATATTAACTAAAAGGCTTTTATACAGGTCTGGTAGTAAAACACTATCCACCCTGATCTATCGATCAGTCTCCTTCACTGGTTTGGCAGCTCTCCCTGTAGCTTCATCTGCTGAGCAAAGCCTGATGGTGGCAGACAAACTGAACTTCTGCCTAACATCCTCCTCTGTTCATGATCCATCTTGAATTTGACTCCAGGCACTGTGATAAGCAATAGTTGTTAATGGATTCATCCTCCAAGTATTGATCCAAACATTTTAACTATGGTTAAATCAAGACCAAAAAAAAAAGGGGGGAAGGGGGAATAGTCCAGAAGAGAGTAATGTTGGCAGTGTGCTCAATATGCTTTAGTAGGTGAAGGATGTCACTGCCAACAAATTTTGAATTTAGAACATTCATCTAAATATTGCTATAGAAGAAGGTCAGGCAAATTCCAGGAGTTAGTAGGCATATTAGCTCAACCTGCCCAGCTAAAGAATTAAGATTTCAGTATTTATGCCCCAAAACTGGCAGAAATACACCATTTTTCTCTATTTTGGGGCATTATAACGAACACTTTGTCACTTTCAACAAGACTGAAACAAGGGAGGAGGTGTTAAAATGCCCTAAAGTGAAACAAGATATCAACATCCTTCCTCTCCCCCAAGGCATGGTGCACTATTGATTATCCGAGGGTGGTAGAAGATTGAACTTCAAATTTTTGGGTAGGGGCATGGGGGCATTTTAGGAGTGCAAAAATCACTTGGAGGACATATGTGATCCATGGGCCACAATTTCTCACCCTTACAGTATAGAGTTCTGCAGTTACAATTGTCTGGGCAGCACAATTTGTGACAGGAGGGTCGCAGGAGCAGACAAGCACTTATGGGCACTTCCTCCTTCCTTCAACAAGTGCATTCTCTCTTAGATGCTTCACAGGCTGTGTGGACTGCCACTTGCATGGCACACAAGAAAGGTTGTTCCTTCATGAATTCCTATGTCCTTCTTTCCCCAGGATAACCATATTCTCTATGACATTCCCAAGGAGCTGCAGGAAATATGAAAAGAAATACAGCAGGCTGGGATAAGAGAACGACTTTAAACAGTCTCTGTGCATGTAGAGCAAATCCATTGAATCAATGCTTTTTTGTAAGTGTTGATTCACAATTCAGCAGTTGATTCAATAGGCCTACTCTAGCTGAGACTACAAGTAGGATTCAGGTTACAGAAACACGACAATGCTGTTTCATGACACACTTACTTCTACTTTTTGCACAACATTTTAATAACCTTTACTTCAGAATATACTGTTTCCATTCATCTAAGAAAAAGGCTTTGATAATAATTTGAACAAAGTTTCACCAGAGAATAGAATTATGTGAATTAGGTTTGATGCTATGGTCCAATGAGAGCAACATCATCTCTAGGAGTAGCGGGATGCCATTCTTTCACAACTGGGTAACCATATGCTTAGAGTTGTGGAGTAGAAAAATAAAACTCTCCAGAAAACAATGTAATGCAACAAGGGACATGCTCTTCACTTTTGGTAAAGCAAATAAGAAAACGCTAGCCTACATAGTTTCAATATTTTATACCTCCTCCAGCAAGACCTTCATTCTTTTATAATTAAATGTGAATACCTGAAATATCTCAGGCACAGAAGACATCCAGAGATGTCTATACCAGAAACGAGTTGGGGTATAGATAATTGGTTTGATATGCTGAACCCTGCCTTTTTGCTCTTTGAAATGAAGCAATGCTCAAACACAAGAAGGCAAGGGCCAGCAGTAATCTTGCATTCTAGGACAATTTCTCCTCACAGGCCTCCAACATCACCTGTGAGAAAGGTGTTGAGTTTTCTGGAAAAATCACAGCCATTGGATATGAAACCTATTGAACTGTAAAACTGTCTACAGGAGTCAGGAAATACTGTTACTCAATTATTTCTTCAAATACTTCATGCCTTCTGCGAATGCCTCATTCAGTTCTGGAAGGATATGAGAAAGGAAAACGAAGTAGACTTCTCGCCTTTGTTTTTAGTGTGAATCCAACCTCACAATCCACAATAAAGAAGCCTCATCTTTAAAATCCTACCTGTAATGGTCAGAAGAAGAGCTTGGGGAAGATGCTTTTTGGACTACAATTTCCAGAAAGCTCCAGCCAGCATGGTCAATGGTCATGCCACTGGCCACTCAGACTGAGGTATTCTGGCAATTATAATCAAAACAGTAAGTTTTCCAAGCTCAGGTCAAAAAAGGTCAGTGTGTAAACCATATTTAATGAATAAAGCACTCAATAGCCCTGGGCAATTGAGTTTCTTTTCTCTTTCCATCTTTCTCATCTCTACAATGCCATTTTCACATGAGCAAAGCAAACTATAATAGATTTGCTTCTCTTATAATGAATGTGTGTGAGTGTGCCTTCAAGCTGCTTGTCAACTTGTAGCAACCCCAAGAATTTCATAGAGTTTTCTTATGCAAGGAATACTCATAGGTGCTTTTACCAATTCTTTCCTTTGAAATATAGCCTACAGAGTCTGGTATTTATTGGGGGTCTTCCCTCCAAGTAATAACCAGGGTTGACCATGCTTAACTTTCAAGATCAGATGCAGTCTGCAATCTTTAAGGAATTATGAAATTAAAGAGTTAGGAAAACATCTGGTTTTTATTTGTGCTGTAGTTGTTCAATAAGGTCCAGCAGCCCAATGGAATGTTTGATGTGCACCTCAGTAAGATTGAATGGTATGATAGAAAATATCATCAGTTAAATATAAGAGGTGTTCATACATCTTACTCAGATTTCCCAGGAGCATATACTGACCTGGGAAAGTGCTTCATAGGGTACATATAGACAACAATACCAAATATGTTTAGTTGCTAATATTTACTATTGCAAATGTGTGCACTAGTTGCTAATAAATACCTGCAAATGGCTGTATTTCACTTGACTTAACAATCCACATGTACATTAAGCCTTCTTCCTTTTAAGCTGAGTTCAGGCTTCTGTAAAGCAAGCAGGGTCTATGTGTGAGGCAGGGTGGTAAGAATGAAAGTACTAGCTCTGTTCTTCCATCACATTTCTTCTCAGCTCCTACATGCAGAGGGTACTTGTCTTCAACAGGGCCTCCTTCTTGGGGTCTGTCTTCACACTACATAGAGCCCTGGAAAATTAGTGTTTAAAGTCATACAGAAAGTGTGGCCACCAAGCCACATTTGGCCTGCCTATGGCCATTTTGAAGGGACCCCTTCACCCATTTTTGGAAAAAGAAAAACTTTAAATTCTTGCCCTCAATTAACCTGGATAGGGCATCAGGGGGATTTTACCACTTTGGGAAGGGATAGACCTTTCAAACCCCAAACTGTTTTTTTTTTAAGTAAATTGTTTGAAAGTTCATGTTCAGGTCCTTTTCCACTTAAAAAAAAAAATCATCTCCTGGACCTAAAACACCTTGGTGGGACAAAAATATGGTGAAATTGCCCCCTGCATGCCTCCCGGGTTGTATTGGGACATCTCGGGGCAAAAAATACTTTGAAGGAACGCACCATCTCCAATTTTTTTACCAATGACCTCTGTAAGTTATGGGGCTCCCCAGCGTCTGACAGTTGCCTGTATCTGATCTGGAGCTAAAACAATTTGCAGATACCTGAACAGAACTACAGTAAAATACATGTGAATGTTCCAGGCATCAAAACAGAAAAAGAAACCCGAGTGAAGGGAAAATTACACATGGGGGAAGATTCTCATTCGTGTTCATATCAAGTTGTTTTTGAACCCCTTGCAAAATACTCATGTTAAAGAATGTGTATGCTCTGATATTTCACTGATGAAAACCTGGGCAAGTGTAACCAAGCAACATCAGATTGTGGACAACATGACAAACATTACTAATGCAGAAGATCACACCAGTTAGGAGAAGCTGCAGCAGTTTGCTTCTGTCTCAGCCTACTGGAAAGGATAAGATTTTTCACTCTGAACTCAGTTTGTAGCAATTAAAGTAATCTGAGGACAATGGGGGGATTGGGAGGAAGAGAGAAAAACTGGAACATTTTAAAAACAGCTGAAAAAAGTGGGATGACAGAGGATTAATGGGGACTGCCATTGCCAAATTGGGACAGTTGGAGAGTATGGTAAAGGGATCATTCCCATTCCAGTAAAAGTTATATAGTATTAGCAGACCATACATGCATTTAAGAGAACATTTCGCTGAGACCCACTGATCCTTATCAAAGAAATGATATGTGAGGAAAAGACTGCTTTTATGTACACATTTCCTTGGTTGGGACAGGAGGTAGCAAATATTAATTAGGAACAGAAATCCTGGTCATAATGCCACACTCTGTTTTGCTTTTGCCCCTCTCTTTGTTCAATCTCTACTACACTAAACATAGTTACCCAATATTGAAAATGGCACTTAATGCTTTTTTTCCAATATTATTTGTGTGTGTGTGTGTGTGTGTGTGTGTGTGTGTGTGTGTGTGTGTGTGTATACCTTCAAGTCACCTGTCAACTCATGGTAGCTCCATGAATTTTTTTTCATAGGGTTTTTTTAATGCAAAGAATACTCAGAGGTGGTTTTGCAAGTTTCCTCCCCTGAAATATAGCCTACAGCACCTGGTGTTTGTTGGTGGTCCAAATGCTAATCAGGCCTGATGCTGCTTAGCTTCCAACATCAGTCAGGATCCGGTACCTTTAAGGTATTTAGCCCCAACATTAGTATAAGCGAGGTATATTTTGCATAATGTGATCTTCTTTATGGAAAGTGCGTTTTGGGTACATTGTGATATCTTAAGCTTTTTCTATTTTACCTGTCTATGAATCTTCATGGAAATGTAAGGTGTAACATGAAGTGTAGATTTTTCTGCAGCAAATGCATTTCTACAATAATTGCTTCTTTCTTTGAGTGGACTGTGGAATGCAAGTCCTCAACACATGAGGTTTCTTGGAAAATGTAAAATATAAAATGCAATACCAAGAATGCCCACTAGATGAAGTACTCCAATCCTCAAAAACAGAATTTTTTTTTTCCATGTTTAAATGAACTACACAAAAGTTATGGATTAGCTAGGTATTGCCAAATTATCAAGATGTACCTGGTTAAAGGACTTTCCATGTTTTAACAATATTTTTATAACTAGTAAGTAGATATTACATAGCTTTAACGGAAATATTAGAAATCCTGAAAACTATTATAAAAACTTCCTGAACTATAAATGCTACTGCAAAAAGCAGAAAGCAAAAGCCTTTGCTATATAAAATTGCTCGATTTCTTTTCATTTCTTTTTTCGCTGCATACAAACCCCTGTCAAGCATAGTTTGTCCTGTGAAAACTTTGTAATTATAAACCAAGAATATACAGAATGAATGCTATAGGCATTTCAGTGTTCACAGCCGTTATTTAGAAGAATACACAACAGCTGCTTTCTGAAAAGGACTGTAATAGCATTTAGGAGTGTTAAATAAAAATGGAAGAGGTTTCTTTTAGCTTGAAAAACTTAAACTAAGCTATGGGCAGACTATTCAGTTTCAAAATTGTGCAGTAAACAAATGGGACAAAATGTAAGTGGTGCTCACCAAATACAGAGATACCAAAAAGAGAGAGATGGATGGATGCCAGATTGGAGGGGGACCTAAACAAGTTAAGATGCCTTCCAGTGCTCACATGCAGCATCCCTTTCCCCTGCCCCTATAACCACTCTCAAAACCAGAGCTTGGGAAATTTATTTGTTTTAGTGGTCTACAGCTTTCAGAGCCTCTCAACCAACATAGCCAGTGGGACAATAACATGAGGATAATGAACTTGGTGGTGGCTGCAGCTGTTTCATCTATCCCTTCTCCTTGAAATTCTAGTCCATTAGATACAAAAGAGCAGTTGGTGTCAGTTGTGGATTCCCTTCCAAGGCCCATGGTCCCCAACATTTGCCTCACTTTGATAGGTACTTAAATTGGCTTTCGAAGTAACATAACCAGGGAAATGTGACAAATTTGCTCAGCTTTTCTTCTTTTTCTTTTTTTTTTAATAGCTGAAAAGTCAATCAGAATAAAAGATTTTTTTCTGAACTAAATTTCTTCCCAGAATAGTGGGTTCTGAATTATCTAGTGTAATTTCTGTAGTTACACCAATATGTTAGCAATCTGCAATACTTCTACTGAGCTTATGGCACTGAGAGCATTTGTACAGTTTTCAGTATACAGTTCTCTGTATATGTCTTATGATTCACTTGCAGCCTTAATTACAATTTTCATGCCAGGACATCAAAACTCCTTTTAAAAACTGATTTAACCTATCTGCTGATGTGCATTTATCTGTGGGGAAAGAAGAAACACACAAACAGAAAATTGTGGGAATGACACACAAATCACTTCCAATATTAATGTTATAAATTTTCTGAATGAACCTAGAAAGGAGACAGAGTTCACAGGGTACAGCTACAACAATCAAATAACGGAAACAAGCTTATCCATACCATTCATATTTAGAATTACAGGGTTGAAAGATACCCAAAGGTCCATCTACCCCAACCTCCTGCCATGCAGGAATAGACAGCTAAAGCTCTCCTGCTAAAGCTCTTTTTAAAGATTTCAAATGAAGTAGAGTCCACTGTGTGGCATATGAATAAGAAAAAACCCTAATCTATTTTTTTTTTTTAAAAAAAAGCCAATCACTGGTCATGAGCTGTGTTTTATTAGTGTATAAAGCAAGAGTAGGTAATCTGTTCCTTTCAGATGTTCTGAGTTAGAGCTACCAAAATCTCTTATCATTGGCCATGATAACTGCAGTTACAGACTACAGTCCAAAACACTTAAATAGTACCATGTTGTCTACACCCAGAACTGGATGTTATAAAACCCCTCAAATTTATTCGGACAAACATTATTTAAATAGAATTGTCTGTCCCAGTCTTCCAACATGTTCCTGATCAAATTGCTAGTGTTTCCCTTTAATCAGAAAAGTTACCACTCCAAACACCAAAACATAGACAATGGTGCCACTTACAGTTTAGCAACAAGTACTAGGATTTTCTAGCTTGTGAGCATGACTTCCAGGATTTGTGCCTTGGAAGAAAAGTGGGCAAGAGAAACTGAAGGGAATGGAGATGGAAGAGTCAAGAGAGTCATGGTGGAGCAAAAAATAGTAAAATACAGCCAGCCCTCCACATGTGTGTGTTGAACATTTGTGGTTTTGATTCTATGTGGATTTGCCACCACTTCCGTTTACATCATTTTTGATAGGGACTTATAAGTCTCTGCAGTCCTCACAAGACTGAAAGAGACTGCAAATGTGAGGCAAGGCTTCTAAGTTTCAATTAAAAATGGCATAAGGTTTGTTCATAAGTGAAACTATTAAAATGAAAAATATGGACATTTTAACACACAAAAGTAAAGGTAGAGCCAAGAATAGAATCAAAGAAGAATGGACTTACTGGTTTAATCTTCCAATTCTTAAGAGACTAGTGAGGGAGCAGCAGTGGAAAACTATGCAGATGTTACAATTCTCTGGGATCAGTTAGATATGTATAAGGGTATACAGGCTGGAGTTATCAATGAGAACTGTGAGGTGGGCCAAGATATCTTGGTAAAGGTCAGGGATGGTCGGAAAGAGAAGTGGACAATATGGAAGAACACTGAAAAGAAACATTAAGTGTACAAACACAGTGTCCAACTAGGGAAGAAAGGAAATGTTACAGTTCACAAACTGTTAAAAAAATCTTATAGAATGTAATCTTTTAGTTTAGTGAATAACAACTATCAAGCGAACAAATTATTGTAATACCACACACACACACACATATATATGTATATATATATTCTGTATATGAAGATATTTCTGTGTTTTCTTGATGTACTAATACAATGTCGAGACAGATGTTTTTAATAAAAATTATACACACACACACACACACACATATAATGGCATAAGGCAGCAGCAGAGGCAACGGCAAGGCCCACTACCCTGCCACTTCTGTCTTGTGAAGGAACACAGCAACCTCAAAGGCAGAAGTGAGCAGCCAATTTGCTCCCCACCAGAAATTCAAATGTATTGCATACTGTATATTTGATTCTGCAGTGGGTTGTATCTATGGATTATATTTTTTGTGTGTGTGATAAATATGGTTTAAGGAACCTACAGATATCTGCAGCTTTTCCCACTTTCAGAGGGGGTTCTGAGCCACTAAACTCAACAAATATGGAGGGACAACTGTATTAAGGAGACAGAGATAAGATGGGACAGAGGTTTCATGTCAGACATGGTTTCCAGACACAAGTATTTCACTCTTGAGATCTGAGATCTATATGAAAGAATTCTGGCCTTTTGGTAAGGTTTCTTTCTTTCTTTTCTTTCTTTCTTTCAAATCTCTTATTAAGCACATACTCCTTTCATCATTTTACATAATCTGTTCTTATGGGACGCTTTACATGCAATACAGAGTTAATCACAATGCCTGCAGTCTTAACTATATTTACTAGGTAGTAAATGCAACTAAATTCAGTGGACATGTTTCTGACATGATCCCTAAGAGCTGGCTTGCTTAGGAAGTAACTCTGAGTTTGTTTGTAAGAGCTAGCGTTTTAAACAAGATTATCACACCATTATCCTCATTGTTTCAATTTTTATTATCACTGGCAAATAAAAATCAGATTTGATTATGGGAGTTTTGAAAAATCAGCTCTTAACAGATTTTAAACATCAACCCATTTACTGGGAGCAAGCCCCACTGAACAGAAAGTGGCTTATGTCTTAGTATGCATAGACAGGGATTGCATTAGTAGTGATTTACTGACTTTTATAAAGGACAAGTATGATAACATGTTTTTCTTTTCTCTCTGAGTCACTTTTCTTTCCCATACTACATAGTCTTCACAAATTAGATATGCATTGAAACAGCAAGTCCTGTTCCATATTAAAACAGGAAAGATCAACCTACTCAGCCTCCTTTTGGAAGTAATATTTCAGAAAGTGGCCCATGAATTGCATTAGTCTAACCTTTGCTGGAAAGTTGATTTTAAAATGAATTTTTGCTGAAAGCTGAAAGTATTTTGTACACTGTAAGAACTGGATTTATAGGATATTTTATATTTCATTGTTATTTTACTATAGAGTTGCATACTGTTTATATTAGGGATATAAGTAACACAATGACTTATAAAACTATACGATGACCATGAAGTGGAAAATGCTAGATGTTGCTGGACCCTGGGTCCCATCAGCCTCAACGCACATGGGAAGAGTGAGGAATTAAATCATTATAGTCCAAAGACATCTAGAGGGCTGCACATTCCCATTCTTATCTTTTCTCATAATTTCTGAGACAATAGACTCAGTCCAGTGACAGCTGCACTCTACAGAATATTTGGACAATCTTGAATTGCAACTTCAGTTCCAAATACACCACCCAAATGGGAGTTTCAAACACAGTTTATGCTATTTGTATTAGACACCCATCAATGGAAGTACTTCTCCAGAACACAAACAGCACATGCTGTTAACCTGTGCACAGTAGTTTATGGGCGCATGTGCGTCGAAGATGTATAGTGCTGACACGGATTGTGTGTTGTACATCTATCCATGTCAATCTTCAAGTGGCACAGTTTGAGTACTGCATGCAAGTTTCATTATCTAACATTGTGAACTGTGAGCACAGGTCTAAAGGCTTAATGTTGGCATATAAGCAGATCTTGTAGTATGCAGGTTGGAGTTTAGTGGGGTGTCTGGGTGTGCAAATAAGCTCATGCAACTGCAGAGGTGAATTCATCTGTTTATTTACTTTATCATTTTGTGGGGATTGCTACTTACCACGTTACGCAATGTTGCATGTCACTTAACTTACAGCTACAATCAATCATGAGACATCAAGACATGCCTTGAAATATTATTTTAATGACTGTCTTCTATGTATTATTGGCTCTTTGGGGAATTATGCCTAATTAACAGCAATGTAATATGCCTTTAAGGGCTTTGCTGCAGCAGCTGGAGGACACTACAAAAATAAAATGCTACTGGTTGATTCTCATTTATTTCTATGGCTCTTGTGCAGGGCTCCAGGGAAAGCCTTCTGACATTGACACGTGTTAGCAATGTTTGGTAGATTGTTCTCAAAGGTGTTATTTATCTAAACACTTTCCGCTTGTAATACTAGTTAGGACACCTCTCATTTACGTCCCTCACTTTCCTATTTTTTTAAAAAAGATCAACATACAAACATTGTAAAAGGAAACTCATAATACAAATTACTTGTTGGTTTTCAGAAAGAATCCCAGTGTACCCCATGACTTGAGGAGAAGCTTAAGTTTCAGGACATTTTACAATATATACCTAATGTAGTTCCTTTGATTTGCTCATTTCAGAACTAGGCTATACTACTGCGGGGATGTGACCAATTGGCACACAAGCCACTTAACGCATCTACATTACATTACTGATGCCTACTGGTTGTGAAATTACAAGTATTTTACTACCAATCATTGTTCAATTGTACAGCCAACTATTTTACAATTACATCTTTATTTTGCTTTTGTATCTGTCATTTTGGGCCCAACTTGAATTTGTTGTGCATAAGCCAAAGTTAAAAACTGACACAATAAAGTTTTTTTTTTTGATTTTCACATGTGATATGTATGTTGGTTTGCACATAGTTTTCCAAACAATGTCTGTACAGCTTGTCTTTTGCAATCTGTAGCAGGCAACAAGAACAGGTTTATAACACCCACAGCTGCATGCTGAATCTGTAGCAATGAATGTCTGGCTATTGAGTCAAAAGCTGTAGTCCTAATCTAAATATTCTTCCAGTCTACAGTCTACATTTAACCACGTATTTCCCTATATTTAACATTTTCATATTGTGTACTTACCTATTTCATCATTTTCTAGATACCCTGAAAAACCCTTATTGAACTTAGCAGTACAGAATACTACTATGTTTATAATGCGTGTGGTGTTAATACTGGAAAGGATATTCCCCTTTAAGGTTTTACCTTTTTTTGTATCCTTAGTGCTCTTTAAATGACCATGAATAAAGCTGATGCTCAGCTGCTCAGTTCTTAAAAAAAGCCTTTGTCCTTCACAAGAGCAAATCAGCCTGCATCACTATAGCAGTACTAAGGCATGCTTAGCTCTCTATTGATTTCTTGGTAAACTTCATCTAGTTTATGGTTATTTTGCTCTTTTGCTCTGCTCTGTGGTACAAATGTAGCTTGGAGGACTGGAAAAGTATTACCAATTATATGTTTTTAAGACTGGATTTCAAACTAATTTTTTTCACATATTTCCCCTTTGTTATTTTCATTGTTTCTGGTAAAAGTTAGAAGGTATGTGTAAGATTACTGCTCTGCATAAAGCAACAAAGGAACATTTTTTGCCATTAAAATTTGGCTTGGTATGGACTAGGCTGACTGCCTAAACAATTGTTTGATTGTTTAGGCAGTCAGCCTGGTCCCTGTCAAGCCACATTTTAATCCATGCAACAGGACTGTCTAGATTAATGCTATTGACTTCATGGATTTTTTGGCCAGAAGGCTGAGATAAGAATCTACCCTCTTTGGACAACACCCAAAAGAAAAAGCAATCAATGTCTTGTATTTACTAACAATTCATATGATGCTATACAGGACTGGTTTCCAATTTAAATATATATTATGCTAAATCTTATGGGTTAGACATCGCAGTGCCAAAACTCTTTTATCAATAAATGCAAACAATATATTTTAAGGATACCTCGGATAAACAAGTTTGCTTCCATTCCATCCAAATTCAGGTGTCGGTATACAGACTCATGGCACATTAGGGCCTCTTTCAAAACCCATTAAATCAATTCTGCTCAGTCAAAGGTACCTATGCAGAACAGAGATGAACTGCTAGACAGAACACTCTGTTCAAAGTAGCATGTGTTTAAAGAACGCAGGACTATAAGGCCAGTTGATGCAAAGACTTTCTACTAATTCACTAATTAATTTAGGTTTTCATGAAAAGCAAATCCAAGAAGGTTCCCACGCTAAATGAATACTGCAATCCTATGCACTTTTACTCAAGAGCAAATTCCACTGAACACAGTAAGTTGCACAGAATTTCAGCTACCTTTTTTTTTTAAGATACACCACTGTTGCTGACCATACAGCTTGAAGTATGTGTATTTAATAAAAATTAAGATACACTCAAATAGTATTTTATCATTGAATACAAAAATACTACTTACGTAAAAACAATAAGTTAGTTTATTTTACAATACTTTACACTATTTTGTTGTAGGATTTTTCATTGTTGGATTATTCCGTCTTAACATATATATGTTATATTGACACTGAACTTCATAATTTTGCACAAAGCATCTCCAACAGCATGTCATCCATATTTACTGTTCCAATGATAGGTCTAAAGAAGAGTTCTGCAATAACATTGGCATTAATGGATCTGAGCATGGACAAAGCAACATTAAGTTTGGCAAATCTGGCCTCATCTCCTCTGTGAATCAGTCTGACATGTTCATTTAGGGCTTGCTGTGCTTCTTGCTGAAGTCCCTGGATGTACTGTACACAATGCAGCCCTGGCAGATCTAGAAGTATGGGGGAGAAAAGAACATCATCAAAACCAAGTTATATCTTTATAATACCCCTTTATCACTCAGATGAACAGTTGAAAATTACTTTCTACATTGTTTCTACGTTCTGGGAAATTATGAACAACAAATAAAGACTGAAAACAGACTTCTCTGAACTTCTACTAGCAAGATAACATAGCTAGAATGTCTTGCTTAAAATATAGCAATGTAAGCAGGCTGAATTGCTTAAAATGCAGCTCAAAACATGTGGTTAAGCTCTACTGAAATTAACTGAATTTTGCCATTGAACCCCCATGATTATGGTTGAAAATTCACTGGCTATGCCCACGGTTATCAAAATTTGGTTATCTAGATGTGTTGGACTCTCAGAAATCCCAGCCAGCTTCTTCAATAGACTGGGCTTCTGGAAGCTGAAGTCCAAAACATCCAGAGGACTGAAATTTGGAAACCCCCAGCAACCAGCTGCAAGTAACATATCCATTTTTCTAATAATTACTAACCTGACAGAAACATGTTTAAATCTATGCTACATTACCATATAGATCAATGAACAGTGTTTTACCAAATGTCCTAAATGCCACAAGTAGGATAGAAAAATATAATGTTTGGTAATAAGTTGTGGTAGTTAATATATTTCCAACACCACAACAATTCAATTCAAAAGAGCTTCGAATTTTCACATAGTTTTACACTTCCTGCAAAATCAATACTGTAAAAAACCTATATTGAGAAATAATTCACACATATTTCTTTGTCCGAAAGATTTCCAATATCTGATTCAAAATTTCAGTACTGTTTCCAAGACAGAGGTTCTTCCAGCTTAACTTTGCTTGTAAAGTTAAATATTTTATCATACTTCAAACAGACCTCATTATTGATTGTTTGATTACTGAAAGAACATTTTAAAAACGTGTCAAAATAGGCACATGAGAGAAAAATGTCTACTCATATTCAGTGCCCATTACTCCATCACTAATGTGAATCTGATTGAAAGCAGATTGAAATAATCTCTGCATCCTCAAGACCCAGTATATGATGAGTGTTCGATAAATAGCTTTACCACCAAATAAACTTTGCTTATGCCCTAACATCTTTAAAAAATGAAGTTACAAATACTGAACTACTAAAATAGAAGACATCTCAAACTGAAACAAGGCTTTGGTATCTTTGATAACCATATCATTTTAGACAAAAACGAGGCAGCATGACCAAATGGCTTAGTTCTGCAGCTCTGTCCTGGTAATGCTTTACCCCAGAAACAATATACCATGAGCGCAACTGACACTGAGACCTCATTTTGACACCATTTTTCTTACTGGAAAACCAAGCTACTCTTCAACCTAAGCAAGGGAGAACTGAACTCCACAAGGACAGTTCTCTGTCTGCATTAAAAAAAAAAAAATACTAGTTTCCCCAAAAGCTAACTCTAATCTATTATTTTATTTTCTTGCAATATGCCACAAAGTTCCACAGGTTTGTTTCTCCCCCCCCCCGGGGAGAGCAGGCAAAAAGTTTTGACCCTTTTCCCATTCCACATGTTAATCGCTGCGTGTTGTAAGGTAACGAAACATTACAATACCTCTGTGCTTCCCTTTAAAAAGAAAAAGTAGTCTTCCCTGGATTAATTCAGCGCTGAGCCCTTCTCCCGATGAACCGGGAGGAGCCGGCTTTCAAATTACAAGAGTGGGCTTCTTTCCTTTAGATGTACAGACCTGCACACCCAGCACTCTCCATTCTATCACAGTGCACCATAATACGTCCAAGGAAGGACCCATCCTTAACACCCACTGCCATCCTTTTCTAACAAACCTCCCCCACTGTAAACACCTCCTCGAAGGTAGGGAGCCCGGCAGCTTTAAAAACCCGAACAAGGGGGCTGCTTTTCCCAGCGCACAGGGATGCTGGTGTTGCCCAGCCGCTGCCTAAGGCGCAAAGGCACCTTTTTAGACAGAAATGGGGGCCGGGGGACGGAGAGAGAGCGAGAGACGCTGAGAACGGGAAGCGCCCCCACGCGCGCCCTGGCTTACCCGGGTTGAAGAGCACCGTCCCCTTGAGGTAGGCGTACTCCTTGGTGCTGATGTCCAAGCTCCAGCACTTGGCCAGGAAGCCTTTGATGGCCTGGACCTCCGCCGCCGACGGGCGCTTCGGGCTGGTGCTGCCTCCGCTCAGCCCGCAGGTCGGCTCGGGCGGCTCTGGGGTCTTGTGCAGGAGCAGGAGCTGCGGCTGCCGTTGCTGCTGGGGCGGCGGCGGCGGCGGCGGCAGCTCCTCCTCCTCCTCCTCCTCGGGGTCTTCGTGCCGCTTGGTGGTCAATATCCGGTGGAGCATGCTGGGCTCCGTGGTCTCCACGGTCTCGAAGTGGACGCGGTCCTGGGCCAGCCCCAGCACGAGGAGCGGCGCCCAGCAGCTCCGCACCAGCACCAGCTGCTCGTCCAAGGGCAACTCCTGGAAACAGGGCACGTTCTTGACGAAGCGCAGCGTCTTCACCAGCACGGCCGAGGCCGCCTTGCACGCCACCTGCGGGCTCTTGAGAGCCACGCGCCGCCCGGCGCCGCACGAGCAGCCCAGCCCCAGCGCCCCGGGGCCGCCGCCGCCGCCGCCGCCGCCGCCTTGCCTACTCGGTGCCGCTGGAGGCGGCGGCGGCGGCGGCGGCGGCGCGGGTTGGCCGCCAGCGCCGCCGCCTCCTCCTCCTCCTCCAGCCTCTTGCTGCCGATGTTCCTCGCTCTTTAGGATGTTGTACAGGATGCTGCCCTGCCTTCGGTTGTCCGTGCAGCAGCGGTCCAGGCACGCCATGGTTCTGAGGGGAGGGGGGACGGGAAGAAAAGGCGGGAAAGCCTCTCCCCCTCTCTCGACTGTCCTTTCCGCCCCTCCGCCGGGCTCACTCGCCCTCTGCGTGGCCCTTGACTCTATTTATAGAGCGCTCGCAGTTCAAAGGCGCAGCCGCTCGCGACTGGCTGAAGGAGAAGGCCGGGAGGGGAGGAAGCCCCACAACTCCACCTTCTCCCCTCCCTTTTCCCCGGCTCCAAAGCCAGAGAGACGGGCGGCGGGAGCTTAGCAGGCGCTTGCTTCGCGCTAAGCTGGCAGTGCGGTCACCTCCGCGGCGAAATGTTTTACCCACCGCATTCCCTTCCCTTTTAAAATGCCTTCTCCTTTAAGTTGAACTGCCTTCCCCGGCAGGGCGCAAACAATAGCCGTTTCCGCACTAGGCGCATAGTGCGGTTATGCCACTTCCAAAATCCTATGGAGTCCTGGGGTTTGCAGTTTAGAGAGGGGCCTTTAAACTGCAAACCCCAGGATTCCATAGGATTTTGGAAGTGGAATAACAGCACTGTAACAGTCTAGTGCGGAAATGGCCAATTAAGGATTGGAAGAAAGCCGAGCGTCTCGTTCTAAAAGCCAAATTAAACGCGGGTCAAAGTTCAGGGGAATGGAATTGAATTGCCTCCAGGTAGGCTGTGTCGGTGGCCTCATAAAGCACCTGGGGTTTTATGGAGACTCATCAGCCGAACGCTTTCCTGTCTACACGGCAGTTTGCCGAAGTTGGCTTTCATGTGCCAACTTGTGGAGTGGGAAGATTTAAAACTCACTCTTTAAAAAAAAGAAAAAGAAAATCTTGTTTATTTTCATTTTCAAGAAGACCTTTTAGCTTGACTGGCCACGTGCCAAGCGATGTATCTTTCTCATTTCCCAAGCATGGTTACTGATTTTTATTGCTCTCAATCTGCATATATAGGAAAATATTTTATGCAGAAATGCAAGTAAACGTATATTATTACAGTAAGAAAAATAAGCAGTGGTGCAGGATGTTGCTTAATCAGGAGCTTGTAAATGTAACAAATTCAGTATTTCAGTTTCTATTATTATGTATGGGCTTTAGCATTTTTTATGATTGTACTGTGTTATTTTTGAAATGGGAAAGGAATTAGACCCTTGCCCCCCAAGACACACAGGTGATGTTTGAAGTGATTTCTGGATATGTTTACCAAACAGCAATGAATTGAGCCATTGCAATTACACAGTATCACCTCCTTCTCCCCTAAATTATACAACTAGGATAACAGAATGGTGGGTACTCAGGTGGTTTTTTTGTTTTGTTTTGTTTTTCCCCTGCAGAGGAATTGTGTGGTTACTTTATTCCGGTTTCCTGTTGTGTGCCTTCAAGTCATCTCTGACTAATAGCAACCCTAAGGAGAACTTATTACGGGATTCTCTTGGCAGAATTTGTTTATCCTTGCCTTCCTCTGAGATTTCCTCTGTGATTTGCCCAAGGTCACCCAGTGGTTTTTATGGTCAAGCGGGAATTTGAACTCTCCTTTCCCAGATCTGGTACTCAGAACAAATTTATGGGCCCAGAAATCTCTAATTCTGAATGTGTATTTTTCATAACACTCAAAAAAAATCTTACATTTTTATTTTTAAAATAAGTAGGTTTTGTCCACAATCATCATCATTTTTCATCGTTGTAAATTATGACTGCAATTTCAAGCATCTTTACCTGGATGCATTTGGATTAAAGCAAAGCAACTTCCACAAAGGCTGTGAAGGCATTTGTAGGAAACGTGTCTGCTTCACCTATGTCTATTACTCAAAAATTACTTTAGCCCTCATACCTGAAGTACATGAACACTGTGAAAGCTTCTGTTATTGTTTTCAGAAGAGACAATATAATTGGTTTTGGATGTGTCTCATTTCTTGTGAAAGTGAGTAGGTGGGTATAGGCAATATATTTCTTTATACCAAGTACTGCTCTTGCCTTTTCAGGGACATGACTAAGTGCTACATAACTATAAGCAACACCCACAGAGTCTACAAATATTACTATTGTATGTTTTGTTGTCATTGTCTGCCTTCAAAACAATTCTGAATTATGGTGACCCTAAAGCAAAACTATCACAAGATTTTCTGGGGCTGAAAGTGTGCGATGCACTCAAGGTCACCCAATGAGTTTCCATGGCCAAGCAGGGAATCAGGCCCTGGTCTTCAGTGTCACAGCCCAACGCTCAAACCACTACACTACACTAACTATCACTGTTGCAGATACATAGTACTTTTATCATAAGTGTAAGCTACAGAAGTCTTACAAAAATGGTTGCTGTGAGAAGAAATTTCTGATAGGCAGAAGTGCCTGCTGATCAGCAAAGACAGGCATCAATGGACACAGTAATCTTGTACAGTAGTTCTTAACCTGGGGTCCAAGGACCTGGGGGAATCAGCAGCAAGGGTAGGGGTGGGTGCCAAAACTTCTCCCTCGTTTGCAAACAAGGGAGCAGTTTGGGCACATGTACATGCCTGCTGCCATCTCCCTTTCATCAGGGATGAGGAAGCAGGGGGAGTGGGTGCTGAGGGACAAAGTGGTAGGTGTGTGCATATGTCCAAAGTGTTCCCTTGTTCGAAAACGAGGGAGCAGTTTTGGCACATACACACTTACAAATCTTGCTGCTACGTCCCTGACAAAAGGGACATGGCTGCAGAAGCATTCCTACACGCAAACGATGACTGGAGACCAGGTTGCAAATCCCCACTCGGCCACTGGAAACCCTCTGACATCTGGCAAGTCCTATTCTCTCAGCATCAGAGAAAGGCAAAGGCAATAAATCTTGCAGAGAAAAGCCCCCTGCTAGGTTTACCTTAGGATAACTGTAAGGCCCTTTCCACACCTTACCTGCTGGGTAGGGGTTTTCGCGTGAGAAGGCTTGGAAGGAACACTCTTGCAAGCCTCCTGCTTCAGCTCTGCAGCTCTTTCCTGCTCGCATGAGTGCCCCTTCCTTCCGTCCGCAGTGCAGCCTGGGAGTTGTAGGCTGCGCTGGGGCAGGAAGCACGACTGGCGCGGCTCAGGAGGCTTCGCACAGCAGGTGAA
This sequence comes from Iguana delicatissima, assembly GCA_948472985.1. NCBI lineage: Eukaryota > Metazoa > Chordata > Lepidosauria > Squamata > Iguanidae > Iguana > Iguana delicatissima. The sequence continues at coordinate 336,586 of CAOKZL010000119.1, forward strand.
TATGCCCCAAGCACCTGAGCGATGCGTGAGTGCAGAGCATTTTCATCTTGAAGCCGAAAATGAAAAAAACCGTGCCCACTTCGCGTTAGGCTCTTGAGCATCACGTAAATGTGAGTGCGTCATGCAGACCGCTCCTCACATTTATGCGACAAGGGGCCCGCTCACTTCCAAAACAATGTGCAAAAAGGGCCTTTGTCAGTTTTCAAAGAGGAAAGACATGATGGCTAGAAAGAAGCTCCCCCCATCAGGGATACTTTGTTGTTGTGTGCCTTGAAGTCACTTCTGACTTATGGCAGTGATACTATCAGAGGGGTTTTTTTGGCAAGATTTGGCAAGATTGTTCAGAAGGGGATTGCCTTTGCCTCTGTTGAGGCTGAGAGAATGTGACTTGCCCAGGGCCAGCTAGTATCTGAGCAGGGATTTGAATCCTAGTCTCCAGAAGCCTTTAATTGAGAAGCAACAGCAACAATTGAATATTTAAATAAATATTTGAAAGTTTAAATCTAAATTTAAATATTTAAATCTTGAGTTAAATCTTGGGGATACCCAGCAAAACAAATTATATTTACAGGGGGTCCCTGGTAAAGAAAAGGTTAAGAACGTTTGGGCTAGTATCTATTTTAAATATGAACCAATGTTCATTTCCACGTTTATGTCATGCCTTTCTTGAAAGCAATTCAAAGTATGTAGTTAAACAGCCACAGGCAATTTCTCAGTGTGACCAGACCCATATCTATTTAGGTTGAGAAAGATTGTTATATACCATCCACAAGTAAGGACTGTATAGGTTCTGTATGTGTGCTAAGACAAGTGCAATGGAAGGCTGTGGAAATGCTTGTTCTTATTAAATACTAGCTTGAAGTGTACCCACTACTGCCTGGGCCTTCTCCCAGAAGGAGGTCTGTTGAGCCCCCTGTTTTCCTGCTGTTCCATTTTTAAAATCAGGAATCTCACCAAGAATATCTCAGTGAGACAATTCCCACTTTCTCACCCCTTTTTAATACCCAGAAATCTTAATATCTGTGCCTTAGCCCTTTTCTGTTTCTCCACCTTCTTTCCTGCCTTAGGAAATTTACCAGATGTGCCTTAGCCCTCTTCTGTTTTTCAGCCCTTTTTTGAAAAAAACATTAACTGTTGGAAAATGTTTCCCAACCAAGCTTTCTCTTCCACCCATTTGTTGTTAGACCAGTGGGACTTTAGACAGTAAGGGTTTCCTGCATGCCTCTGCCCCTATAACATGCTGTGTATAAAACTTTACCCATTTGCTCAGTCACCCATTGTGGGGATGTGACCAGACAGACCATCCTGTGGACAGAGAACGTTCCAGGTGTGCTTGCAAGCGTATAAAAGACTCCTCCCTTTTTCTGCTCCTCTCTCTCTGACACACACAAAAGATGGTGACTGCAGGCTCTGTGAGCTGCTCTTCTTCTTAAAACTTTTCTGCAGTTACCCAGGGTTTAGACACTGCACATATATATGTCTGAATGTACCCTTAAATGTAATCAGTAACATTGTTAGCTATGAAGTTTGTATACTGCCTGTTTGCCTTACTTTGCTAAAACTAGTTTCAGAGAGACTCCAGAGATTCAGGGCCTTCCACTTGTGAACTCTGCTAAAGGACGCAGAGTCAAACGAGTTTTCATCTTTCCCAGAAGAGGGGCTAACACCCTGTAAATCTTTTCCTAATCCAGCAATTACGGCCGGACCCCTCTCTTGGCTTCCAGGAAGCTCCGATTTGGAATTTTAGCTTGAAAAGGGGCACTATAACCAACCAAACATATACACACAAAAAGCCCCTATGTCAAGTGCATCTATTACAATTCCATTCTGAATTATGACTGAACCTCTCATCCCTTGATTTTAACAAACTTATTCCCGCACCCCGCAAAAAAAAAAAAAAAAAAAAGTTAGGAATTTGGACTCTGAACTCAGCACTGCAACTTGGAGAGCAACCAAAAACATGGCTGTCAGATTTTGACTAATATAATGTATTAATGAATTGTGGCTTACAAAAACAGTGATGTAGACATTCTCTACATGAGAATAAAAGAGGTTTCTGATATCCAGTTTGTACCATTGGAGTAAATATGGAGTTAATTTTCAATCAGCAGATTAGATATGCAGCAAAAAGTTTATGATCTTCCCTGACAGCTCTTCATATGTAGAAATCTTTGCAGGTAAAATTCAAGTATACCTCACCTTCTTAATGAATATACCTGGGCTAAGTATAGTTGCTTTTTTATTATTTACGTTTTTGCTTTGCACTAACTGGAGGAGCCTTTTTTTATATATAGAATATGAGAGAAGTTACCATGGACTCCCAATTTCCTTTTATAAATTGCATGCAATATATTTCATTTATAGTCATCAATTGTGTGCTCATAATTCAGCCCCAAATGGGAGTTTCTATAATAAACTGTTTTGTTGGCTTATTCAGTAAACTGGTAGAGGCATGTTCCAATTTTACGAGATTTATTACCTGTGCTACTGGATGACCTTAGCATCTTGTTCTCTTTCTCCTGGTGATGAGAATTAAGAGTTATTACAGAGTGCAATGGAGACTTCTGATACTGTTCCAGCTGTAAATGGTTTAACTTGGGGAAACTAGCAGGTTTTAACTCTGTCTGTTGTGAAAAGACGAGGGAAAAAATGATTTGATTTAAATAATTGTGAGGTATTTAACTCAACATTTTTAAAAAGAAATCATTAACATCTTCCTTTGTGTTTTCATGGTGTTTTTTAAAAAAACTGGGAGCTGTTTATGTGGTTTTGCTATGCAGTGAAACCACATAATAAAGAAGGATGAGTCCTTCACTATAAGGATCTCTTACAGTGTACATAACCCCCATTAATTGTGCACTTTAACCTTCCCATTGTAGTTACCATTATGTTTTGTATATATCTAATAGGAATGCTCAGCTGTTGGCAACATGGATCAGAAGACAAGGCTAGATACACACTTTCCAAAGCAACCCAAAAATACTCTTCTGCCAAACAAATTATAACATAGTGCTGAGTACACCTGAAATAAATTGAACAGGCTATCTTGATAAGAAAACAAAACATGAAGTGTATGAAGAATCATATGCTGTGTCATATGTGTGAGGAAAGTAAGGTTTCAGATTTTCTACATTTTGGATTTCACAACACTGAAGCTCCTATGCCTGCAGAATGAGCATATTTGCCATTGTGTTGCCCGCCACAGCATTACCTTTCTACGGTAGCAGGATTGCTTGCTTTTGTGGCCATTTCCGCACGACACAGTTACAGTGCTATCATTCCACTTTCAACATCCTATGGAATCCTGCGGTTTGCAGGTTAGGTAGGGAGGGGCATTTAGAATTCTCAGCCAAGGAGCTCTTTGGCCTCAGTAAAGTACAAACTCCAGAATTCCACAGGATATTGAAAGTGGAATAATAACACTATAACAGTGCAGTGCAGAAATGGCTGGTGATGTAAGAGGTTATACTGCTGGTTGCAGTGCTGCTGGTCTGTTTTCCCATGTCTGACAGGATTCAGCTGAGGAACCAGACTAAAAGTACCAAACAGCTCCTGGGCAGCAGTAGTAGTGACGGGTAACACTGCTGGAAGATCTCTCAGAGATGACATCAGTGGCACCATAGCTAACATTTGTTAGTACTGGGCAGGGAGGGTACAGAAAGCCCTTTTGAATGTCTTTTATCATGAAAACCCTGTGATGAAAAAATCCAAAAGGAAAGAAGAGATAGTGCCAGAAGATAACACTCCCAGGTCAGAAGGCATTCAGCAAGCTACTGGGATACAACAGAGGAGAACTATGAGTAGCACTGTGGCTAATGACACAACTGGACTCAAGCTGAAAGGAGGGTCAGCTGTTGATGTGCTCAGAGATGAAAGGAAAGTCTGAAGTTGTAAAAAACGTTTTATGGAAACATTAAATTTGAGAAGTATGAATCAGGAAACGACATAGTAAAAGAAGAAATGGAACATATAAACATTGTAATACTTGGGGACAGCAAGCTAAAGTAGATAGAAGTGGGACATTTTGAGTCAAATAATTGCACAGTGTTTTACTGTGGAAATGAAAATCTAAGAAAAAATGGGTGGCATTAATAGCGAGGAGAGATGCAGCAAAGCAGTTAAAGGACATAATGCAAAGACTGAACAAATAACAACAATAAGACTTTATGCAAAACTTATCAAGATAACCATAAACCTAATTTATTTTCAAACTAAAGAGGCAGAAGAAGCAGCAGCAGCAGCAGCAGCAGCAGCAATTGAAAGAATCTGTGCTGGAGACCATATCCCTGTTCAAGGATATGGTGCACGAAGGGAAAGGACAATAGTAGAGGTCAACAGCTGGCTCTGCACATTTTGCCATCGGCAACAGTTTGGCTTTTTGGATCATGGCTTGAAATTCCAGGAACATGGGCTTCTGGCAAGGGATGGACTGCACCTCACGAAACTTGGCAGGAACATTTCTGCAAACAGTCTCACAAGGAGGATTAGCAGGTCTTTAAACTAAGTACAGCTGGGGAGGGAGACAAGATTATTCAGGACAAGGACTCGGCAAGTGCAGGGGAAAAAGGCCCAAATGATAGTGGCCAAGTAGGAATAGCATCCAATCGTGGGAGGCATGGAAACAATGCTATGGGACTTGCAGGAAGTGCACGGGGACTTAAGTGTCTCTACACTAATGCACGGAGTATGGGAAACAAACAAGATGAATTTGAACTCCTAGTACAACAAAATAAATACGATTTGATAGGCATCACTGAGACCTGGTGGGATGAGTCTCACGACTGGAATGTAGGAATAGAGGGGTATAGCCTATTTTGTAGAAATAGACCAAATAAGAAAGGAGGAGGAGTAGCCTTATATGTCAAGGATGTTTTCACCTGTGAAGAGATCCATGACTTGAACACCGGAAGCCAGGTCGAGAGCATCTGGGTAAGAAGGGAGCGAGAAACAATAGGGATATTATAGTGGGGGTTTACTACAGACCTCCAAGCCAGACTGAGGACCTCGATGGTGCTTTCGTAGACCAAATGACTGCACATTCAAAAAGGAGAGATACAGTAATAATGGGAGATTTCAACTACCCGGATATATGTTGGCAGTCAAACTCTGCAAAGGCGGCAAGATCCAGCAAGTTTCTTGCTTGTCTTGCAGACAATTTCATGATCCAGAAGGTGGAAGAGGTGACAAGGGGATCAAATATTCTGGATCTGATCCTGACCAACAGGGAAGACCTTGTTAATGACGTAGAACTGGTTGGATCTTTAGGAGAGAGTGACCACGCCCTATTAGAATTTGGCATTCAGTGGGGAAGAGAAGACAAGTGTAGCCAGGCACTCGTCTTAGATTTTAAAAAAGCAGACTTCTGTAAACTGAAGGAGCTGCTGGCTGAAATCCCGTGGTCAAGAATAGTCAATGAGAAAGGAGTTCAGGATGCATGGGAGTTCTTTAAAAGGGAGATACTGAAGGCACAGGCTAAAACTGTGCCATTAAGGAGGAAAAATGGAAGGCATCTGAAGAAACCAGAATGGTTGACTAAAGAACTCTCAGCTGAGCTAAGTGTTAAGAAAAACATGTACAGGAAATGGAAGAAGGGGGAAATCACCAAAGAAGATTATAAGCAAGCAGCCAGGAGATGTAGGGAGAAGGTCAGAAAGGATAAAGCACAGAACGAACTTAGGCTGGCCAAAGACATTAAAAACAATAAAAAGGTTTTTTTTAAATACGTCCTCAGCAAAAGGAAAAAGAAGGAGATGATAGGGTCACTGCGCATGGAAGATGGTGAATTAATAACATGAGGAAGAGAAAAGGCAGAAATCCTCAACATCTTCTTCGCCTCAGTTTTTTCCCAAAAGGATAAAAACACTCAACCTGGCGGTTGGGGAGCAGGTGAGGAAGTGGGGGAAATGCAGCACAGAATAGGTAGAGAGGTAGTACAGGAATACCTGGCCACACTGGATGAATTCAAGTCTCCAGGGCCAGATGAATTGCATCCTAGGATTTTAAAAGAACTAGCAGAGGTCATTGCGGAACCTCTTGCTATAATCTTTGAAAACTCTTGGCGGACAGGAGAAGTTCCAGCAGACTGGAGGAGGGCAAATGTTGTCCTCATCTTCAAGAAGGGAAAAAAAGAGGACCCAAATAATTATCACCCAGTCAGCCTGACATCAGTACAGATCATCAAACAGTCAGTTTCTAATCACTTAGAAAACAATGCCGTAATTATGAAAAGTCAACATGGATTTCTCAAAAATAAGTCATGCCAGACTAATCTTATCTCTTTTTATGATAGAGTGACTTGCTTGATAGATGAAGGGAATGCTGTGGACATAGTATATCTTGATTTCAGTAAGGCCTTTGACAAAGTTCCCCATGACATTCTTGCAAAGAAGCTAGTAAGATGTGGGCTGGACAGGGCTACTGTCAGGTCGATTTGTAACTGATTGACTGACCGTACCCAAAGGGTGGTCACCAATGGCAGATTCTCATCCTGGAGAGAAGTGACTAGCGGGGTGCCACAGGGCTCTGTCCTGGGCCCGGTGCTGTTCAATATCTCCATTAATGACTTGGATGAAGGAATAGAGGGCACGCTGATCAAATTTGCAGATGACACCAAATTGGGAGGGGTTGCTAATACGCCTGATGACAGGATCAAAATTCAAAAGGACCTGGACAGATTGGAGAGCTGGGCCAAGGCTAACAAAATGAATTTCAACAGAGAGAAATGTAAGGTCCTACACTTAGGCAGAAAAAATGGTATGCAGAAATATATGAAAGGGATCTAGGAGTCTTAATAGACTACAAGCTGAACATGAGTCAGCAGTGTGATGCGGCAGCCAAGAAAGCCAACACAATTCTTGGTTGTATCAATAGGAGTATGGTGTCTAGATCGAGGGAGGTATTGGTACCACTTTATTCTGCTTTGGTTAGACCTCATCTTGAATACTGCATCCGATTCTGGGCACTCCAATTCAAGAAGGATATGGATAAGCTAGAGCAGGTCCAGAGGAGGGCAACCAAAATGGTGAGAGGGCTGGAAGCCATGCCCTATGAGGACAGACTTAGAGAGCTGGGTATGTTTAGTGTGCAGAAGAGAAGGTTGAGAGGGGACATGATAGCCATGTTTAAATATTTTAAGGGATGTCATGTCGAGGAGGGAGTGGGCTTGTTTTCTCCTGCTCTTGAGACCAGGACAAGGAGCAATGGATACAAGCTGCAGGAGGGGAGATTCCACCTGAACCTCAGGAAGAATTTCCTGATGGCCAGGGCTGTCCGGCAGTGGAATGTGCTGCCACAGAGTGTGGTGGAGTCTCCTTCGTTGGAGGTTTTTAAGCGGAGGCTGGATGGCCACTTGTCAGGAGTGCTTTGAGGGTTTTCCTGCATGGCAGGGGGTTGGACTGGATTGCCCTTGTGGTCTCTTCCAACTCTACATTTCTATGATTCTATGAAATTGGCCACACAGCAAAACAGGGTGTCTAGTCAATTATAGGCAATTGGAATGCAAAAATAGGAAGGAGAGCAAAATCAAAGACTGTAGGCAAGGGCCATCTAGATCTCTGGCCTACATTTTATTTTGGGAGAGAGAAAAACAGAGAGAACATTGTGGAGTGATATATAGAGCATGAATCAAATTTCTAGTCGACTTATACTTTTTTTGTGATCCAAACCTATAATATCATTACAATATTTCTAAAATGAGATTATCTCACTCTGTTGATTAAAAGTAGATTAAAACAGGAGTGGCTTTAGAAACATACCACCAGATTTTGATACATGAATAGAAGTGATGGCCATCACTTATGTTGTTCCTTTAAAAGGAGATGTGACAAATTTAGAGAGGTTAAAGATATCAGTGGATATCAATCACATGGAGCATGTATTTCCTGTACCAGGGACAACATGCTTCTGAGCACCAGCTGTTGAGAAACACAAGCTGAAGATGCTGTTCAGTTTATGGCCTGCTTATGGACTTACAGTAGGCATTCAGCGGCCACTATGAAAAAGTCAGCTATGGTACAGTGACAAGTTGGTTGGATGCCAAGAAATTATTTTTAATAGAGCAAATTCAGTGATGATCTGTCCTTCCAAAGCTAAAAGGAGAAAGCAGATTTTATTCAGCTGAGTTCTGTGTTTTTAAACATTTGTAAGAGACACCAGATCATCTTGGATGCTAAGCAGAGTCTGCCCTGGTTAGTAATTGAGTGGGAAACTGCTAATTAATACCAGGTGTTGTAGGCTGTATTTCAGCAAAAGGAATTGACAAAACAACCTCTGAGTATTCTTTGCCTATGAAAACCCTATGAAATTCATGGTGTTGCCGTAAGTTACTGGCAGCTTGAAGGCACATACCTACAAGCCACCTTGAATCTTGTGCTGGGAGAAAAGTGGCATAGGAGAAGGCCAGCTCTGTGGCTGCTCCCAGGCCATGGAACCACCCTTCCACAGGTGGTCCATTTGGCGCACTCCCTGCTCTATTTTCTTGCAGCAAGCTGACCTTTGAATCATAGAATCATAGAATCATAGAAAGGTAGAGTTGGAAGAGACCACATGGGCCATCCAGTCCACCCCCTGCCATGCAGGAACACTCTCAAAGTACTCTTGACAGATGACCATCCAGCCTCTGCTTAAAAACCTCCAAGGAAGAAGACTCCACGACACTCCAAGGCAGCATATTCCACTGCTGGACAGCCCTGGCCGTCAGGAAGTTCTTCCTGAGGTTCAGGTGGAATCTCCTTTCCTGCAGCTTGAATCCATTGCTCCTTGTCCTGGTCTCTGGAGCAGCAGAAAACAAGCCCTCTCCTTCCTCTACATGGCATCCCTTCAAATATTTAAACATGGCTGTCATGTCCCCTCATAACCTTCTCTTCTGCAGACTAAACATACCCAGCTCTCTAAGTCTATCCTCATAGGGCATGGCCTCCAGGCCCCTCACCATTTTGGTCGCCCTCCTCTGGACTTGCTCCAGCTTCACCATGTCCTTCTTGAATTGGGGTGCCCAGAACTGGACACAGTATTCAAGATGAGGTCTGACCAAAGCAGAGTAGAGTGGTACCAGTATGTCCCTTGATCTAGACACCATACTCCTATTGATGCAGCCGAGAATTGCATTGGCTTTCTTGGCTGCCACATCACACTGCTGACTCATGTTCAGCTTGTGGTCTACCAAGACTCCCAGATCCCTTTCACACGTACTGCTATCCAGCCACATGTCCCCCATCCTATATTTCTGTATTCCATTTTTTCTACCTAAGTGTAGGACCTTACACTTCTCTCTGTTGAATTTCCTTTTGTTAGCCTTGGCCCAGCTCTCCAATCTATCCAGGTCATTTTGAATTTTGATCTGGCGTATTAGCAACCCCTCCCAATTTGGTGTCATCTGCAAATCTGATGAACATGCCCTCTATTCCTTCATCCAAGTCATTGATGAAGATATTGAACAGCACTGGGCCCAGGACAGAACCCTGTGGCACCCCACTAGTCACTTCTCTCCAGGATGAAAAGCAGCCATTCGTGATCACTCTTTGGGTTTGGTCGGTCAGCCAATTACAAATCCAACTAACAGTAGCCCTGTCCAGCCCGCATTTTACTAGTTTCTTTGCAAGAATGTCATAGGGAACTTTGTCAAAGGCCTTACTGAAATCGAGATATGCTACATCCACAGCATTCCCTTCATCTATCAGACTAGTAACTCTATCATAAAAAGAGATAAGATTAGTCTGGCATGACTTATTTTTGAGAAATCCATGTTGACTTCTCGTGATTACCACATTGCTTTCCAAGTGATTAGAAACTGACTGCTTAATAATCTGCTCCAGGATCTTTCCGGGTACTGATGTCAGGCTGACTGGGTGATAATTATTTGGGTCTTCTTTTTTTTCCCTTCTTGAAGATGGGGACAACATTTGCTCTCTTCCTGTCTGCTGGAAGTTCTCCTGTCCTCCAAGAGTTCTCAAAGATTATAGCAAGCGGTTCCGAAATGACCTCTGCCAGCTCTTTTAATATCCTAGGATGCAATTCATCTGGCCCTGGAGACTTGAATTCATCCAGTGTGGCCAGGTATTCCTGTACCACGCCTCTACCTATTACGTGCCTCATTTCCCCTGCTTCCTCACCTGCTCCCCAACCGCCAGGTTGAGTGCTTGTATCCTTCTGGGAAAAAAACTGAGGTAAAGAAGGTGTTAAGTAGTTCTTCCTTTTCTCTTCCCCCTGTGAGTAATTCACCATCTTCTCTGCGCAGCGACCCTATCGTCTCCTTCTTTTTCCTTTTGCTGCGAACGTATTTAAAAAAGCCCTTTTTATTCTTTTTAATGTCTCTGGCCAGCCTAAGTTCGTTCTGTGCTTTAGCCTTTCTGAAATGTGTATTGTGTTAACAGTAGTACGTGTGAAGTAGCATGCTATATTGTATGTTGTTTTATTTGCATTTTGTTTGTAATTTATTTTAAATATGGTTTACCTGTTTTAATCATGGTTTTAATAACACTTGCATTTTTTAAAAACTTCTGTGGAATAGGAGTTGCAATGTAATATTGTTTTATATTTTTGTAAGCTACCGTGGATCCCATCTCAGGTGAAAGGTAGACTATAAATTTAATAAACAAACAAAAGAAAGCCCCAGAAGTTACTCTCCCAGTTCTGTTTCTTTATCTCAGTTTAGTACCTCTGTGAGCCAAGGCCGCCCCTGCATATGGTCTGTGCCTGTGGAGGCAAAAAGAAAGAGGGGGAAAGCAAGGGTGATTTCTATTCTGATCACCTTACTTTGTCCTTACCAACCCCTTTTTTTATTGTTATAGTGATAATAAAATACTCTTCAAAAACATTTCCAAGCCTAATTTTCAACGGTCGCTCTCTTGGCCTTGGAACTTAAAAGCACTTTTTCTGAAGAAAGCAGTGGTCTACAGGAAAATGTGCTGTACATTTCTCTGTAATTGAACTAGAGATATAATATTTCCAAAATTTTTGAAGCCATTTTTTTTTCAGTTTTTTCTTTTTCCCCCAGGAGGAAGAAACTGAATTTTGGGGAGAAAATGGGGGGGGGGAATAATATTAGAATCACTTACGCTTTGTTACTTTAGGAACATAGGCTGCATTATATACAGCTTGGCTGACATAAAAGTATTGCATTTGATATTTTAAAAGTACAGTTTATTCAGCAAATGGAATTTACTCTTTAAAGTATAGTTGCTATAAATAGAATATGAGGAATCTTTTTTGCTTTTGCCAATTTGAGAAGTAAGCAAAAACAAACAAACAATAAAATACAAAAAAACCTATAAATATTGGTTAAAACAAAGAAAATTATTTTATCTCATCTAGTACTGTGTTTTGTGAAACAGACATAAAGCATACCTTTGCATGTAAAGAACTGAGAAAAGGAAACCAACACCAAGAATTAGAATGATGTGAGATACTGTACATAGTCTTATATAAAAGTCTATTTGCCATATAGTTTTATGAAATAATGTGGGAGTGAATAAATATATAGACACAATCCATTTTGTTCCATTTTCCCAGAAAAAAGATTTCAGGAAAAAAATGGGCATGGAAACCACTTGTCCCCTAATTTTTCTATCCCCTTTGCCTGAGCTTCATGTTCTTCTAAACAGAACTCCAGGTTATTTCTTCCAACAAGATTATGACATGGCAATCAAAGATGCTATGAAGAAATATTGATGACACATTACTATGACTACAATACTTCGGAATGTACAGTCTCCTTATTTGATTTTATGATCAGAATTCATGTTAAACAGCAAGGAAGATAATACTGAAATGTATAGATAACAGGAACCAAAAAAAACATTAATATTTAATCACCTCAACAAAAAGGGTTTTGGAAGTTAAATAGAATGTGTGTATGTATGGATATGATAGCAAGTAGAAATATCTTACTTCATATCAGAGTTAACTCTTAATATTTTATGTTCTACTTAATTGTTTAACAAGTAGAAGTTGGTAAGTCTTTTAAGCGTGAAATTATATATGTATGTATGTGTTTTTGTAAGCATTTTTGCAAGGTGTACATGTGTTTTTTAAATTGACTCATAAATTTTCAATAAATATTATTTAATTTAAAAAAATTTAAAAGAGAACTCCAGGTTATTTCTTCCCAGGAAAGATTCTTTTCAAGTTGCCCTGTTCCAATAATTTTACTCATGACTGAACACTTAATGAAACATTGCCCCAAAAGTAATTAATATCTTTAATAGGTTCTATGGTTTATCCATTGAGATTGTCAGCCAGTCCATATTTTACCAGTGTGATCACATATGATTTGTCAAGAAACTGGTGCTGAAGTCTGGATAAGCTCAATAAATTCTGGATTTTGCCATGCTGCAACAAGGACTCGCCGTATTCCAGCAACGTTCTCATGTAATCCACCTGATAGTTCAGTCTCAACTTAGACTTATTGGATTCTTCTCTGGACTCTCCTTCCCTAGTTTTAGGATACTGTTCTTGAAAGGAAGAAGCTGGACACTGTACTCTGAGTGTGAATTACTCAGATGGCATTGACCTTTAGACGTTATAAGAAAGCAGAGGAGAACAGCACAATGCTGAAACAAATCTGATGAGGGTTGAGGAACAGCCCTGAACATGGATTGAGTAAACTGGTGACGGTGAGGTCAGTGACATATAGGCCCCACTTCCCAACATCCCTCTGCAGCTGTATATATGACCTGGACACATCTGGATGCATGGCAATGATAATTTCCTGTAGTTCAGAAAATATGTTCTCCACTATTTGAGAGGTAAGAATAACAGGCCCTTCTTCAGACTTTTCCATTCAACAGATGGCTGAACTTACTTGTGGGTGTTTGTGGATAGTGGGGGGCAAGGATTTCCTATGTGCTGCTATCCCAGCTTTTAGCCATATGCAAGTTCCAGTGAATGCCTAAAAAATGCTTATGTTTTGCTTGGTTCTAGAGAATTATACTGTAGAAAAGTCTGAACAATATGCTGAAAAAAAAATTCACTGGCAAATTTTGATAACAGATGAACAGATATTGATCTGCATCTTTTGGCAGTTCAGTTCAGCCCACCAGATATTGTGAACCTGCAGTCCCAGAAACCCTGGCCAGCATAAGCTGTGGTAAAGAGAGCGGGGAGTGCAGTCCAACAGCATCTCTAGGCCTGCATCATTCCCTTAACTGATTTGGGGCTTTAAACGAGTGATCGTGCCCACAGAGGCGTAAAGGCACTAGTTGGCCATTTTATGCCACCTTTTTCAGTATCGGGAAGTGTTGGTGGCCCACTATGGTCCACAGAGGGGTGAGAATTGTCATTGGATCATCTAAAAGTAACCAGTAAATTATCTAAGCTCCTTTCAAAAAAAAATTAAGACCGAGTGAAAGAGTGCTGAGGCACAGAACACTGTAAGCAATCAGACATTATTCTCTTTCTTGACATTGCACTGTAGAAACTAAATGAGAAATAACAATTAACCCAGGACTCTTTATCTCATTCATTTCAGAACATATATCTCTTTTTGTAGCATCTTTCATCAAAGCTTCCAGGACAGTTTATAAAACAGGATGAAACTGGGGGGAAAGCTAAATAAAACATAACGAATTACAACATTTTGACATTCTACAAGCTTATCTTTGTTTTAACTCTTTGGACAGTGTAAATTAGTGTGGTTGCCATGGTTTGCAAATCACATGTTGTAATCTCAACACTAATGCACATCTTGCCACAACCTTCTTCTTCTGTGCAGCTTATATACTGATAGGGGTCTTAGTGTGATATAGGTCAGGGTTGTTACAAAATGGAAGGAGGATAAGGAGGAGTTTGCAGCTACCTTGGTGGTTTCCTCACCTCATCAGAAAGGCATCCTTACACCATGGGAACCCTGGCTCCATGTTATTCCCATGAACCCTTTTTTCTTTGAAGATGTTTGTTTCTGAACTTGGCTTTCAGATTTCAGGCACGCTGCATGCCATTTCAGCATATTCATCTGTCTGCAGCATTCTCGATTTAAGCAAATTGTTCTTTTGTCCTTCACCTCAAACGGAGAAAAATGCTGTCATCACTCAAATGTAACTGACCATCAGCCTAGCAACTGTTTAAAATAGCCCTGTCTCCATTAAATGTGTGAGAAAGAACAAAATTGGTTAGTGAAGGCAGTTTTATAATAAACAGAGGGGCCATACAGCTTGACATATAACAGCTGACCAGTGTCAAAGTAGAATCTGCTATCTTTACCATGCATGGCATAATTTATTAGGGGTTTCCTTTTCCTTCCCCCAAGAGAACCTTCATTAAAATCCTCAAGGCCATTTCCAAACCGTCTAGAGCAGATTAGGCATTCTTATCTTAGTTAGGTTAAAAATAATTCAGATTTCTTGCCTTTGCTTTCAAAACATGCTTTTGCAGTCTCAAGAAACAAGCGAAGGGTAAATTCTGACATGAGGAAATCTTAAAAACCTGAACTGGACCAAATGTCTTGTCACCATTCTATGTTTAGAAGATTGTGTTAAGGTGTTGACTTTTCAGTTTATGTGAGACCCCGATTATGACTATATTATAGACAAAATGGTTTGACTTGTCTGCTTAGAACAGAAACACTTTTTCTTGCTCAAATCCATTACAATCTGTTCAGTAAGAAAAAGGGCACAGGCATGGTGAATATGCATTTGTACTTAATCAGAAAATATTGTACTGTGCATCTTTTATCCTTGATTGACCCTCTACATTTGCTAGGGGTTAGGTGTGCAGGACTCCTGCAGGAGTGGACAAATCACAAATATCAAAATGTGTGTGTGTGTCTGTGGGAAGAGGAGCGAGGCATGGTGGGGGAATGAGCACCCAAGGTACAAACCAGATCATGGAAAGAAGAGGGAAAGGGGGTAGGTCAGCATGGTGGTCCTATACGTCCCCTCACTCATCTCCTTCCTTGGGTGTGGGGGACTGTCGGCAGAGGGCTTGTGGTGCTGAAAATCAGGCTGTAAGCCATTCTTAGCTGGCCATGCAGCTGCTGGTGGAGGAGGAGGTGGAGGTCCAGAGGCAACTTTTTGAAAGGCTGTGTGGCCTGATTGGAGCTGCCAAGAGGGAAGGTTTCTCTGGAACAGAAGTACTTGAGGTGAGGGGGCGCAGGAGTTGGAAAGTATTTTATGCCCAAATAAATGAAGGTCTGTTTCCCTTTTGTTAGCTTAGTGCTTTAATCTGATGCCTGTATTCCTCTTTCTTATTAAAATATGGCATTCATACAGTCACTCCAGTTTAGTTAATCAGTTAATCAGGGTTGGCATTTGCTATGCCTTAAAAATCTTTTAAGAATTTTAAGAATTTAAGAATAGCTTGATGGATATTTTTGGATTTATGCTACCCCACGATAGGCCTAGCTCAGTGCTTCACAGGCATGTTGAGACAAGCAATTTTTTCCCCTTATGTACTAAGGACCAGTACCATAATTGTGTTCATTGGCTACAAATGATTTCTTTTCCTTTGCTGGAGTCTTCCATGGACCAGCACCCACACTGGAAACTGCTCTAGGAACCACTACTTTGGCACAGACATCAGTCCAAGCCGTCTTGCATCATCACCATCATCATCATCATCAAGCATCAAGGATTATTCTAAAGGATCCAAAACATAATAATTCAAAGAGTATTGCAAATAATTCAAAGAAAATTACAATAGCCAATATTTGTAGATTGGTATTTTTACCACAGCTACTAACTGGACGCTAGAGGGTTCATAGAAGAAGCTGTCTCTATGAGTTATGTCACAAAAGACCAACCACAAAAGGAACACTAAGGAAGACATTCAGAGGACTCGGCTTATAGCTGGTTGCCTGCACAAGCAAGACTTGTCCCCTGGCACCACTTCTGGACTGCTTGTGCAAGACCTTATAATTCACATTGAGTAAATTAACACAGTCCATAGTCTCTTCTGCTTGACTCCAGTGTGCTGTTCCCTTGATTATCAGCGACTTGATTAATTTCAGATCTGGGTTATTAGTATGACATACTTTGGCTGGTGAAGAGATTGTGCTCCCTATGCTTTCAGAAAATAATCAGAAATAATTGGTTCTTTAATCTTTACGTGCAGCAGGAGCACAACAGTCACTCATGGAGAAATCAGCCCAGCAATGATAAGAATGTAATGTGCCAAATAAGCTCTTATTACATATAGGTCACTGTTCAGTTTTATGTTCAAGTACATTTAGTGGGCCATGCATAATGTCATTTATTTTGGTACTAATTAGTTTGTGTTGTTCCTTGCTGAGGCTTGTAAACTTCTGCTTCACTGCTCTAGTTGTTGCTCTAATAAGGTATGTAAGAGAGCCTTTTAATCTCTTCTTCCTCAAGAGTTCACACTCTCATGCCAGCTTTTATAATGGTCCTTGGGTAAGAACCTTCTTATGCTAAGTGGCAGCCATGTGAGCTACTGGGCCAGGCAAGGTGAGAGGTGTGTTTATAGCTTTAAATTGTGAGAACAAGGTGATGTTTCAGCACATTAACTTATAATTTGTCTGGAGTACCATTCATAATACATAACCAGGCACTGTGATATTGGAGCAGAGAGGGGAATCAAGTGGGTCTCCAGATTAGTTTGGCTTTGTTAGTGAAGAAAAGGGAATCACAAGGCCTTCCAGATTAGCTTCATGTTGCTAGTGTAGAGAGAAGGAAATAATGAGGCCCTCCAGACTAGTTTGGTGTTATTGGAGCAGAAGTGGGAGTCACAGGGCCCTCCAGATGAGTCTGGTGAGCCCTACAGATTAGTTTGGTGTTACTAGAGAAGAGATGGGGATCATGGGCCCCCTCAATTTGTTTGTTTTTTCTTTTATATCTCACCTTCCATCATGGTAGGATCCAAGACAATTTACAACATATGTTAAAACAGCATACAGCTGAAATCAGCCATATATTTTTTAGTGTGACCTTGCAGACGTTGTTGGACTGCAGTTTCCATCATTCTTCACCATAGATTGTATTGGCTAAAGCTGATAGGACCTGCAGTGAAGCAACATCTGGAAGGTCACATTATTTTCCCTTGGATTATAGAAACAGAAGGCACAATAACATATTTAATAATGAATACATTTTTTGACCAGTGTGTGATCCATTGCAAATCTGAACTCTGGTGCACAAACCAGTTTTGCTGCATTCATCTAAACTGAGCGGGCAGGTTAAAAGTGCAAAAGGAAGGCCCTCCAGAAGGGTGAGAATGTGAGCTCCCCCGAAAAATCTGATATACTTTATATATTTGACCAATTAATTAACAGAATAGTTAACCAATAAGTTGCCACCACAGGTTGCTGTAAATTTATTATCTCTTCCCATAAAACCTGTTGGAGCAAGTCAGATTAACTGGACATAAAAACCCCTAATATTTCAATAAAGAAGCTTGCTAGCCAGAAAGAACTTAACAGAATCACAAACTACTATGGTGATGTTTATCAGTTTCAGAGGATATGAGAAAAAGCTCCTGATAAAATCTTCAAGAAACAAAAAACATAAAACTATCATTGTTACCAATATCTGTTAGATTTACTGAAATGTTTTGGTAATCAAAGATTAACTATATGATGAATTATACATGGTTTTGTGGGGGGGGTTGTTCGTTTTTGTTATTATACTAGCAGAAATCCTTGACATTGACCTACTTTATTTCTTGAATTATTTTAGAAGTTACTGTGTTGAATGTGGTGTCCTTGTCTGCAAGGAGAATAATATTATTACAGGATTTTAAAATAACACATACATATCAAGTGTTTGGCTTCTGCTACTGAAAAGCAACTTGTATCACAATCCATTTAATGCAATGCTAAATCTAGAGTCATTGCAAACCTGGTCCTTGGTTTTCTGCAACACTTTCTCAAAAGGACTCTTCAAACAGACATGCTCATCAGTTGAGGACAACAAAATCAAACAATGACTCACATTTGTGTGTGTGTGTGTGTGTGAATGTGAATGTATCATCAAGATTACTGAATAAAGAAACAGTGACTATTGTGTGCAAGAGAGACAGTGTGGTATAGTGAGTGTCAAACTAGGAATCTGGGAGACCAGAATTCAAATTCCAGTTCAAGCATGAAAACATACTGGATGACCTTGGCCAAGTCACACTTTCTCCATCCAAGAGGAAAGCAGTGGAAAAACTCCTCTGAATACATCTTGACAAGAAAATCCCAGGATAGGGTTGCCATAAGGCAAAATAGATTTGAAGACACATGACAACAAGGTGCAGAAAGATGGCCTCTAGAAGATGGGACAGGGTATGAAAGATAATTTTCCAGGACCTCATTAGGTCATCCTGGAGAGAACTGAAAAGTGGCTGATGTAAAAACGTATCTTTTTTGTTTTAAAGGATCAAAGGGAGAGCGATTAAACTCTAGGCAGGTTGGCTTAACATACGTTCCAGGTAAATGAGTGGAAATTGCCATTATGTATAAAATCCTGAAACATATAAGAGGATGGGCTTTCCCATAAAAGAACCAAGATGGCTTCTGAAAAGTTCCATTTCACTAAGCTTTTAGAGTTCTTTGAAAGTGTCAGTGCAGGAATAATCCAGTAGATATTCTTTACTTGGCCTTCCAAATGTTTTTGATAAATTCCAAAGACTTCCTAAGCAAACTTAGCAAAGGATAAGAAAAGCCCTATTACAGAATTTACTAAAGGACAGAAAGCAGAAAGTAGGAATGGGTAGCCAATCCTTGCAATGGAGGGCTGTGACTGATGGGGCCCCTTGGGAATCTGTGTTTGGACTGGTGCTCTTTAATTTATTCATAGAAGATCTGGAGTTAGGGCTGAGTAGCAAAGTGGTCAAGTTTGCTGGTAACATAAATTACTTTGGGTGATGAGCATGTGTAGAAAACATATATGGCCTTTCAATATAACATTTCTTTGGAAGATTGGGAAATGTCATGGAATAATACAACGGAGTTCACCAGTTTGCAGGACTTACAAGAAAACTATATAAAAATAATGTACAGAACATATTTAACACCTGAAAAGATTGATAAAATATACCACATTGGCAAAAATAAGTGTTGGAAATATAAAGAAAATCTGAGTACATTCTACCATATATGGTGGATACGTCCACATACAAGAAAACTCTGGTTAAAAATATGAAATTTTAAAAGAAATTTATAATGTGACATTTCCTATGAAGCCTGAATTTTTTTCTGTTAAACATGACAAGTATGTTTGAAAGAAATTTCCAATCGAAAAATAGGAGAATTTTATTGTATTTAGTAACGGCAGCAAGAATGGTCTATGCGAGATTGTGGAAAACAACGGCAATTCCAGATATACAACAGTGGACTCAAAAAATAGCAGAGTTCAAACAATTCGATTTATTTTCATTCAGGTTGAAGGGGAAACAGATGGAACTAGTTGAACAAGATTGGAATGCAGTAACAATTTATATGAAAGAAAAAGGATATTGGTTATAACACAAATTAAACATAAGGTTACATAATATCAGAGAATGTCTGATAACAAATTACGATATAAAAATTTGAGATATAATTGATATGTTAACTATATTAAATTGATGGTAGAACAAGGTAAGAATTGGAAGTATGTACAATATATGCATTAAACTATACAATATAGATATAGATATAGATAAGACAATAAAAAGCAACAAAAAAAAGTTAAGCCAAACAGGGATATATATTTGTTTTTTGAGAAAACAGTAATGTTATAACACTACATAAAAAGTAAATTCAGGAGTTTCTGATAAGAAAAAAATAGCATGAATAGTGATTCTTGATAGGGGTAAGGAAGTCAGGGTAATGTAAAAGTTACAAGTTATAATTATGACTATAATATAAGGTAAATTATAGTTTTAAAAACATACATTACCAAGATAAACTGTATATTTATAAAATTGTATATATGGAGAATATTAATTGAAATGTAAATTATGTATTGTGGATTTTATTATTATGTATTTTAATAAAAAAGGGGAAAAAAGAAAACATATATGGCCTAAACAGAAGTGTAAAAATCCTTTAAAGGTTGACTCCAAACATTCATGAATAGCAGCACAGTATTTGTTTAAAAAAAAAGTTTGGGTGTTTTTCAGAAATTGTTTAGATTAGTTTAATGCATTACCAATCAACTTCAATTATCCTTGTGTAATGGGAATGCTGGCTAAATGAAAACTTAAATTATTGAGGGAACTTAAAATCCTAACTAGTATTTTTGAAAAGGGACATGACCTCATTTGGGACAAATGAAGTTTAAGGTAATTGGATTTTTACTGTGCCTATAAAGGCACATATCTTTCTTATTACAAGAAAGCTCTGGATGAAACAGTGCTCAACGTGATTTTGTAAAATCTAATGAAAAGAGTGGGGGAGAGATCTGTATTGCTACTATGCAGTAGGGAATGAAAGTATCAAAAGTTATATGATGTCATTTCATAAGAAACCTGGACTGCAAAAATGAGAGAAAATGGGTAGTCCTTTTGTGAAATTATACGCTTGTCTCAAGGACGGAAATGTATTAGATATTTTTTATTAAAAGTAAGAAATATTTCCTCAAACATCAAATTCAAGTACTTTCCCCCCAATCACATGATTTTGTATGAAATAACCAGAATTTATATTACTGCTACTGAGAGGCAGTGCTGAGATGCACCAAGCCAAAGAGACCTGTCTAAAACAGCGTCATCATGTGTGCAGAGGGAGATACAAGACCCAAAGTACTATGCAAGATCACCCACAGCCCTGTCCTCTATGAATTGCTATGAACTGGCATGGCATCATTTCCAGCCTGAGACCATACACCCTCTTGTAGCTTCATACCCTCAAGTGAGCTGCAACCATGCTCATAATTCAACAATATGTATAACTGCAAATGAAATGTAATGTAGGAATCCCAAACTAAGCATTGGGTCACTTATAGACCCCAGTTTTTGAACTTCACTAGCTTGCTGCAAGCCTCCTCTTTGTTAATTTTTGGTGCAATTTTTAGGTAATTAGGGTCAAATCCTAGTCTCCCCAAATTTGGGCATTAAAATGTGCAAAAGTAAAAAAATAACCTCCACAACCCCAGTCCCCCCCAAGTGCCCCCAAGCCCTGCTTTATTGTATAAAGCACCATTTTAAATCCAAATAAATTATACATATGAAAGAGGATATCAATTTCTGGCATTCTTCCTGCAAAGGATGGTACAGTCCCTTGCCTTACTTCACTCTGGATCCCTGAATACCCTGTCCGTTCCTTATCTCTAGTATTGTATATTTGGTTAATGCTAACCTAGCGATTTGAGAAGATTCAGTGTTTTCCTCCAAGAATTCTAACACAACTGTGGCAGAGGATCCAAATCTTGATATTAAGTGATGCTGCTTGAAAGGTTATTTCTGCATGAGAGCCTTTCCGCACTACACTGTTATAGTGCTATTTTTTCCACTTTCAACATCCTATGGAATCCTGGGGTTTGCAGTTTAGGGAGGAGCATTTAGAATTCTTAGCCAGAGAGCTCTTTGGCCTCAGTAAACTACAAATCCCAGAATTCCACAGAAGATTGAAAGTGGAATGATAGCACTATAACAGTGTAGTGCAGAAGCGACCCAACTGATAATGCAAAGGTAGGGGAGCCAACCAGCCTCTGTTTTTCAAGGAAGTCATAAACCTGAGACAAGTACCCCCACACAATGGATGAGATCCTACATGAGAACACAGCTCTGTCCACACAACAGGGGCTGTTGTTGCTGCTTACCAGTGAGCAGTGGAAGGAGACAGGAGGCAATTCAGTAGCAACTAGAAACTGCTCAGGGGAGGGAGAAATGAGAGTGTGCTCATGAATGGAGTGCAGTCTCCTTTTCTTTCATCCAGAAGCCCAGAGCAACCGTGTCTTCACGGTCTGAACTCTTGGGGCTTGACAGCTGCCAGGGGGAAGTTTCTGGACAGAGTGCAAAGACAAGAGAACAAACCCCTGCACCCTGGCTGAAAGGAGACATCTGTAAGTAAGCTGCAGTTATGCACGCATCACTAACAGAATGCTGGTCAATGTATGCCATCTAGCAAGGAATTCATGTATGGGGAATGGTATTTTAAGGAAACTGAAAGAGACTATGCCCAGTAGACTGAGGTGACAAGAGGAAACATGGATCCCAATGGCAACCAAAGTTGGCCAAGCTTAAGTAGAGTGCTAGGAAATGACACATTCAAACAATACACAAACATGCAGCGGTTTATGCAACTGGTCTTCTAGAGTACCATCCTTAAACACATTGCTCTTTACTACTACTATGTAAGAAAGTATTTTTAGCTACAAGTTACCTTGAATAACAAAGCAATGACATTATACACTCTATAGATCGAATTTCTTCCATAAAGAAAAGAAACATCTGTCTCATCAGCTACAGGTTATCACAAAATAAGCACCATGACTATGACCGTGGTCATCATGACCATATTCATATTTATGTTTCAAACAATATTAACTTATGTACATACCTACAAAGTTTATAAATTTGTTTTGGGATTATTAGTGTTTGGTGTTATATTAGCTCAGCAAGGGATATCAAATTATTTTTCAGAAACAGTATCATGCATTGTTTAATATTTTCCAGTGAACTGCATGCATATAATTTTATTTAAAGAGGTATTTGTGAATTTTCTATAACATTGAGAGCTTACACACCCCTCGTTTTGTTCTTTTTGTCTATGTATTGAAATTAGTCGTCCAATTGTACTGTGACTTCACAATCCCCAGAGAGAATATTGTCTAAATGGAGAAAATGTTTGTGTGCAAAAAGTATAACAATGGAAATAACATTTATTTCTAAGTAAGAGCAGATCTAAGGGCTGATGCATATTGGGAAAAGTTTAGGTTTGATCTCTGTACATTTATAAGAATTCCAGTGCTTTTAACTCAAAGTAGACAATTTGGTATGACAGGCTGGTTTCTGTGGCTCTCCTAAAGTAGTGATGGTGCTTTTGATGATGATGATCATGATCATGATGTTAACGATGATTATTAGAGTTGATGAGAATTCATTTTTCTCATTCATAGAATGATGGACTCTTAGAATTGATAGGGTCCAAGGACCATCAAAGTCAAGCCCTTGCCATTCAGGAATACACAACTAAAGTAATTCCTGAAAAATGCCCATCCAACCTCTCTTTAAAAACCTCCAAAAATGAGTTTGTCACCTGCTGAGGAAATCTGTGCCAGTATCAACCAGTTCTTGCAGTAAAGAAGTTCTTTCTAATGTTTGGTTGAAATCTCTTTTCTTGTAATTTGAATCAATTGGTTTATGTTCTAGTCTCTGGAGCAGCAGAAAACAAGGTTGTTCCATCTTTTATGTGTCCATCCCCTAAGATATTTAAAAACGGCTATCATGTCACCTTTCAGTCTTTTTTTTTTTCCTTCCAGGCTAAACATATCTAACTCCCTAAGTAGTTCTTCATTAGGCTTGGTTCCCAGACCTTTGATCATCTTAGTCAACAATCTCTGAGAATTCCTGGAGAATGAGAGAAGTCCCAGCAGACTATAGGAGGGCAAATATTGTCTCCATCATGAAAAAGAGCAATAAAAGAGGAACCAAGCAACTACCAACTAGTCAGCTTGACTGGTTATTGCTTTTATATAAAATGTTATTGGGTTCTAGGAAAGACTTCCACATTCTTGTGATATTTATCCCTGTCCTGGACTTTGCAGCTCATGGTTTGCCTCACCTTCTTAGCACTAGCAGGAATTACAATAGTTTCCTTGTATAGGGCACTACACACTAACATTCTGACACATGCAGGCCCTGCCCTATCTTTTGGCATGGTGAGGCAGATGTCATGAAAGGTCAGAAACAGGTTACTTACCTCATTTTGCATAATTGTCTTTTTATTGCCAGCAGGGAAAAGAGAAGGAGAGGTGCTTGTGCGATTTTATGCCTTAGATGCCAAGATAACCAGAATAGCTTTGGATATCTTGTGTAATGAATGTGGGGATACAGTGGGAGAAAGGCTGGTGAGTAGCATTTGCTGCTGTGCCACAGGCAGCAGAATATTTTTAGCTGCACTTGATAGGAACCTGTGAATCCACATAGGAATGTCACATATACCTGTACAAACACACACAGTTTTGCAGAAGGCCAAATAAATTCCATGGCCATTTTCTCTTCCACATTTGTTCTTGTTCTTTGCTACTTCTACAATCACCTAGACATACAGAGACATACAGTTTAGGATATATTTCTTCACACACCAGGATTATAACCTTCATTTGAAGAAGGAAATGGTCAGTGACTATATCATCTCAAGGTCTGTTTCCCCCTTATTTATTTAGTGTTGTAATTGTTCATGCTACTGATATGCCTTGCAGTGAGGCTGGTTTTGTTAACAGGATTATGCTCTAGCAATTGATTTTCTTTCAATGAGTAAATGATGAAGTAATTTCAGCCTGTCTGCTTCCTAATCAAAAATAGCTTTTTTTATACTGCCACTACTGTGGTTGCATATTCTTATCATTCAATAGGTTGCACATAAACTATTAGATAAAATACCTTTGTGAGCAGAAATTTCTGTCAAGAGTCACCTGTCCCCCATTCTGTTACTCACATATATAATGTCAATAAACCCTCTAGGGTGTATTTTTCATGAAGGTCATACAAAGCTGATGCTTCCAGTCTGATAGTAAATTAGTATGGCTGAAACATCAGGTGTTGTGTGCTGTTGGTGACCTTAAGCTCAGTATTTCTATTTTTATTCCTCATGTGTAGAAGGAAAGATCAAAAATTAACTTTATTCTATTTTTTAAAAATTAGTTACCTGGAAATAGCAGTGTAATATTATTTTAAGCCTGTATATAATTTATTGTTTCCCTAAGGTCATGCCCAAACAAACAAAGGATTGGCTAACAAGGGCAAGGCAACAAGCAGTTTGCAAAGGTGTTTCACAGGGGAGTTTTGCAGGGGAGGCCCAGAGTTCTGTTTCAGTCACTCTTTGGGACTACTGAATATGGATGGTGAGGGAGTTGCTACAGTCACCTGCAACAGCTATGGTATGTTTGTGTTCTTGCTGGAAGATGTGGGCAGCTATACCTACAGCAAGTGCAAGTTGGTTGCCCTGTTGGAAGAGAAGGTCCAGCAACTGGAGACCTATGGATCCATTCTTCAGCATATTAGGGAGCATGAGTTTTTCTGGGACAGAGCAGACTGTCCTGGATAAGGAACATACAGGAGATGTCTATGAGGAGTAGGTCATTTCCCAAACACCAGAAGAAGATATTTGAGAAATGTGATGCATAGAACTAGAAAGACCAGGAATTATTTGGTGAAATTAGAGCTGCAAAATTGACTTGAAGCTCTCGCCTTGATCCATGAGGACAAGGAACACGAACAAGAGCAACAGTGTCAGTCCTCAGAGAATGTGCAGGTAACCTTAGAAAATTCAGCACATGGATTGACCCCTGCCAATCCCCACAGGAGATGTTTAGTAGTGGTAGACGACTCTCTACTGAGGGGAACAGAAGCAGTAGTTTGTGAGCCTGAGGCAATGTCTCCAGAGGTATGCTCTCTCCTGGAGAGGAGGGGGAACATGAAGTAACAAAGCAGCTGACATGTCAGTACAAATTAAGAGGGACAGAAATAACAGCAATATCATTGTAGGGATTGTTACCCTGTTTACAGGGGGTCCTGGGAGGGACACCTAAATAACCAAACAATAAAACACAGTTTTTGGGGAAATCAGCTGGAGCACTCACTTAAGCTAGCGAGAGGCAGGGTAACTTAGCAGGATCTTGCAACCCAGCGTCTATGGGGTCAGGTCAGTCAAGCAGCCAGGCGGGTTTAAAGTAGTGGAAACGATATTTTATTACATACAGACAAATAGCAAAGACACCACATTCACACAGCTAACTAAGAAATTAGAGGTTGAATTAAGGATAGAAATTTTCAGGGAAAATGGGTGATACGACACCTGTCTCGTCATCCTGGACCTTGCAGGAGAATCTGGGGGTGCAGAGAAGAAACTCAGCTCGATTAGCTGAGGGGAGCTCGCCAAGCACAGCAGTAGCAGGGCTTGATGGAAGTTCGGAGCAATCCGAGGAAGGTTTTGGAATCGGGATTTTTATAGGGTGAATTGGGATTGCAGGCTATGCCTTACTCGGGGACAACAATGAGTTTTGGGTGCGAGACAATGTCTCAGAAAGGTCACAATTTAGCATGATTGAGTTAAATCCAAATTGACAAAGAGGTAGACTGTATGCAAATACTCAGTGCTTGGCTTTTAAGCTTCTAGCTTGCCAAGTTACCTGCTCAGGGCAGGGAGTCCTTTGTAAACAGCGTGCATACATAATGAGGGTGTTTGCAAAGAGGTCTCCTAAAGCGGGGATCTGGCTATTTCTGGCCTGCCTGTATGGTCTTGGGATATTGCAGCGTTTGATGGCCGAGCTTAGTTCTGGGCTTGTCCAGGGGCCTCTCAAACACGTGGAGAGGGGTGGTGGGAGAGAGAGCCAAATTATTGATATCAAAATGATATCTTTATGCTATCTCCAAGGAGGCCTAACCTGCAGTAACAGGGTCTATTACAGAATCTCAAGCCAGACTGAGGATTTGAATGATGACTTTTCAAAGAGTTGATCAAATATTCAGAAAGAAAAGATTTGTAGTAATGGGAAATTTCAACTATCCTGATACTTGTTGGAAGTCAAATTCTGCCAGGAATATAAGATCCAACAAATTCCTCATTTGCTTTGCAGACCATTTCATTTCGTTCATTTCATTCAAGGTGAAAGAGGTAAAAGGGGCATCAACTATTTTAAATCTGATCCTAACCAACCATGATGATCTGGTTAATGGGGTGGAAGTGATGGGATCCTTAGGTTGGAGTGGCGATGTTATTCTGGAGTTTGTTGTACAGTGGAAAAGGAGACACCAAATGTAGCCGGATACACATCCTAGACTTTGAGAAGGATGATTTCAGTAAACTAAGGGAAATACTGGATGTGATCTCATGGTCAGGAATATAAAAGAGAAGGGAATTTGTGATGAATGGAAGTGTCTTTAAAGTAAGATATTGAAGGCACAATTTCAAAGAATTCCAGTAAGCAGGAAAAATGTGAGTTGTCTAAAGAATCCAGGTTGGCTATCTAAATAACTTTCAGCTGAGCTAAGGTTTAGAAGTGACATCTATAAGAAATGGAAAAGGGGAGAAATCAGCAAAGAGGAATTCAAATAAATATGTAGGAAAAAAGTCAAAAAACCTAAAGTGGAGAACAAGGTCAGGCTTGCTAAAGACTGAGAAAAATGCCCATAGCAAAAGAAAGAAGAAGGAAATGGTAGGACCATAACATGGAGAAGCTGGAGAATTGCTGGCAGAGGACAGAGAAAAGGCAGAACTACCCAACACATCTTTGCCTCGGTCTTCTCTCAAAAGGAGAGCAGTGCTCAACCTGCAGAAAATGGAGCAAATGATATGGTAAGGGAAATGTAGCAGTGTACAGGTAAAGAGGTAGTACAGGAATACTTGGCTACTCTAAATGAATTCTAGTTTCCAGGACCAGATGAACTACATCCAGGGGTATTACATCTCAGAATTAGGGATGGGACAAATCCAGAATTTTCCAGATCCAGATCCAGATCTGAATCCCTGGAAGTTTCTGGGAATCTACGAATCTTGAATCGTTCAAATCCTTTTTTAAAAAAGGGTTTAAAAAGAAAGAGAAAGAAAGTGCTTACTGAAAAGTGTTTTTGAAGCAGAATTTGACACGTTTCAAGTCCTGCAACAAGGAAGGCACTTAAAAACAACAACACCACCAGCCTCTAGTCCAGTCTCACTTCTTTACCCTCAAGTCCAGTCTCAAGTCCTGTAAGGGGCTTTCAAGTCAAGTCTCCAGTCCAGTTTCAATAATTCCCAATCCCTACCCTCCAGTCTCAAGTCAAAAGAACAGAGATTGTTACCTTGCAGAGGGAGGCAGCCGCGGGAACAGGCAGCCTCCAGCATGTACGCACAGCTTTATGATGCGATTTTTGCACACGAAGGGGTCTGCTGGCCCATCAGGCCTTTGGCGGGCCCCAGAGGTACCAATTTTTAAAAACAAACTATTTGGCGCATTCAAAAGATTCGGTTCACCTATTTTGGCATAAGGATTCAGATCTGCAAATCTCGAATCCTTGCCAAGGATTTGGTTGGCCCATCCCTGCTCAGAACCATTGGCAATAATCTTTGAGAATTCCTGGAGAACAGCAGAATTCCCAACAGACTGGGGTAAGGCAAATGTTATCCCCATCTTCAAAGGGGGAGGGGAGAAGACCCAAACAATTATAGCCCAATCAGCCTGATATCAATACCAGGAAAGACTCCAGAGCAGATTATTAAGCAGACAGTCTGGAAGAACTTAGAAAGGAATGTAGTGCTCACTGAAAGTGAAGATGTTTCTCAAAACAAGTCATGCCAGACCGATCTTACCTCTTTTTTTCTTTTTTTTTTCTCTTTCTTTCTTTCTTTCTTTCTTTCTTTCTTTCTTTCTTTCTTTCTTTTTTTTTGACAGAGCCACAAGCTTGGTGGATAAAGGGAATGCTGTGGATGTAGCATATCATGATTTCAGTAAGGCCTTTGACAAGGTCCCCCCTTTTATTCTTGCTAACAAGCTAGTAAAATGTGGGTTAGATAATGCTACTATTAGGTGGATTTGTAATTGGTTGACTGGCCGAACCCAAAGGGTGCTCACCAATGGCTCTTCCTGGAGAGAAGTGACTAGTGGGGTGCATGCCCTGGGCCCAGGGCTATTCAACATCTTTATTTGACTTTGAGGATAGAATAAAGGATATTTTTATCAAATTTGCAGATGATGACATCAAATTACGAGGGGTAGCTAGTACCCCAGAGGACAGGATTAGAATTCAAAATGGCGTAAAATTAAAGAACTGGGCCAAAACTAACAAAATGGATTTCAATAGGGAGAAATGTAAGGTACTACACTCAAGACAGAAAAAAATGAAATGCACAGATATAGGATGGGAAACACCTAGCTTGACCACAGTACCTGTGAAAGGGGTCTAGGAGTCTTAGTACACCGCAAGCTGAACATGAGTTGATAGTGGGATGAAGCAGCTAAGGAAGGCAATGTAATTCTGGGCTGCACCAGCAGAAATAGAGTGTCTAGATCACAGTAAGTAAGAGTACCACTCTGTTCTGCTTTGGTCAGACTTCACCTGAAATACTGTGGGCCATTCTGGGCAACACAGTTCAAGGAGGATACTGACAAGCTTCTCCGTGGCTCCCAGACTGTGGAGCCCCCTTCCATGTTCAGTCCATTTGGCCCCCTCTTCACTCTCTTTCCCCTACCAGGTGAAGATATTTTCATTTTGGCAAACTTTTGAATTTTGAACTTTAATTTTGGAGTAGTAGTGTGTGTGTAGGTAGTGTGCTGTTTTAATCATTTTATCTTTTATTGAAGCTATGTTGTAAATAGATTTTAAGTGCTTTTTACTGTGTTTAAGCATGTTTTAATAACAGTGATATTTAATTTTTTTTTAATTTTTGTAGGTTAATGTTTTAGCAACATCTTTTAACTTATTGCAAGCTGCCTTCAATCACATTTGAGAGAAAGGCAGGGTATATGTTCAATAAATAAATAATTCCTCCCATTAACATCACAGCAATCTTGTGAAGTAGTTTAGGTGCGAATAATTCAAGGTCAACAAGCAAACTTTGCACTTATTGAGACTTGAATCTCATTACTGTCCAACACAGGGAGCTCACATTCTACACTAACTGTTTAAAAACAAAGTAGCCATGTGATTTCATACATAAAGTAAAATGCAGAGTTGCTAATGCCCTTGGTTAGGACTAGTGGAAAGTTTTTAAAAATAGCAAAATAATGGTATGAGCTTTCAGGTTCTCGAGAACTCTTCAACACATGTGTTGGTACAAAAATTAGATGATGGGTAAGACAAAACTCAAAGTTGGGGGTTTTCACACTATGCAGTTATGCATAGAACTATGGTTCTACTTCAACTGCCATGGCTGCATCCTAAAATGCATCCTAGGATGTGTAGTTTGGTGAAACACCAGGACTCTCTGGCTGAAAGTTCTAAATATCCCTCCCTAAACTGCAAATCTCAGTTAAAGTGGAATCATAGAGCTATAACTGTATAATGTGAAAGGGCCTCAGTATGTTAGCCATTGCATTTCTCTCAGTAACCGCAGAACATGGAATGAAGGCTCACTGAAGAGAAGAGGTATTAAAATGTAAGAAGCACATATGATTGCTTCTCTCCATCCCTCCCACAGGTCTAACTACATGTTATATTCAGCATGCTTTTTCAAAAGTATGCTTAACAAGACCATTTTATGCAATGATATTTGGTATTTATAATAGCAAAGTGCAATGGGCTAGTGTGTGAGCCTATGGCTAAAAAAGAGGAGTACCTATTCTGTATGCTTTTCATTGTCATAGGAAATGCATCGGTCAGGACAGGAAATGGTCCCTAAACTAGATTATGGCTAGCTTCTAGGTTAATCTTGCTTTCTATATATGACTGATTGCTGGTGGCCAAGACGGAAAAGGTCCCCAAGATGAGGCCATCCCCTCTCTAACAAAGGGAGAAAAGAGATTGATTAGCTTCCTTGAAGAAAGAGAAAGTAAAGTCGGAGAATAGCAATGTACTTACCAAAGAACTGGTTACTTTGAAAAGTAAATAAGGGACCAATTCTTCAAGCCCATGTGGCTGTCTATCCCAGCCTACACTTCCCAATTAGTTACTTGGTACTTCTTACAGCATTTGTGCCCTTTTCTTCTAGCACTTTAAATTATGAAGGAAAACAGCCCAGCCTGTAGCTGTTTCTAGATAGGAGAGGTTGTCAAGGAAATACAAGCAGCAAAACAGCTATTTTTCCTCCTTCACCTGTACTGTGGCAGAGAATGAAATGACCAATACCCACTTTGATATTTTCCCTCTTTATAGCTCCCACACTCGTAAACCCTGATTCTTGTTGCTGGGAGGGTATAAATGTCAGGGAAACATGGAAGCAAAAGAAATGGCTGCTCCTATTACTTCCACTTGGCACATTTGCGTTGGGCAGTATAGCAAGGGAAATTGCTGCTGAGAGAGATCGCAAATAGCCAGTTCTGCTCAGGTGTTCCCCTTCTTTTTCTGGGCAGCAAGACCCTATATAAAGAAGTCATGGCAGAAGCAGCCAGATCCTTCTCTCACTGATTCATTTGTGGGTTTTTTCTCTGGGTGATATGGGGATGGGGTAAGACCCCAGTCCTTCCAGTTTTTTCTCTAATATTTAGTGACCAAGGACAAAGAAACAGAGTGCCTGTCCAAGGACTAGTCACCAGCTCCTTTGGTTTGTTTGCTTCCTCCTCTAGGGGACATGCCATGAGCAGCTAATTGCCTCGTCTCATTGATCCTGTTCACATTGTACAATTATAGAACTATGAATCTCCTCAAAGTGCCTAGACTGCATCCTATGGAAACCTGGGATTTGCAATTGGGTGATGCTGAGAATTCTAAATACTCTTCCCTAAACTGCAATTCCCTGGATTCTATGGGATGTTGCCATGTCAGTTGGAGAAGAACCATGGTGTTATATCTGAGTAAAAGGTTCCTGGCTTCTTGCCCCGTCTCGTCTAACCTTTGCTTTGACATACTTTTAGCACAAATTGTTCTATCCTCAGGCTTCCCTCTTTTTCCAGGTTTCAAAGCACTGTTGTTGCTTTTTAATTAAGTTATTTATAGCGTGCCCTCTGTCCAGGCTGTTGGAGAAAATATGAGTAGCATGAACTAACCTATATTCCCATAATCAATGTTGAGTGTTTGTTTTGTTTTTCCAAGTTCCATGTGATATTCCCTCAGCACATTGTGGAAGAATCTGCTGTAATTTTGTCAGTGGGTTCAGAATCATCCAGTCTGTGGGGCTGACTCCATTACTTCTTCACAACTCCGCCATCTCTGAACAGTGTTTTTCACACTGGTCTCCTTTTGACTTTTTTTCAAAAGATATTCTTTATTAAATTTCAACAAAAAAAAATTAAATAGAGATAACATAATTGTTACCATCAAAAACTAAGCCAAAAAAGAAAAACAAGAAAGTTTACAAAGAATCAAGGAAAAGAAAAGAAAAACAACTCACGAAGAGTAATATACTAAAAGATAGAGTTAGAAGAGTTTTTTAACATAGCAAATCAAATATATCTGTTCACAGCTCTTTACAACGTTAAAATATGCTATAACAGAAATAAACAGAGGTAAGTGGTATGCCTGGTAGTGCCCCTCAGCTCCTCCTTTTAGTTTTTTTTTTCATTCTTTAATCTTTCTTATATCTATCCTTTTTTTCTTTCTTTATCTTCCTTCTATCTTTCCTTTGTTTATTCCTTTTGACTTTTTTTGATGCACTTTTCTCATAATATGAACTTAGGTTGACTTCGTGTCCAGAAATTACATCATTAGAAGTTTGCCTTATGCCATTGCAATTCACTTTTATGGTCACTGTGTATCAAAAATCCCCGGCTCCCACAAGAAAACCTGCCCTTCCAGCTACAGGAGGATTGCTGGATGAATCAGTTCATCCCTAGTATTCCAGCAACATGGATGCAGCTCTGTTGTCCAATGGGGGGAGGCTGCATCGCATTTCTCAGTGCAAGACCTCAACCATAATTAAATTGTTAAAACTTTTGCATGTTGCCAGCAGATCTTGCAAGAAAATCCAGTGTTTATATAGGTGATTATATCCTTGCCCTTCTTCAAGATTCCAAATTGTGTAGGGTGTCTTTCACCTGTGTTATATATTTTTCTTTCCTGAATACCCTCAAGAAAATATTGAGAGCTTTACACTAATACACCATCCTGTTAAATAGTGAAATGCTAATAAAATCCAAACGGGGAAATTTGACCAGCAGTCAGAGAAGATGTGTTTAAAAAAAAAAATCCAAAGTCTTTTTCTCGTACATGTTTATTATGTTATCAGAGGAATTTAAAAAAAGTACATGAATCTTCAGGCCCTAGGAAACAAAGCTGTTAGTGTAGTAGCTGAAATTCTGTGAATGAAACAGAATCTGAAGACTAAAATATTGTCCTCTACAGTACGTATCGCTTGTTTTGGGGGTTTGGTGGGGGGAGGTTGCATTGCTAATTGCCTTGCACTTCATTTGAAAATTCTTCTACAGTAGTGAGTTGTATATTTAAGATTAATCTGAAGTGTAAAGTTGTCCTATGTAGTCAATGCTGACATTTTTGTGGATGGAGTTGACAAGGGGAAAAAATATCTTTAATAGGGCTGCAGGAGCTCAAGCAGTTTACAAGTAGCTTACCATAAGAGTGGAAACAGATTTCAAACATCTGTGCATGGGATTAAACATCAAGATAGGAAATAACTCAAGCTAGTCACATTTATGTACATTTCTTCAGTCCCTGTGTCACAATACTTCTGAGGTATTTTTGTTATGATGAAATTACCTCCCAGAAAACCAATAATAACATAGATTATTAATACACTCAGTGCCCTGACCCTTGTAGTCATAAAATAATGATCAAGCAAGTAAACCCCCTAGCGCTGCGTGGATTCAATGCAGAATAAAAGCTCCTTTGCTTAATACAGTTTTAATTGCTTCGGCAACCTAATCAACATGGAGAGTCAAAGCAATTAATCTAACTGTATCACTTCAAGCAAGTTGTTCATACTCCTGTTCATATAATTGCTTAAATATATACATCCACCATTCCTGCTTCTGTGATTGCTTGTGTATGTACAGTTCACTGTGCAGAATAATGCTTCTGTTACTGAAGAACCAAGCTGAAAAAAAGTTCACAGGGTTTCAACTCAGAGTTTTTGTCTGTCTGTCCATCTGTCTATTAAGCATATATAAAATGTCTCATCTTTTTAGAAAATTACTTTAGACAACTGCCAGCATGGCAATATACATGTTGAGGAAATCCTTGTCCAGGTACCTAACATTTTAGGGGGCAAACAAAATTGGCAGCTAGACCAATTATCTCCCTCGGGGTTTCTGCTTACTAAATACTGTATTATTACTTCATAGTCAGGTTTATGATCTGTTGTTTTTCTGACTTGTCTTTTAAAATATTTTTAACATACTTACATTTTTTTGTTTTTTAAAAAAGTTTAAAACACATACAAGCAAAAAAAAAGTTAAAAAAAACACATACAAGCAAGACAAAAACTAGAATTACAATATCTAACAAAACCAACAAATTACAACATCTAAAAATCAAGTCAAAGAAAGAAAGAAATATAAACTAAGAAGAAAAGCTAAACACCAAATATTAAACTAAAACTAAAGAACAATAACCATATTTTAAAAATATAGGCTCCAGCTTTCCTAATTCCTAATTTAGAAAAACAACTCTTCCATTTCTGTGAACAAAACAGTTGTGCTGCTGTATTCATATATCGTAGTATCTTGTCATACTTCTTCTCCAGTTGATCCCACCAAATACAATACCAGAATCAGTTGAACATCAACTTTTAAAATTTTATGCACCGTAATATGTATTAAGTTCCCTAATTTTTTTATTAATATAATGAATATAGGTGCGTGAATATACTTTAACTTACTATGGAAATTTAGTGTGTTTCTGGCCTTTTCCGCATTTTACTTTTGAAATGGGGAGGTGCGTCCTCCAGCGAGGATGTTTACACTTGGGGGCAAACTGGGTCCGGACTACTTAATGTTTGTCCGGACTTCAGCCCGCTCCAGAACACCCAGAACTGGTGGTTTCTCGTGCTATTGAAAGATCAATTAAAAGAGGACTTTCAATAGCCCGGTGCGCCCCAGTCCGTCACTGTGCTAAGTGTAGATCTGCAGGCTCGTGCCAGCGCGAACCTACAGATCTTCCGGTGGCGGGCTTCCTGCTGGCGAGCTTCTCCGGTTGGTGGAGAGCCTCCGCCAACTGGAAGCCTCCATTTTAATCTCTGGAGAGTGTGTAGCACGAGCGGGCGCTGCTCCAGAGCATTGTGGATCATTGGGGAGCGTGCCAGTCCAGTGAGTAATGGACTGCCCCGTTTCCCCCACAAAGTGCGGAAAATTCCTCTGTTATACTGTAATTGTTTTCAGTCTTGGAGTGGCTTTGTGCTAAAAGATTAAAGTTGTTCAAGTAGTCTGGGAAAGCCATTGCTTCCCTGCTTTCAGTTCTCTGGCCTTTGGGCAGTCGACTGACTTTTTAAGTTACTCATAGCATATTGATTAATGTAAACTGAGCACGTAACAAAGCAATAAAGTAAGCTTCAGTGTTGTTCTTGCATGCCTTCAAGTTGTTTCTGACTTACGGAGACCCTAAAGTGAAACTATCACAGGGTTTTCAGGGGCTGAGTCTGTGTGACGCACCTGAGATCACCCAGTGGGTTTCCATGGCTGAGTGGGTGATTAAATTCAGGTCTCTAGGATTGTAGTCCAATGCCTAACCCTCTATATCAGGACTTTCCAAACTATAAGGCTCTCCGCATGACACTCTTATAGAGCAATGATTCCACTTTCAACTTCCTATGGAATCCTGGGGTTTGCCATTCTGGGCGGGGCCAGCGCTATAAGCGTGTTGTGCAGAAATGGCCTTAGTGTCGTGACATGTTAGTGTGTCGCCTACAATCTTGGAAATGTATGTTATTATTTATAAATCATATATTTTTAAAAATATATGAGAGGTTTTCATGAGATCTGTTGTGTCCCCATACGTTTTGTTATTACAATTTATGTATGTGTCTGTATGTCCTCTAAGGAGTTAGTTTAACCCCAAGTTTGCTAGTAAAACTGAATCACTGTGTCGCAAAATGATGCATGTCTAAAAAAGTGTGTCACCAACATGAAAAGTTTGGAAAGCTCTGTTCTATACCACGCTAGCTTTTAGCAAGAGTCTGTAAAACTGGCACATGAAATGAGTCAATATGAGTATCCTACCTGTTGTTCTTGCTATTGTTGTTGTTGTTTCATCCCTCCACATTCAAATTTGCTCCTCTTGCCATCTTTCCCTTGTCATCCATCCTTTTAAAATTGCTTTTGGATAGATATAAGCCTTTGGCCCTTTTCACACGAGGTAATTAGAATGGTGTAGTGCGACCTCTAACGGAGGTCGTCTACACCGTGGAGTGCGCTGGGTCGTTTATAATTGTGAGGTTCTACATGTCAAACCGCTCTGAAGTGACCGGAAGTGGTGGCACCGCGTGTTTTTAAAAACCTCTTTTCAAGAGGTTTTTAAGAGGCGTGGAGCGTGCAGCCCCGTACAACTCCATCGCAACACCCCGGTATAGATTTGTAGGCACGCACAGTTGCATGCCTGCAGATCTGCCGGGGCAGGTTTCCGGCTGGTGAGCTTCTCCAGTTGGTGGAGAGCCTCCGCCAGCTGTAAACCGCCATTTTGGATGCCGCAGGACGCCGCAGGAGTGTGGAGTGGCGAACTCGTGCTGCTCCGCGTGGCGACAGACTTACCCGGCTGCCAGTAAGCTCCATTTCAGCGCGTTTTCCCCCATTTCTCCCTCCACGTGTGGAAAGGGCCTTTGCTTCTGAGTGACTCCTTCAAATCAAATGAAAAATTAATAGCATCATTTTCAGGTTATAGCTAGATGAAAACCTGCATTGACTACTTCTGTCTGAGTGTGGGAAAAGGCATCTGGAGAGCTACATTTTCCATTGATTTGGTCTGAATGCTACTATAGATGGGTAAGACAACCCACTCTTTGTGCTGTGTACCCATACATACATCACCCAGTGCTTTAATTTCCATGTATCATTTATTGGCTTGTTTGTATCTAGCTTGTTTCAAGTTTGTTTGCTTGTTTTATATCCATTTTCTTTTCTTTGTTAAATCATGGCTCCTGTTCAGATGAATGGTCACATTCCTGCAAAGTTCTTGAAGCAGTTTGCTATACTACTTTGGGTCATTACACACTGCATTACTACATAATAGAAACATCTTGCTAGTTCCCAGACTGTGGAAAAGTGACTTGTAGTAACTCTTAGTTATATGGATAATGCCTATACTAACTTGAATTTTCTGAGAGTTACATCCCAAAAAGTGATTCTTCCAAGTTCATCTGGTTCCCTTGTGTTCGTCTGGATCTGTCTGCCATGTTTTTGTCCCACTCACCTGTAGGCATTGACAATAATTGACAATGTTTTGGTTTTTAATGCTCACTTCTGTACTTACTAATGGGAGATTCCAAAAAGCTGTCATACCCATCTTTCATAATGGTTCCCCACACACATACACACCATTTCAAAAACAACAACAACAGTAGAGACAAAGAACTGAATACAGTTGTTCCAAAGCACATCCCCTACTTCTCCATCCTTCAGCAAAGATCTATTTCAGGTGTCCCTCTACAAGGGAATACAAAATATTATTAAAGTGCCAAATCTTTTAAAAAAAAAATTTGATTTGGAAAATACATGTATCTAGTAATATACGGTAACTGCCAGAAATATCAGCTATGCTGTTTGATTTGGGGGACTAGCAGGTACGGTTGACAAGTTGTATTGATCTGTTAATTGCTTAGAAGGCAGACAGAAAGAATGAATGAATGTGAGTGGTCAAAGCTGAAGGCGGATCACATTGTAATGCAGTTTTCTTCTGTTAACTAGCATGTCATGGCCTAGGTTGGTTTCTATGTACTAAATGCTACAATGAGAGATGGGTCTAATTGTAAAAGTAAGTGGAGTCTCCTTTTTGTAGGTGATACTGACACACTCCGTAAATGGATAGCCAAGCTGTTTAGATTTACAAATGCAAAAGCATTCCATATAATTGTGTATGACAGTAGCTAATTTTAGCCAGTTATCTTTATCAAAGGTATTTTACTTCTTCAGTCTGAATAAGTCCATTCATTTATGAGATATGAATTTTTCCCTCCTTAGCCTGCATAATATGAGTCATTTATGAGATCTGACTTGATGGAAGGACAATGCGCAGTTCAGAATGCAAGGATGACAGGTCCCTCAATCTTCCCTGTCACATTCTTTGTAAATGATTTGGTCAAGGCTACAGCCTCTAATGTCTTATCTATAATA
Source organism: Iguana delicatissima (assembly GCA_948472985.1). Taxonomy (NCBI): domain Eukaryota; kingdom Metazoa; phylum Chordata; class Lepidosauria; order Squamata; family Iguanidae; genus Iguana; species Iguana delicatissima. Next base: position 374,508 of record CAOKZL010000119.1, read on the forward strand.
TGATAGAAAAAAACCTGAACTGTGTTCAGCTGTATTTGATCTGCACGGTACACCTGGGTAGCTAACCATGGATTCCTTTTTTCCCCTGGGGTGAAAACTGTACTATCTTTCTTATGTTTGTAATCTTTATATATTCATTTAAATATAGATTTCTTTCATCTTTAAATATAAAATGCTAAAATAAATTGCTGCTCCTTGTGATAGAGATCAAACGTCTTAGTATTTTAGTAAAGTTTTACGAGTGTATCCAATGATTGCTTGTCCCTGACACTTACTAAAAATCCAATAAGAAGAAAACTAAATGAACAATGGGGAACGTGATCCTTTGAGGTACATGCAAAGAAGATTCAGATCATACAAATTGAATCCTACACTTGCATAAAGAAGTTCAGATGTGACTTGCAGGAATTGGAGAAGCTGACATTGATTCTCCCTCTCAGTAACTTTCCATCTGGCTCACAACTTTGCAGTAGAAAGCTAATGGAGAAGCAAGGGATTATGTGTTAATTACAGCACAATCACAGAAGCATCCCAATGTCTATTGTCTTCTTATAGATCATGGTACAGTGGAATTCTGTATGCACTAACATAGGAAATGCAGTTAAAGATGATGATTTCTTTCCTAGGCAGTTGCACTGCTGCTGGAGCAAGATACCTAAAAGAGAAAGATGTTAGCTTTAATGGCAAAAACATATTTTGCATGCCGAATATCCTAGGCTGAGTCTTTGATATCTCCTGCTAAAGGCATCAGAGAACTGGTGATCAGAAAGGATCAAACAGTTGTAATTGAGAGTTGGAAGGGATCTCGAGGGCTGTTCCATTCAGATCCCTACTAATGCAGGGAGCTCATAGCTCCCTGATAGCTCATTAACCAGCAGTGAGGAAGTAAGGACACAGTAGCAGAGCCACCATTCTCTCTTCTCCTCTGAAAACAGGGGTGGATTGGCAGATCAGTGGAATTCATTAACCTCTGCATGTCCTGTATGCATGTGTATTTAAATCCAGGATTGAGGATGTAGAGCCCCAGTGGGACAGGAGGAAAGTAGCATATGCATATCTGTTCAGGCACCCAGTCAGTGATCCAACCATGCATTCTCTCTTCTTCATTAGACGTTTGCTTGGCCCTTCCTGCCAGCACCTCACAAAGCAGGGTGAAAAGCACGTGATGTGTGTCAACATGCTCAGCAATCAATTGGTTGGCCTCAACTCTTCTTCAGACACCAACCCTTTTACATTGTTGTTGTTGTGGTAGTGGTGGTGGTGGTGTTCCTTCAAGTCATTTCCGACATATGGTGGCCCTGAAGCAAACCTATCATGGGCTTTTCTGGGGCTGGGAGTATGTGACATGTCCACAGTCATACAGTGGGTTTCCACAGTTGAGTGGGGAACTAAATCCTGCTCTCTATGGTTGTAGTCAAATTCTCAAACCACTACACCACAGTGGCTTTCTCAATTTACATTACCCACTTTCTTATTTCATTAACTGTCATGGATCCATCCTATAGAATTCGGAGAAGCATAGTTTCATGGGACACAAAAAATTGTCTGCCAGAGACCTTTAGTGTCTTTACTAAGAGTTAAAATTTAAGAGAACTTTAATTTTTCATACGCTATATATGCGTATCCTCAGCTTGACACTGCCTGGCATACCTCTCCCATCACTCGCCAGATTCAACATCAAGTTTATTACGGCAAATAGCCAGCAATTCGCCAGATTCTGCCTCCTTGGAATAACATCAGCAACAGCAAGATTAAGAGGGACAACATTGAAGCAAGAGAGGGATCTTTCAGTGGCACCAAAACTGAGGTCTTGAGACACAAATGTTTTACATTGATAGTGCTTACCAATTTTCTCTGAAAGATAGCATATAAGGTGAATAATAGGCATCAACAGCCCAGAGACCAAGACAGTAAGGAAGCCCTTTCATTTTGGTTCTTCCCCTTTCATTTGAGAAAAAACCACGATAGGGAACAGGCACATGACAGCTACTTGCTCTCCTCTTCAATTAGCCCATCAACACAATGGTTGAGATCTTGGATGAGGTGGCCAAATTGTAACAAACTGTCCACGTATTTCCCTGCCCTTTCCCCATTTGGCAGCAATCCAGGCCTCTGGGCCTATGTTGCTGTTAGATAGCAAAGTGAGCTGAAGGGAGAGAGGAAACCAAGCAGCAGGGATTACAGTTCTCACATTCCCACTGCAGTTCTCCAAACACAGATGTTATCCTGTTTTCTGGGGGTCCCAGAGGGACACCTAAATGCACTCTCAGTTATACAAGTTGGGAGAAATTAGCCAAGAGCACAAGCTAGCAATACGAGAGGCAGGGCAATGGAGCGAGATCTTTTACCCAGCATCTACAGGGTCAGGCCAAGTCAAGGAGCACACAGAATTGAAATAATAATTGCGTTTTTTATTAAAATACAATCAATCAGTGTATGCAACACATTCACGCAGAGAACTAAAGAAATAAAGTTTGGAGTGGGATAGAGGGATTTTTAGAGGAGTTGTTGGTTTGGATAATACTACACCTGTCCTGAAGCCCGGGTAGTCTGCAGCAGAAGTTCGGAGATATGGAGTCTCAGTATGTGGGACTGAGGGAAAGGCTCGCCAAGCAACGCAGCAGTGATCTGAAGAAGCTCACCAAGTCAGGGGTTTTTAAAGAGGGAAATGTAACCACAGGCTAGTCCGTACTTGGGGAAAACAATGAGTTTCAGGCTGGAGACAAAGCCACCAAAAGGTCAGAATTTAGCATGATTGAGTTAGGTCCAAATTGACAATAGAGTAGACAGTATGCAAATACAGAGTGCTTGACAGATGAGGATTCTTCTAATCAAGCTGCCTGCTCAGGGCAGGGAGTTCTTTGTAAGTAGCGTGCATAGATGATGAGCATACTTGCCGTGAGGTCTCCTGAAGCGGCAGTTTGGCTATTTCTGGCCAGCCTGTATTTGTTTTGACTATTCCAGCGATTAGCGACCGAGCCTGTTTGCATGCTTGTCCGGGGGCCTCGCAAGCACATGGGAAAGAATAGGTGAGGGAGGCCAAATTATTGATATCAAAATGATATCTAATGTCACCCCAAGTGCAGCTTAGGAACTGTAGTAACACAGAGAAGCAGAACAATGACTGCACTCTGTGTTTCTCTGGCTACGCATGTTCTGGTTTTCATCTGTACAATGTTGAAGGATACAATATCACCATTTATCCAGGGCCACACTAATAGAGACACCCTTGTGTATCTGCAGGTTAAAGAATCTCTGAAGCACAAATCGTCTTCAATAAGACAACAGAGGCCTGAAACTAGGAAAACAAACACATCATAGCTAAAGAATTACCAGATCAGGTGTCAGTTAAAGGCCTTGCCTGTTTCTTTGATGAGCTGGCTGCTTGGCTGCTTTGTTTGCTGTACTCTGTGCTTGTTTTACTCTGCTACTGGTAAGGACCGTGTTGACCCAGAAGAAATAATCTGCTTTTGGTAATCATCTAGAAATCAAATTACAACAAACTCCCCAAAGCAGTCTGCACCACTGCACAGTCTTGTTGGCTCAGCATTTTCTGAATGGGATCATACATCTAGAGGGAAAGTGCCTCTGTCACCATACTTACAGGAGATGAAGGAGACTGCTTCTCTGCCCAGCTGCTTCCCTAGGGCACAATGACAGCTGGGGATGTGGGGCTGCCAGGTGCAGCTTTGTCTCCCTGCCCACTGATTTTCTCCAAGGCTGCAGCCAGGCTCACACTGGCTGCTCATGAGCACTGAACAAAGAAGGAGGAGCCCTCAACCTCCCACCCAGCATTAGACTGGAGAGATGGGGCTGCATCCGGAAGCATCCCCCTGACTTTTGTTGCATACTGAGATGGGAGCCTTATAGAAGAAGGTACCGACCTCCTTTTTCAGGAAGGTCCCCAAAAGATACATACAGAGGCATAAAGCTCAATTATACCTGCATACATCCCCAAGAAGATGCCGGCCTCTCTGTGTCCAGTGACCAATAATTATGTGGCAGTTCCTAAGGAGCAGGGAAGGGGAAATTTTAGATGAGACCTTTACCTGCTCCTCTGATGTCCCAGCCACACCCGCTTGGTATTCTCTGGTGCTTCCTGCATTCTTTGGCTGTCCAATAAACCATTCCTTACAGGACAATAGCAAGTCTTAGAAATGATGTTTTCAAGCTACTCTTCTCCCTGCCTTTGCTAAATCTTCTGCTTCTCTTTAATCAACTTCTTTAGTTTCTCAGCACACATTTCTTTTTCACAGGCTAAAAGTCAAAACAACTGGTTAAGAATCCCTTAACCAAGGAACACAGCTCACCATTTCTTTTTCAGGTCACAGAAGGCCCTTTCAGTGACCAGGCCACTGTGCTTTTTGTGCTGCTGTGAAAGAACACATGAAAGTGGCAAAGTGTGGAATGAAATCATGGTAGTAACGTCACGGGAAACGTTGTTCTTACCAAATACACTCTGTGAAGTGCAACTCACTTCCCTTTAGTAGTCCTTCATCACAGAAACATGTATAATGGTCCAAGTTTCCAAAGCTTTTGCAATGATGCCATCTGGGTAGCAGAGCCATTCACTCTCAATAGTCTGTTCTCTTCCTAAGCAATGACCTTCAACAGAAAAGATTGACAAAAACACCACCTGTACCCCAAGGTCCTTCATTTTCCTAAACAGAACTTCATAGTCACTTGCTGTATATTCAGAGATATGTTTGGCAGTATCTTTTGTTCCTCCATAGATCATCTGGAAGGAATAATGGGTAGCAGAGTAATGTTAAGCCTCGGCAAGCTTTCTGTTATATCCTAAATATTGTCTCTCTATCTGTTTAAAGTATTTGTTCATTGCTTTGCCAAGATGCACAATGCAATGTAATAGGAAGTAAACATGGCTCCTTCTACTACTTGCCAGGATGGCCTCTTTCTGTCTATGGCCTTTTCCGCATTTATATTTAAATCGGGGTGGCGCGTCCTCCAGCAAGGACGTTTACACTTGGGGGCGAACTGGGTCCAGACTACTTAATGTTTGTCTGGACTTCAACCCGCTCCGGAACGCCCAGAACTGGTGGTTCCCCGTGCTATTGAAAGACTGATTAAAAGAGGACTTTCAATAGCCCAGCGCACCCCAGTCCGTCGCTGCCCTAAGTGTAGATTTGCAGGCTCGCACCAGCGTGAGGCTGCAGATCTTCCGGGGGCGGGCTTCCGGCTGGCGAGCTTCTCTGGTTAGTGGAGAGCCTCCGCAAACTGGAAGCCTCCATTTTCGTCTCTGGAGAGTGTGTAGCGTGGGCGCTTGCTGCTCTGGATCATCGGGGATCATCGGGGGAGTGTGCCAGTCCGGTGAGTAACGGACTGCCCCGTTTCCCCTCAAAGTGCGGAAAAGCCCTATATCTCTCTCAGAAGAGAAGAGAACTCATGACCACCACATATCTCTCCTCCTTCTCAGGCCATCAGCGGGATTTATTCTATCTCCATCAACCTCTGAAGTCTCTTTCTCTTTGAAGCATGAGATAGCTGTTCTTATTGCATTGGGCAGAATTGTTTTGACAGACCCCAGAATGGCACGAAGAGCATGATTAGCCTGGGGAGGGACTGAGAACCCCCTGAAATTGGACCCTCAAAATTTCAGACATTATCACTCAGAAGTATACTAAATGTTCAAACACTAAGAAATTTTGTCATCCAGGAATAATAAAGACTGCCTGCAATCTGTCCCACGCATTGACTTGGGAATAAGTTTTTCTGAGAGAGCCAGCACAGTGTAGTGGTTTGAGCACTGAGCTATGACAAAGCTGTTTCCCTGAAATGGCAGATGGTTCACCTCAAGCAGCAAAACCCCCTGCTTCCAGGACCATGTACCAGCAAGACTGAATTATGAGTGATTCAAGGGGTTGAATTCACTGACTAGGAGCCCAGTGATTCAGGAAAAGTTGTTGTTTGCTTCCTCTTCTTCATCATCTGTTTCCTAAATCTCCTGATGCTTTTGCTGTCATCAGCATTTTGTGTGTCACTTGAATAAAAATGCACAATATCAGGTGTTCAGTTACAAGGCTCAAGGTAGGTTCCCATAAGATGATATGAAGATTTTAATGCTGCTATCTATTTTACTTTACATTTGATCTATTGGAAGGCCAGTGTGTCTTAGTGATTTGAGTGTTGGATTAAAACTCTAGGAGACCAAGGTTTAAATCCCCTCTCAGCCACAGAAACCTTCTACGTGAACTTTGACAAGTCACACAGTCTCAGAGGAAGGCAATGGCAACCCCCCTCTGAATAAATTTTTCCAAGAAAACCTTGGAATAAGGTTGCCATAAGCTAAAGTCAACTTGGTCAAGGAAAGTACCTGTATTCTGCTTTGGTCAGACCTCATCTAGAATCTGGAATACCATGTCCAGTTCTAGACACCACAATTCATGGATGATAATGGCAAGCTGGAACAAATCTTTTACCAAAATGATAAAAGGCCTGGGAAACATGCCCTGTAAAGAGTAGCACAGGAAGCTCACTAAGCTTAGCCTGGAAAAGAGAAGATTAAGAGGTAAGATGATAGCCATGTTTAAATATTTGAAGGGATCTCATATGGAAGATGGAGCAAGCTTGTCTTCTGCTGTTCCAGAGACTAAGAAAAGGAACAATGGCTTCAATCCATAGGAAAAGAGATTTCACTTAAACATTTGGAAGAACTTCCTGATGGTGAGAGCAATTTGACAGTGGAATACCCTGCCTCAGATTGTGATGGAGTCTCCTTCTTTGGTGGTTTTTAAGCAGAGGCTGGATTATCAATTGCTGGGAGTGCTTTGATTATGTATTCTTGCATGGCAGAAGGTTGGACTTGATGAAATTTGTAGTCTCTTCCAACTCTATGATTCAATGAAGCCACATAACAACAATATCTGATTTATCATTCATTCATTTAATGTCAACACTCACACATACACACAGGATGGAATCCTTTTGGCTAGCTCCCTCTGGTCCATAGGACAGTTCCAAGGCCCCAGTCATCTCAATGCTTCTTATGGACAGAAGTACATGGTGGAAACCTTGTCTTACTTTGTTACCTGTTTATAGATTCGAAACATTTTTTAAAAAACTACAGCTCCCAGACTTCCCCCGTACATTTCCAACCTCTGCTCCTACTTCCTCATAAAACTTTTTGTTTGTTTCACCAGCTTGTTTGATCAGGATCAAAGCCTTCCTGAGAGCAGCAGGGTCTTTGTAGAGCTGTGTTGGTAACAGAGAACAGATAATACTCTGCTAGACAGATGAATAAGACAGCTTCTTCTATCCTTTGTTTCTTTGGACATGTATGAAGTTAAAATGGAAGTGTTAAAGAAGTTCGTATTGATTCACTGGCTTCTATTCTGTAAGAGGGGATGCTTGCATTTTTTTTTCTTTTCCCTTGGCAACTACATACCTGGCTTCTTCAATCCAGAAGTAAACTGCATAACAATAGAGGTAGTAGTTGCCAACAGAGAGTTCATCTGATCATTGAAGGAAAAAGTTGCTATGTGCAATGTGAAAAGGCAGCCAGTGGCCTTCCACCTGTGCCCACCACTATGAAGTGCATTCAGCAATATTTCCTAAGCTAGGTATTTCTGTCCTATAAAAGCAAAACAGTCACTCAGGACTTCATTGTGTCAGTCTAGTACAAAAACAGAGATAGATTAAAGGTCCCCCCATTCCAAAGATAAGAAAGAGCACCAGCTTTGAACTATACAGCAGTGTAGGGAAGATATTAAGTTGGTATCACATGGGAAAATAGGATGAACAAAGAAATATGGGTAAAGCCAAGGTGAAGGGCATCTTCAAGATGATATAAAAGCTACAATTACAATAGATAGCCTATATGGCACAAAGGTAGAGATAGAAGATGAACTGTACTTAGAACAAAATTAACACCAATGGCTGGCCGAGCAAGGGCATTAGCAGTGGTGATGAAGCAGTTGTGTCAGGAGGGCTTACAGGAGTGGGGAAGGAGGCAAGAAGCCACTTTGTAATCTCTTTTTTATACATTTAGCTGGAGAGCAGGCTTCATGAAAATGACTGGGGGATTTCTGGCAAATGTGTAACAAAAATCTGGGCTCCCCAAAGCCACTTGTGTTCTTTTCAAGCCAAACTATGGGAGACAGAATGGGATATTGGAGCCCACTCTTTGATTCTTTACATTTTGTTTCTTTTTTTTTTCTTTCTCAAATGCATTTTTCACAATGATCTGACACTGATATTCACTTACATGTAACTATGTTTTTTAACAATTTGTCAACTGCCTATACCCCATTAGCCTACTTACAAGACAGACTGTGTTGTGCCCAAGAAGGTGTGTAGTGTGACACCAGAACAGGCATCAGGAAAGACCGCATTTCAAATCAGAGGAGAATGACAGCTGCTTACTTATTAAATTTCCATTATGACTGGCTCCAGCAGCCAGGAAAAGTGCAGTACAAGAAGTATGTCTGGTGTGGAGCCTCAAGGCTGGATGAGCCTCAACAGAGCATTGCTGGCAGATACTTTGTTGCTGGAAAGGCTATGTCTTTGAACAAAAGGTTCAAGAGTTTGTTACATCTGAAAATAGGAGGAAAAACATGCTTAACAATCAACACTGTGGCAGCCATCCAATATCCATCCAACCATATGAAATGCATCAGATTTCTATGAAGGAACTCCTCTTTTTTGTGTGTGATGCAGCCAATACTCATGACAAAGCTGTAGACAATGCCTCCGCCAAGAGATAAACAAAAAGAAGTCAATATCATGGGGCACAGGACTATGTCCTTGGTCCTCTATCACAGCAGCATTCTCATTTTTAGCTCCAGGGAATTGTCATTTGCTGATCTATGCATCCAAGCTGGAGAAAAAGTCATCAGGTAGTTCTCTAAGAAGCTGAATCTGCTCCATCAAAATAATTTTGCTTGTTCCACAGATCCCTGATACTGGTGTCAATGATGACCCTTTCACTGATGCACTCTGTGAAGAGTTTTCATCTTCCTCACATCTTCCTCCACCCTAGCAGTCTCTTCTATCTATGGGTGGTAGGGCATTTGTGGGATGATCCTGCTGATGTTCTATTTCAGCCTGTGATGGCACCATCTTCATTACTTTCTTAATATCTTTGAACAATGAAGAGGCTTTGCTACTGTTAACTCCTGGTGGATATGTCTTCACTAAGTTACTATGTGTCACATTGAGGTAGTCGTTGCAATGGGATGGGGAGAACATGGGCACCTGTTTTAGCAGAACACTGAACCAGCCTTAAATTCACTCTCTTTCTCCTCCAGCAACAGATGATGTATTGTGCCCTGCATTTCCTCAGTATGATCTTTACATACAGCTCCTGCTACATACCTCTAACAATATGAGGCTGTTCTGAACACCAGGTAACAAGACTGTTTACCTTTATACCAAGAAAGTAGGCAAGGCGCCAAAGTCTGCATGTGATGTATGTCCAAGAAGACTTTGTGGCATTCAAGCTGTTTGCCCCAAAGTTCTTATGAGACTGTCCAAAACAAAGAAGCATGATAGCAGAGCCTATGGTGGTTCCATGTATGCTAAGTGCATTCGTGACAGAATCAAATGAGCATTCCTTATTGAGGAACCAAAAATTGTTGTCAAGGTGCTGAAGGCCCAAGCACAGGGTCAGAAATCAAAGTGAATACATTTTGCTTCTTGATAGGGAAAGTGAGAGGTATGCCTTGAACAATCTCTCCACCCTCCCCATACAGAAAGGAGCCCACTAACAGAAGCCAAGATTAGCTCCAAGTCATTTGAACAACAGAAGGAACCAATATTTATTGTTATTATTGCTCTTTCCCAATATTCAGGAACAAGTAGCGAGTGCCCTTATTTCTAAACAACCTGTCAGTCATTTGAAAATGCAAGACACTGAAAATATATCAGAGATTAGGAAAAGGTATGGGTTCTTTTTCATAGTTTCCAGAACACTACTCTCTCCAGTCAAGGGATTCTGACAATTGTAATCCAAAAAAGTTGCTTTTCCAAGCTCTGAACTATATCCAAGCTCTGAACTATAACTATTTTTACAGGGGAGTTGAGTGGACACACACACACACACAGACACACAGTACTTTCTCAATTATGAGCGTGCCTATATCATCTGGAATTTGTTCTGACAGCATCATATCTGCAAATTTTGATTGTAAGCTCAGCCTCCAGCACAGTGCCTGATCACAGGCTGGAGCCTGCGGGAGCAACACAGCAATTACCATCTGCACAAAGATTATAATAATTCTCTGGAAGCACCGTAGCAATTACCATCTAGGCAAAGATTACAATAAGCATGAATGGATTGTCCAATTTAACTGACTTTTGCATTTCTTTCTCTCTTCTAGCTTTTATTCAGAACAGTGTTAACAGTTCACCTTGACTCCACATTAATAACTTGATTTGTCATTGCTTCTTAATTGAGATGAGATAAATACAATATGGGATAACATGCACAGATTTTCATATTTGCCTTGCTGTAAAAGAGATGGGGGAAACAGGACATAAAAGAAAGGCTTTTTTAAAAATTGTTCTCTTTTCCTCCATTAGTTTCCTCCACAAACACAAAAGAGACAAAAGCTATATGCTGTCATTTCAAAGTGCACCATATATATAAAGTCTCTCTTTGATATGCTTCAGATCATTAAAACATGCTAGTTCTAGCCAAGTGCATATAGTTTCCTGTCATTTCTAATACAATATTTTAGCACAATCGGGAATTGTAGAAAACAGCTCTCTGAAAAATAAGTCTAACCCAGTGTTCTCCTTCATCTTCCTCCATGCACCTAGTTTTCAAAAGATTGGACCTCCTATAATTTTTCTGTCATATAAAGCACTGGTGAGCAGTAATGACAAAAACATAAATATTGTTTGGGTTGAACAGAGCAGATAAATAGTTTCCTATGACAATGTGATTCACTTCCAAGTATCAACAAATGCCTAATCTTTCAGTCTGTCCCCAGACAGATGATCCAAGCTGAACCCTTTCAGGTGACAGACTGGAATGGGCAGCAGAGTATATATGAATCTGTGACTGCTGCCTTCCTGCCTACCAGCCAGTTAAAAAGCATATGGAGGCCTTTGTCTTGAATTATGAAGTTAATCCATGCAGAGGCCATTAACCATTGAATTACCATCCAAGAGAAAGGCTGCCAGCTGTCCCAGACTCCTTCCAAGAAATACTACCATTGCTGTTTCACCACAGTGGCAAAAAACCTTTAAAAGACCATTTCAGGGTCAAATGTTATTTTAGAGAGAATGCATGTTCTTGTTGTGTGTCTTCAAGTCATTTTCAACTTATGGCAATCCTAAAGCAAATGTATCCCAGGTCTTTCTGGACCTGAGAGTGTCTGACCCTCCCAAGGTCACCCAGTGGTTTTCCATGACCGAGTGAAGAACCAAACCCTGGTTTCCAGGGTAGTAGTCCAACATTCAAATCACTACACCACACTAGTTCTCAGAATGCATGTACATTACACTTAATCTGTTTGCATTCTGACAACAGGAGTTTCTCAAAGACACAATGCATGCTAAATTCAGGATACTTACACAACAAAGATCAAGTGCTATGATAGACAGATGTCTTTCACCACTTGGAAGAATACCTCTGCAAAAAAAAGTGCTAAATGTTTCATCTGGTAACTAGACTGTAGTTTAACTCTTAGATCTTGTTCCATGACACTGCTTTGGGTTCCTCTAGACAAGAGCTCTTATAACAGAGCTTCTTAGTTATTACCAGTTGAGTCACCTCCAGCTTCACTAACAACCCCCCCAACCTTTTTTTTTAAAATTCCTTGAAAAGGTGATGGGGCAGAGGATAAGACAAGTTGTAGACATCATAGACAATTTAACCAATCATCATTCAGCTCTCATGGCATGTTGGCAAGTCATCATGCACATCTCAGTGCCTTGCCTCACTATTGGCTCTGCATGTTGAACCCCAACATGAGCACACTTTATTTTAAAAGGAACAGTGTTCTAAAAATCTTAATGTAAACTGTAAGGAATATCTGTCTCTCCTCCTATTAGCAGTGAGGGGAAGGAATGGCCAAGGCACCCTGAATGAACCACAAGTATTGAACCATACAGTCCCTTAAGATTTTCCCCCAATATATCTTGGATTTGCTGCTGGTGCTGGAAATTGCCACTGGATAGTGCAGGACAATGGAACTGTCATCTGATCATTTAAAAAAAAAAACAACCCAAGAACTGCAGCAGCAAATTTAATTTTTCTCCCACCTTTCTCTTATTTCTTAGAGGGCAAGGTATTGTGGGCCAGGAATAGAAGCAAATAGAAGTGCTGCTGCCACTGTGTTCTGGCAGGGAAAAAAAGAATATTTGAAAATTATTTTCCTGCTGTGACAAAGGCACTCCCTACAGCTGCTGGGAGAAGGAAGAGCAGCAGTAGCAAGTCAGTTGTCACGTGATGTGTATGGGAGGGGAGGATAGAAGTGGAGCCAATGTGAGTGGAGGGAGCTCTGCCTCAGGTGACAAAATGTTTTGAATGATTCTTTGCAAAGCAGTCCCACACTGTTAGAAATACTTGCAACAGAACAGAACAACAAATGTGTATATATGTAACATAAGCTCAATGGCTGCATGTCCTATGTAAAAATAACTTCAGAAAGAGGATTTGATACTTTAAAAAAAGTGGCATTGGGCAGAGGTGTTTAACTCTTTCTCCCAAGACTTTTGTTCATTACAAATTAACTCCCTCTTCAGCTAAGCTATACAGTAAACTGTCAAATGTGATCAGAAAATCATGTGGAAGACAAACAGCCCATGAAGAAGTAGCAGTCAAAGAGAAGGTTAAGTACTACCTATGCATTCTATTCTAGATCTTGCAGTTATTTTTTTCCTAAGAAAAACACCATTCTGTTTCTCTTACATGATTTTGTAGATGACTTTTCCTTAGGCTGTTTAGAGACTTCCTTTCTTCTTTCTTTCCCCGCCTTGCTTTTTATCCTTCTTTTTACATCCAATGGAAGCAAAGCTGGGGGGGCGGAAATAACTCACTCCTTTGGATAGTCTCATTCATGGGTGGAACACAACATTCAAATCCCAGGTCCCAGACAACCCCTCAATGCTTTCATGACTGCATTATGTAACAAGGCTATAAGCTGGCTAATACCACCATTATAACAAAGGGAACTCGTTTTGGCCATTTTCTCACTAGACTGTTATAGTGCTATTATTCCACTTTCAACATCCTGTGGAAACCTGGGGTTTGCAGTTTAGGGAGGTGCATTTAGAATTCTCAGCCAGAGAGCTCTTTGGCCTCAGTAAATTACAAACCCCAGGATTCCATAGGATGTTGAAAGTGGAATAATAACACTATAGCAGTCTAGTGTGGAAACGGCCTTTGTTGCCACCTTAGCCTTCCTCATGCAGCTTTTACCACAGAGTACTGCTTTGAATTTTTTGTGAAGCTCTTTGCCCTTCTCCATCAGCAACAGCAGAGCTGCTGTATCACCTGTTCTTATAATTTTGACGTGATGAATGTGGCATTTTTAAAGGACCAAAACAACTGAAACAGACATGGCCTTTGAACATTCCCTCATCCGTGAACATATGGAAATAAAGTAACATTCCAGGGTTTCAGAATAATCAATCAATTAGAAAGCCAACTCCCTTTCCCTTAGTGCTAAAATTTTGATACCCATGATGTTCAGGCTGAATAGATTATAGTGTCTCCTTCCCCCAACAGGTAATCACCGTAGTTAAGTATGCCAGCATTCATTTGAGCCATTTGATAAGTATGGAAATAATGGCCAACAGTGGCTAAGAGTACACATTTTTCTACTGTGCTCAAGCATTTCTGGATCAGTGCATAAGAAGCATCTCTAGATGCATAAAGGCCACTACTGTGTTCTTGAGAATCCCAGCATTCTTTAGGTAAGTCAAGTGGGTAGGAAGTAAAGTCTTTAGGAGTCTGCAAACAATTCTTTAGGGTAGGTGAGGTTTATTATACTGCTTTTCAATAGTGGCAAACAATAGCAACTCACCTTTTACAATTCCCGCTTTGCACAATTTATTCTACTTTACTGAATCTGTTTTCAACCAAAGTGTGGCAATTCAGCACGATCATAACAATAGCACATTACCTAACTCTTCATTTATATGTAGTCTTTGAAGTTCTACATTTCAAGGCCAGGTCAGTTTTCTTCTGCTCAAAGGCTCTGAGGCTCTGATTCTTACTATTATTTTTCCCCACTACAGTAAATTATATACAGTCCTTGATAATCCAAATAACAATTTAATTACCCAAAAATAAGGCTCCAAAACTTAATTTATGTTTGTAACAACTTAAGGTGGAAAAGAAACATGAAAACAAAATATATTTGTAATGAAAATATATATGAGATAACCTAGCCAGTATACTTCTAAAAGACTTCCTATTTTGTACAGCCCTTGAAAGATTATTTGTCTGGAGAAGTAATCATTGGCAGCAATTGTTTTGAAGCCAGTATCAAAATGTTAGGATTTAGACTTGAATATGACTGGTTAAATGTTTCCAGGAATTGAGATTTCTAGCAACCAGCTAATCAAGTGTTCAAGATTCTTCCAGGCACAAAGTTTGGTACAAATAAATTGCTTCTCAGATGTGCTCCTGTTGAGTGTTTTTCAGTATCCCCAACACTGATAAAATAATTTTCATATCAGGAAAGCTTCTCTCATTTCTGTCACCTTCCATTCCTCCACCTGCTGAAGTAAGAAATCCTTGTAAATGAATACAGTGTATTTGAGCATTCACTAATAGACTACATCTGTGGTATAAATTCTCCAAAGGCATCAGATTCTCACTGATCTTGGAAGCTAAGCAAGGTAAGCCCTGGGTAACACTTGGAAGGGAGACGGCGAAGTTATATCAGGGTGATACGCCATATTTTAGAGGAGGGCAATAGCAAACCAACTCTGAATATCCGTAGTCTCAGAAATCCCTGTGAAATTCATGGGATTGTCATAAGTCGACGGGTGACTTGAAGTCATGTATACACAGACAATTCTACATTTTAAAGAGTTCTCCACCCTACTCTTCCCCCTGCTGCTTGATTCTCAGCTGATTGCCAATTACATTTTTTCTAGTGCCTCTGGGTACCAAGCTCACTTCTTTTCTTATAATGTTGAACTATTTTTCAAGTATCAGGCAGACTTTCTCAGAAAGGCCCTCTTATCCCAAGACCTTGTCTCAGTGTGGATTTTCAGTTCCAGACAAACAGATAACTCTCCCATCCATCATAGAAATTCAGCTGCAAGCATTTATACAACTTTTTCTTTAAATAAATAGAATATTTGACAAAATTCAATTCCATCACACCATCTCAGACAATCAATATCAGGAAGTTTGGAACTACGGATCAATAGAATAAACATAGCAATTAATAGATCACTTGTACACCTTGAAGCCAGAGACTCAATTTTTCAAGGTTTTTAGTGTATAACATGGTCTTCTTCATGAATGAAGCTTTAGATATGGTGTGGTGTGGTATGGTATGGTATGGTATGGTATGGTATGGTATGGTATGGTATGGTATGGTATGGTATGGTAGATGCACAATAAGCTCATCCTGTTGAAACATATGTTACCCTGATTTCTGGGGGTCAAAGAGCACAAGCTAGCAATACGAGAGGCAGGGCAATGAAGCGAGATCTTTTACCCAGTGTCTACAGGGTCAGGCCAAGTCAAGGAGCAAACAGATGTGAAATAATAATTGGTGTTTTATCAAAATACAGTCAAACATGTGTATACAACACACTCACACAGATACCTAGAGAAACAAAGGTTGGAGTTGGATAGAGGGATTTTTAGAGGAGGTTTGGTTTGGGAAATATTGCACCAGTCCTGAAGCCCGGGTAGTCTGAAGATAGAGTTTGTGGATATGGATATAGAGTTCGTGGGACTGAGGGGAAAGCTCGCCAAGCAAAGTGGCAGCAAGATGTTCTGGAAGTCAGGAGCTTGACGAGCCGAATACTCAACTGTCAAGCACTCTGCGTTTGCATACTGGCTACTCTATTGACAATTCGGACCTAACTCAATTATGCTAAATTCTGACCTTTCGGAGGCTTTGTCTCTAGTCCCAAACTCATTGTTTCCCCCAAGTAAGGACTAGCCTGTGGCCACAATTTCCCCTATAAGAACCCCTGACTTGGAGCACTTCTTTGGATTGCTCAAATTGCTGGGCTCGTGAGGCTGGCTGCAACCTAGTCCACATTTTGACCACATGTGTGTGGCAGATGATAGGGCTCGAATGGAAACCTTGGGGCGTTCTTTTGAAGATGTACTGTTGCCCTCGGAACATGAAGGCGAACTTATACCAGCATGCTTCATGCAGCGGTATTGAATGAAAGGCGGTAGCCAAATCCATCACGCTGTAATACTTGGCCCCAGCCACAATCATAGACAAGATCTTGTTGTATTTGCCACGACTGGTGCAATGGGGGAGTCACAGAATTCAGGGCTGGAAAGTCCACTGTCATTCGCCACGTTTTACCGTCGGCCTTGAGTACGGGCCACAAGAGCACATTGAAGATGGATTGCATAGGAGTGATGACGTCCCACTGGACAAGACCTTCAATCGTCTTTCCTATACCTTCCTCTGCTTCTGCAGGATACTTGTGCTGCTTTTGTGGCTGGGGGTCCTTACCCTTGATTAACACGCAAGCACCTTTCACCTTGCCACACTCAATTTTGTCTCTAATCCAAACTTCAGGGAAAGCCTGTACCCACGGATCGCTAGCAACACACTGCACGGGTGCAGGGGCCTTGATGGCAGAACAGCGGTGAACCATGGAAATCTCTAAAGGTCCTTGATCCAATTGCCATAAAAGCCCATTCGCATAGTCCACTGTAAACTTATTTCCTCAGAGGAATCCGATGCCTAAAAGACCTTTGTCTTCCCTGCGGTTCTCACAAGTCCACAGTTTAAACTGGAACGTGTCTATGGACATTGGGATGTTTTTCCAAACCTTCGCTAGGTGTCCCCCCCCATCCAGACAACTGAACGGACTCGGGGGTAGGCTCACCATGCCTCACTAGTTTAGGGTGCAGACATTCAATGCTGCACCAGAATCCACAAGCAGGGTGGCAGGAGTCTTGTCCCTCTCGGTCCCAATGCCTGCCTTCACCCAGAACCTTCCCCATTTGTCTGGCTTTAACTTAGCCACAACATTACAGGGAAGCTTCCTGGACCGGGGGCATCCCTATTCTTGCAGGTCCCAGCTAGGATAGTACCCAGCTGGAGGAGGGCCATTGGTCTTGGCGCTAACCGGCTGTTTACCTCCCGCCTGAAGCTGCTTCTCTAGAGCTTCCAGGAGCTCTGAGGTTGGCCTTTTGTTGAACTGGCTCATGTCCAGTCTGAACTTCCTGAACATTCCCCAGATTCTTACTCTATCAGAGGAGTACGTCTGGGCCGTGGGGTCATACCCACCAGATGTCTCCCTGGAGAGCTCGAATTTGAGGTCTGTTTGGGGGCAGAGGGCGGCTGAGAGGAGTTCCCTGCCTTGCTGGGCTGACTACAGGAGCCCCTAGCTTGCCACTGCCTGTTGTCCTGTCTGGGAAGAGGGCGCAAGTTCCAGTTCCCTTTCGGGATGGAATTCAGAGCCGTCTTCCTGTGCTGAGAATGGGGCCCATAATTCGAGTATGTCACCTCAGATATGGGTTCCCAATTCCCGGCATCACGTCTATGAGGCTTAGGAGGAAGTTTCAGAGAACCAGCCTCATGGAACAAGTCAGCAACCCACTGGAGGTTGTTTCCAAATTCCTCCCAGCCAGTTGTTGCAGGATCCACTAGTCCCAGGGCCATTTTCATCTCATGATTCAGCCCTACGTACAGAAGAGTCTTGAATTCAACATGATTGAAGTTGTACCCTCCTGGGGCCAGGGGGACCTTCTCTGCTAATATGGCCAGAAGCTGGTTCCGTGCCATGTAAGCTTCAGGGTTTTACTTTGGACCCTGTTGCTCCATGACATACAGAATGCTAGCGCTCTGCCCTAATAACCTCCCTCATCCAAACATGGGCCTCGAGTCTAACCAAGCCTCAAGCCGCCACGGCTGATTCCAGGGTGGGGAGCTCGGAAGGGGACATGCACAATCGAGCTAGCTGGGTCAAGTCCTGACCGTTGGCTGTCAGGTGCAAATGGATCACCATGTTTAACCGCATGATCCCTGTCTGTTTATTGAGGGGGCCAAGCTGATCTGCTATCGCCTTGGCCTCGGTGGCTCTCCAGGGGACCTCATCTCTATCTCCTGGGTTTCCTGCACCTCAGCCCTCTCTACGCCTCCCTTTCCTGCGGGGGCAATCCTTTTGTTCATCAACCGAGTCTCAACAGGCTGAACTGGGACCCTGTGGTTACTCCAATCCGGGTTGTGGGGAAGGGTTGTGGGGAAGGGTGGCAGCGGCTCCTCGTGAGCAAATGAGGGGAGAAGTTCAGGGCACACCACAGAAATCAACGCCTTGTGGGTGTGGAGCTGACTCTTCAGTGCCTCTATCTGTCTATGGCAAGCCTCGTGACTGACAGCCTCATGCTGTTCCTTCAATTGGCCCACCATAAACTTGGCTGCAGACCTGGCGTGAGCAAGCTCAGCCTCTAAGGCATGAGCTTTCTCCTCCCATGTCTGAGCCTGCAAGGTGGCAGCACTCAGTTTTTGCGCCGTGGCCTGCCGACAGACGCGAACATTACTTTGTCCACGTGCAGAGCGGTGTGAAGCCAGGTGTTCTCCTTCTCTACCTCTCCTATATTATCTCTGGTCTCGACCAGGGCTTTTGAGGCATCCCTGGCAGTCAACCAAAGTTCCCAGGCGGCCAAAGCGTTCTTTGATGGCCCAAACGGGTTCTTTGTCTGGCGCACCTGCACGTACGCCTCACTTAACGTGGCAAAGGAATCTGTCATTTGGAAGCTAGACTCCTTCCAAGGACATTTCCCTTTACCCAACACCCACATTTCTAACTTCCCTTGGACCTCCCTCTCTAACATGAGGTCCTTAACTGCAAGTTTGCTGCTCTCAGCCATTTCCACACCACCAACTACAATACAAAAGGACCAGGATCTGGAGAGAAGGGTAGCATCACCAAGACCCTTGGGGGATTCTAGGAAAACGAACTCTGCAGAACTTCGTGAGGGAAGTGGGAACAGAACCTAACTCCAGCCTACCTAACAAGAGTCACTTTTGTACACCTAAGCCCGGGCTTCCACCTCGACAGCTTAGGGACAAAAGGACAAGGCAACGATTCAGGGACAGGCAGAGTCACCTAGACTCCAGGGGAAACCTTCAAGAGTACTCTGCCTGCCAATGAAGGGGGGAAACGAACCCAGAGGAACTTACAGCTTTGCCTGGCCAAGCTGCGGGGGGAAAGGGGCAAGCAACCAAAACTGAACCATCCCTAACAGTTTTTTGGGTGAGGGGTACCTTCCTACACCTTGGGCCAAATCTTCCAAAACCCTATGCTAGGTCGGGAATCACCACCGGCACCTAGTACGCTAGCAGTCGGGACGCACCCGAAATTTAAACAGCTGGGACGCACCTGTGTTTCAAGGGTGTGTTTCACTACAACAAACGGGACGCACCCGCATTTCACACTAAGGAATGGGACGCACCCGTATTCTACTCTGGGGGGGGGATTTCTTCCCTAAGTGCTTTTTGCCTTGCCGCTAGAATGTTGGATGTGTGTGGACTGTTCCTAACATATCTCCAAGCGCTAGGATCCCAGCCCACAATAGACCCCAAGTTAGGGATGTGATTCCCAGGACAGCTTATGCACACCCCTTGCTATGGGACAGCAGTGACCACGCCGGGGCGGCTGACATACACAAACCAAGCAAGAAAGGAGAGCAGATTTCCAACCCAGATAGAGTAGCTCCTGGAGCTCAATCACGCAGATTTCACACACACACACACACACACACACACACACGTGTTCCTGCCTAACAGAGTTCTAGCGACTTGACCGGCTGTTTCCTAAGTCTATACCAGCCTGATTTGAGGAGGTTCGCAACTCCTATTCAGATTAGGGGTACAGGGGTTGCCCGCATTGCTCCACCACTCTGTTACCCTGATTTCTGGGGGTCCCGTGAGGGACACCTAAATGCTCTTCAATTTATAAGTTGGGGGAATTAGTCAAAGAGCACAAGCTAGCAATATGAGAGGCAGGGCAATGAAGCGAGATCTTTCACCCAGTGTCTACAGGGTCAGGCCGAGTCAAGGAGCAAACAGATGCGAAATGATAATTGGTGTTTTATTAAAATACAGTCAAATGTGTATGCAACACACTCATACGGATACCTAGAGAAACAAAGGTTGGAGTTGGATAGAGGGATTTTTAGAGGAGGTTTTTGCTATGGGTAACACTACACCTGTCCTGAAGCCCGGGTAGTCTGAAGATAGAGTTCGTGGATATGGAGGTTCTCAGTACGTGGGGCTGAGGGGAAAGCTTGCCAAGCAAAGCGGCAGCAAGACGGTCTGGAAGTCAGGAGCGATCCCAGCAATTTGAGCAATCCAAAGAAGTGCTCCAAGTCAGGGGTTCTTATAGGGGAAATTATGGCCGCAGGCTAGTCCTTACTTGGGGGAAACAATGAGTTTTGGGCTGGAGACAAAGCCTCCGAAAGGTCAGAATTTAGCATAATTGAGTTAGGTCCGAATTGTCAGTAGAGTAGCCAGTATGCAAACGCAGAGTGCTTGACAGTTGAGTATTCGGCTTGTCAAGCTGCCTGCTCGGGGCAGGGAGTTCTTTGTAGGTAGTGTGCATACATAATGAGGGTACTTGCTGTGAGGTCTCCTGAAGTGGCAGTTTGGCTATTTCTGGCCTGCCTGTATTGTTGTTGAATATTCCAGTGATTAGCGACCGAGCCTGTTTGCGTGCTTGTCTGGGGGCCTCGCAAGCACGTGGGAAGGAGTGGGTAAGGAAGGCCGAATTATTGATATCAAAATGATATCTGGTGCCGCACAAGTCTGACTAGAAGCTGCAGTAACACATAGCCTGTCAAAGCCACCTTGGGTCTCAATTTTGGGAGAAAGGTGGCTTAGAAATACAACAAAATAAATAAATAAAGGTGAACTTTTATATACATTGAAATGCTCTGGTAAAGTGCTTTTTGCGCAAATGACTTTTGTTCTCTTCTTTCCTAAAAATAAAATGGAGCCAGTCCTATCATTAGGCATAATAAGGCAACTATCTCAAGTGCTGTATGTTTGTACTGAAGAAGAAAAGGAAGATCTTGAAGGACAGAGCTGTGTGCACCATGTGGCTTGCTCAGTACTTCCTACATTTGCCTGTGGAAAACATTAGCCTGCCAGCAGTGCTAAAAATAGATTTGACTGTCAATCTTCTCAGCTTTTGTACATGAATAGGAAAGGATCATCATTTCAGCTTATCTTTTCCTTCAGATAGCAAAATGTCTTGGGATGGTCCTGGAAAGAATTAAGTGTGCACTAGGCTGTTCCTGATTCATTTAACCTTAACGGAAAAACTCTCAGCAATCAGTCTGAAAATTGCTCTGTTGTTGTTATTTTCTTCTGTCTCTATCCCCTCAGCTGGAAAGATGCCATTTTCTCCTAGCTCTGATGGGTTCTCATTTAAAACATTCAATACAAATCCCTAGCAATTAGTAGGTAATACTCCTGACAGTTATCATTCACTTTCACTGAAGGAACACCAACTGTGTACCAACCTGCATCAATCAACAAACCTCCCAACAGCCATAATGTCAGCTTTTATCTAAACATGTATTTAAAAAAAAAAAAAAACACTTTCCCTGAGCCTTTAAAAGAAGAGTAGGATCAGCTAAAGTGTATATATTCAAATAGCATGCAGAAGTATAATATCCCTTGATATGCATCCATTCTCTGAGAAATTGGAAGTCATTTATATAAATCCTTTCTTTTCTTTTCTTTTTAGGTTTTGTGTGCATGTAAAGGTTAGGTTAGGTAGTTAGTAAATGTTTATTTAGTCTAGTAGGTGTAGTGTTATAATTATGTGTTTCCGTGTTTTATTCTCCCATGTATGTTGTTTTATATAGACCATTTCTGCACTACACTGTTATAGTGCTATTTTCCACTTTCAACATCCTGTGGAATTCTGGGGTTTGTAGTTTACTGAGGCCAAGGAGCTCTCTGGTGGAGAATTCTAAATACCCCTCCCTAAAGTACAAATCCCAGGATTCCATAGGAAGTTGAAAGTGGAATAATAGCACGATAGTGTAGTGCAGAAATGGCCATACTCTAAAAGTGTAGTTGAGTAAAAGATATTATTTTTTAAAAAAGGATAGGATCAAAATTTGAAATTGAATGGACCATTGGTTAACCTATAGCCAAAACAGCCACAAAAATATACCATGAGGAATAACAGAAAGTAATGTCTAAGCATATTGGACTGTATGTTGGACATTTAATCCTAGCTCTTCTTCTATAGGAAATTAATGACCTAAGCAGGAGGGTTTTTATTTTTTTGAGGTTTTATGTAGTTGTTTATTTTTTTTAAAAAAAAAAATCTGAGCATACTAACTGGCAAGAAAAATATATACATGGCGGGGGGGAGTCCAGTTCGGTCTTAGAACTTTAGCTTTTAAAGGAATCTTATGGCGTTAGTATTCAAAGGTATTTTTAAAAATAGCCTGGAGATGAGCTTGTTGATAAAATTATAAGTAATGAAGTGCCCCAAGGAAGAATGTCAGAGAGAGCAGGAGATCTGGATGTGAAGGCCTAGCTCCCTAATTGTTATTATGCTTACAAGGACATTCTGTAAAAAGAAAAATGAGTGCCTTGCTCAACACCTGCTGTAAAAAAGGTACTCAGATTCTAGAGCTAGCTTAAATCATTTTTTTTTCCTGAAACAAACTGCCAAACAAGCCTTAGGCCATTTAATTTCCAAATACCAATAATTAAAATGAGTCACATCATCAGAGTTTGGCAGGGCTACAGCCTTCTTTTTCTCTTTTCATTTCCACATAAATTTCAGTGAAGGTCAGGGTTTGGAGGGACAGAGCAGAACCTGCCTGCTTTGTGCTCAGGGGAGGCTAAAATATGACTTGTTCACAGTGTCCCTCATAGTTCAGGACTTAATGGCCCTTGACGGGGAGAACCTAGAAGTTAATTTCACTCTGTGTCCCAAAAGCAGTCATTGTCAATGCAGTTTGTGCAGCCTGAAGAGTACTGTTTTCCTCACAATCTGGAGTGACCAATGAGTGATAGCCATGAACCCCACAATTGATTACATCTTTTTTATTAAAAGAAATATCTACCCTACCCTATTTTTCACCTTTACTTTGCTTTTCAGCAGTAATCTATACCTACACAAATACCATCTTCTCCTACTTTAATAATATATAGACCTCTTGGGAACAATCCTTATTAATGCATTGGTACAGTCTTTGTACAAGTGGTTACTTAGGAGCTTATCACAGGAATCAAAATAAACTGCAATTACTGCAGGATAATAGCATAGTTTTACTGGGACTTATCACATGAAGTCATTCCTCTTCTGTTATTCTCCTGGTGGGACACAATTTGGAAAGTATTTCTTTTACAAAGGAGGTCATTAGTGTGTGTGTGTGTGTGTGCATGTGTTTTAGTAAAAGAAACATTTTGAAACAGTCTCCAATGGAAGTGGGACAACATCATGTGATAAAGTCCCAGCTAAAGAAGCTATTATCCTGTTGTAATTGTCTCATGTGAAAAGCTCTGTAATCCATCTCTTAGTTTGGCAACAATCATTCATCATACAAATCCTATTAGAAACTTTAACCAGAAATTAAACATTTCCCCCACATTGGCCAATCTCATAAATTACTGGGGTGCTTCCAGATGGAGAGCTCCAAGTATTACGGTTCTATTAGAATTTCCATCTTTAATGGATTTGTGTAGTAAGAAAAAAAAAGATGCAAGAAACAATAAGAAAATTTAAGATAGTTACCAATGGAAGACAGCACTTGCTGATCCACTACAAATGTTGTATTTGGCACAAGGTGATTGCACAACAAAAGTCTAGGAATTCCCAGTACAGAGTATTATTTTACTTTTCATTAGTTGTTGTTAAATGGCTCCAGCAAGATGGCAGGTGCAAGCCTAATTTCATATTAAGGATGTACTATAAACCACTGAAAGCTTACAGAATTTTCAGTATTTGTCTCAGCAAGAGCTGAAACAGCTAGGTGGAACATAAGGTTTAATTTGGAGTTGGGATGTTGGCAAGTAAATTCCTCATTAAAAAGATACTCACTTTCCTCATAAAATTCCCCACAATGTCTGGACAGAATTTGCATGAGACATACTCTGTTATGCAATCCCAATGGCAGGAAAGGTTAATCTTGCAGAACGTATGTTTCGTTTCTTTCAGTGTTTCATCTTTCTGTGGAAAGGGAGCCAACATAGAATTCTGAAGGACTTGCCTAATTTTTTGGTGGTTTTGTTGGTGATCATCAACTATGTATTTTGCTTTTTGTTTTTCAAAGACAACCTGAGCTATTTCAGCTGTTATGGAAAAGCAGTTTGGAGGGATGTTCCTGCATGTCATGGATTCAGCTAGATGGTCATTGTGGCCCTTTTCAGCTCTATGATTCTTTGACAACTTCAGGGTTATTTGTTAGAAGATTGGGCAAAAAGTATGAGTTGGCCTGACAGTCTTCGTTATAATGTTTGTATCATAGTAGGGGCTATGAGAAGCCTGCTTGTAGATAAAAATATGTAAAAATTTCTCCCAAAGGCTGTTGATGATATCAGGCTCAAACATGAATGCTTATACTTGATTTCTTCCATGATGAATAACATATCTTTGTTCTTTTTGCCAGTGCTTTCAATTAGCCTTCTAACCCAAAGCTAAACATTTTTTTCAGTTTGTTATTGAAGATATGATGATGACGGTTCCAACTGTTTTCAAAACATAATTCATACTTGCATTCCGATATGTTACTTTCATATGTTAATATTACAAAATTGCTTGTTAATAATACTAACAATGAAAAAATGGTTTTCCCATTTTCAAGGCTATCCTCAACATAATTCAACAACTGTTTATTGCTCACATTAACTTATTTTTGAAAGTGCAAGGTGGTGATAAATCTAAAAACATATACATTGTACATTTAACACCATTGTTTTTCTCTCCTACCTGGGACTTTAATTCAATTAGCTTGCCCCTAGTACTGAAGAAGGTTGTGCTCTATCTGGAACTTTATTATACCCATAGATAACCAGAAGACTCTCGTTCTCCATGTAACAGTCATCTTCTTATCTTCTCTATCTTATTATCGTCTCAGTCTCTCTCTTGTCATACAATTTAATTTCATCATCTAGATACAGGCATATATTTCGTGACTGGTATCAATCTTTGGAAAATATGCAACCTAATATATTTGAGTTTTGGAAGCTTCTTATGAAAAAAAACAGGCACAGATATATGTTCTTTGCTTTCTCAAGGAATGCCCTTTGAGCCCATAGAGAAGATAGCAAAGCCACTGTATATTGTATACACTTTTTTTCCTGTATTGGAAAAAATGAATATCCTTTCAGAAGTAGGCTCTTTTGGGAAATCTAAGAACCCTCAGGCTCCCCTTGATAAAAGTTTATTATTTCTTTATTTAAGACATACATATAACCCTCACACAAAAGAAGATCATGTCTAACTGAATGCATGGTATATGAAATGCCCCACCTTGGATCATTACGGTTCCCCCATTACAGTTGCCACAGAGGTGTGTGAAAAAAGACCCCGAAAAAAATTCAGCAGGGGACATGAAAAAGCCAAACCCTTCATGCTACAGTCTACCGCGTGACTAGTGTTTTACGAGGGCCCTAGACAGAGCACATAGGCCAGTTTGCAGTTTCAATTAAAACTAGTGAATATTGAGAGACAAATACAAATGTAAAAGAACAAAGGGGGGAAAAATAAGCACAAAAGAAGTATAACAGAATAAACATCACAGAATAAACACTGAATAAACAACACAGAATAAACAACACAGGAATATCTCCAGTGCTTTAACAAGTATTTAAAAAGTAGTTTGAAGGGTTGGGAGAATATAAATGATTTTGAGTTGCACTAAAAAAAAACTTAATAGCTATGAGTGTGTGCCTTTGGAAAAGAAATTCCGTAATTGGGGCAGCACGGCTGAGAAAGCTTTCTTCTGCACCATTATTTGTCCTCTTTTTTTATTCTCTGTTGGTGGCAAGTAAATCAGAAAAGGCCTTTGTAGAAAACTTTACTAACATCTGGGCAGTTTGCTTTAGGAGTAGTTCCTTACAGACAGGTAAACAATTCCTTTTAAAAAAAAATAGAAGAGACTACTTCCCAGAGGTTTTGAGCTTGTGCCAGCCACTTTTTACTTCCAGTACTGACTGCTGCAACCACATTTCACACACCCGAGAATCATGAGGCCCTCCAGATGTTGCTGTACTACAACTCCCAGCATTCCTCAGTAGTGCTGGTTTGAACTGCTGGGAATTGCAGTTCAACAGCATGTAGAGGACCACATGAATCCCTTCCCTGCCCTAGAACAAGTGCATGTATCCCAAGGAACATGGCATGCAAATACCTAACAAGAAATACAAAGTGTGTTGGATCACATAAGAACCAGAGGAAATCATTATGTAGAAGTACTGACCAATCTGTCTAAAAACATGAAGCTAAGTGAAGTGGAGGAAAGGACTTTTAAAATATCGTCCAAACAATTATTTCCTTTTGCCCAGGGACAAGGTTTGGATTGATACAACAATGAGAATGAGATAATTATACAGCCTCTCAACCTTGAAAGGTATTAGAATACTTCTTTCTTGATACATGTTACCCTAGTAACTAATAGCAGCTGGCCTTGTGAGTACTAGTGATAAGAGAGGCTGAAAGCAGTATAGATTCTCCAAGTGAAAGTCAGTTGTTGTTTCTGGTTATTTTTAAAGCATGCTTTTGTTATGCAGAGCAATAGAAGTTCTGAGGCTCTAGCATGTCAATTTCAATAGTGATGATGGCTGAGATCCTACATTGCCCACATAGTTATGACTGTGTAAATAATTAACATGTCCTAATCCCCACCCCACCCCTCACCTACATTAAGAGCTGGCAGCAACACCAAACAATGAGTTCAGTTCTGCTGGTAATCAAGATGCAATAGCAGGATGCTTCCAGTCCCCTCCTGATGGCAGTCTGCTGTGATAAAGAATTGCAACAGGGGTCACGGTATTGATCGTCACAGCCTCACTCACTGGCAGAAGCAGGATGAAAACATAATTTTGCTGCACCCTGACCTCCAACAGAACAGAACTCCATTGCTCAGAACAGCTCCCTGAAACTTAAAATGGGATCCAGGGGCCATTTATGATTGTGGCAATAGTGCTACAATTATGAATGCACAGTATAACTGAATACAGAGGAGTTACAAATCCATAACTGTAAATTACAAATCTGTAACTGTAACACAGGATGCTAGCTGGTGTTTTTTTTTAATGGCAGCTGGTGGCATCCATGTCAGTGGGCTGCGTGAATCTGCTCCAGGTCTTAGTCCAACAAAGGAGCTATCCAAGGTGCCGGATTTATTTTGGAGACAGAGTTCAATACTTTGGACAGCTCCTTTGAAGGTTGCACTGGGACCTGGAATGGGTTCACTGTACCACTAACATGAAAGGCTGCAGTTCCACTGTTGGTGGTAATCACTTGTTAGCTGAAAGGAGCCTAGCAAATTGCATTATACCAAGTGAGACTGTTGAGTCACATAATCCTGTATTGGCTGCACATGCTGATAGAACCTCTCTAGGATTTCAGAAAGATGTCTTTCATTGTTCTATCTGCAGATGCCACATTGATTCTGGGACCAGGCATCTGCTACGCATCTCAGCTATAGCCCTTTGCACTGAGACAACAGGTACAGTTCCTCTCCAACCTTTGCTTAAAGAATAAATGATTCAATTATGGAAAATATTTATTTTGATGAACATCACTTCACAACTAAAATTACATTAACATGATCAATTTGGCATTGTGTGAATGCTTCATTCTGATACTGCAAATCAACTCAGGGCCCTTTCACACTACGCAATTATATCACTATGATTCTTCTTTTAACTGCCATGGTGACACACTATGGAATCCTGGGTTTTATAGTCTGGTGAGGCAGTAGAGTTCTCTGGCTGAGAATTTTAGATGCCCCTCCCTAAATTGGAAATCCAAGGATTCCATAGGATGGACCCACAGCAGTTAAAGCAAATCATAATGCTATAACTGTGTAGTGTTGATCTAGGTATGAATTAGAAATAATAAAGTAGAAATAAAGTAAAAGCTGGTGACCCCGGAGGGGTGGACCAAGACATGCCTGCGATCTTTGCCTGTGATCTTTGTGTATGCTGTGAACTTTGTCTATAAAAGAGCTGTGAAACTTGAATTCAGGGCTTTTGGTCTTTTGGAGACATCCAGCCAAAAGCCCACGTGTAATAAATTACTCTTTTTCTTGCTCTGTGGTCTCCGTGTTCTCTGGGCTCCTGCAACAGTGTAAAAGAGCCCTCAGATGCATCCTAGCCTTTCAGAGAATTAAGCTTCAGTGCAGCCACAACGCAACTTTCATCATAGATAGCCTAAAGGACAATTAAAATGTTAAAGTGGTACAATCATATAAAAAGTTTTGTCCTTCTTCACCTATTATCATTATATCCATCATGCCCGATTTTGTAGCTGAAGCAAGCCCTTTTACAGATAAAGACCCTGACATGGTGACAACTTCTGTGGTTTTCTTAATGAAATTTGCTTCTACCCCAAAGGCCATACACATCTGTTAGGAAAAAACATATGACTGCATGTATCATCCCCCCTCCCCACCAAACATACATGCATCTATTAGGATTAGGGTGGTTTTCCCTGAGAAACTGTAGGTAGGCATAGGGACGGGGGTGAGGGAGGCGGTGCACCCTGGGTGGTACTTTTTTGGGGGTGATGCCTCTCCTTACCTGCCCCCATGCACCATCACTCCTCCCCTGGATGCTATAGCCCCACCCACATGTGCCGTAGCATTTCCCAAGCACATTGTAGCCCCTCTCACACACCTCTACCCCACCCCTACCCCACTTGGGCCAAGCTGTGTCACTGGGAAGCCCTACTGTCCCCTCACTTCTGTTCTGTTCTTTAAAAGTATTAAGGCACTGAAGAGGCATTCATGCATCCACTTTTCCAGTTTAGCTCCCAGACAAAGAAATAGGCATGATTTCTGCAATTTCTGCAAACTATCCAGCTTTACAATTTGGATCTGGCTTAACTGATGAAATCACTACAGATACAATCAGTTCACTATTCATACCAAAAAGCAGTATCTTAAATCAATCAAAAGAAAACAGTGGCCCAACTTAACATGTGTCACTCAGCAGAGCATTCTACTGAGAAAATTCTACCACAGAAAAAAATAGAGTCCCAAGCTCACATCTGTAAAGCCTGCACCATTGTAAAGGGTAGAGAATGTCCCATGAAAGGAGATGCTCCATAAAGGCTGCAAGCCCAAAACCATCAAGGATTGGTGCAAGGTATATACTTCATATGGTTTAAATTTGCATTCCTGTGCCTGCATATGCATCATGGCCAATCTCTCATATGGCAAAATCATGCAGTGTGATTATTTTTTTTTCAAGTCCCCATCTCCCTTCATCGGGAAATGATTCTCATATAAGGAAAAGTAAAATGAAAGTTCACAAAAAGATAGTGTGCATCCCTTTATGACTGTGATGAGTGTTGTACACACACACACACACACACACACAGGTTATGTCACAGTATTCATATGATGGACATAAAGATACAAATTTCTCCTTCAGATCCATTAACATTACTTCAGAGAGCCAGCTTGGTGTAATGGTCTGAATGTTGGACAAGGATCCTAGGAGACCAGAGTTTGAATCTCCATGAAAACTCACTGGATGACCTTGGGCAAGCCACATTCTCTCAGCCTCAGAAGAAGACTATAGCAAAACACCTCTGAATAAATCTTGCCAGGAAAACTCTATGAGAGGGTTGCCAAAAGTTGGAGCTGAGCTGAAGGTACGTAATAATACATTCATACATACATACAGAGAGAGATTATTTCAGGATACAAAAATCATTTCAGAGCTTTCAGCCTTTTTCTTCTCTTCTACTGTTTTTTTCACTGAATATGCAAATATGCTGCTTTAGATGAACTGCATTACATATTTTGAACATAGGGCCATGGCTACAAAACTCCCATGGCCCCTGGAACACTGCATTTATATTGGCTTTAGAATGAGATTTGTTTTATTTTAAGCTTTGAGTCTGACCTTGTTCACCTAGATGCCACAGAAAACAGTCCCATTATTTTTGCACACTGCCAAATATGTCAAGGCCATGTTTAATCAATGGAAAATACTAACAGCCTTAGAACTAAGTCTTCTTTCAAGAAAGATTACATTTTTCTATTATGTTGTTATTTGGCTACTTCTACATTTTAGCTTTCAGCTCTGTATAAGATCTCTTTTTTTCCTTTTGATTTTCCTGTCAGACTGTAACTTCTGCTTTAAGGGAAGAATAATCTACTTTTTTCTTTTATTACACATCATTCTTGCATTCAAAATCATTGCAGCTTTAACATATAACATTTTAATTCAGAGAGTTTGTGCCCAATTCCACTTCAGTCACCCAAGCTATTGAAGAAAAACATGTTCTGGATAACACAGTCAACATTTAGTCCCATGCATGTCTTGATCTCAATTTTACACATTCTGTGATCATTTTTTGAGTGGAAAACACATACTAAACATGGATTCATTTATCAAATTTCTAATTGTGGTAGGAAACGATCTTCCTTCCATATTAGGCCCTGCAACCATAATTAAATGTTAAACAGAGTTGGCAATAAAAAAAAGCAACTAGCTTTGTTTTCTATCACAATTCCTGAAAACTATTTTAAAGTGATTCTTTGTTCATTTTTAATATATTCTCCTCTAATTTATTAAGAGTTCTGTGATTAACTGTGCATAATTAAAACCAAAGGGCACAATATGAATGACACTGGGTTAATATCACCATAACCTTTATATTCCCTAGATTTAAAAACAGAGATAGGCAGAATGTAGCCTGCAATGGTAGAATATTGGTCTTTTTCCAATGCATCACATAATATATGCTCATTGTTGAACTTCTTGTACAGGATGTTGAGCTAGGTGGATCTTAGGCCCCTTCTACAACAGCAATGGGAGTTCTGCTGCCTTCCAAGTGTTGCTGTACAGTAAGTCCCAGCAGCCTATGTTGAGGAATGCTTGAAAGTGAAGTTCAACAACATCAGAAGGGCTACACAATTCCCACTCCTCTCTTACACGCCTTTCAACATTTGACAGATAAGAATCAAGACAGGTAAGGCCAAGCAATCTTATAGCATGGGAAAGATGTGGCAAAAGTTACTAACAAGGAAGAACATACAAGGTAAGAGATGCTATGCCAGTTTGCTTTTGCCTCTTGTCTAGCAAGAAGGACAAGATTCTACCAACTCTTCTCTTGAGCTGTTCAGTGCAAACTGTTTTTGCATTTGAACTCAGTGTGCACCAGTGAAAATAAGCTGAGAACAAAAAGAAGAGAGTGGCAGGATGGGAAAGAAGCTGGGACATTTTAAAAGCAGCCAAAGGAATGGCATGACAGAGGATTAATTGGGACTGTCTTTGTCAAATTGGGGACAATTGGAAAATATGGTCTCATAATATTCTTTTTTAGGTTCCTAAATCAGAGTACCTACTAAGGATTACGTAATATGGCTGTGTTGTCCCTTCTTTTTTGAACAAATCCTAAGTTATGCTTTCTTGCCTTAAAAATGTAAAACATTTTGTACAGCATAAGGGAGATGATGATGATGATGATACCACACCACAAGTATATCATTGCTTGAGTTATGGTGATGAAAACCTCAGGACTTAATCTGACCAAATGCAAATAATGGCTTATTAGAAGGTGATTATGCTTACAAGGAAGCAGCATAAATGGCAATGATGGCTGTAAGGAAATTTTCTTTGTTGGTGCTGAGTAATGGAAATTTCCAAGACAGAAGAGACATACTATGATCTGACCGAAATTCTAATGGTTCCTGCGTCACAGTGTTGAGGCCCTATGTGGATACAATCCTCTCACTGATTCTGACTGAAAATGTCTTATTGAGGTAAATCATACACAGGATGTGTCTGTGGCTGTTATTTGCCATGACTGCAGTACATAAGTCAAAGTTTAGATATAGACATCAATCCCGGTTCAGATTTTTAGTCAGCAGGAAAAAAACAAAACTACCAGAGTTAAATCTAGAAAGCTGACACGGTGTGAATCAACTTCTTCTAATCCAAGCAGAGCTCAAGCTACATATTTCCCTCAATACCCTGTTCATTGTCCACCACCCTTTCCTAATTTATTTTATCTTTTTAAATTAATTTTTTTAAAACAAATTTTTAAAAAATCTCCATTTTTAGTGTATTTAATTGATCTGGGGAAATTAGGAAGAAGTATTCTTCCAGTCTCCCATAGTGGAATCAAACTTCTTACATTTCACTTAGCCTCAGCTCTGGTCCACATTTCAAATAACAGCCGAGACAGGACACAACTTATTTCATTACTACTGACAACTCAAGTTCTCAGGAAGAGACCTCTACCTATCTGCAGATGTTTTTAATTGTGGATAATGCACTATAGTCAGCTACACCTTACCATTGCACTTTGAGAGAACAGATATTAAAAACTTGTGCTGGTAGGGCTTTTTAACCTCTTTGGAGATGGTTATAAACATTTTCTTTCTTTCCTTTTTTTCTGAAGTAGTTTATCTGTTAGCCACAGGCACTTTTTATTTCTTCAAAAGAAGTAATAGTGTAAATTACAGAGGAAAAAAAACACTTCTCAGTCCTTCTTTGCCAGCCTCTACTGATATGTAAGAAAGAAATCTATATTCCTGGGGAGCAGCAGGTGGGGGTGTCCCTCCTACAAATTGTTCATAATGGTGGGGAAGAGGAGGAGAAACAAGAATATGTTTGGAATTTGGGTATGTTACTGTGAGATATTTAGAAACCTAATGCAGCTACTTTTGTTTCTTGTCATGAGCCCTTTTTCTGGAAGGAAGGAAGGAAGGAAGGAAGGAAGGAAGGAAGGAAGGAAAAATTCTTAGAGATTCAGAATCTGCTACTGATTTTGGAAATATTCCAGTTTTGGGAGTATGTGGATCAAAAGCTTGTTGCTACCAGGTATTCAGAAGAAATAAATAAAAATAGCGTTTTATAAATTGGTGGAGAGGGGAGAGCAATCTTGATTACACATAAAGGGCTGGGCACAGCAGAAAGTACATTTTGTCTTTATCTAAGTATATACTTTGCCTCCCACCTGCCTTACTCAGTTACATGGCAATCAGAGTGAAAGATAGAACAAATATACTATCACAAAGAAAAGAACATACGTCTATGAGACCATAACAGTGCAGCATGACCCACAGCATCTTATCTCCTAAAAAATGCATCTCCCTCATGCAGTTGAGATCATAGGCATTTTCAACACCTTTCAGAATATACACAGATCTGTTGGTCTTTGACTTGATGTGCTTCACTGAAGGAGATTTCACAAAACAGAAAGGCAATCAAATATGTTTAAGAGGCAAGACTATCTTTTCCTGTTGCTTGATTTCCTTTTGTATGGTAGAAAACTCAATTTAGAATGTCCACCAGATTTGTTAACACTATGTTAACAAATGATGTGATATTGCAGAACAGACCTTCAGCTTCTGAGCTAAAGTACTCGTTGAAGTACTACATGTTCATTTTGTACAAATAAAGCAGGTTGGTAAGCTTTGACATCAGACCATGCTTTTCTAAGAAGACAGGCCAGAGATATGGTTTGGGGAATGATTCATTATCTATGATGCTGTGCTCTAGTCAGTCTGAACTTCTGGAAAGCCTCTTAAATGGCAAACTATGAAATATATCTATAGACCCAAAGAGGGGGACACCAAGTTTCAAGGATGAAACAAATATAAAGGAATGTAAAATGTTAATCTCTGGGATGAGGCAAGATGCAGGTAGGATAACTTCAGTATAAAAGTGTAAATAGGTACAGCTATGTTCCCCTGCCTATAACTTACCCACTGCAACAACCTTCCCTCCAAGCCACCAGCATCACCACCAGACCATCACTTCTCCATTTGACACCACTCTCACATTCCTACTGTTTCAATCAACTTTGAGGCACTGGCTACCATTGTCATGTAGATCATCCCTTGGG
The DNA here is from genome assembly GCA_948472985.1 of Iguana delicatissima. Taxonomy (NCBI): domain Eukaryota; kingdom Metazoa; phylum Chordata; class Lepidosauria; order Squamata; family Iguanidae; genus Iguana; species Iguana delicatissima. The sequence goes on from CAOKZL010000119.1 coordinate 408,699, forward strand.
ACTGGGATTTTCTTCTTCCCCAATAGGTTCTGATAGGGACTTAAAGTACAGAATAAAACTGATTGTCAGACAAAAACCAAGACGATGGGGAACCACACCAAGGATGGATAATGAAAGTCGGGGGGAGGGGAATTGTAGTTTAGGGGTTACCTGTTCACCATGCAAGGTGAGACTACCAGGGATTTGTACCAGTTGTAGCCAACCCAAGCTCTTTGTTGCCTGAAGATGTCTTTTATGCCCAAGCATACACTATGCTGGGAAGTTGGCCACAAATATTAAGGGGTTTTATGTGATTTATATTTCTTGGTAGACATCTTGGTGTTGGGTGTGGGATAGGATATGTGAACTAAGCATTTATTCATATGTATTTGAGACCTGTAAATACTACCGGCAGCAGAGGTTCCTGCTGTCTCTAGGATCAATGATCCTGATTATTTTGGTGATTGTATGCTTCTTTTCTCCCATTTATCCACAATAAATTCTGGGACTCATTCTTGAGAGGGCATATCACATTGTTGTTGTTGTTGTTGTTGTTGTTGTTAACTGCTGTCAGGTCAACCTCAACCTATAGCAACCCTATGGATGCGAGACCTCCCAGCCACTCTATCATAAATTGCCCAGCTCAGGTCTCGCAGATTGATGGACATGTCTTCCTTGCTCGAGTCTATCCATTTATGATGTGGTCTTTTTCTGTTCCTACTGCCTTCTACCTTGCCAAGCATTATTGTTTTTTATCTAGGGCATCTTATGATATGGCTAAAATACAACAGCCTCAGTTTAGTAATCTTGACTTCTAGAGAGAGATCAGATTTGATTTGCTCCAGGACCCATTTGATTGTCTTTTTAGCACTCCAAAGCATCCATAGAACTCTTCTCCAGCATCACATTTCAAATGAGTTTTTTTCCAATTAGCTTTCCTCACTGTCCAGCTTTCACAACCATACACAGAAATGGAAAATATGATGGCATGGACAATCCTAACTTTAGTATTCAATGATATATCTTTATACTTCAGGATCTTGTCTAGTTTCTTCATAGCTGCCCTTCCAAGTCCTAGTCTTCTTCTGGTATCTTTACTACAGTCTCCATTCTGATTAATGACTGAGATAAGGTATAGAAAATCTTAAACTATTTCAATGTCTTCATTGTCTACTCTAAGGTTATGTAAATCGTCTGTTCCACTGTAAACCTGCCTTTGCACTTTTTGCCTTGCCTTTCTTCAGTAATTGTTCCAAATGTTGCTGCTTTCTGCTAGTAGTATGGTATCATCTGTTGATTTCCTTCTTCCAATTTTCATACCTCCTACTTCTGAATCTAATCGTATGACATGTTCAACTTACAAGCTGAACAGATAAGATGATAAAGTGCAGGATGACGTGATCCCTTGCCAATTGGAAACTGTTCTATTTCTCTGTATTCTGTCCTAACAATAGTCTGTTGTCCTGCATACAGGTTACACATCAGGAAATCAAGTGTCGTGGCACACTCATTTCTTTAAGAATGATCCACAGTTTTTCATTATCTACACAATCAAAAGCTTTGCTATAGTCTACAAAGCACAAGCTGATTTTCTTTTGAAATTTTTTGGTGTGGTCCTTTATCTAACACAGTGGTTCTCAACCTGTGGGTCCCCAGATGTTTGTAGACTTCAGCTCCCAGAAGCCCCAGCCACTATGGTCAATGCTCAGGGCTTCTGGGAGCTGAAGTCCAAAAACATCTGGGGACCCACAGGTTGAGAACCACTGATCTAACATATGTTTGCAATATGATACCAAGTGCCTCTTCCTTTCCTGAACCTAGCTTGGACATCTGACATTTCTTCTTCATATATGGTAAAAGTCTTTATTGTGGCATTTTAAGGATCACTTGCTTGCATGGAAAATTAATGCAATGGTCCTTTGGTTACTGCAATCCATGGTGTCCCCTTTCTTAGGGACTGGAACATATATATATTGAGTGTTTCAAATCTCTGAGCCATCTTTTTGTTTTCCATGTTTGTTGACAGGTTTTGATTAGAACTAGAGTAGATTCTGTCTCTGTAGACTGAAGCAACTCTATTGGTATGCCATCTGTTCCTGGTGATTTATTTCTCCAAAGTGCTCTATGCAGAATTCACTTCCCTTTCTAAAATTGAAGGTTCATCCTCATATGGTTCTTCTTTGAATGCATCTGTCAACATTTCATCTCTTTTATATAGTTCTTCAGTGTATTGTTTCCATCATCTTTTTAATTCTACTTGCTCATGTAATGTGTTCCTCTGTGGTTATAGAGCATCCCCGTTCTTGGTTTAAATTTCCATTTGATTTCTCAGATCTTGTACAAAAGGTTTATTGTTCTTTTTTTGTTGTTGTAATCTTCTATTTCCTTGCATTGATTATTATAGTAGTTCTCCTTGTTCCTGCACACAAGTCATGGAATGCACAAGTTGCATTCAGGGTTCTGATTCTGTCACCTTTTACTTTTGTTTCTCATCTATCCTTAACTGCTGGAAGAGTTTCATCTGTCATCCACTGAGGCTTTTCTTTCTTTTTAACTACAGATGGTGTCTTTTTGCATTCCTTTCTGACAATGTCCCTGGCTTCAGTCCAGAGTTCTGGCTCCTGGTTAGTAGTTCATGGTCTATGCCACAATCTGTTTTTGTAGAGAGGATGGAGCTTCTTCATTTTCTGTTTCCAATTATATAGACCATTTGAATTCTATATTGACCGTCATGTGATATCTATGTACAGAGTCATCTCTCTGGTTGCTTGAAGAATGTGTTTGAGATTAATAAACTGTTGGTCTCAGAAAATTCAGTCAATAATAAGTCTCCTGCTTCATTTCTTGATCCTAGACCAAAATTCTTTATAGTCTTTGATTCTGCTCTACTGTTGCATTCCAACTGCATATGATTAACAATAAGTTTTCCTTGGTGTATGATCAGTTTCTTCCTGGACTCCTTCATAGAATCTTTCCATTTCTTCTTCTCCTTCTCTGTCATTGGAACATATTCTTGGATTATGGTTATATTGATGGGTTTTCCCTGAAGTCTCATTGCCATGATTTGGTAATACTTTGCATTGTATACTTTGATTTTTGCTACATCTGTCCTCACTATAAATGCTATCCCATTTCTTCTTTGATTTTCATTTCCTGAGTAAAACACTGTGTAATTATCTGGCTCAAAATTATCTGACCCATTCTTGTCCACTTTAGCTCACTTACCCCAAGCATTGCAGTGTTTGTATGTTCCATTTCTTGTTTTACTATGTCTATCCCCTGGATTCATGCTCCTCACATTCCATGATCCTATAATATGTGTTATGCAACTTTTGATTTTCCATCATCCTATACCATGTGTTATGCAGCTTTTGACTTTTGCCTCTGAGTATGTCAACAGATGAACATCCTTTTGGCTTAAGTCCAGTTGTGTCATTGTGTCACACAGCAACTTGTAATTGTCCTCTGTTCTTCCCCAGTAGCTTGCTGAGTGCCTTCCAACCTGGGAGTCTCATCTTCTGACACTATCTTTTCTTTCATTTTTGATTGTTTTAGAACAGTATTTTCATGATAAAAGACACCCAAAAGGGTTTTTCTGTGCCTTCTCCTGCACAATACCAACAAGTATCAACTGCCGTTGTTTCTTATGAGACCCTCCGTCAGCATCACCCCCCACTAATGCTGCTGCCCAGTAGCTGTTTGGCACGTTTAGTCTGGTTCCTCAGCAAAACCTTGTCTGACATGAAAGACTCTACGAGCAACACAGGTGCCATCAGCATAGCCTCTTATCTCATAAGAGCACAAAATCACACCACCATAGGAAAGTAGTGTCATTGGTGAGGCATATCACATAAGGAAGCACAAATCTCTGCGTTGTATAACATCCAAGTTCTGCTGCACAAACATACTATTTCTGTTTTATAGAAGTACTTTGGCCAACTTAATGTTTAGAATATTGCTTCTTCTGACACAAAGCTATTTCTGAGTGGCACCAGCAAATCTCACAATAGGTACAAAAATATAGGAAAATACATTTCTTCAAGAATAATCTAAATGTAGCTTCACTTTTAATCTTCATGGCAATGGGTGATCTAAACCTAGAGATCTCACTGGCCTTTTTCACACCCTACCTTATCCCAGTGGCATCCTGTGGAGATCCTGACAGTGGCTCTGCCTCAAGAGAGTGTGATGGGAGCACTCCCCTCCACACCGGCTGCCTCTGTGATCCAGAAAGTGTGATGGCCCTGCCTCTTCCTGCCACAGCACAGCCAGGTAGCTTCCCAGGCTGTGCTGGGTCAGGAAGTGCAGCCACTGCACTTCTGGACCCTCCACATACCAGGTAAGTACAGGATGGTGGTGCAATCATCGGTAATTGACAGGGAAAACCCATCAATGATTTACTCTGTGATTGTGCCCCCTGGGGACAAGAGAAGGACAGGACTGTGACAACATCATGCATAACTGTCATTGCAGTCCCAATCTTCTCCTGTCTCCATTGTGGGAAACAGCCATAGGCCATTTCCACACGAGGCAAGGAAATTGCCCTGTGACGCTACTCATGGGACTTTTGGGCTCTCCGGTCTGGTCCATGCTTCTCCGGAGCAGTCCGTGGCCGCCGCTCCGCACTGCTCCAGGAACGAAAATGGTGGCTTCCAGCTGGTCAAGGGTCTTGACCAACCACTAAAACTCGCCAGCCTAAAGCCCGCCCCCAGCAGATCGCAGGCTCGCACCAATGCGAGCCTATGTATCTGCATATGGGGGCAGGCTCACAGTGGTGCGCTCCGTGCTTTTGAAAGGCCTGTTTTTAGCGGTCTTTCAAAAGCATGCTGGACGGCCACTTGGGGTTGTTTGCAAGCAGGATGGACTGCGGATCTACGTTCAGTAGGTCCAACCCAGTCCGGTCCCAGGTGCAGACGTCCTCCCTGGAGGACGCTCTACCCCGTTTAAAAAACCCTGTGTGGAAATGGCCATAGTCCATTGTGGGAAAGAGCCATATTCCTAATTTTATATATATGTATGTATGTATATATGTGTGTGTGCATATATGTACACACACACACACAAATCTCACTCAGGTCCTGGTACTAAGGTTAGTTTGTCAAGGAAACTGCAGACAGAAATGGTAAGGGCAAAGAAAGCAATAGATGTCTGAATGTTTAGGAGGAGATACTTACCATACTTGAGCCAGCATGGCTTTTAAAAGCAATTTCATATAACTTGAGGCAACAGATAATTCAAGGATGGGGAAACAAATATAAATTGGACCAACAGTTCAAAAGTTTAAAGCAAAAATTCAAAACAATGTGTCCTTGATCAACAAGTTCATGGTACAAATTGTTGACATCTTTTCATACCTTAAACAAAAACAATATTCAAGAATATTGCAATTCAGACACCTTTCTCAAGCGTAGCCCTGTTCTGGCATGCACTTCAAATGAAAACTCAAGCCAGCTTAATAATCTTTGATGCTATGAATTTGTCTCACAGAATGTTTAAAAGTGCACTTGATATGCCTACAGGAGATGATATACATAATTTCAATAAGCTGGTGATACCTGGGAGTTCAAATTGGAAGGTAATTCACTCCTGCAAGCTCTCACTCTACAATAAACTGCTAATAAGTCAGGCACAAAAGAATTTGTAATTCAAATTAAAAGCTTGCTGCAAGTAAAAGACACAAATTGTTGCTGCAGAAACCTGAAGGTTGATGGTTTAAACTGTAGCATGCCAGCAACATTTGCCAGATGTGATATATGAGCAATATATCTCAAGTAAATTATGGAAGCATGCTTCCTTATTTCTGGGAGTAAAAGTATTTGCCTATTTTTCAGTGCTGCAGCATAGAGGCTTTTCAAATTAGGCCATCCCAAGATGGTAAGTAAAAACCCAAGGTTTCTACCTGTTGTATCTTGCCATAGTTCTTTCATTAACTATTGGACATGATAGCTGAATGGAACCTGCAGGAGCCATCGCAATATACCTGTGAATATTCATTGCTGGTGGCAGGATGAAGAGCAATTGCTTTAACCACTGGATGTGGATATGTTGTTGTTGCTGCTGCTGCTGCTGCTGCTGCTGCTGCTGCTGCTGTTGTGTCTCTTCGAGTTGTTTCTGACTTAAGGAGACCCTAAGGCAAATCTGTCACACAGTTTTCTGGGGCTGAGAGCATGTGATGTGCCCAAGGTAACCCAGTGGGTTTCCATGGACAAGCAGGGATGTATTCTAGGCATGTGGATTTCTAGTATATGAAACAGAATGTTCTTTGAAATGGAGCTGGAGTCTGATCTGACCACTATCACTTTACAAATTGTATTTATTCTAATATCATTTGCACACAAATAGAGCTTGATGACTTGTACAAAGAAGTAGTTTATATCTTATTAACTATTTTATATGTTAGAAATCATTTTTTAAAATCTTTTTTATTAACAAAAGATTGCAGAATTAGAACACTTTATATTTGTATTTCTATACATAGATATGTATATATATACTTACAACTTCAAACCAATATTATGCTCTCCCAAATTCAATACACTATTAAACCAAAAAATATACTAAATATCAAATTTTCATTTACAATATGGTTTCAATAATCTGAGATAAAATATAATTTTATATTAGAACATATTACCATAAACTAAAACAAATTATAATTTAAATACCTACCTAATAATCTTACCTTATTTCTACTTCTTATTTCGTACTCAGTTATAACTTATCTATCTCATGACCAACAAATTATATCATTCACTTATTAGCCCAATATTAACCTCTACCTCAAATCAGAGTTTTTTGAGTTTAACATATGATTCTTACCTCTCAAAGTTTTCATCCAAACAGTTTTTTCTCTTAAACTACATTATTTATGAGTGGTTCTGACTTAAATTTTAACTTCAGTCCTTTAAATTTAACCCATTCATAACTGTTTTCCCCTTTTAGATTCCCAAAGAGGGACTATTAGGTTCCATTCTTCATTAGAAATCATTAACAGCATTTTATGCTCCCTGTAAACCAAAAGTTCCTTCACACTACTGAATTACAGTACTGTGATTCCACTTGAACTGCCATGCCTCCATCCTATGGAATCCGGGGATTTGCCATACAGAGAAGCCAGAGAACTTAGATCTTAGATCAAAGCATGTTTTAAAAAGTGAAGTTTCAAAAAAACAAAAAAGCCTTCACCTGGTACCAAAATGACCACAATGTAGCTACCAGGAGAACTTTTTTGCAAAGAGGACATTCCATGACTAAGGCACTAACAATGAAAAAGTCCTCCAATCTCCACTTATCAATCAACTGCTGCTGCAATCAACAGAGGCCTATTCCCCTATCACTCAGGAAGTGGCTGACTGACATGGGCTTTTTCTGCACAGGCTTAAAGAAACGGTGCAGAGCATCCTCCAGAGAGGATGTCTATGCCTGGGAATGGACCGGGTCAGACCTACTTTGTATAGTTCCGCAACTCAGCCCGCTCCCGAATGACCCAAAGTGGTTGTTCAGCGTGCTTTTGAAAGACTGCTTAAAACAGGTCTTTCAAAAGCACAGAGCATGCCACTCCATGGCCGCGCTCCAGTGCAGATTTGCAGGCTCACACCAGTGCAAGCCTGCAGACCTGCCAGGGGCGGGCTTTAGGTTGGCGAGCTTCACTGGTTGGTGGAAAGCCTCCACCAACCGTAAGCTGCCATTTTCGTCCCCGGAGCAGTGTGGAGCGCGGCCATGCACTGCTCCAGACCAGCCTGGACCCACGGGTGGAACACAAAGGTCCGGTGAGAACTGGCACGGGGCGATTCCCTTGCCACGTGCGGAAAAGGCCATTCTCATTCCCCCTCATGTGAGCTATCTCTGCTGCAAGGGGGGATTGCAACAGAGATCCTGTTTCTACCTGCCACAATGGAGATCACTCATGCAAGGAGGTGGGAACATTAGTCAGCTGCTTCCTAAGTGATAGGAAACAGACCCCTCCCCATTGCTGCAGCTGCTGATCAGTAGGTGGGGATGAAGATATTGGGCCAAGATTCACTATGCAGCTACATAAGCACCATGGTTAAGTAGCAGTGTTGTGAACAGAGGATTCTGGCTGCCTATCCTCAGTAAGCCCTTTCCTTTGGCTGTATCATTTCATGAGGGATCCAGAGAAGGGCTTCTGAAGATGTGCCTTACTATTACCAGGACCTTATCAGGGCCTTAAAGCACTTTGAAATGAGTCAAAAATGAACTAGAAGCCATGTAGATCAGAAAGTGTGACCCTTGTATGATTGTATCAGCCAGTCAAAGTTGTTATCCTGAACATGTACAGCCCCATACAATCTTTCAGAAGACCAGACCAAAAAAATCCCAGAGGGTGGATTATATATATCTAGTCTGTGTGCCTTCAAATCATTTCTAGTTTATGATAATTCTAAGGCAAACATATCATGGGGTTTTCTTGGCAAGATTTGTTAGAGGGAGGCATGCCTTTGTCTTCTTGTGAGGCTGAGAGAGTTTGGCTTGCCTAAGATCACCTAGTGGGTTTCCATGGCTAAGCAGGGATTCAAACCCTGATCTCCAGAGTCATAGTCAAACGCTCAAGTCATTACCCCACGCTGGCTCTCTTCATGCATGATATATTCCTCTAAGTTGATAAAAGGATCTCTGCACTCTCAAAGCCAACTGTTCCTTCAGTAATAATGCTGCTTTCAAAGGTATCCAAATATTGATGTCTCCAAAACAGGTTGAACAACAGTGAATTGGGTAGAGATAAGACCTGTGTTATTTTAACTGGGTTTCTCTAAGACAGTGATTCTCAACCTGTGGGTCCCCAGATGTTTGTGGACTGCAGCTCCCAGAAGCCCCAGCCACTATGGTCAATGCTCAGGGCTTCTGGGAGCTGAAGTCCAAAAATCTTAGCAGCCTAATGGACAGAAATACCCTCCAGCTAGGAGGTATATATAATGCTATGGCTCTACTATCAGGCAGAATTTTCAGCAGTCATCTGAGTCCTAATGTTGGAGTTCAATCAACACATCCAGATGTCAGCTAAGAGTACAGCTGACTTTCCTCTTCTCTCCTTTTCTGCACAGGGAAGAAGGAGGAGGAAGAGGAGTGGTAAAACCATTCTCTGAACCAAAACTTGCAAGAATCTTCTGAGCTATCATTGCTGGACTCAGTTGGCTTCCACATGTCCTGTCTGAATATGGGGCACCTTCACATTCTGCTCTCCTTCCCAAAAGCAGGGTCCACTCCACATATTGAATCAGGAAATGCAGATTTTTTCAGTTCTTTTCAAAATGCCAACTGAACAAAATTCTCCCCTATCATCTACTATGATGACTGCTGGGCTGTTGGCCATGCCAGTTGGGGTGGAAGATGGGGGAAGATGTTGTTGAAAACATCTAAAGGGCACCAGCTATAGAAGGTGACTTTCAAAGCATCAATTTCTACTGAAGGAACAAGCACTCCAAACAATATAGACTGCCTGTCCATATGTGTTTATTAGCTCTAAAGATTGGAAAGGAATTGTAAATGATCAACAGCTAGCAAGTCACTACTGTATTTGCTGGTGTATAAGACACACTTCCTCCCCAAAACATACCCTCTGAAAATGAGATGTTTCTTATACACCAGCAAATACGGTAACGCTAAATACATAGGGAAGGACGAAGGAGCAAAACGAGTTCTCCTTGCCCAGGCAAACCAGGAAGGGAGGCGGTAGAGGAAGTCTGGTGTAGCTCTCCTTACCTTCCCATCCTTTCCTGTGCATTTTGACTCTGTTGGGAGTTCTCCCTGCCTCAGCAAAACAGGAAGGGAGGAAGTAGGGGAAGCCCAGTGCAGCACTCTTTTCATTCCCCTCCTTTCCTGTGCAATTTACCTCACCAAGAAACTAAAAAAATTTTCCTGAACAATACCCCTTGAAAAATGGGGCACATCTTATATGCCAGTGTGTCTAATACACTGGCAAATATGGTCATCCCAATCTGTTCTTGGTGTCTTCAGAGTGCAGAACATCTTATCTGCTTCTATAAGTCTAGTAAGACCAGTATCTAGCATAGCCAGCACCAAATTTATTTTTCTTTCACTCCTACTTTAATGTGCTTACATACAGGAAAGATCTTCACATTTTATACTAAGAACTGCACACAAAAAAAATTCTTTTAACTCAGCAAAGTTGCCCTATCTCCTTCATAATTAACATTCTGAAGAAAAAGTGCATTTGCCTGGTCTTGTCTGAAACTGTCTCTACAAGGACAGCCTATTTTTTTCAACAAATACATTATTGTCTACTACAGTCAGCCCTCAACGTTTGCAGGTTTGACTTTCACAGATTTGATTATTTGCAAATTTCTCCAGCCTCTGCCCTTCTTCCCACCTTAGGCACTTCTTTTCCTGGGGAATCTTCCCTGTTGGCAGCTCTGATCAGGCCACAGAGCCTTATAAAAACCTGCCTCTGGTCCTCCTTATCCTCACTAGCCACTGCCTGACCAGCTAAGGTTGGCTCATATCCCAATTTCTCAGCACTACAAACCCTCTCCTGATGCCCCCTACACCAAGGAAGGACATGGGCTAGAGAGAGGAAATATAGGGCCAACATACCAATCTATCCCCTTTCCCTCTCCTTTCCCTGAGCTGGTTTGGACTCTAGATGCCTATTCTCCCCACCATGCCTCAGCCTCTTCCCACAGACAAGCACACATACCTTTTGATATTTGCAATTTTTCCTGCACCCCTAACTCTAGCAAATGCAGAGGGCTGACTCTACTTCAGTGAGGCATGTGGTGTAAGGGACAGTGATAGATTCTTACCAGTAAGAGCTGGGGTGGGTTCATGTTTTCCCCTCAACCAGGATGTTCATTGGCTAGTTTGGGCAAATTTATCTTTCCCTCACTACATCACAAAGTTGGCAGATAGACCTAGGCTCATACATGGAATTCAGTGTTTGTTTGTTGTCATTGTTGTACCTTCAAGTCATTTACAATTTATGGTGACCCTAAGGCAAACTTATCATGGGGTTTTCTGGGGCTGAGAGTATGCGATGCACCCAAGGTCAGCCAGTGGGTTTCCATGGCCAAACAGAAATCAAACCCTGGTCTCCAGGGTTGTAGTCCACAACCAAACAACTACACCATGCTATAGGACCTAGCAATTCTTGCTTTCTATTTCTTTCTCATTGTTTTTGTTGTTATGTGCCTTGCAGTCATTTCCAACCCATTCCAACCTAAGGTGACTCTATCATGGGGTTTTCTTGGCAAGAATTGCTCAGAAGTATTTGCCATTGCCTTCCTTGAGTATGAGAGAATGTGACTTGCCCAAGGTCACCCAGTGGTTTCCATGGCTGAGTGAGGATTCAAACACTGATCTTGTAGATCAATCCTCAAATCACTATGCCATACTGGATTTCCATGCAAGGAAATCCTTCCATGCAAGAATATTCCATGCAAGGATTGTGCCATTTCTACTAGTTCATATGGAGAATGGGTACACTGTAAAAGAGTTACTATGGCATGAAATCCTCACACTAACTGTTATCCTTTGATGCTCTCTTTCTCCTTCTTCTTTGATACTCTCTTTCTCCTTCTTTAGCTGTACTTCAGATATCCACAAGCTTGTATCTTTCAACTCTTCTGCCCTTTGTGTGGCAGTTGCATAAAAAGCTGCTAAAGCCACCCTTTGCCCCAGAATTGCCAGTTTATTCTTTTTCATTGTTTGTGTAAATTCCCAGTATGTTTATTTCTCTCATAACCTAATCTTACCTTAACAATTGTCTTTGTAGATACTGCAGAGACAAATACAGACTAGTTTTCTAAGTCATGAAGTTTCAGAAAGCCCATTCAGATAATCTTCCAAACCATGGGTCTATACAAACTAAACAGTCTCTTAATCTAAAAGCACTGATCCACGGGTGTGGTTTACCTGATTGTCCTCCTGCTGTTTAGAAACCTACTGCACCAGAACCCTTACTAACTTCTCTCAATGTTCTGCTCATAGAAGAGAGACAGATTTATATAACAGATATACTTACCACTGGGCTAACTACAGAAGCTTTTCTTGAATCTCAAGACTACTTGATGGAAGACCTTTGTGGAATTACACAACCAGGAGGTTTTTAAAAGACAAGACCAAGACATGCTATCAAAATGATATTGCAATATTGTCCACTAGCTCATTGTTGATAATACTTTGTGATGCATGCCAAACCTGTACCCAAAGCTATTATAGTATATTTTCTAATTGTTTCATAGTGGTTACTAGGATACATAGCTGCATGTTAGATAAACCAGTATGACAAATAAAGCTAAAAGGCAAAAATAACCAAGAGAAGAAGGTAAAGAAGATGTGGAGGGGTAGCACAAGGAATAAACTGGAGAAATGAAATTTTGGAGAGGAAGTAGAAATGGAAAACAGGAATTGTGAGGTCCCACAGGCATTTAACTTTAGATACTGCACTATACTGTCCCCAATTTGGCATGGACAGCCCTAATTATCCCTCTGACATCCCACTTTCCAGCTGCTTTTAAAATGTCCCAGTTTCTTTCCCCTCCACCCAATTTCCATCTTTGCCTTCAACTTATTTCTATTGTTGCAAATTGAATTCAAAATGCAAAAGTAGAATGAATTCAATGTAACTCAGCAGGGGAGAAACGACGAGAAGTAAGTGGAATTTTGCCGTTCCCTGTAGACTCAGGCAAAAGCAGACTGCAGCAGTCTCTCCTAGCTTATCTGCTCTTTCTCATTAATAACTTTTGCCATCTAGACCACATTCTGATGTTGTTTGGCTATATCTCCATGGTTTCTATCTGTGAAATACTGGAGAGTATGCCACACCCAAAAAGAAATTAGCCATTGTTCTGTTAGTGGTAATATGCTGCCTTAACTTCCTGTTCTTCAACTTTTATACTTTCATGATCATTGAAGAAGTTCAAAGGCTGCTGGAAGATTATAAATATTTTTCTTTTCCCAGCTGCCTGGAATCCACCATCCCACCCCCACTGGCCATAGTGGCTATAGGGGTGTACCTCAGCACTGTCAGCTGAGGTTGCACATAAGGAGTGGAAAGGGAAGCCACTGGGTGAATGCCAGCAGGGATTTATGCCCTTTCAATGAAAAGAAAGTCTGAAGCTGCACAGCAAATACAGGAGTGTAGAATGTGAGAAGCATGAATCAGGGGAAGCTAGACATTCTAGTAAAACAAAAATGGAACATTGCAATAATTGGGGTGGGTGAGCTAAAGTGTACAGGAACTGGTCATTTTGATTCAGAAAATTACACAGGGTTTTTACTCAGACAATGAAAATCTAAGAAGAAAAGTTTATGCTCCAACTACAAAGGCAGAAGAAGAAGAAATTGAATGATTCTGTGCTGTAGTCCATGAGTAAATTGATCACATACTAAAATAGGACTTGTCATTAGTCATGGGCAATTGGAATGCAAAAGCAGGAAGCAGGGCAGAATAAAAGATTGTAGGAAAAATTGGTCTAGGATCAAGAAATGAAGCAGGAGAGTGGCTGATTGAATTTTGCAAGGCCAACAGTTTGTCAATGGCAAACACTTTCTTCAACCAACCAAAGAGGTGACTGTGAACATGGACATCACCTGATGGCTAATCTAGAATTCAAATAGACTACATAAATGAAAGCAGAAGAGAAGCTCTATTCTCTTTGCAAAAACAAGACAAGGAGCAGATATGACATAAACTGTGAATTGCTGATATCAAATTTAGTGCAAAGCAACAGAAGAACACTAAACAAACCATTGTGGCAGAACACAACCTGAAGAACATCCCATAGAATGTAAAGATAATGTAAAAGATAGATTTGCACTATTAAGCCTAATTGAATGAGAGCTGGAAGAACTCTGGACTGAAGCCAAGGACACTGTCAGGGAGGAATGCAAAAATACACTATCTTCAACCAAAACGAAAGAGAAGCCTCAGTGGATGACAGACAGAATTTTTCAAGCAAAGACTGATGAGAAGCAAAAGTAAAAGAAGACAGAAATAGAGTCAGAACACTGAATGCATTTTTTTCAGCAACTTTTGTGCAGGGACAAGAAGACATGGAGAACTACTATAATAATCAATGCAGCTAAATAGAAGATTACAATAAAAAAGGTAGAGCAAGATATATCTTCTACAACATCTGAGAAATCAAAAGAGACATTTAAACCAAGAGCGGGGATATTTTACAACCAGCAGAGGACCCAACAGAAATAACAAGATGATGAGAAAAGCATGAAGAACTATCTAAAAGAGATGAAAGGATGACAAGGAAGAACCATTTGAAAACCAACCCCCAATTTCAGAAGTTAGGTGGAAGATGGACTCAGAGCACTTGGAAGAAATAAATCACCATGAACAGATGGCATTCCAATAGAACTACTTCAAGCTACAGAGACAGTCTACTCTAGTTTTAACTAAAATCTGTCAACAAATATGGAAAACAAAACAATGGTCCCCACAGATCTGAAATCGTTAATACACATTCCAATCTCCAAGAAAGTGGACACCAGGGATTGTAACCCCAGGACCACTGCATTACTTTTCCAATGCAAAGAAAGTGATGCTCAAAATTCTACAATAAAGACTTTTACCATATATGGAACAAGAAATGTCAGATGTCCAAGATGGATTGCGAAAGGAAGAGGCCCTAGGGATCATACTGAGATTACCAAAAAATTTCTGAAAAAAACAACAACCTGTGCTCTATAGATTACTAGCGTATTTACCTGGCATTGGCCGGGATTTTATTTCCTCTTAAGAGCTCAGCAAACTGTCTTCTCTAGTATCTGTAACTTTCCTCCATGTTTCCCAATGCAATCTCTATTCAGAGTTATTTACATACACAGTTTGGGGTCCTGAGGGAGTACACTGTCCTCCTTCTTGCTGCTAGGCCTCATCTCCATAGCAACCAGCCTATTCCAGTTCCTGTAACTTTCCCCATATTTCCCAATCCATATTCAGAGTTGTTAACATACAGAGGTTGGGTTCCTGAGGTAATACACTGGCCTCCTCCTTGCTGCTATGCCCCATCTCCATAGCAACTGGCCTATTCCAGTACCTGTAACTTTTCCCCAAATTCCCCAATCCAATCTTTATTCAGAGTTGTTTACATAACAGAGGTTTGGTTCTGAGGGAATACGCTGCCCTTTTTCTTACTGCTGGGCCTCATCTCCATAGCAACCAGCCTATTCCAGTACCTGTAAGTTTTCCCCATAATCCCCAGTCCAATCTGTGTTGTCTGGTGATGTTGATGTACTGGCTTTTGATTCTGAATTTTTTTTCCTATTGAATTTGTGCAATGGCTTCACATTTTTGTGGAAGCATTTTTTGTTTTCAGCTTCAACTTTAAGATTCCTTATATGTGGAACCCATGCAATCTACTGTATGAGGCAAGAAGACCTTGGCCCTTTCCAAATGGGGGTGTGTGAAACGCGGGGAAACGGGGCAGCGCACACGGGAACGGAGTTTACCTTAATCCGGGTGGCTCCATCCCCGTGGGGAGCAGCATGCGTTCACCACTCTACATGCCGCCGGCGTCCACCGGTGTCCAGCGGCGGCCAAAATGGCAGCTGGTGGCTTCCGGCGGCGCTCCGCCAATCGGGGCAGTGCGCCAGCCGGAAGCCCACCCCCGGGCAGCTCTGCAGGGACGCGCTTGTGTGCCCCTGTAGTTCTTCATGGGGTGCTGCGACAGGCTAGCGCGCTCTTGTTTTAAAAAGACCACTTGAAAGGTGGTCTTTATAAAACACGAGGCGCCATCCCCACGGCTGTGCGAGGACGCTTTGAGGTGTAGAACCTCACCTTTCCTAGCCGCCCTAGCACACCCCGCAGTGTAGAAGACCTCCTGGTGAGGTCGTCCCAGTGCGGGCTATATCCCCATGTGGAAATGGAGCTTGTAACTATGTTGTGTATATCACTTTAATTTTTCTCACATATGCCTCCTAAATGTTTTCTGGCATCCTTATTGATGGTAGGCCTCCTCTCCATAGCAACCAGCCTGAGGCCCAAGAGCTCCCAGGGCCTCTCTAAACTGCCAACCCCAAGATTCCATAGAATCTTTACAGCCAGCCAATCATGTGAGGTCTTCCCACCTCACTCAGCCAATCGTATGAGGTCTTCCCCTGCCTGATGCAGACAAAATCATGAACAGACAAACTTTGACTTTTATATAGTAGATAGCAAAGCCTCTGATTGTGTAAATCATGAAAAACTATGGATCATTCTTAAAGAAATGGATATGCCACAACATTTTATTGTCCTGGTGCATAACCCATTCTCAGGACAAGAGGCTACTGTCACAACAGAATACAGAGAATTGGAAAGGTTTCCAATCGTCAAGAGGTCAGAGAAGGCTGCATTTTATCACTCTTCCTGTTTAGCTTGTGCACTGAACACTAGACTCAGAAAAAGGAGGCATGAAAACTGAATGGAGAAACATCAACAATTTAAGCTACGCAGATGATGCCATACTGCTACCAGAAAAGAGCAAAGACTTGGAACAATTACTGAAGAAAGTCAAGGAAGAAAATACAAAGGGAGATTTATAGCTGAACATTAAGAAAACAAAAATCACCACAGATCATTTACATAATTTTAAAGTAGACAATTAAGACATTGAAACAGTTCAAGATTTTCCATTCCTTGACTCAGTCATTAATCAAAATGGAAACTGCACCCAAAAAAGATCAGAAGAAGACTATTACCTAAAAAGGCAGCTATCAAAGAAATAGAGCAGATCTTGAAGTATAAAGATATATCATTGAGTACCAAAGTTAGGATTGTCCATGACATTGTATTTACAATTTTTATGTCTGGTTGTGAAAGCTGGACAGTGAGGAAAACTGATAGAAAGAAAATCTCTTCATTTGAAATGTGGTATTGGAGAAGAGTTCTATGGATACCATGAACTGCTAAAAAGACAAATAATCCTTGAACAAACAAGCCTGAATTCTCCTTAGAAACCAAGAAGACTCAACTGTGGCTGTTGTCCTTTGGCCATATCATGAGAAAACACGACTCATTAGAAAAGATAATAATACTTGGCAAGGTAGAAGGCAGTAGGAAAAGAGGAAGACTGCATTACAGATGCGTAGACTCAATCAAGGAAGCCACATCCTTGAATCTGCAAGACATGAGCAAGGCAGTTGATGATAGGGTGAGTTGGAAGTCTCTCATCCATAGAATTGCCATATGAAAGTCGACTTGACAGCAGTTAACAACAACAATGATGATACAGAGTCTTGGTCCATATCACCAAATGGATGTTCTTCAGATAAGACAATGGCTTTGTGATGACTGGTAAAGTCTAGTTTGAAAACCAGTGTTGTTGGAATGACATTCAATGTAACTGCTGTATCAAGTGCATTTGATAGTCCTATGGTTGCTAATTATTGAGAAAACAATGTCCATTCCTTAAAAATGCAGGGTACTGACACCTGGGTTGACATGAAGGGCTCTTAAAATTCATGAAATTCCAAGTGGAATGGTAGATATAATGGACTGTGTGAAAGAGACAGAAAATGTATACTATAATGAGAAAAATGCATTAATACTTTGGACAGTTTCACTATGGCCATTTCCGCACGCGGCGAGGGAATTGCTGCCTGCCGCTACTCACCGGATCTTCTTTGGGTCCGGTCCAGTCCGGGGCGAGGAGGAGCAGTGCATGATTGCAGATCTGCACTGCTCCGGCATCCAAAATGGCGGCTTCCGGTTGGTCGTGGGTCATGACCAACCGCTGAAGCTCGCCAGCCTAAAGCCCGCCCTCCGCAGGTCACAGGCTTGCATTGGTGCGAGCCTGCGAATCTGTATTGGAGAGCAGGCATGCAATGGCACGTGCCGGCGTTTTGAAAAACCTGAAAAATCAGGTTTTTCAAAAACATACTGGAGGACCACTTGAGGTTGCTCCGGAGCGGACTGAGGTGCAGATCTACGCTAAGTAGTCCGGACCCAGTCTGCTCCAAGGTGCAGATGTCCTCCGTGGAGGACGCACTGCACCATTTTTTTAACCCATGGGGAAATGTCCTATAATAAATAACATTATTATATAGATAATGTTAAAGAAAGTTGATCAGAATCAATATATATATATATATGGTTCTGATGACAAAGCTAGTAGTTGCTTCTTTTTCTTTCTTTGTTATTGAAAAGCAAGTACAAAGGACTTAACCTTGATCACACCTCTACTGTGGACAGTAAGGGACATTTAACCTTATCTATATGAGGAACCCCATACCTACAATTAGCAATGCTAAAATAGGATCCACTATTAAAGCCCAATAACCATTTGCTTCTGGTCATCTAATCTACCCACCCATCACCCCTAGACCACATTCCATTAAAGAGTTGTGGGCAGGGGTACAGATACAGTTCAATGAGCACTTAACATGCTTCATAAGCATGAAATGTTATCTGCCTATTATGAAGAGGAAAATGGAAAATGAGAGCAGGGATTAAATGGAGGGTCCTTGGGAAATGGCATGGCTCATCAGCTAGAATTTGGAACAGAAGCACTATACATTGCAAAATTATACTGGAGACCACACTTTGAAGTATCTGGTACTGGATATTCTTGTTTTTTGGAAAGGCAAGGGCAAAATAAGATTTTGAACTCCATATAATTTTTTCAGAGATGCTGAAGGAAACAGGTGCCCTGTACTATGTATCTGGATTAACTAAAAGGAAAGAGTAGATGTCAGTGGGAAAGACCACATGCTCAAACAGCTTACCAGGGACAGCTGCTGTTTTCTTTTCACTATCTCCAACAATCCACTTCCCATATCTTGTCCTTAGTTTTGCTGTCCACAGTTGCCTCTATTTAAAAAAAAACAAAAAACTGTTCATTGCTACATGGGTACAGCCTGCTTCAGCTTTTAGTCTCCTGTCACTGGTCCTTAGATGTTACATTCCTAAGTTTGCAAAGAAGGGCAGGGGTTGTAATGTAAATCCCCTGTTTGAAGAGGCCTCACAGTGCCCAGCTTTCCACTTGAGGCACTATGCTCATTTTGATAACATGCTTGGAAGATAATTGCACTTTTCCAGCAGTATCACAAGAAAGAAAACCCCTTCAAGTTGAGCCTTCAACACCTTCATCTGCAGTGGGCAGATGAAGTGGATCTTTCAGCGACCTGGAATGGGGAGGGGGACTAAAGCATGGGCATCAGGCTTTCAGCCAAGAATAAACATATTTATAAAAGTGGGGCCTTGTTTCATCTGTGAAATACTGGGAATTTGGGTTCCCTCTGAAAGTGAATTCATGGTTTCTATATATATTGATTTAGATGATAGATAGATAGATAGATAGATAGATAGATAGATAGATAGATAGATAGATAGATAGATAGATAGATAGATAGATATCAGCATGCCACTTTCTTTCTGCCAAACACATTAAAAGCTGGCCAGTTCAGGGCAAGTGGTGGTGACAGCTGCTGTCACGCCACAGGCAATGGGCACTTACAGCACTGTAGCAGGAGGACTAAATACCCTCTTGCAATATGTTTTTAGTACTATAGCCTACAGGACTTCAGAGCAGAGAACTGGACTGTATTCCTGCCACTGGGGGTGTTTGTTTCTCTCTGTCTGAGAGAGTGACAGTTTTAATGCAAATTCAAGGCACAAAGTATGAATTTTTAAATATAAATCACAGTCCTTTCTATATATTCAGTTTCTTTGAGGGGAGCATTACCTGGCACATTGTTTTCCATTCCTTTCATTTTCTCTCTCTGAGATTCAATAAACTACTTCTGCAGTCTTAAATTCCCATGTTGTTATTCAGGGCTTGTCACCCAGCAAGCACATAGGTTTCAAAGGACTGATTAATATTGACCACAGGTAATGTCTGCAGCCACACCATCACCACTGTGAAGGCCTTGACAGTTCCATGACCCTCATTTCCCCATCCCCACCTCCCCATCATTCTCACTTCACTTTTACTCCCTTCTGTTCTGCTCCTCCAGCAAAACAGGGCACTGGCCAGTCAAAACAAGGCAATAGGCATATAAGTCTGATAACCTTGCTGGCCCTGAAGGATCAGAGATTCTAAGAAGTAGCAGATTGTGGTGGAGGGGATTAAAAAGGCTGCAGTATTTGCCAATGGACTTTCAGCTTTGTCTCTGTGAGTGGAAAATTTGTTGGCCTCTTAAAAAAAAAAAGACAACAATGTCAGATTCAAGGACATTTAAGCAAAGCAATATGTGCAAGATCAGTCACTAGCATTTCCCCCCTAAAATGTTAAATCACATAAGTAGATTCATTGGAACATTTAATAGGACCATTTTCATTTATTTATGTCTTTTCTAATAGCAATTGTGTTTTACTCCAGTGCTTCAAAAGTTCTACAACTGTTATAAAAAAAAACCATCACAATATCCCTAATTTCACTTACCCCACCCCCAAGTCCAGTCAAAGAGTCCATCAGAAATCCCAAAAGTCTATATCACTGCCCAGCTGGTTCTAATACCGCATTCCATTTTTCCAGTATCACCTCAAAAATTCTTAGTCTGCTATATCTTGTGCTTAACTAGAGACCAAAACACCAAATCATGGGTTTACTGATATATTTCACTTATGAGCTGCACTATCATCAAAGCTCTCAGGTCAACATGTGCAATAAAATAGCACAACAAAAGCAATACCAAAACCAAGAAATATCACTTTAAAATATAAATTAAATTTTAAACATCTGTTATACAGGTTGGCACCAGGTATAAGTCTTTAGGGAGGGTGATCTTCTAGGTCAGAGCTATTCTAAGTAGTGTTCCATGGACCATGTCAGTTCAAGAACTATTGGCTGCTAGTCTGTGGTGCACTTCCAGAAAGGAAAGAAATAGCTGTTGTCAATTGGGATAAATATGGTCCTGGTTCCTGGTACATTGGTTAAAAAAAAACTGCCAGCCCCTCACATCAGATAGCTCAGGAAATACTGTCCACTATTAGGAGCCACAAAAGAAAAGCTAACACATAAGAAGTCATCCACTGAATCTTAGTATCCAAAGCGCACTTGGAACAAAGCATAAGATGATCATCCCAGGGCACAGGCAGGAATATATGCAAGGGGTGGTCCTTCATACACTGTGACTCAAAATTATGGAAGTTTTTATAAATTAGACACAGTATTTTAAATTGACCCTACAAGTGAAACAACACTGGCATTTGTACAATTGCAGTGATATTTTGTACTAACTTGAAGTTTTCAGACAGTGTGCAGAGACAGGCTTATGTACAATGCATTACAGTAAACTAGACAAACAGGTTATCAGAGTGTAGATCACTGACCCTACCATCCAGTAGAGTTATAGTCAGCCTAAACTAGCAAAATGTTCCCATCAACATATGTGCTCATGTGACAAGGCTGGATCTAAAAGTATCTCAGATTATGAATATGATTGCTTAGAAGAAGTGCAGTCCCATCCACCAGTAGTTGAACAACACTATACAAACATCCAGGAGAAGAACATTTCTCTCATCTATATGCAGACTTAAGTATATTGGCCCTTTACTATGGATGAGCCCCGATAAAGCCCTTTTATTATTTCAGCCCAGTCCAGTTAAAAAGAGAAATACACTTGCATGTCATCAGCATCTTAGAAGGGATTTTTTTTTTTCAATCCTGTGACTTTTACACAAAAGTATATCAGAGCCAGTGTGGTGTAGCTGTGTAAGCATTGGATTATGACCTGGAGGCCAAGGTTCAATTCCTCATTCAGCCATGGAAACCTGCTGGTGATTTTGAGTGCATCACATACTCTTAGCCTCGGAAAACCCCATGATAGGTTCACCTTATGGTCATCGTAAGTCAAAAATAAATTAAAGGTACACAACAACAACAACATTTGCATTCCACTGTATTTTTTTTTTTACTACTACTATCTTCAGTCTGATCCTGTGTAGCAAAAATGCCATATAAAATCCAAGTAGAAGTAATTATTTGCCAGATATAACCAATTTGTCTATACATGGAATCTGAGACAGTCCTTTGAGAAACTGAAAATGCACTTAGGCTAGGATATACAATTATGCATCATTCTTAAACAAAATATGAAATCCATTTATGGAACTATTAATTCCCAATGTACTCATATGCTTAGAGCACATGTGTCAAACACATGGCCTGCAGGGCGAATCTGACCCACCAGGCCATTTTATGTGACCCTCATACCTCTCCTACAGCTGCAGCACTCCCCCAGCTGGCGAGCCCTATCCTCACATTGTTAGCCCCTGGCTGCCAGGATTTTGAAGAGGGGTCCAGCAGCCAGCACTCATGATCTACTTCTACTTCTGACTGCTCCTCTGTCCAAGTCTCGCCATCAGAGAATTGCTGCAGGTTATCATGGCAACACTCCAAGCAGCTCACAAGAATTGGACAGAGAAACGGTCAGAAGTAGAAGTAGATTGTGAGTGCTGGCTGCTGAATTCCTCTTCAGATACTGGGAGCCATGGGCCCACAATGGCCCTTTCCACACGCGGTTATTAAGGCAGGCCAATGCGTCTTGCCACAGAGGTCTTCTGCATGTTGGAGCGGACTAGGTTTGGTTTATTTACCTTTGTTCTGCACCTAATTCTGACTAAACGCACCCCCATGTGGTGGTAAAGCACGCTATTTGAAAACCAGAAGAAATCGGTTTTCCAATTTCCAGATCGATCCAATTCGTACTTTCACAATGTGAATTGGTGGTCAGAGGAGGGCTCATGGGAAGCGCCAGGGGGTAGTATGGACTTACGCACGTACACACATACACAATGACGTACTAAACCATAAAAAAAAAAGGCCAGTCACAGCTGATGGGACGGGATGAGGGGAGTAGTGGGAGTGGCCATGGCAGAGGCAGTGTGGATTCATGAACTTGCACTCCTCCGAATCAGAATGGAACATATGCAGTAGCTGTGTGGAAGGAAATGAGGGAAAGTCCGCCTTGTTTTGAGTCCAGAAAATCCAGTAAGAAATGGCATGAACTGATTCACCAGCCTCGTGCAGAAAGGGCCAATGTGGGGATCAGGCTCACCAGGTACAGAGAGGGGCAGGGAGGGCAAAAAGAGCTATGGGGGGGCACAAAGAGGCACAGGTAATATTTGTCTGATGATTAAAAAAACTTTCTATTTTCAAAACTCATTTTTCAATAAATTGTACAATAGTTGTACAATTGAATATCTGCTTGCCATTATTTTTCCTAGACTTCTAGTTTCAGAGCTAGTTATTACTAAAATCAGTAATAACCGAATGCATAGGCAATTATTTAATATTATAAGAGAGTAGATACAGTTATATGGTCTTACAGAAACAACTTGCCCTTGAGGGCAAGTGATGCCGCTCAAGATGAAATTGAGTTTGACACTCCTACCTTAAAGTGTGAAAGTACTGCTAATGGTTAGGTAACATGAGTTGTGGAATAGAGCAGGAGGCTATTATACACAGCCCAGAGTGTTGCGAAATTTTTCTGTAGGTCATCTTAACACAATCATTTAGGAACAGCAATGTTAACATTTTTCCATGGATAATAATTCCCTTAACAGTAGTAATCATGGGCCCTTTTCACATCGCATTTGCCATGCAAAAGGGCCCCTTGAGCATCGCGCAAATGTGAAGAGCAGTCCACATGATGCACTCACAATCATGCAATGCTCCAGGGGCTGGCAGGAACCGACCATGCACTTTTTCATTTTCAGCTGTGAGCCAAAAATGGTGCGTGATCACGCGTCGCTCCGGGGCCCCGCACGCACTTGCAGTGTGTGTGGGGCTCCAGAGCCATGATGCTGATGCTTCCTGCCCCAGCGCAGCCTAGGAAACTCCCAGGCTGCACTACAGAAGAAAGAGGCGGGGCTCTTGTGTGAGCAGGCGGCAGCTGTGGGGCTGAAGGAATCGGAACATGAGAGCCTCTTGCTAGAGGCTGCTCATGCAATCCCTGCACTCCAGCTCTGCAAAAAGGTGTGTTGCGGAAAGGGCCATGGAGTCAATATCACTATAGGTAGTACATCTCATATTGAGCCTGTCCGTAACATATGCTTGATTTCTTTGGTTATCCAAAACCAAAAAGAATGTTTGGAAAAGATGTGTACTTTTGAAAGCGTACTAGTTTATGCAAACTCAATTATTCTTCTCACTGCTCTTTTTCTTGGTGGCATTTCTTAAATGTTTGTTTGTTTATTCATATTATATACCTTCTTAATGCCAGTGTGGGACCCAGGGCAGGACCTACTATGTTAAACAACACATTCTTTGCCAGTTCCACAATTATTTACATGATCAAATGCAGATATACAGGATGTCATTTGCAGTACATGAGGAAAACCACCATAGAACTGTGTACATGTTTCAGAAACCAAAAGTCTGCGGTCCTGACCAGGAAGCATTTCAAGTCAGAATTTTACAGCCTCTGCGATGGTATTGAGGTGTGCTTTCCTTCAGGCATTTTGGACAAAGGGGGAATTTAGACTAGTAGACTTGAGACTTCTTTAGTAACTGAAGAAGGCAGAAGCTGGAACATTTTGTTCATTTTATATTTATTAATTCTGCTTGTTAACCACCTCTGTGTGTGCACGCGCACGCACATGCATATGGAAAAACAATGAAAAACTAATGCCAGCTACTTCACCATTCACTCCAGTAGTGATGATGGAAAGGTTCCCAATAAATTTGAGGGATGAATTAGAGAAGGAATTTAAAAAGCAGGGAATATGCAAGTTAAAAGAATGGATGAACATAATGATGAATAAAGATAGAATAAAGGAGAGATTGCAGGGTACTAAGATGTCATGGTTTAATTATATTCAGCTGGAGCAGTGGACAAGGAATTGGAAAAGCTATAACAAAGATTTTAGAGAATACACTCGGTTTGAACAAATGATTAAGCAAAGAGATGATATGGAAGAAAAGGAAATATTAAAGGGTACCACAAGAGAAGTATATAAAATATTGTCAAAAGATGAAGATGAATACCTTAGAAAAATATGGGAGGAAGAACTAGTACAAAAAATAGATATTCAAGACTGGGGAGAAATCTGGAATCAGTGTCATTTAAAAAATGTATCCATAAGAAAGAGAATTATTATAAATTGGTTTGGAGATGGTACCTAACACCAGTAAGGTTAAACCACATAGACAAAAATCATTCAAGGTTATGATGGAGGGGTTGCCAAGAGATTGGCACATATATCTATATGTGGTGGAATTGTGAAGGTGTACAGAAATTTTGGCAAATGGTGTTTAAAGAGATAAAAGAGACAACAGGAATTGATTTACAAATATGTCCAAGTATAGCATTATTATCTATATTTGATAAGGTTAGTTGTATCCAGACAATGAAGGAGTTAATTACAAATTTATTACCTGCAGCAAGGCTAATTATATCGAGAAAATGGAAAATTCAAGAAGATTTTCAAATAAAGGATTGATATAAAGAAATGTGGAAAATTCAATGATAAGTTAACATGTCAAATCAAGGTTAAAAAAGGGATAATGAAAAGGAATGAGTTTGAAGCAATATGGAAAGTATTTGTGGAAAAGGCTTTAACAAAAGAGGGAGGTGTCACACCTCCACAAGAAGAATTACAATTTTGGAAAGCAGAGTAAGCTGAAATATAATTGGCTCTGGGAATGGGTTCACATTTAGGGTTAGAGTTTATGGTTAATAGAAGGATCATATATCGTATTAGCAACAGGTTAAATATACATGAAGAGAATAGATTTAAGAATGAAATTATTATAGCAATAATAAGTACAAGGAGAATGAGGTTTAGTTACATGAAATAAAAATATATAATCAATATGATATATAACATGTTGAATAAGTATACGATGATAAAGGATCTGGAGAGAAATAGTAATGTAAGCTATTTGTGTTGTGATTTTTCTCTTTTTCACATTTATTTTATTAACGTGGTGTTTTTGTTTTATTCTGTTATGTATTGTTTTTTTCCTTTATAATAATAATAAAATTATTTTAAAAAACACGCATGCATATGAGAGAGACAGGTGGGTATATATATATATGAGATTTACAGTATTAAGTGCTATGTAAATATTTTAAATTAATGAATACAAGAACACCCTCTATTATTCTAATGTGGCACTGTATCCAATATTGAAAGGTGTATTTTATAATATTTTGGAGTGCTCCTTCACTAACAGTGCAATGCAATATGTTTAAGCCCCATGGAAATCAATGGCACTTATTCTCATTTCTTTGAAGTTTGTTTTCAGCATTTTCATCTGACCTTCCTACAACAAATATTCAAATGACAGGCAAACATTTAAAATGATAGATCACAAGTCATCAAATTAAAATTAAACTGAGCCCAAGAAGGGTGGAAAATAGACTCTGTACCAAAAAGCTAACCATAATGACCTGGACTGAAATCCTACATTGGGAGATGTAACTATGGTGACAGAGCTCTGACATCTCTCGGTGCTATTCTCCGAAACCTACATTTAAAACCTCACAGACCTTTCCCCAACACAGCCATGTCAAGATGTTGGAGAGTGTTGTGGTGAGTAATGATAAATCTAGTCCACTCACAGTTGTGGGACACTCTGAACAGAAAGCTGCAGAGACCTCCATAGGGTCTTGTTGGGATACTATCATAGCTGTCTGTCTCAGGCCCTTTCCACACGCGGAGGGAGAAACGGGGCAAAGCACGCAGAAACGGAGCTTACCTGAAGCTGGGTAAGTCCATCGCCATGAGGAGCAGCACGCGTTCACCACTCCACACTCCTGCAGCATCCTGTGGCATCCGGCAGCATCCGGCGGCATCCAAAATGGCAGCTTACGACTGGCGGAGGCTCTCCACCAATCGGAAAAGCTCGCTAGCTGGAAGCCCACCCCCGGCAGATCTGCAGGCATGCACTTGCGCGCGCCTGCAAATCTACACTGAGGCGCCGCGATGGGGTGGTACGAGGCTGCACGCTTGTGTTTAATAAAAACCACTTGGAAAGTGGTTTTTTAAAAAACACGCGGCGCCACCACTTCCGGCCGCTTCAGGGCGGTTTGAGGTATAGAACCTCAAAATTAAAACCAACCCTGCGCACTCCAAGGTGTGGACGACCTCCGGTTGAGGTTGCCCTACACCATTTTATTAACCCCATGTGAAAAGGGCCTCAGTGTACCCTGCAACCAGGAGAGGGCTATGTTGGAGGGGCTGCAAGGTTTCCAAAGTAAGATTTGGGTGGCACTTTGGATCATTGCAATCATACAACTATCAGAATTATGAACTGGGATAATTAGTATGTTGTAAGTCAAGTATATAATACTGTGATTACTAAACAGAGCTGCTTTTAAAAGAAAATACCAAAAAAAAGCTCACTGAAAATCATCTCTGTGACAACTGGATGCATTTCAGTTGTTCAGTCCCCATTCTGCCATGTGGAATGCTTAGGAGGTGCTGCTTCATCTGTTCTGAGGTATGTCCTTTCAAAAACCTGTTACCAGACTAGTGGTCATTTACAGAAAATATATCATGCCGTGATCACCCACTAATAGCATCTGGCTGGCGTTCTTTTCAATAGTTATTATACCATAGGTTGGGGATTCACATTTTCAGTCGTTAACCCCTAAACTCTGCCTTTTCAGCTTGGCAGCACCCCAAGTGAAGGGTTTCTGATGCGCTGCAGAAAGAAGGGGGTGCTGGGAAGTGTGACTTGTGACCAGGAGAGATGCTGCAGATGTCATTTCCATGCAACCTGACTTGCAGGGTCTTGGAGAACCTTAGGCCGAGGCTCTGCCAGGCTGAAAATGTATGTTTTTGGAGGGCGGTATCCTCAGATGTAACTAACAATGGGCCTTGATAATTGTAGTTAAATTTGGCAATGCAGCATCATAGCTGTCTATTTTCTGTATTATTATTATTATTAATATTAATATTCATTACTGCCTCTCCTGAAGGCTTGAGGAAGGGTACAACAGAGGTTAAAATACAATTAAAAACAAATTCTGATTAAAACACACTAAAATGCACTAAAAATATAAAACCGTTCAAAATACAAATATATCATAATTAAATATCTTAATTAAAAATACATCATAATTAAAAATAGATTGGGCAGGCCTTCTTCAGACCAAGATCCTTCTTATGCCATGGTTCACGGGTACATCATATCCTAACCCCTCTAAATGTGATGTTGAATATATCATTATATATTTTTGACATTACAAGGATATTTCTTAACTTTTCTTACATTCATGGAATTACAAAAACTGCCTGTGATCTATACAATTTCACATCTGTCTCACCCTGCATGAATAACCTTGTTCTTATTTGCCACACATTCTATTTTGTGTTAATAGTTTTGCTTTAAAACTATGCAGAGGGAATATTTTCCTCTGGTAAATTGCACATACTTTAAAAGTGCTTTCTGCAAGAATAGTCAATTTCTGTTCCAAATAACCTACTTTGCTTTTTTTTTTCCAGTCAGAGAAGACTGAACGGCTATAAAATTGCTCTTTTAATAGTTTCAATTTTTATTTAATACAAGCAAGCCCCTTTTGATGTGATTTCTTTGCTCAAGGTGAAGCCTTGAGTAAAATGTGATCGGGTCTTTGTTTAATGGACTAGATTAGTTAATTAACATTTTAATGAATGTCAGATGAAACAACTTTTTTTTTTTTAGCCTTGAGCCCAGCGTTGCTTCAGTATGTTACTTACAATGTCAGACTAACTGTCTGAAGGCACCTAAGTCCTTGAAAAGGTGGGCAAGCACTCATTTCTGAAGGAAAGTGCAAGTATGAACTCCTCATTTACTGCTTGCTTTTGGTAAATGGATGGGTTGTGGCTGGGCAGGGCTGTACAAGATGGCAAGTACTTATGCTCATGTTTCTATTGCTAGTATTCATCTTTCTCTCTCTCTCTCTCAATTTTAACAAAAAAAAGTTACACCATCTATTTCATAAATATAGAGATAAAAATGTCAAAAATGATGACAAGAAAGACATTTAATATTGGCTAAAACTGGGCATACTGTGATGCAGAAGAAGCTCAGCTTTGTTGTTGTTGTTGTTGTTGTTGTTGCATGCTTTCAAGTCATTTCTGACTTATGGTGACCCTAAGGCAAACCTATCATGGGGTTTTCTGGGGCTGAGAGTGTGTGACATGCCCATGGTCCCTCAGTGATTTTCCATGACCAAGCAGAGAAGCAAACCCTGTTCTCCGGGATTGTAGTTCAACCCTCAAACTACTACATCAAGCTGGGCATGGCTTAAAAATGTTAATTACTTCAAGTATTTCCCCTACAGGTTGGGCCTTATATTGTACAAAGTCTCTTCTTTTTAAAAAATATTTGTGTACATCTGCAGCAATAACAGTAACAGTGATATTCATTTTACATACAACCATTTTCTTTCTACCTAAATAAGTGCCATAGTTAAAATATGTCTCTCTTGCTATCCTCCCATTCCCTCCTCCTCTCCCCAAATCCTGGAATCATGAACCTTATCCCTGTCCCTAACATAGACACAAGTTGTCCTTCAAATAGTTACATGTATCTTGTCCATGTATTAATCTTAACTTTCCATAATTATTTTTCCAAAATTACACTTGATTCAAAGGAGCTTTACGTCCAGTATTGACTTGAGTAGTATAGACAGTATAGACAAGGCTCCCAAGTGATTTCAAATATATTTTCTTTATGCCCCCTCTTGTTACTCTTATATTGTATGTTAACTTTTCTGAAAGAGCTATAGCTCTTTCAAACACTCAATTTTTTGACAGACAGGCAGGGATGGGAAGCAGTACTACTAGAATCATTATTGTGCCTGTTATCCCTTTTTAAATGGTTGGCTTACATTTTAAACAGCAGAATAATGGTGTCTGTTATGAGGTGGTGGTTATTACTAGCTCTCAACTGAGGAGACACAGGATCAAATCAAACAACTCCTTGGCCAAGCAGTCTCTGGGTGGTTGTGAACAAATCACACTCTCTCTCCATCTTACTTTACAGTCAACGTAAGGAGAATATTACTGATGACAGTGTGTCTTGCAAAATAAATGAAATAATTGCGGTGAAATGTTTGCATGTATGTGCCTTCAAGTCACCTGTCAACTTACAGTGACCTCATGAATTCATAGGGGGTTTTTTAGGCAAGAAATGCTCAGAGGTGGTTTTGCCAGTTCCTACCTTTCCAGCTACAGCCTACAGCATCTGGTATTTGTTGATGGTCTCCCATGCAAGTGCTAACCAGAGCTGACCCTGCTTAACTTCCAAGATCAGACAGGATTTGGTGCCTTTAGGGTATTTAGGTGACAACAGATTTATCTTTTTATTTTGCTAAAAATAAAATACTGACTCTCTTTTAAGTTGACTGTTCTTTTTGTTATGAGTTTCTTCTTATTGCTTTCATCACCACTTCTCTTTTTTTTTCTGCTTTGCTTTGCCTTTTGCTCCCTCCCTCCTTCCCTCTCTCTCTCCTTCTCTCTCTCTCAATCTCTCTCTGAATTTCTGCATGGCTATCAGGGATGATAGTGGCAAGAAAAATGTATTCCATGGTCCTTGGGTGACATACTTTTTGGTGACTTCATCTCTGGCTGACCTGCTTACTTTATTTTTCTTACTTTTGCTGGGAAACGCTGTCATTATTCAGAAGTGACATAAACTTGTCTCCTGAAAGTCCGGTTGTGCTGGTGACCTAAGTCCATATGTGGACCGGGAATCATGCCTGGTTAGGCCTTCATTAATACTTCTGTGATCTATTCCAGGGGAGATACGTGGCATACTGTTCTCTTCCATCACACCTATTTGTAGAAGCCCTGATAATATTTGGAAAATATACAATTTTCTATTCTCATTTTTGGATGTTAAAAACTATAGTGCAAAACTGCTGCAAGATCCATTTGTCATGGTCAGAAAGCAACTGGTCTGTTTAAGCTGCCATTTCCCACTCTTTGTGTGTAAGTCTCTTTCTCACTAGACCAACATTCTTTTCCCTGATACTTTTCCTAATTTCAATCTCAAAGGTGTCATGATTCTCAAGAGAACAGCCAAGCTTGTTCTTACTGTCATGTATGTCAAATAAGAAATATGTTAGATTTAATCTTCTACTCAGCCTCTAAGATGATCAGATTGCTTTTTAAAAAATGCTTACTTTGCTTACTTGTGGGCAGGAATTGAAAACGTTATAAAAAGAATTGAGATTTCTTAGTTTAAAAATCCTGGTTTAGGATTTTTAGAGGGTTGAAGAAATAGCATAGAAACAGAAGGACATAGACAAATCATTCGGGTGGAATTGGCAGACAGTGTTTCTCAGTGACTTGTAGTTGCAAAATTAATTTCCAGCAATACCATTAGGAAAACTTCCAGTTAACAAACTCCTGAACCTGTGCTACCTTTTACAAAAGGTGTAGCAAACCTCAACATTTCAGCAGACTCTTGACTGGAATTTTGATATATATTATAGACAGATTTGATGTGTTGTGGATAAAGTCCTGGTTGAGTGATTCATATAATTACAACAGCGACATACACATTAATAACATGTTGCAGGACTTGTAGCATTCAGAGCACTAAGTTGTTAGAAGCCAAATTGACCAGATCCAGGTTCTGCCATCCAAAAAATGGGACATCTTGGCTTATTGTTTGTATATATGTTATGTTTTATAAATAGGCGCTTGCATCCAAGGAAGGGGTTTGTAAATAGAAGTAAGTTATTGTGTGCAGATTTTTCCATCCTACATGGAAAAATGGACTTGTAAAAATCATCCACTGGCATGAACTCAAAATCTGCAAATAGTGTGCTCTTGTTTGCTGTTTATTTATATAACTGAGCAGATGATCACCATTTTCAACTCCAGCAATTTTAATCATTCTGGAAGGAGACAGAGTCCAGAGAATCCTCTTTCCCCTTCTTTATGGTCAGAGCTAACCGTACTGCTCATCACTCCTGAATTAAGCTTTCACACGTGCACCAAACGGTGAATCTGTAGATAAGCAAGAAGGTCTGAACTGATGTGAGCTGCAGACAAAGGTTTATGAAAAATTGTCATGCAATCTCATTTACCAAGCAAGCAGGGTTCAACAGTACATGAGAAAACTGATCGAGAGCATCAGATGATGGTGATGATGATGATTTTACTCCCCATAAAGTGCCATGGGAATTTTTCCCTAGTTACCAATGTTTTCAGGTCATTTTCTGTAGGTAGAGAAAGAAAGAAATAACCATAGGATTTTAGTTTATTATTTTTGCTGAAGAAATTGTCAGTTGCTTCTCTGAGTTCTCTGTGTTAAGCCCTCAGAAGAGATGCAGAGTGCAGTTCTGAAGGTTAAACATGACTAAGGTACATTATGAGTCACAAGGCTGAAGGAAGAGAGAACAATGCAGTCATTTGAAAAGGCACTGCCTAGAGTGAGTGGTTATTGTAGAAATACAGATTAAACGGATTGCTACTATAGCTGAGAGCTTAGCTGCAAATGCCTGTTTATTTCACAGCTGACACTAAGCCAAAGGCATCCCTTGCTCTGGGATTGCCAGAGCCCTGTGGCTAATCAACTGACCTTGTTGCTATATCCTGTACCTTCAGCTGCATAGGATGCTAAATAAATAGTTCATCTTCTATGATAATGGCAACCAAGCAATGAACTAGTAGCCAGTTTTCAAAGCTCAGCTAAGAACAAGGAAGTAGTTCTTTGCTATTTAGTTCTTTAAAGAAGCAATAAATAATTTTAGTAACTCACTTCCTGATGCAGTTTAATCTGCACTTTTAAAAAGACTATTCACAGTTCAGGATTTTTCTGTGTGAAATTTGCATAGGTCATTTCCTCCTTCCCCCTGCTCCAAAGAATGTGTAAATTTTATGCAAACTAAGTCTTGAATAATAATCAGCATGGTATAGTGATCTGAGCATTAGACTACAACCCTGAAGACCAGGGTTTGAATCCCTACTCAGCCATGGTAATCCCCTGGTTGATTTTGGGCAAGTCACAGTCTCTCAGCCTCAGAGGAAGACAAGTCTTGCCAAGGAAATACCATGATAAGATCACCTTAGGATCACCATAGGTCAGAAACAGTGTAAAGGTACACAACAACAAGTCCTGAAGGTCCTCTTTATTCCTGGATTCTTCCCATTTATGTTTCTTGACACTTGAGAAATACATTTTTCAGATATTTCTGAATATTCTTTCAGTCTCTAACTAAGAACAGCTCAGAGTGTACATTTTCTATACCAAATGAGGTATTATTACCCTAACAGAGGGGCTTTGAGTTCCACCCACAAAGTCAGTATCTCCTTAGAATTTGGAAGAATTATAGATCAGAGTACTGCAAAAGAAGAGTAAAGGCAAGATCTTTTCACCTGTGTATACCAGTACTAACTGTAGAAAGATCTCCAGTTAAGAGTTAAACAGGGTATTTTATTGGGAATTAGCCAACACACAGGAAAGCAGACACTTTCAAGAACCACACAAGTCTATCAGAAAGTGTTGAACAGATTCAATAGAGTTTGGGTGGAAACAGGGTACAAAAACTTCAGCTTTGGTCCCAGAAAATTGTAGTATTTGGATGTAATACCTGCTGTCCAGACCTCTGTTCTTTCTTGCTACCCCAAGATGCTCTGTCTGAACCACTCTGCTTCTACTCTGCTTCAGGACTGGTAACTGGCCCCTGTGGTCTCTTCCAACTCTATGATTCTATGATTTTATGAATATGTATATCTAACAGGCTTGAGGTTAGAAAGAGTCCTGTAAAAGATCTGAAGTAGGAACATAGACTGAGAGGGCCATGGATGCTGATGACAAAAACATATTTAGCAATGTGTGAACAAAAAGAGTTTGTGAAGAGTTCTGAAAGGATCTTTCTAAACTAGAATGAACATCAAAATGGTAAATGAAAATTCATTGAAAACAAGTGTAAAGAAAATCATATTGGTACAAAAAGAAAAAAAAAGCCCTTTTTACTATATACAGTAATGAGATGGGAGAAGCAGCAAAGGACCAAGAGATCTTGGGGTCATGGGTGTCAACTCAGTGTACGGCTACTATTTTTTTTAGAAACAAATGGAAAATTCAGAGTCAGTTTTCAGAAATAAATCTGCCAATAGAATACTACCAATATCATATTACCTTATGCCAGTCTATGCTGTGATCACATCTACAATATTGTATAAAGCTGGCAGAGTAACCTCCGAAGTATTGAAGGCATGGTTGTGTCCAGTTGCTTGTGTAGATAGGAAGTCACTATTAACTGAGAATTCTAAGGAAAGCACCACAAACTTAAATTCTGCTTTTAAATGAAATAGATTTTCAGTACAGAGAAGCACTCCTAAACAAGTTTTTGCAGTGGCATAATTTTTTACACTAGCACCAACACATCTTCTACCTGTGCTCTGTATTTGTACAATTAGTATTGCTTCAGAAGTATTGCCTCTGCCTGTCTGGCTCAGCCATATTGTGCAGTTAGGAGTAGCAAGAAGCCTTTGGCACTATAGGCCAGTAGCACAAAACAGTTTTATGTGGTTGACCATGTTTTCTCATCCAGCACACTTAATAAATGGAAGTTATAAAGAAGTCTTTCCAATTTGTATTCTAGTGTAACAGTAAAAATGAAAACTACTGAAATTATTGATTTAAAATATTGTCTTTTTGTTTACCATTTCAGTTCCTAGCAGTCTGCAAGGAGGGTGTTAAAAACAAAATCCCAATTAAAGTTTATGTAAAGCAGGATTTTTCTCCCTGATTTAGCCTTGACAATTTCACTGACACATACATCTACAAAGAAACTTACTTGACTCTACCTAAGGTTTAGGTTACAGTCATATCACTCTCTTCTTGGGAATAAACCCCACTGAATTCATGGGATTTACTGTTATAGGACTGCAGTGTTATCTTAACAGAGAGCTTCAGCTTCTACAGTAACAGAAGACAATAGTGCTATGTGCATGAGAGAACTGGGGGAACGGTCTGATTGTATGCAGCTGCACAAACCCTTATTCAAGTTTTATGTATAGTTCTTGTGTTTTTACAAAATATGAATGCTTTCCATTAAATAGCTTCAGTCAAAACTGGAGACATCTTGTTTTTCTCTTACATGCAAGATTTAATTATTAGAAAGAAATAATACATTGTCCTTTGATAGTTTATTCTTTTGCAAGCTATAATTGGAGCATTGTACAACACAGGTTGGTCTCTACTTCAAGAAAAAAGTAAGGTTGTTTTAAAAAGTGGAGGAAAAGGAAGGGTGTGTGTGTGTGTGTGTGTGTGTTTCTCTGTTGTGCTGCATCTGGTTTCTGTCAGAATGAATCTTGTTCATCTTGGTTTCAAGGTTTCTATTCTGTGTGTTTAAACCAAGGTCAAGCAGTAGGCAGTGCAGAGACCTTGAAGGTGTCATTGACAAGGAATATGTAAGCTTTATAGCTACAACACTAATTATTTAACATTTATAGAAAGGATATAGGTGGGTATATGATGAGGTACCTTTTTTTTTTTCTCTATCTGAACCTTGGCACACAAACATTTCAATAAATCAGTGGCATGAAAGCCTGTTTGTGCAGAAGATCTACACATGTAAGTACATAGTAGTGTGTACATGACTATGTGCGTACATAAAATACAGCAGAAGTATAATGAATAAAATATATGGGAAAAGTGGGAATAAATGTGTGTTCTGAAATGCCCTTGATGAACCACAGTGTCTAAACAGCAAGACAAAGCTTTAGTGTTAAAATCAAAGCTTTTATCATAAATTTATAGTTCTGAGATTTTTCTTTACAGAACATCCATGAAGTATTTTTTTCAAAAAACAAAACAAAACTGTTACAATATAAACCCTAATGAAATAATGCATCCATTTTTCACCTCCCTTCCCATAATTGTGAATGTTCATTGCAATTAGGGGGAATCCTTCACCACACCACTACATGGTTATTAACTTCAGAAAAATCTGAACCTTATTCTAGGTCAAATGCAGAAGAAAGACAGGCTGACAGACAGAAAACAAATCTGAATGACTTCTATGTTGTAGAACATTTTCCAAAAAAAGTATCTGCAAAAACCACGTTTATACATTCTGTCCAAAAGTAGCTGTTCTCAGATTTTTGCCAAGAACATTATGAAAGACCTTAGAATACAATTGTGTACTCTTCTTTTTTAATATTTTCAAAGTAAAAATGTCCAAATATTTAAAAGGGTCTATACAGTGAAAAGGGAGATTGAGGGAGGCAAAAAATAAAATCAATAAAGCCAGTTCAGTTTAGCTAATTATATTATATGTTAACTACCTGAGTTTTTGTTTTCAGAACATATGCAGAGTTGACTGCATATGGGATGGACATATGCAGAGTTGCCTGCATATGGGATGGTCATTACAAGCCTGCCCCTTAGCAGAATCTGTTATCTGTTATTTTCCCACAAGTGTGATATCCCCATTTCTAATATCAGTGGTCTAGATAACAAATCAGGAAACTATTTAGCAGCTGGACCCAACTTTCATAACTCAAAACATAAATTCAAAAAACTGCCAGTTCTAACCGTACAAACAATTATCCAAAAGAGCCTAAATTTTGGGTGCATATTGGAGAATAAATGGGTGGAATGAGCCAATACATTTTCCCTAGCATAATGCCAGTATATGAGATGTGCTAGGTGACATTGCTGAGCAACATCAGAATATAAGTATGTCATACGCTATAAGGGGAGCAATGGAAAAATCCCATGCAAGCACCTCTTTTTAAAATAACACAATGTGCTGCACAGCACGTAATGGTTTCTCAGGTGGCAGTCCTGACCACATAGCTGACCTCTATTTTTAACTAATATATCTGTTCATACTGTCTTGTTTGGCTAACAAAGATGATTTTTTTTCCAGTCAACTTCAGGGCATTGTTAGTCAGTATCCACTATTTTTCTTTCTATGTTAAGCCAGTGGCTCTCAATGGCCAGCTATTATCCAAAACAATCTTTTTGTATGAACCTTGTTCTGGTTGACCCAATTATGAAAATACAGTCAGTTGCACCTGGAATCAAACTCATACAACATAGACCTATTTGTCGAATAAATTACTTGGAACTCTGAGTCAAGAGCGGCTGTGATTGGCTTATTTTTTTTCTCTTTGGGGTTGGTACATTTGTATGTACCTATGTAGGTACGTTTTTGCCGGTGTATAAGAGGCACTTTCCCCCAAAAAATGCCTTCTGAAAATGGGATGTGAATGTGGTAACTCCCCCCACCCAGGCAGATCACCTGGCAGAGCAAAGTTGGGAGAGCGATCTCGCACTCCCCACTCATCTCCAACCCACCGCCAGCATGATCCTGCCCCAGAGAGGAATGGGGGGAAGGAGCTTCTTACATACACACACACTCCCTCCCTCTCTCCTCTTCCAACCTCAGCAGGAAAGTTTCCTCACGAGGAGTAAAGGAAGGAGGGGGAAGGAGCTTCTCTCTCTCCACACACACACACACACACACACACACAGTCCCTCCCTCCCTCGTCTTCCAACCTCTGCAGGAAAGTTTCCTTGTGAGGAGGAGAGGAATAGAGAGGAAGAGGCTTCTTACATACACACGCGCGCACGCACACACACAACCTCTTCTTTCTGCTTAGGCAGGGAGGTTCCCCCACATAAGCAGATAGGACAGGAACTGGGAACAGAGTACTAAAATATTTTTTCCAAAATAATGTAGTCTGAAAATAGGGTGCTCTTATACAGCAGTGCATCTAATGCTGGCAAATATGGTAAAACATTTGCAAAATACAAAACAGCTCTCTCCTTTTAACATACCTGTGCCATGTTTAGTCCAGTTACTCCATTTTCTTAAGTTTGCTGAGCGAAACAAAAAATGGCACCTGCCTGTCCTTTGGTGGGTAGGGACAGCTGGAGAAGGTGACCATGCCCACAGCCCACCCTCCGCTGCCCACCAATTCACACTGGTGCGAATGTATGTATCTGCATCACTGCGAAAGTCCGAATCTGTTCAATCTTGAAAATTGTTTCAGATTTTTTTCCAGTTTTCAAATAGCATGCTTTCCCACCACATGGGGGTGCATTAATTTGGGATTACGTGTAGAACAATGGTAAATAAAGCAAACCTAATTCTCTTTCACATGCA
The DNA here is from genome assembly GCA_948472985.1 of Iguana delicatissima. Taxonomy (NCBI): domain Eukaryota; kingdom Metazoa; phylum Chordata; class Lepidosauria; order Squamata; family Iguanidae; genus Iguana; species Iguana delicatissima. The sequence goes on from CAOKZL010000119.1 coordinate 446,667, forward strand.
GAGCAGCTCCATGCCAAAATGTCATGACCTACATTAATAACCCCCTGTGGAAAAGGCCTTTGTCTCTGTTTTCAAAAATTATGTATGTTTTTTTCAGAGCATCCTTTCTATATTACTCACGTACTCAAAAATGATTTGAGGAGCAGGGTAATGGACAGCACTAAGACAACAAACTAAAGAAGGGATACATGAAAGATGTTAGCTGACTATCAGGCTCCTGCTTTAGTGGAATGTATACAGTGGGCCCTCGGTATCCACTAGTGTTTGGTTCCAGGGCCCCTCCATGGGTGTCAACATTCATGGATGCTCAAGTCCCATTTTGTACAATGATGAAGTAAAATAGAGTTCCTTATATAAAATGGCAAAATTCAAGTTTGATTTTTGAATTTTCTTAAAAAATATTTTCAATCCATGGTTGGTTGAATCCATGGATACAGAATCTGTGGATAGAGGGCTGACTGTACGTGAGATCAAATTACTTTTATTAGTGGAGAGAACTAATTAGTTGTAGTGATACGTTTTGGCTGATAACTATTGGTTACACCTAACTAATATAACCAGGGTAGATCATTTCTGTTTGCCACAGGGAGTTCCTGCCAATAGACTCATTAATTCATGTCTGATACCGGTGTGTAGGCAGCCAAGCCAAATCCAGGATAGTACCCACTACCAGAGTTCGATCTTTAGCCACTTAGATACGTCGTATGCTCGCAGCGCAGACTGGGGGGTCACTTCAAATTCTCTACCCCTAACTGAGTTCACTTTACGAACCCCTATAGTAGCAGGAGCCAATGCTACCTGCGCGCGCATGATAAATTGTCGGAGTAAGAATAGTCAATGCAAGGTTGCTCCAGGACCTCCGATTCCTTGCAAGGAGATCCAAAATATATCTTATTACCAAGGTCATGTTCTTTTACCTCATGGCTGGTTCTGGACCTGTGGGTCTCGAACCTGGTCATACATACCAGCCTATCTGTCTGACACTCAACCTTGCTGCCTTAGCCGTCTGGTAACAGTCCTTCCTCCATGGCCTCAGAAGCGAGACCGTAGAGCTAGAGCCGCCCCTCTAGATGAAAACTGTGATGGCCAATCACACTTATGGTTGGACAAGGAGAAAATAGTGTTAGCATTCTCCTTGGTTGGAATAACAGGATTGGCTTTGGAGGACGGACTAGAAATAAATAGATTAGCCTGTATGCTAGTCAAAAGTATAAACGCTACTTCCAAAGAATTATCCTTGCTTAACAAAGAACAGCGGGAACTAAGGAATGCTGTATTGGAAAATCGGGCAGGCGTTGACTATCTCTTCCTTCTCCATCATGTTGGATGTGAAAAGCATCAGAAATTGTGCTGTTTCAACTTGTCTGATAACAGCAACGCGATAGAAGCACAAATTAACAAACTGCACGAAGTAGTAAAGGATATAAATGAAGGGGATGATAGCTGGTGGAAGTGGCTCACATCTTGGTTACCAAACCTGAATTGGCTAAAAGCATTGTTTGTAATTTTGTTGCCAGTATTGCTAATATTCCTGCTTTCCTTGTTTTATACAATGTATAAGTAATATGCTTCAAATTACTTCCAGTAAGACAGCAGCTCTGTACGCTTTGATGGCTCAGCCTGACGCTGTTTTATGATATAAGGTCATGAAATGCTATAATTGTTTAGAAATTATGCATTTAAGGGGGGAAATGATATAGGTATGAATTAGAAATAATAAAGTAGAAATAAAGTAGAAGCTGGGGGCTTAGGTCAGAGGAACGGAGAAAGATTTAAGAAGGGTAAAAAGGTCACGAGAGCCAATGTATCACGTAGCTAGGATGTTGATCACGTAGCCAGGGTGTTATTTATTGACTGGCTGCAGTAATTGCAGATTGTAGATAAGCACTTTCTGGGGTCTGAGTGCAGGGGTAATTAGCTAGTAACAGCATGTGGTATTTGTGACCCCGGAGGGGCGGACCGAGACATGCCTGTGATCTTTGCCTGTGATCTTTGTGTATGCTGTGAACTTTGTCTATAAAAGAGCTGTGAAACTTGAATTCAGGGCTTTTGGTCTTTTGGAGACATCCAGCCAAAAGCCCGCGCGTAATAAATTACTCTTTTTCTTGCTCTGTGGTCTCTGTGTTCTCTGGGCTTCTGCAACAGTAGGAGGTTCAAGAAAGTTAAAATAATTTGGCAGGGTACCCAATCTCACAACAGAAGCTCAAGTAGACTTGTACTCTATAGGACAGGAAAGGTGCTACCAGGCTCAAGAGGTAACGTTATAATGGTTATTGAACAGTGTCAAGTAAGCTAAAGAAGATTTCCAGCAGAAAATGGAGCTGCTGTCAAAGAAGGAGAACACAAAGAAACACAAACTTCACAAAAGGAATGCAAGTAGAGCATAAGGGATGCAAAAACAGATTTTGAGGAGCATATCACTAATAACTGTAAGACCAACAATGATAAAATCTTTACACGTATAAGAAGAATGAAACTGGTTACGAAGAAAATTGGCTTGTAAGATGACAAGTTATATGTACGCTAAAGCAATTAGTTACAGGAATATTAAAATAAAATACAGATTTTGAAGAGACATTGAATTGATCTTTTGTGTCTACTGTCAGTATAGAAGATGGACACAAAACTGTAGGGCAGAGACACACTTCTCAGGTTGTTAAGTGCTCAGTTTGTGAAGGATAACCAGTAATGGTGGACTGAAATTCCTGTCTCATATGGAGGCAATATGAGATACCTCAAATCCTATATCTATCAATCTCGTGTTGGAAGAAAGGGTGCCCGCCACATTCACAATAGACTGACTCCCAGCATTTGGTAGCTAAATGAGCTCAAATTGCATACCAAATGCTGCCAGACTCCATCTGTTGTGACTGTGACTGGGTCTGATCTTCCTCTTCTCTGGTCAAGAAACCACAGGCTCACAACAGTAAACTCCTCGTATCATGATGTCCAGAATCCATTACAAAATTTTCTTGGATTTAGAGGTTCTTGTGAGAGTTGAGAACCATAAGAAATTGAAGCAAATAATGGTAATAAAGAATGACATTATAAATATGTGGAGGCAACAGGGAGAAAAAATAAATAAATGTGGAAGTGCCTTTAAAACTAACTGGTTTTTATTTTAACATGAGCTTTCATGGATATAAACCCACTTCTTCAGGTACAGTACCGAGTGGTATTAGGGCCTCAAGTATAAAGCATATTTATACCATTGTGGTCATGGGACAGAACATAATAGGATCCAGAAAGATGTGAATCATATCCTTTGCCCTAAATTTTAAAAAGGCTGGATGGCATATATTGCATTGGAGGAAGAGCAAGTAAATGCACCTCTGATGTTGTGAGTGATGTTTTTGGCCCCTGTAATATTGCTTCCAGAATAGATGTGACGGCAGAGTTGACATCTAGATTTGTGGCAGAATTTGCCCTTGTATTACTATGCATGTTATGTGTATCCTGTTCTAAATGAGTAGTTGTTTAAGATTTCATGGTTGTTTGTGGGCCAATAAAGAGCTGCCTTCCTGAGCTTGTGAGAGGGCTGTGTTATTCCCCAGAATTTGTTGTAGCTTGCTGATGTCGTGTTTGAGTGGTCTCGGGTGAGGACTATAGGTGACAACTAGGGGTGTTCTGTCATTTTGTGGTTTTGGTCTGTCTAGTAATAGATGGTTCCCAGGTATGAACCCTGTTGGTTTGCTTCTTATGTGGGTGTTGTAGCTTGAGAAATGTCTGTTGTAAATTAAAGGATTTCATAGACCATCTTGGGAGATTGGATATAAATAAATCACTGGGTCCAGATGGTCTCCAAAAGTTCCTTAAAAACTAAAATGTGAGGCTGCTGGTTTTCTATCAAAAGTATATAACAGGCCTGTAAGATCAACCTTTGCACCAGAGAACTGGAAAGTGGCTAATGAAATGTCAGAATAGCTGGAGATTCAGAGTGGAAAAAAGGAAGGCTTTCTTTTAAGAAGGTTACTAAAACTTTTCTTTGCTCCCAGATTTTTAATTTGTTTTTGTAATGGCATTTGATGCCAAGGGGCAATCTGAAATAGTTGTTTTTCTTTAACTTTTTTTCTTTAACATCAAGTATATTTGAATAGAATTTTATAAATATGTTTATATTACTTGTATGCTGTAAGCTTGCTTGGGAAGATGATGCATCTAAGAAATTGATTACATAAATACATAATAAATCTGAACAAACAGTCAAACTATGGTGTGTGGAAACAGAGGATGGATTGCTATTCTTACTTCAGGTATTAGATTATACAAATTTGTGGAGATCAGTCTGTCCAATTATTTACAAAATTTCAATGTAATTTTCTTATTGTATTGTATTGTATTGTATTCTGTTGCTTTTAAATATTTTCCAATCTATATCATATGATGTCTGTGCAGGTTATGATAAAATCCTTAAAACCAATTAACACTCAAAACAATTAACATTCAAAACAGTTAAAATAATTTGTGAAGAACAGTTTCAAATCATGTGTGCAAATAGATTTGAATATTCATTTGGCCACCAAAGGTTTTTTTAAAAAACTGTTTTAACTTGATTCTGGAATAAAGTCCATGTCAGTGCTTATCAGGCCTCCAAGCAGCAGACACTCCACAACCAGGGTGCCACAGCAAAGAAGGTCCTCTCCAATGTCTTCATGCAATATATTACCCACACTGGTGGGATATAGAGGAACCCCCCGCACCAGTCCTCAGTGCTTGGCAGGTATATATGAGAAGGAAAGATGTTCTTTCAAATACCAAGGTTCCAAGCTACACCATATTTTATGGTTTGTGTCTTTGTTGTTCTTATTGTTATATCTATTTTTTTCTGTTACTGCCCTAATAATTTTGAGGAAGAGGGATTAATTTTAAAAAAAGGCCTGACAAGAGAAGGAATAAACCTATTAAGAGCTTATGGGCATGATAGATATCTACTACTTGCCTCTTTTTTGGGGGTGGAAAATACAAGCAAAGGGTGCTATTGCTATCCCATACTGCATGGGGGTATCCTGTTGGCTCTGATTTGGCCACTATGACCCTTTCCATAGTACTCTCCCAACCCAATTCTACATGATGTCGCAGTCCAGTCCTTTTCCTGTCCCAAGGTGGTGTGATCATGAATTAAGTCATTGATGGTTTTTTCCCATCAATGACATGCGATTGTGCCACCATCGTGGACTTACTGGTACTGCAGAAAGCCAGGAAGCACAATGGCTGGACTTCCTGCCCCAGTGCGGCCTAGGAAGGTATCCAGCTGCACTGTGGAAGGAAAAGGCATGGCCATGGTGCTTCCTTCAAGATAGAACCAGCTGGTGCAGAGGGCAGCACTCCTGTCATGCTCTCCTCCCAGCAGAGTCGATGCTGGGATCCTCACTAGAGGACTCTGTGAAAAGGTAGGGTGCAGAAAGGGCATACGATAACAGAATACTAAACTAGACAAGCCTTTGGTCTGATCCCAAGTGGTTTTTCTCATGTTCTTAACTGGAATAAAAGAGACCTTATCTACTTAAATAGTTATCTTTTAAAAATATTTATCTATCTGAAATGTCTGTTTAAAATGCCTATTTAAAAAGAAAAAAAACAAATCTGTAATATCTATTTCAAGAGCTGAAAACAGCAAATCAGTATATGTAGCAAGACAACATTTTTAAAAAATTAGTGCCCATTGGGCCTCCACTGGAACATTTTTTAAAAAATAGCTAAACTATTACAAACGTTAAAATCGGTAAAACAACCATAAAATTTCTCTCAGTCAAAGAAATGGATGTGGATTTTTTCTAACATTAACAGAACAGGTATTTGTTTGGCCCCTTTGCTGGTATGGTGTGTAGGAGCTGTCCAATAACCATAAAGATGCTTTAACTGGCTTGGAATGTACTTGGGTAAGTTTACTCATTTTTCAGTATAGCTTAATGAATGTAAGGTCATTGTGCCCTTTTGTCAAACCAGTAACATACTGAAACAAATTTTGGGGGTTTTATTTCCCCTTTTTGTTGTTTAAAAAATGTCCTTCTTTTCATTGTATCTCTTCTAGTGTGGAAATGCTTTCTTTTCAACTTATTTCCCCCATTTCTGACCCATCAACAGAAACACATTATTTCTGTTAATTTCAGTATCATTCCACATAGGAGCAAGAGATAAGGTTGTGGTATGTCATAAACTGAGAGAGAAACATATCTGTTTCTTGTTCTTGTTGTGTGCCTTCAAATCATTTCCAATTTATGGCGACCCTAAAATGAACATATCATTGGGTTTTCTGGGGCTGATAGTGACATGTCCAGGGTCACCCAGTGGATTTCCATGGCTGAGCAAGTAATGGAAGCCTAGTCTCCAGGGTCATAGTACAACACTCAAACCATACACCATGCTGCCTCTACATTATGGCTTATCTTTTATCTCCCCGATCTCAATATTACATCTACAAGAACGTGTTAGTCACCTTTCAACCTGGAGATCTTTTTCAAATTCTTCTCTATCCTTTATTACTATTCTCCTTTTTCAAAATTTTACTTTGAGAATTTTATATACCACAAGAAAGACTGATCCCAAAATTAAAATACCTGTCACAAAGTCTTTCTTGCTTCTCAGAATATGTAGGAAGGATAACATAATACCATCATACCATTGTTTTCTTGTTTTCATCGATTGTGAGTGGGGAGAAGAAAATCCACCTCCTGAGTATATCATATCACAATGTTCTTACATGTTACAAGAAATGATGGAAAAAAAGTCTACATATTACTTCCATTTTCAGTAGAAATCCTGAGGACTATCTGATATTACTCTGGGCATTCCAATATGCTTTTCCCCTCAGATTTCCCAGCCTTAATATCTGGAAGAAATTAAAAATAAATAAACGGATAAATAAATGTCTCAATTTTCAGAATAAATTAATTTTAAATCTGGACCAAATTTGGCACTTTGACAGTCAAGAGAAACCTCCTCCCCATCATGCTTCTCCTCTCCCAAATTTAATGCCTAGCAAAAAATACCCTCCCCGCTGAAATTCTTCTAGACAAAGGATATACCTAAATACATCAAGATAACAAAATCCATCTGAGGCCCTTTCCACATGGGCATATTGTCCACGCTAGGGCAACCTCTCCAGGAGGTCTTCTTCACCGCGGGGTGTGCTAGAGCAGTTTGAAAAAGTGAGGCTCTACACCTCAAACTGCTCTAGCACAGCCGTGGGGGTGGCGCTGCGAGTTTTATAAAAACCACCTTCGCAAGTGGTTTTTATGAAACTCGCCCGCACTGCTCCGTGGCAGCCCCCGGTGAAGAACTGCAGAGACGTGGTAGCGCGTCCCTGCAGATCTGCCCAGGGGCAGACTTCTGGCTGGCGCGCTGCCCTGATTGGCGGAGCGCCGCCAGAAGCTGCCGACCGCCATTTTGGGCGCCGCCGAGCACCGCCGAGCGCCACCGAATGCCACCAAGTGCCGCCGAACGCCGCCGAGCACCACCGAAATTTGGCGGCGTTTAGAACGGCGAATCCGTGCTCCCCAGAGAGACGGAGCAACCCGCTACGAGGTAAGCTCCACCCCAGCGTGTGCCGCCCCGTTTCAGGCCCTCTCCATGAGGAAAGAGCCTGAGATTCAGCCATAGGTAAAATAGGCACTAAAGAAGACAAGATCAGTTCATCCCAGACACTCACATGTGGCGTAAATTATACGCTCGGGGAGCTGCATAGCCTCCTCTACTACCCTCAACCCCAATATTTTTGTCTGTGAAGGAACCTTCTTTTGCTTCCATCTGGTAAAGAAGAAAGACAAAACTAAAGGTTTATTCACCCTACCAAATTATAGTTACACGATGCTATTTCAATTGTCATGGCTCCATCCTATGGAATCCCAGGATTTGTAGTGTAATGAAGGATTCAGAATTCTATTTTAGAGAGCTCTAGTAGAGTAATTCAGGGGAATGTAAGTCTCTCCACCAACTACAAATTTCAGGATTCCATAGGACAGAGCCATGGCACTGAAAGTGGCATCAAACAGCTGTAATTATTCAGAGCCTTATCTACCTTAGCCTCTGAAGCCAGGTCTCAGCTTCGTGCCTAGCTTGACACCTGAAAACTGTTTTATTCCTGTATTAACACATGTTTAGGTCAAGAGGTATTTCTAATACATGTTTGCAGTGATGGTGGTACCAATGATAACTGCAATCCTGTATGGCTCAGCACAGTGTCATAGTTCTGCATGTGGAATTACACTAGGTTGAGCCATATACTTCTTATAGGACTTACTGCACAGCCTCTGTAGCTATTTTATGCCTTGTTAGAAGCAGGCAAGATAGGACAAGTGTTCGCCTAGGTCCCTATAGCAAGAGGTAAATGATTACAGCATCTGACATCTGCCACGGTCCTCCAGAGGCCTCAGTGCTACTCTCATCATGTACAGCATAGCTAGACACTTCTCCAGTTCCACTTCCCAAGATACTCAGACATGAGACATGAAATGGCCATGTGGGGGGATTTCAGAGGCTGCATGGCAAGTCTGGGGTGGGTATTGCAGAGGGAGGAAGGGAATACCAATCTCCGCAGCACTTCCAAAAGTAGATGTAGATGTAAGAGAAATTTATATGTGTACCTTCCACTATCAGGATGCCAGCCAGTGTGTACGTTGCATTTGTTCTTACCTTTTAAGGTTAGAAGATGAAGCATATTAGTTTGTCACACAGTACAGGTGTGGAATAACAGAAGGCAGATCTCTCTCAACAATAGCCTCTCCAGTTTATATTTGAGAAAGCCTCCAAGGAGAAGGCAACCTTTCTACAGAGCTATGAGTAGAACATTTATCAATTATTTTTTTTTGGGGGGGACCTAGAATTAAACTAAAAATATAGCCTCGGTTTGTACCAATATTACCAAGTACTTATTTATGACTATAGTTTAATGTTCATCTTATTCATCTGCCCCCACTAATTGCTTGCCTATCTCCTTCCTAGACTCTCTTAAACAAAAATTCACAAGAGCTGTGTTATTACACTACCACATATTTGAGGAACAAGAAGAAAGAAAGCTGGAGACTAGATAGCTTGTGGCAAAAGAATACATTTGTGGTAACTATGGTGTCAAGAGAGCTGGATTAAATGTAAGATTCCTAGTCAAACACTTCTAAATAAAGCATAGAATGAAATATATGCTGATTCCCCCTGAACCTGCAATAGCATTGAGCATGATAGTTTAGAAGACTATCCCCTGTGTTCAGTTTGTAGATCAATCTTGGTGTCAAAAACCATGTAGCCAAATTAAAATAATAATAATAATAATAATGATGATGATGATGATGATGATGATGATGATGCGTGGTAACAGTGCAATGTAGAAGAACATTGTTCTTTCCAAAAGATTCTGGGAATCTTATATCTTCAAGACTACACAGAAATGTGTGTTCAGATCACCAATTTACTCTTTTCATAATTTGGCTGAAGAGAGATGAGAGTGGACTAGAAGGAAATGTGATAGGTACCTGCTCTTCTTCACAGAAAAGCTGAGGAAATACACTTTTTTGACTAGATACAGAAATAGATACAGGAATTAGATACAGAAAAAAAATCCACATTTTAATAAAGATTATAAAGTATTAAAGAGAACACATGAATAGTGGATGGCATTTATGACTAACATGTGGAACAATAAATGGCTTGTAAAAATTGGCTTGACCAATTTCAGGGATAGGAAACTCTTAGGAGTTAGCGGGCTATACCCCCTCCACTACAGTGCCCTAAAATTATTCCAAAAAATGTCCCCAAATGCCATCCACCTTCTTCTTGAAGCCTGGAGGACTATTTCTCCACATTTTTTGTTCTCTCTGTGTCATTTAGGGCCAGAATAGCCTTTCCTTCCTAAACAGAGCAACCTGAAAGTAACCTTTTTGCTCTCTGGACAGTTAATTATTTTTAAGCATTTTTAAGCATTTAATTTAATTTTTAAGCATTTAAGCATTTAGATGCTTAATACATGTTATTTCCCAGGGCCACCATTTTCCTACTTAATGAAATCTTTACAATGTTTTCTTTTTTTCGAACATGGAATTTTTCCTTTACCCTATCAACCTTTCTGGTAGTGAAAAATATCCAGTTTGTTCTTTATGGATGCAAATATATATTGTTTAAAAAAAACAAAAAGACAATGCCTTTATTGTTGTTCCCTAGATGAATGCTGTCTTTGGGACACTGGTGGGTAAAATATTGCATCCATTACCCCAAAATAGTAACAACATTGCTTTCAAAATGTCCTTTTTGGTCTTTAATGCAAACAATGAAAATAAATAAGTTTTATTTAGCTGAAATCTCCGTGCTTAAGAGTTTTTAAGAACACAAATCATCACTAATGAAGCACTTAACCTTACACTCCTTACAGTAGGTCACACTCCTCCCAAATGGGGTTGCCATTTGTCCAAATGATAAGAAAAAAGTACAGAATGCAACTTCTGGGGGAAATGTATTCCCTTTTAAGATTATGGGTTTTATTTTACTTTCCAACAAATAGAGACAGAATTACATCAGACTCTGCCAAGGAAGCAAGTTGTCTAGAAGGGATGGGGACAAGGCATTAAGTACACATTTATACACTTAAGAAATGGATAGAACTTTGATGTTAGTTCACAATTTGGTGTCATTACGGAGAGCAGTTATATGGTTGGCTCTTTAATTGGAATGATATTAGTTGCTAACACTCAATGGAATTCTGAATGATTATGATTCTAGCTAATAGAAGACTATTAGCTATTGGTGCCACCCACTTTGGCTATGCCTATTGCCCCAGCTGCTTCTAGTTGGTTGCCAGAAAAAAAGTTGTTCACTTCTTTAGACAATCCACCAACACCTATCAAGTCCACTGACATAATCCCATCTTCTGAGCTGCATGGAAACTAATGATCCCACCAGGCACAACTTTCATTGTATTGCTAACAACCTTGAGGCTCTGGGTAAGAAACTGAAGGGCTTTGGGGCAGAAGTTATTTCATCACTCTATCTTATTAAAAGTCACAGACGAGGAAAAGAGAGAAGTATATTGAATAACTGGCTGTGTCAGTGGTATCACTGGAAATCTTTGGTTTCTTGTACCATGGTAAGTGATTCCATGAAGAAAGGGCAAGTTGCCACAAGATAAGCAAAACACACATCTCAGGATTCTCAAAGGATGGTCTCTTTATTATCTGAAAAAGCTAACACATTTCAGAATGCACTTCAAAAGCAGTGCTTGTTAGTTTCACAAACCTAATCAGAGGTATTTTAAACTGAATCCTGCAGGAAAGGGAGGCAATACTTCAGAGGGCAGGGAGATACTTATATTGGGGATAAGAACATTAGTGATTCTGAGGAAATTGGGGCAATACTATATGAACCCACCATAAGGTACAAAAAAAAATAGTTGAAACATGGTTTCATGTGTCTCTATAGTGATCCATGCAGCATGAAAAATAAAAAAGATGAACTTGAACTCTTAACAGTTGAAGGTATTACTGAAACCCGATGGGATGAGACTCATGACTGGAATCTAGAAACTACAGAATATAATATATTCAAAAGGAGTAGACTATACAGAAAGGGGGAGGACAATTATGTGTGAAGGATGTTTACACCTGTGAATAGGATATATGATTTGAAGCCAGATTGATAAAATTTTGCTAAAGATTATAGGAGAGTATGACAGCAGTGACATTATTGTGCAAGTTTTCTATAAACCTCCAAACCAGACTGAAGACTTGGATGATGCTTTCCTAGAACAGATAGCCAAACATTTAAAAAGGAGGGATTTAAAAACATTTTAAAAAGCAGTAATGAAAAACTTCAACTAACCTGTTATCTCTCAGTCAAAAATGTCAGGTCTAACAAATTTCTAACTTGTCTTGCTGACAGTCTACTACTTTATTTTTCCAAAGTTTGAAGTGACAAAAACGAACTACTATCTGGGACCTCATCCTCACCAAGAGAGAAGTAGGCAATGAAATGGCAACCCTGGGCAGAAGTGATCACATCCTTCTGGTATTTGTAATACAAAAGAAAGGGAAAGCTAGCTATAGTTAGGCACACACACTCAACTTTATGAAGGTTAGTTTCAGTAGGCTTAAGAAAACATGAGTGGAATCTTATAATCTGTAAGATTAAAAAAGAATGGAGTATTCATTCTGCATGTGCATTTCTTAAATGTGAAATATTGCAGACACAATCACAAAAGATTCCAATAAGAAAGAAAATTGTAAGGTATCTAAGGAAACCAGAATAGATACAGAAAGAGCTTTCAGGTGAGACTTCAAAGAGGTATGTATAAAATATGGGACAAGGCCAAATCACCAAGGATGGGTGCAAACAAGTTGCCAGTACTTGGAGGGAGAAGGTCAAGAGGGCTAAAGCTTCAAATGAAATTCACATTTACAAGAGCTATTAATAATTAGAAGTGGCTTTAGAGCAGGAAGAGAACAAGAAAGTGCTTTCTGGAAAAGTTAAATTCGAATAACTGACAGAGAGAAAACAGAACTGCTTAAGACCTTCCTTTTTTCCAAAAAGCAAAGCAGTTTTCAGTGAAAAGAGAATAAATGATACAGTGAGGGTGCTGCAGTCCAAGATAGGTAGAGAAAGTACAGGAACACCTAGCTACTTTAACTGGCTTCAGTTCTCTGGGACAAGTTGAATTTCATCCAAGGGTACTAAAGGAATTTGTAGAAGGCTACATATCACATTACAGTGTTTTGGCACTGTATTACATTTTAAACTGCCATGGCAACATCCTGTGGAATCCTGGAACTTGCCAGTTTAGGGAGAGGCATTTAGAATGATCAGCCGGAGAGCTCTTGGGTCTCACTAAACTACAAACTTCAGAATTCCACAGGATGTTGCCATGGCAGTTAAAATGGATTATAGTGCTATAACAGTTGTAGTGTGATATCTAAGAGCTTCCTTCTATAAACTTTAAGAATTCTTGAAGAAAGATGGAAGAGATCAGGTCCCTGGAGGCAGAAAAATGTACCCGCATTTTAAGGAAGAGGATCTGGGGTTTTAAAATGATCCCCAATAATATTCTTGCAGACAAGTACATGGTCTAGTCAAGGATACTGTTAGGTGGGTTTATAGTTGGCTGACAGAGCAAACCCTCAAAGCAATCACCAATCATTTTTTGTTGTCCTGGAGAAAAGTAGCACATGTAGGTCTCCAGGTATCTATCCTGGGCCCAGTGTTGTTCAACATCTTTATAAATTATTTAGATGAAGGTACAGAGAAAGTAAATTGGGAGATGTAACTAACACATGAAAACATAGAATTAGGATTTAAGTTGGTCATGATAGACTGGAGAACTAACAAAAGGAATTTTGTTAGGAATAACTGTTAATACATTTAGCCAGGAAAAAAACAACAGATGAATAAATGTAGGATAGTTAACACCTGGCTTGAAAGAAATACATGTAAAAAAGGATCTAAACACAAGCTAATGTTGTACAGGGAACAGAGGTGGTGTAGTTCTAGGTTGCACAGTACAGAATCTAGATTAAGGGAAGTAATGGTACCACTCTGTTCTACCTTGACTAAATCTCACCTGAACTTCAGCATCCAGTTCTGGATACAGTTCTGGATGCTTTAGCTGTGGATTCCTGCATTGTCAATGAGTTCGACTACATGACCTTAGGATCACTTCCAACTCTGCTATCCTGTCATTTTTATGACCAAATATTGAGCAAGTTTTCAACACTAGAAATATTTTCATCTCTCATAACAAATCCCATATTTCTAAAAATATTATCCAAGCTGTTCTTCCTCATCTTAGCTTCAGTAAAGACAACAATTATATAAAACAATGGTTTTATTTAAAACAAAAAATGGAAAAAATAACACTACATCTCTTAACTTTTCCCTGCAATGGGAACATGCACAACAACTACAAACTCTGTGAAGGCATGTCATGCCAATGTAATTTTATAGCACAATTGTTAAAATCTCAACTTATTGCCATAATGGTGATAGATAAACAGCTGTAATTATTTCTATGTGTGACTGTCCATAGTGGATAATGTTCTTGGGGGATTGTAGTCTTTCTCTGAAGGTGCAGTACTGAGTCTGAAAGGTTGTTGCATTAGTGCTGTCAGCTAAGACCCAAGTAACTTTATTAGTATAACTGGTTTTATCACCTGAGGTTCATACATCGCCTGCGTTCTATCCTAGACAAAGATACCCAGACCACAGTTATACATGTCATAGTTAATTCTAGACTGGATTACTGTAATGTACTCTACCAGAGCTAGCCTTTGAAGGCAAATTCAGAAACTGCAACTGGTCTATGGCTAGACTGCTAACAGAATACAGGTGACACATTCATATCTGAGATCACTGAGATTGTATCTGAGGCATTGCCCTCAGTGTCCTGATTTGCTGAGCTGTAGCAGATGGCGATTAGAAAACAGGAATTTCAGTAATAAAAATAGAGAATCTTCAGGTTTTTTTAGACAAACCAATATTATTATGGTGTAAGCTTTTGTGGGCAGTGTCTACTTCATGAGATTTGAGATGTATTACCTTGTGATGAGCCAGCATGGTGTAGTGGTTTGAGCATTGAACTGCAACTCTGGACATAAGGATTTGAATCCCCACTCAGCCACTGGGTGATCTCACTGGGTGATCTTGAACAAGTCACACTCTCATACTGGGTGACCTTTTGCAAATCACACTCTCTTGGCCTGAGCAGAAGGCAAAGCAAACCCCCTCTGAACAAATCATGACAATAAACCCCTGTGACAGGTTTCCATAAGTCACAAATGACTTCAAGGTGCATAATGACAATAACGACAACAACAACAATCTTGGCTGGCAGCACTACCTCAGTTAGTAGATTCATAAAGACATGCATAGATAATAGAACAGAAGATTATGAAGAGTCTGATGAAGTGAACAGTTTCCACAAAGGTTTATTCAATAATCACATTTCTTAATCTTTAAATTGCCACCAAACTCTTTTGTTTTTCCTGCTACAAAAAGAATGGTTTAACTCTGGAAATTTTCAGTGATACTTTTCAGGGGAAGCTGACCTGGGGCTATATTTGATTTTACGAGATAGCTAAGGAATGTATAAATACGCTAGAGTCAAGTGATTAAACCTTTCCTGGGTCGTACCAGCAATATTTCCAGAACTGGAGATAACACTTCCAAATACCATTTCATAAAGAAAATCCTTCCATGCAGGTAGAAAAATTAACTGTTAAAAAGAAGATTAGGCTGGACCCTAATTTGGATTCTTCTATCTGTTGCAAGATGCCTTAACACTAATGTACATTTTTCTTTCTTTTTTAACCTTAGCAGGGCATCTAGAGTTCCACATGAGCTACCGCAAGCTCATATCAAACTAACCCTGCTACACTCTACCTAATGTATATGCCAAATATTCCTACTTTACTTGCCATGTTAGGTTTTTACCTATTCCAGGTTTTTTAGATAGAAGATAATTCCAAGGTATACCTTTTGCCTTAGAAATATTATCACTTGATATTGCTGAATGAGTTAACTGCTCTTTAGCCTTCACCTCCCAATCCCTCACAGATTGCTGTCAACTCTGGCTTATTTTTTTCTGCCAGTGTTTTTAATTCTCTAACTTGTCAAATAATGTGAACTAATTCATGGACTATAATCGATTCTTCTCAAACTTTACTGAATCTCTGCTGACAATGGCTGTGATTCAGTAGTGGCAGACAGAACCAGAACTTGAAATAATTACTTTTTGGACTACAGCACCTCAAATCACCAGCCAGTGCTGACTGAGGGATTCTGTGACTCGCAGTCCAAAAAATTAATTTTACATGCTCTCCACCAAACATACCACCTTCAAGAAGCAATTTAAGGGTTTCTTATTTTTATTTAAGCAAAGTAGATTGCCTCAAGCTAAGCAGAAGCTTGTTTTAAGTTTGATCTGTCACCAAAAGTCCCCTAACTTGCATATTATCAGCACCCAAAAGCAGATGTCTACAAGTGGTTGTCCAAGGCTTTAAGCTAGGTTTTAAAACTGACTTATAAATCAGAGGTATAATTATAGATTCCCATTTTCACCAGTATTAAACATGTCCTGTGGTTAATAACATGTTTTAAGGCTGAAGCATATTGTTGCAAAAATATCTTAATGCTTTGTGAATATGTATAGTATGTTCCTGTGCTTATTTACCAGGATGTAATTGCCTGAAAATAATTTCCACTGAATTCAATTGAGTTTATTCCCTGAAAGGTGCACATAGGTCAATAGGTACTTTACACAACCCTGCTGACTAATAAGGAGAATATGACCCTGTTCATCCAAATACAAATGGTGATAGTGAGGCATAAACAGTAGCAAGAACATGACCCAGTGCTTCCAAACTAACTCATTTTTCCCCCTGATTTCAGGGGGGTGCTGGAACATTTCAGATAGGCAGTGAGGGGGTGTCATTTGCATCATATGTCAGAAATAGGCTGGCTGTTCAGTATCAGCAGAAAAGAAAGAATGTGCAGTCAAGGCCGCTCTGCTCCCTTCTTTAGTGGGAAATGAGTTTTACCAAGCACTGGGAAGGGAGTACTCATCTGAAATGACACTAATCAGTATTTGGCAGCTTGGAATTGAAGAATGTGGGAAGAGAAGAAAGAAAGGGTTCAGCAAAAAAAATTAAAGCTGGTAATCAGAAAATGAATGTTTCAACACAGTACTTCTACTGTAGACAATGTCTCTTGTTTCTCCAAATTCTGAATGGAAAATATTGGGTTGTTAATAGGGTACACATCAAAACATATGGTGAAACGTAGAAGAAGAACATGCTCACTTAAAAAAAAACACAAATTAGAGATTAGTTAGAACTGCAGTTCAAGACAGTTGGGAAGTTGCTTTTTTTTTTTAAGTTGGCATTTTAATGTTACTGTTTGTTCTGTATTGTCTTGTTTTGTTACTTGGTGGTGTTATTTGTTGTATCATTGTTCTTCCTTTTTAACATAATTTATAAAATAATAAAGATTATTAAAAAATGGGGGAAAACAAATTAGAGAAATGGAGTATGGTGACTCGGTTTCTAATGTGCAATTTTCTTTAGCATGTGCCACAACAAATGCTCTTGGGGGAGGAAAAAAAATGAAAAAAATTGAATATATACAGAAGATAGTTTGCAGCAGTTGAAGTAAGTAGAAAACAAAGAGGGGAAAATAGAAAGAGGAGAGATAAACTGGGACATTTTAAAGGCAGCTGAAAAACTGGGGATACAGAGGATTAATTGGGACTGTCAATTGATCAGGACTGCCCATATTGGATGGTACGTATCTGTGGTGTTTTTAAGTGCATGTAGACCCTGGTAGATCTGTTCCACTTGCACATTGATAATCCAGAGCATAAATAAAAGCAAATTAGCAAAACCTTGCCCCGTATTACTGCAGCAATGGCAGCATTTTAACTTGCACTTTTTGTATAGAGATTTCATCATTTCATCTGGCTCCCAAGAACAGATGGCCCAAAAGCTTGATGCAAACATGGGCATTTAGAGTTATGATTAAATAATCATGGAATCATAGAGTTGGAAGAGACCCTCTATGAAATAAAGTATTCATTTTCTCACCTTCCCCACATTGTGAATCTGTCACCTAAATAAAGAACAGTAAGGCTTCACAGCAGGCTAGACCTCATGTACCTCATATTCATTATACTAAAGCGTGGTTTGTCAGTGAGGAAACTCAACTCTAGAACAGGAGAACAGTGGGCTTTTAACCTGACTAAAAGACTCATTAACACAGTGACAGTTGGGGAAATCATTAGCAGAGGTTATAGCGACCTTCAGTAGCCTTGGGCAGAAGCTTTTATACAGCTCAGAAGGAGATTGCATTACTATGGAGTCTCAAAGGCATGAGTCATGCTCTGCCTGCCAGTAATAGATTTCTAACTAGTACAACTGAAAACATTGGTCTTGTGAACTTTGATTTGCAATTAAATATTTAATAGTATTTCAGTTCAGTAAATGGGAATAAACCTGAGAGAGGAGTGAGCACCCTTAAGAAAATATACAGCAGTGAGGAAAAAGATTGCTCACATACAAATGGACCAAGTAATAGAGTTGAAAGGAAGAGAATGCAGGGACAAATTTTCAGCACTGACTGTTGATCAGAAATCATGTAACACAACACTATGTACAATTCATCTCTGAAATGCTTTTTTCCAAATAAGGGGAGTATTTGACTGAACATGTTGACCCGGGAGGGGAAACACAAATTTGTTGAGTAAAAATAACAATGCATATTTGCATTCATACAGATCTTTCTAGGAGAATGCAGCACTGATTCTGAATTACTATAGAATAAGGGTATCAAGGCACAGCTAAACTTCAAACTGTTTTGTGTCTGAAATTATGCTATTCCTGTGCTCTGTCACCATCTTCTGAAGTAATGCTCTCCTTTCCTCCTCTGTACAAAAGCCATTATGAAGAGGGAATTGTTCTCAGCAGCTGTCCAACAGTTATAAAATGTTCTTTCTAGCCCTGGTGACTCACTGAAGTTCAAAGCTGAGTATTCTCAGCTAGAGAAAAGTTGAAGAAAGATTTGGAAATACGTTGGGAGGAGTATGTTCATTCAGTGGTGTATGGTTTAATGACTGATTTTTTTATTGCTTCCCATGGGACAAAAGTCCTAATAGCAATAAATAAAGTATTGATTTAAAGCAATTTCTGTCATGATCTTAGGTTCATTCACTAACTATTAAAGCCCATGTGATTACCTATCTCCCTAAATATTCTGACACCAGAGCCTGCCTGATCGTGGAAGTTAAGCAGGGTTAGCTCTGGTTAGTATTTGGATGAGAGACTGCCAACAAATACCAGGTGCTGTAGGCTATATTTTATAGGAAGGAACTGGCAAAAACACACCTGAGACAGCATCTACTTTAAAGGGAATTGTCCTATGGAAATTTAGTTTCCTGATATCTGGTATTTGCCCTGACGTAAGCCACAGAATCGTAGAATCTTAGAGTTGGCAGAGAGAACAAGGGCCCTCTATTCCAGCTGTGCAGGAATACACAGCTAAAGCACTCTTGAAAAATATCCATCCAATATCTGTTCAAAGACCTCAAAAAAAAGGAGAGCCTACCACACCACCCTGCAAGTCAATCTACTGCGCAGTTGAACAGTCGAGTTTAAAAAACAAATCTTCCTAATGTTTAAGTGGAATATCTTTTCTTGTAATTTGAATCCAACACAAAATAAACTGGTTCCATCTCAAACCACTTTAGTTATTTAAAGATAGATATAATGTCATCTCTCAGGCCATTTCCACACAACATTGCTGTCCTGTGATGGGGATTCATTGCTGGTGGTCTGTGAATTGTGCTTTCACACAACATCATTGCAGTCCCACTGCCAACATGTCGCCATCCGTTGCGATTGCTGGATATTCCATTAACAGAAAAAAATCTGTTAATGGCCCATGATCAAGCAATGCTTTTGTCACCGGCAGCCACACAAAATGGCAGAAGCACTGAGGCAGTTCCGTGCTGCACTGCCCCAGTGCAGCACAGGAAAGAGAAGGCACATATTGCTTGTGCACCCATCTGCAGGCAGCTGACCATGTCAGGAGAGGAACGTTGGGAATACACTTCCATCGCAGCAAAGGCACTGCCAGGATGATGCCAGGATGACATCAGAAAAGGGTAAAGTGAGGAAATGGCCTCAGTCTTCTCTTTTCTAAGCTAAATACATCCAACTCCCTGAGTCTTTTGTTTCCAAGCTGTAGGCTATCCAGTGAAGTCACTGGAGAGGCAGCACAGTTGATTTCCATTACTTACCTACCTGAGACTTCTGTTTCTCTGATTTTTCAAGTGCCTCTCACCAAGAAAGTGTTCACTTTATAAATGCATTATGTGTGTGGTGTAAACACCTGTTTCTCTGTTCTGTGATTTTTATGATGAAGGGTGCTTCAAAAAGGCTGCATCTCCTTTCTACACAGATATGGGAGTATGAAAAAAAAATACAACCCCTGCCTTAGTTTCACAGAGTTGGATTTAACCTCTTTTCCCCCAACTCTTGGTTTCCTCTCCCTACCTCCAGTTATGTGTGTGTGTTTCTGTGCCTTCAAGTCACCTGTCAAAATCCTCCTTAAATTGAAAAAGAAGTCAGGACTTTTCTCAATGGGGTGGTACTTCCCCACTCCCCCATCCCACAGAAAGATAGAGCAAAAGTCCCCCTGCAGCTAAATGCAACTGCAAATGCAAATACAGCTTTCCCCAGTTTGTCAGTTCCTTTTTGCCATGACGTCACAGTCTAAGCAACTATACACATACTTCCTCTTCTTTTAATGAGGATTTTTATTATTTTTAAAAATGTACATGGGGGTGGCTGTTACTGAATGTGGATTTCACAAGGCTCTGGTTCTTGGCCACAGTGTGGGTGATATAGATATATGTATCTGTGATGCAGAATTTAATTTTAGTATTACTAGAAAGATACAGATGGTGCTTGTCTGGTCTAAAGCACTGATTTATACTTTTGTTCTGGATTGTTCCTTCATTAGATAAAGCTGTCTTTCAATACAGACACTGGTCTGGCTTCAGTCTGAAATAACCTGACACAGTGTCAGAAGTTTAACCTCATACCTTCAAAGAACTGTTTTCAGTTCCAGAAAGCCCCAACTTCAACAGAATCTCAGAATGGCCTGTGAATAAGGAAACTGATATACATTCAGATTTATCAGCAGGCGTACTCATTGTAACCAGTCAGAGAGAGACATCGAAAGCAGTTTAATGGACAGATTTGTTACTCTATATCATTTGGTTCTCAAGAAAGCAGTTCATTTTTAACTGGACATATATTAATATTAATCGGACATATATTAAAGGGTTAGAAACAGCTGGGAAGGGGAGATGTGATTCAGAGCTCAGTTGTAGTACAGGTGTTCTTTAGTTAACAAAGTAGATGTATTCATGGATGCCATTTCTTTAACAGAAAGTTGATACCAAAAGGAGAAATAACATGGGGAAAAATGCTTCATCCATGCAAAAAGACGAGCAGATCAACACATTTCAGCAAACTATTCAAAATTAAGCAATATGCATATGTGAAATGAAACAACCAGGAAAGTTAAGCCTTGCTTAAGTAAACAAAACATTCTGAACCATCCAGAGACACCAGAAGGCTTCTTCCCAAACACATTTTTTAATGATTTCCATTTTGGTGGTCAGATCTGTGCTTTTTTCAACATGCTAAGGGCAGTTGGTGAAACGGGGTCATCTGTTTTGCTTTGTTTTGTGCTTGCTCTCTGTTTTTCTCTCTGTTCACACATGTTCAGTAAAGGATTCTGGAAACAGCTACTGGTTACCTTACCTGTTGTAGGCAAAACCTATAGAAGGATTGTCTGGAACAGAATCATTCTGGTTCCCAGCTCAGGCTTTGCTTATTGCATTGTTTTGCGCAGGCACACTACTGCAACCTGACACTGTGTTTCTTCAGCCCTCTTTCACCATCTTCCCAGTGCCAACACTACTAAAAAAAACTAAAATAGACAGAGAATAAGGAAGAAAATGAGGACTGAACAGACTGGGTAGATGCTGGACCAGTGCCTTAATCCTATAATGTTCTTGATAGAGACCAATAAATTGAAGCAGAATTTTAAGAAATCTTAAGAATCTTAATCTTAAGAATCTCAAGAAAGAGGCTCTTTGGACTGATGGATCTCAGGTTTGGGAATTAGGTAAGTGGACTGTCATAGGTGAAGCTGTATTCCCTTTAAGGGAGCAAATGCATATCTGAGGAGTACTCCTACATTGATCTTTATCATTGGAGGCTCAGATGGACTCCATGGCTCAGAATACTTTGGGCCAGCTTTGATTGGTCTACTATCTGTGTCCTTTCCTGGAGGTGGATAACTTAGCTACAGTAGTGCATACAGATAGGTAACCTTCTTATTAGACTACTGTAATGCACTCTGAGTGAGACTGCCCTTGAAAATGACTTGGAAGCTGCAGCTAGTGCAAAACTCAGCAACTGAACTGATAACCATACTACCATAAAAGCATCCTACAACATCAGTCTTAAAGGAGTTGCATTGATTGTCAGTACATTTTCCATCTGAATTCGAGGTGCTTGGGATAAACTGTTTGGAACCCCAAAACCTGAGGAACTGCCCGCCCAGAGATACACACACACACACCATCCCAAGAATTGAGGTGTTCCTTTGTGTTCTTTCAGTGGAGCCTTCTCTGCTCTCCTGAAAGCCCACAGATGTCAGTAAATAATATGACAAAAGGGAGACCTAAGCAGTTATCGAAATACAGATACGTACGGTATTATGATCCTGAAAATTAAATGCTATTGAGAATCCTGCTAAAGAGAATTCACTCAGGATTCTGAATTTTGTAACTGAGAGCATCTTAAGTGAATGCAGTCATCAGTACTTTTCCAGTGTCTAACACAGTAATGATCTCTTGGGTAAGCTTGTTTCTCCCTGCAGGGAGAGTTACTGAACATTGTGATATATATAATATTGTACCAAAAGTTACTTGATGTAAAGTGTCTCCTACACTTCTTGAAATAACCAGTGTCAAGACATATTCAAAAAGTGACAAAAGCAAAGGTTATAAACGGTCTTGCCTGGGCCTCCACTTCTGACTGATCAAGCAAGCAAATGTACAGGCACTGCTGAAAGAAGCTGTAACAGATGTCTGATACAGGTTAAATGGGCTTTAAAAAGTGCTCTTTTTAAATAAAACTTCTTAAAAGAATTGGGCACTTTAAAGAATATGGTTCTTACTTTCTTCTCAGAAGCATAGTAAACCTGCTTCTTCTCCTTCCCCTTCATATTTTCTCTTCAAGATGACATGGTCAATTCCACTGCTTCCATTACAGGAAGCACTAAACCACTTCCATTGTCTTGCTCATCTTTTCAGAAGTGCATTGTTGTTGTTCTTGTTCTTGTTGTTATGTGCTTTCAAGTTGATCTCAACTTATGGTGACCCTAAGGTGAGCCTATGACAGGGTTTTCTTGGCAAGATTTTTTTTGCAGGGGTTGCCTTTTGTTTTCCTGAGAGTCTAAGAGAGTCACCCAATGAGTTTTCATGGCTGAGCAGGGATTCAAACTTTGGTCTCCAGAATCGTAGGCCATTTCCGCACTAGACTGTTGTAGTGCTATTAAAAGGCCCCTCCCTAAACTGTAAACCCCGAGATTCCATAGGATGTTGAAAGTGGAATAATAGCACTATACCAGTCCAGTGTGGAAATGGCCATACTTCAATGTTCAATAACTACACCACACGGACTCATAAACATAAAACAAAACAAAAAAAGTAAACTTTCTCATTGGGCTTACATGCAGTGATCATCTCCATTATTATATTTTTGTTTTCATGCTGTGTGTACTAGCTTTTGTAGTATACCATATTTGTACATATTTATATAAACAGTGCTGTGACTCCATTGCTGGAACTAGATGTGGAGAAATACCATTTCAAAGTCTCCTGTATTAAAAGCAGGGAAGAAGACCTCATGGGCCCATACCCTCCATCATTTCACAAATGAAAACCAAGACACATGTGGCCAAGCAGGATCACAGCATGGTCAAAATGGGGAAAGTTTCTAATGTGGATGAACATAACAAGCTAGGAGAGGCTGCAGCAGTTTGGTTTTGCCTGAGTCTACAGGGAAGGCCAAGATTCCATCACTTTCCCAGCCCTGCCCCTCACTGTCAAGTGCAAAGTCTCTTTACATTTCGAACTTAGTTTGCAGCAATTGAAGTAAGCTTGGGGAAAATGGGGGCAGGAAAAAGAAGCTGGGACATTATAAAAGAGACTGAAAAAGTGGGACACTGGTTAATGCCAAATCAGGATAATTGGAGGGTTGGAGTCCCCTTCATCATACTAAATTTATTGTTAACTCACAACCCCAGTGGAGATTGAAAATGGAAAGGTAGGATATACAGTCTAAATTCTACTTGCTCTGGTAGTATATGTAATAATGAGCAGATCTGGACAATCAGCATATCACCTAGAAAATGCTTGTTCATTTTTAAATTGATCATTAAACACTGCAGTACAGATGCTAGTGGTTTTGCATTACATCATGGTTATTGATGCTGTTCCACCCCTAGTTACTGTTTCACCCCTAGTTACTGATCCACCCCTAGTTACTGGAGCAAAGATATTAGTTTTACCTATCCTTCCTTACACTGCTGCTGTGTTTTTCCCCACTGTTTCTTGCAAAAGTAGGCCATGTGTTCTGTTTTTGTGACTCTTTTTGACTGTGCATTAGGCCTAAAGTCTCATGAGACTTGGAACTTAGGCCCAGATGTCTCACAGAGAAGTGATGGAAATGGAGCCTATATAAGACTTGCTCCTGTCTTTCCTGGGCAAATAATTCAACATTTGTCTCCCTCAAAAGTACAAGACACAGATAAAGAAAGACATAGGACTGTAGCAAGTCTCTCTTTATGGGAATGTGGAAGGAATTTTTATACTCGCCTTGACTAGCTGTTGGGCTGAAAAAATTTTTACCTTTCCTGAGGTGCTTTCTTCTTAGTGTGGCTAGAAATGCTTGTTGATTCACCTATTGCTCAGTATTTCTTTTGTTGCAACATTGGGAGTTGTCCTGTGTACATATGGCAAGTAGCAATCTTCCTGGGAAGTTCACTAAAGTGAGAAAATGGGATAACTCCCTAGTCAGAAGGCCAGGCAGTTCCAGAAAGGGTCTCTAATCCAAATGCTTTAGACATATTTTGATCCAGTATTTTCTCACAGGTTGGGCCATTAGGTATTGCTCAAGATGAGTAGTGGGTTGCCAAGAAACAATGTGATTAATTGGTGCTGGTTTTCCTGCGCAGTTTCCGCATACTCTTAGGCTATTCTGCACTGTTATAGTGCTATTATTCTGCTTTCAACATCCTGTGGAATTCTGGGGTTTGTAGTTTACTGAGGCCAAAGGGCTCCCTGGCTGAGAATTCTAAATGCCCTTCCCTAAACGGTAAACCCCAGGATTCCATAGGATGTTGAAAGTGGAATAATAGCACTATATTAGTGTAATGCAGAAATGGCCTTAGTCTAGCACTTCCACACTTTCCACACCATGATATCATGCACATATAAATACCACCTTCCTTTAATAAAGTTGTGATGATTTTCCACTGCCTGAGTAGTGAGAAATTCCTGGGCTATACTATCTACTTTGGGGTTCCTTCAGGAAGCAGCAATCACTGGAGACTTCAGTCTAAATCCTGTTATTTCTCCTGACTAATATAAACCCATTGAATCTGTTGGTTTTACCTATAAATTGATTCATCATTCAGCAAATAATTCAATAGGTCTGTTCTAAATGTGACTAGTCAAAAGGATTCCAGACACTGTGTTCTGTTTTATGTTTGATTTATTACATATTTATACACAAAAGGTGTGGAATAGAAAATCTGTGATTTATTTCTCACCTTATCCCACCTGAGCTAAAGGTTCATGTTTCTGATGTTGCAGACCTCCTCTTTGAACTCTTCAAAGACACATGTAGTCTACATTGTCTTTGCAAACATGTTAGCTTAAGCTTCAGCACTGTATTGAGACCAGGAAACTGAGACACATATGAAGTAGTTTAGAAGACGGAGCACACAAAATGCTCCTTTTTCACAGCTGTGCATAGGGCAAAACAAATCCATGAGACTGACCTCACCATTATAAAAACCTAACAAAACATTTTACAAGTCCACTTCATGTTCCATCACTCATGGGAAGCAAGACATCATGGAGCCTCTGTCCTGACTCTGACAGAAGCAGTAGTAATGCATTCTCCCATCCCCCAAATCTTGGCTCAGAGCAAGTGTTGCCATGCCACTTCCTTTCTACTTCAATGCAGATTGACTAGTGGTAGCAAAAACAGAAAGAGGCTCCACTCACTTTTAGTTCTGTTTCCACTCACCATCAGCGGGGCCTCCCAACTGGTTTTTCTTACGGGTCTACAGCTCTTCATAGAATAAGTTCTCCACACCTAATATAAGTGGAAAGAAATATGAAAGCATCCCTAGCATGCAATTTGCCCAGATCATGTAACAGATCGTAGAGAATGATGCCCAACATAGCAAAGAGGTTTTGGAATTTCAGCTAACATTTTCCTTTCCCTGTCTCTTTCAAAAATGCTTCTTTCTTTCACATTCAAACCTTAAACTCTTCCGTAAGGCAAGTAAACTTTTCCAAATGATGGTCAGATTTGAGGGATGATAATGACATCACTCTTGTACTGTTAGTTGTAACAAGAAGACACACACCACCCAACCTGGATCATTTACCTGTAATTTCTTTTACCAAAGAGATGAGTGACCTTGTTTGGCATGGATTCATAATGATAATGGGTGAAGAGTTCTTTAACAATCATGAGAGTTGCTGAAACCAATTGGAATTGTCTTGTTTCTACTGCTTGTTTCCACTGTAGCATGTAAAACTTTTCTTTCCCATAGTAGCTGGAATCTTGTTGGTAGTCCCATTTAAAGTAGATCCATTGAACCGATTGTTGAATAGTGAGGCAACTCATAGGTGAATCTCACTAACTCAATGGATCTCTATTATTTTAGATTAACGTCAAATAAGAATACTACACACATACCTCAGTTAATGAAGTAGGTATGTTCCTGGGCTTTACTTCTTTAATAGAAACTTTGGTGCTAGGGATAGAAATAACGTGTAAAAAATAGGGATAGGTTCCTGCACTGAAAAAAATAAAGTCAAGCAATTTGGCATGTTTCAACAAACATTTTAGTCAATACTAACATTATACCCATGTGAAATAAAATAACCAGGTTGCATAACTAAACAAAAACATTTTGAATCTTTCAGCGCCCACTGGAAAGCTTCTTCCGAAACGCATCCCAGGATGATTTCTTTTTCTTTCAATAGCCTCCACTCTTCTTATGATTTCCATGTTGGTGTTAAAACATTATAGATCTATGTTTTTTCAACATGTCCTTTGATTTGCTGGTGGGGGAGGCAAATCTGCTTTGTCTCTTTCTTTCTGCTTTGCTCTTCACACATGCTGAATAAGTGGTTCTTAAGACAGCTGTTTACCTTGCATGTTGTACATAAACACATATGGCTACAGTAGGTTTACCTAGAGTAGAATTCCATTCTTTCCCAGATCAGGTTTTATTGCATTGTTTACTTCAGACACATTGCTGCAATCCAACACTGAAAATCTGTATTTCTCCAGCCCTCTGTCACTATCTTCCCAATACCAGTGCTGCCCAAACAAAACAAAACAAAACAAAATTCCAGTTAGGCACAAGTCAAGAAAAGAGGGAAGGGGGGTGGGCTGGGCTCTTGCAAAATGACTTTGTAAAAAATATCTTCTTTGTCAGAGGCTTTGTTAACTGAGGTATGTCTCTATATTCTTTGAAAAATATGTAAGGTATAGACCTCAAGTTGTCTTATCTTCTGTCTCTCATGAACACCATCCATAATTACCACAATATTACAGCATTGCCCAAGTTTTGTTGTAATTTATCTGCCCAAAGCTCTGCCCTGCTTTTCACCATCCTTCACCACTAAAAGGAATTATTATGGCTAGAGGGCTTAGTAATAGCTTTTCAAGGACGAATGTGGTATTTGAAGACTTTAAATAGCACTGAAGTTTTTATTTGCCCTTCTGGAAATCTACCACAATGAAAAATGCTTTCCTGAAGATAACATATGGAATTATCCTTTGGAAGCAGACACTGGAGCACACAAGCACCCTGGAAAGATGCCTTAGTGGCAGAAGTGCATTACGTTCCTCAAACTGGTATCTTACTTTCATGAGGATTCTTTTCCAGACTCTTTTGATAAGGACAGAGTTGTGATAGGGATGACTTAGCACATCTATCTCAAAAGTACATCCAGAGGTGATTATTATAGCTGTATGACAGAGCAATTCTGCATAGCAACAAAGAGATCTGTGTGGTAATTCAAATGGAGTTCTGTACACAGGAGATTACAGTATATATACATATGTACACAAAAACACAAGCCCTGAATCTATACTCTAATGCCTTTTCTAATTTTGCCCCTGATTAATCATCTGCCCTTCATTTCTTATGTGTTTTCCCCAAATTATGAGGGTTTATTTTCTCAAGTGAGAAACAGATCGCCCATTTCTGTTTAGGGCACTTGAATAGTTCTATTCCTTTCTGGCCTTCTGAAGGTAACTATGCAAAGGCAGGTTTACAGTTGAACATTAAAAAAATAAAAATTATGACCACAGATGATTTACGTAACCTTAAAGTAGGTAATAGACATTGAAATAGTTCAAGATTTTCCATATCTTGGCTCAGTCATTAATCAGAATGGAGACTGCAATCAAGAAATCAGAATCATAGAATCATAGAAATGTAGAGTTGGAAGAGACCACACGGGCCATCTAGTCCAACCCCCACCATGCAGGAACACCCTCAAAGCACTCCCGACAGATGGCCATCTAGCCTCTGCTTAAAAACCTCCAAGGAAGGAGACTCCACTACACTCCAAGGCAGCATATTCCACTGCTGGACAGCCCTGACTGTC
Organism: Iguana delicatissima; assembly: GCA_948472985.1. Lineage (NCBI taxonomy): Eukaryota > Metazoa > Chordata > Lepidosauria > Squamata > Iguanidae > Iguana > Iguana delicatissima. Next base: position 475,132 of record CAOKZL010000119.1, read on the forward strand.
AGGAAGTTCTTCCTGAGGTTCAGGTGGAATCTCCTTTCCCGCAGCTTGAATCCATTGCTCCTTGTCCTGGTCTCTGGAGCAGCAGAAAACAAGCCCTCTCCTTCCTCTACATGGCATCCCTTCAAATATTTAAACATGGCTATCATGTCCCCTCTTAACCTTCTCTTCTGCAGACTAAACATCCCCAGCTCTCTAAGTCTATCCTCATAGGGCATGGCTTCCAGGCCTCTCACCATTTTGGTCACCCTTCTCTGGACTTGCTCCAGCTTGACCATGTCCTTCTTGAATTGGGGTGCCCAGAACTGGACACAGTATTCAAGATGAGGTCTAACCAAAGCAGAGTAGAGTGATACCAGTACCTCCCTCGATCTAGACACCATACTCCTATTGATGCAGCCGAGAATTGCATTGGTTTTCTTGGCTGCCGCATCACACTGCTGACCCATGTTCAGCTTGTGGTCTATGAAGACTCCTAGATCCCTTTCACATGTACTGCTATCCAGCCACGTGTCCCCCATCCTATACTTCTATACTAGAAGAAGACTAAGAATTGGAAGGGCAGCTATGAAGAAACCACAGAAGATCCTGAGGTGTAAAGATACATCACTGAATACTAAAGTCAGGATTGTCCATGCCATCATACATCCAGTTTCTACGTATAGTTGTCAAAGATGAACAATGAAGAAAGCTCATAGGAAGAAAACTAATTCCTTTGAAATGTGATGCTGAAAAAGACTACTAAAAGGACAAATGCATGAGTCCTAGAGCAAATCAATCCTAAACTCTCCCTAGAAGCCAAGATGACTAAACTGAGACTGTTCTACTTTTGCCATATCATGAGATGACATGGCTCACTAGAAAAGACAATAACATTTAGTAGGGTAGAAGGCAATAGGAAAAGAGGAAGACTGCATTACAGACGGATAAACTCAAGCAAGGTAGTCACAGCCCTGAGTGAGTAAGATCTGAGCATAACTGTTGATGACAGAGTGAGTTGGAGGTCTCTCATCCATGGAGTGTGATGACAGGTAGCAACAACAACAACAACAACAAATATTTACTGGAGGACAGACAATACTCAAGGCTTGACACATGTAATAATGAGTTTTTTCCCTTGCTACCAATGATCTGAGGGTACTTTTCTGTTTATGGAACTGCTAGGTCAGCAGTTATCTGGATCAAAATGTCACTGATCCCACAAATGGAAACACACACCAAAAGCACATTACATAAATAGGGGTGGTCCTTCTTCCATGACATATTAATCCACAAGGACTAATTTTCAAGACTGGAACAAGAGCCTGCTCTACCATTTTGATAAAACAGCCATGTTAGCTCTAACCCAGAACCCAGAACAAGATCTCTTTAGTGAGATCCACTACCAGCCCATGGAGTAACATATACAGTAGGCCTTTCCTAACGGTGTGTTGCCTGAAATGTTTAGGTGTGTCACCTACAATCTTGGACATGTATGTTACTATTTATAAATCATATATTTTTAAAAATATATGAAAGATGTTCATGACATCTGTTGTGCCCCCATACATTTTGTTATTACAATTTATGTTTGCGTCTGTATCTCTTATAATGGGTTAGTTTAACCTCTGGTTTGCTAGTAAAACAATTACTGTGTCACAAAATGATGCATGTCTAAAAAGTGTGTCACCAGCATGAAACGTTTGGAAAGCTCTGATATAGAGATATAGTGGTATGACAATAAGAACTCAAAGGACAGAAGTCAAACTATAAAGGAAATGAGTTTGCCCCCTCTGTCTGTCTGTCTGTCTCTCTCTCTCTCTCTCTCTTTTTAATAAATTACATATGGCATCTTTGAATATATTTTGAACCAAGTAAGGCTGGTGAGGTGGGTCTGAAACCAGCAAGTTGGGTTTGAGACTGGGGAAATCCTAGACCCTTATTGCTTGACATCTCTTATAAGCAGTCAAGATAGATGACAGTTCACTCAAGGTAGAGGAACAACATATGGAAACTGTGGTCCACATCATCACTAAGTACACACGCAGAGAAGGTGCTGTTGGCCATTTAACAGCAGTTCTAGAAACTGCTGGAGTTCACACAGGTGTTATGATAGTGAATTATGCTCTGTGGAGACAGGAAGAAAAGGTCTAAAGACGCACACACAGAGAATCTCAGTCTCACTATTCTAGAGCTAGACCTAAGGCAGAGAAGAAGAAAATGAGGCCTCGTCTGACAGCTTCTAGCCCTATACCATGTTCCCCAAAAACAAGGCTTTTGCATTTCTTTTTTTGCCCACAACATTTTTCCACTTCTTCGGGGGAGGGTAAGGGAATTTTGTTTTGTTTTAGGGCACTTTAGTAGTTCTAGGCCCAAGACAGATCTTTAATTATCAAGGAAGTAAAATGGAAGTTCTGGTTTATTTGCTGTGTAAACAAAGGTCTTTCATGACCTTAAGATAGCAGGGAGAAGGGATAAAAATGTAGCAACCTTAGCCTCCATAGCTGCTGGGGTGAAAAAGAAATGTTTTTTTACAAAAGGATGGGGGCACAGAAGGAGTGAGGGTGCATCCACCTTAAGGTCCTGCAGAAGGGCAATGTGACCCCCAGCTGCTAGCAGTTGGCTACACAGACACACACCCAGTATTGCAGTCTTGGGAAAATTTATTGACAGAAAATGTAGTTCATAAACGCTATTTACTAATAGCAGAACAGGAGAAGAAACTGAAGTGTAAGAACCATCCATTACTTAGAGTCTATCTGATGAAGTACCATTTTAATTAAGGGGCCCAAAACATATTGAAAAAATAAATATTTCACATCTATTCCATTTCTTTAAAAAACTCAGTATGCCATGCCACCACACCCTTGATCATATAAACTGCTCTTGGCTGAACATCTTATTGCAAGAAAGTTCCAGTTCAGAATGGCTCCAGAAAATAGATTTATTTGTTTTGTTGGGAGAATGACCATGCAAGTTCAGGTTACTCATATAGGGGTCTGTCTACATGCACCAAGTCTTCTCCACATTTAAAAGAATGTGACAGCTGACTTGACCCCCATTCCCTTGACAATCTACATTTGGAGCCATATGGGAACAAGAACTCAGTGACATTGATTTTAAAAATATACACATGCAACACAGCCTTTGCTTAATAGTTACTTTTGACTTCTACTTAACCCTGATAAATTAACATACATGCAGAGTCACTGTTTAGGCAATGCCTGAGACCACAATGCTGAAGCACCAAGGTCACAGCACTATCGCATTTGAAAGTGCATCAAAATATCAACATAATGTCATTCATGGTGTTGGAGAAAAGACAAGATATCCACTCCCATCCAAAAGAGAGAAAGGAAATAAATACGTCGCCCACCAGCTTGACATGTATCTGAAAGGGTTGGGCTTTATCCATGCTGTATTTAATCTAAGAAGAAAGAGTCCAAAGGGTGGGGGGATAGGAGAGAACCATGTTTCTTAAGTATGATGGTGATGTATGCCTTCACATACATCAAAACAGGCAGTTTGTAAGTCCCTTTCGGTATATTATGAGGTGTCACAAAGAAATCCTTTTGATATGGTCCTTGACAGGGTGCCATCTCCTCCATTTCTATTGCAGATCAGCCTATGTAATTCATCTGCATATGCTTTGCAGAAGCTATTAAAATACCAGAAAAAGTAATGATTGTAAAATGCCCTGCAGCATGATGCTATATTGCTATATTGATAAAACAGTGACATCTTGTGGTGTGCTGAAAATAATGATATAGTTTGGATTCCAAGCCAAGTACAATGCTAAGAATGTGTTGTCCCACAGATTTGTTGATGCTGAGACCAGTCATTCAATATGACAATCAGCCTTCTGTACTGTAAATAATGCTAATTACCCATGCCAATGATTAACAGTGGAATCATAGGCTGCAATCCTCTGCACAGTTGTGTTGTGTGCCTTCAAGTCATTTCCAACTTATGAGGACCCTAAGGTGAACTGGCTTTTCCTGACAAGATTTGGTCAGAGAGGATTAGTCTTTGCCTTCCTCTGAGGCTGAGAGAATGTGACTTGCCCAAAGTCATCCAGGCAGTAAATCACTAGGTGGGCTTTACTTCTGAGTAAACATGCATAGGATCACACTAGGTATTTATTTCCATTTAATCATGCCCTTTCTGCTACTCTGTCCTTTTGTATTCTCACAACAACCCTGTGAGATAGACCACACTAAGGTCCTTTCTGCACCTTACCTTTTCATAGTGCTGGGGCATGGGGATTGCGCGAGCAGCCTCTTGCAAGAGGCTCTCATGTCCCCACTGCTTTGCCTGTGCAGCCACTTCCTGCTGGTGGGCAGGCAGCGTGAGGGCTCCTCCTTTTCCTTCCTTCTGCCCCTCCTTCTGCGCTGGGGCAGGAAGCACGAGCACTGTGGCTCTGGAGGCTCCGCACACACAGTAAGTGCGCATGGGGCTCTGGAGCAATACACGATCGCGCACCATTTTTGGCTACAAGACAAAAATGAAAAAGTGCACAATTGGCGCCTGCCAGCCCAGGCAGTGTCGCACAATTGTGAGAACTTCATGTGGACCATTCCTCACAATTGTGCGACGCTCCAGAGGCCCTTTCACATGGCGAATGCCATGCGAAAAGGGCCTAGAGGCAGGCACTGGCTGTGGCACAGAGAAATTTAAACCCTAGCACTAATCTCTCCACTTCACCATACTGCTTCTTTTAGGTAGCTATTGATCTTGGGGTGGGGGGGGAATACAGAACAGATGTTCAGCTGGTTGAAATACCTTGCCAAAACCACCCACCCCAACCCCTGTCTTCTTTTCTTAACTGTTGGTTACTAATATTGCTCAGCCAAAAGGGACCACACATTTATCACATATTTAAGGAAGTTAGAAGCACAATGCTAGTATTCCCTGGAAAACATATGGAACATGGCTTATTGTGACCATTTTCATTTGTGACCACTGCATTGGCTGAAGGAAACGGCTACAATCCAAACCGATATCACTTCCAGCACACAATAAAGGAGAAAGCGTGGAACAAGCAAAGGCAATTATTTTTTGCCTGGACTGTTATAACTCTGCCTTTGTGTTTGTCATCTAATGTTGGTGACATTCTTTCTCCCGCATTTGTTGTAATCTTGCCTGCATTAGGAAATAGTTTAAGGGAATACTGTTCTTATGTAATTAATTTAAAAAAAAAAAAATCCACTACATCATAATATTGGCATGAAATGAAAGCAGTTCATTTCAAGGGTGTTCAGCAGACAAATGGAGTAACAAAATCCATAATAGTATATGGACTGCACATCCTAGGCAGCAGAGTGATATTTAAGAACAACAAGAAAAAAAAGTGGTATATCTGGCCTCTGGCTCATCAGTCATGAGAAAGTTTCAACACTTGACATCCATTTTGCATCAAGAACCAATTTATTCTAACCTGATGGTGAAAGGTAGGCAAAAACTATATGTTTTATATTGGCATGCTGAAAATTACAAAATAAATCTTAAATAGTCTTCACTTGAAACATTAGACAAGGAACAAGTCAAATATACTGGCTAGGGCATATGACTAATAGCACACTTACATAAAATGTGATGCTAGGAAAATTGCTTTTCTTGTTGGAAGGAAAACCATACAAACCAATTATTGCAGAATCTAATGATGCATAAATTGGTAGCTGCAAGCAGCACACAAAAACTCATGAACCTTGTGTATCAACTACCAGTGTATGAGAGAGTCTGGAAAGAGAAGATTATACTTTTTCACCTGTTGTGAGGCTCATATGAAATCCAAAGATGACAAAACCCATTCACAGCAGTACTGTGTGTTGCAACTGCTTTTGCTATTTGGACATCATTTGTGGCAACACATACACACATCACTGGATTGTACTGCTCCACAGAACAAGAAAAGACACCAGTTTTTGAAGAATTCATATCTCATTTTCTTATGGATGACATTAATCTACAAATTAGATAGATAGTATCTGGTGTTGCTTATATACCTCCAGGAGTTCAATGATTTCCCTAAAGTTCAGTTTGCTCAGTGGAACCAGTACTTGTGCTCTGAAATTATTGTGAGGTAGAAATTATCGCAAGGGCAAAATTGTGATAACTATTATATCACCAGATACATAGTTTGTTGCAGATAGACTCCACTGACCCCACGGATATGAGCTAATTTTCTCACTTCCTGGGTTCATAGTTGAAAAACAATAATTTGCAATATACAGAACTATTTGAATATTTAAAAATGATTCATCATCATTATCATCATCAGATGCAATATGCATTTAAGTAAAATACGACATGAGATAAAATGCACTGTATTTAACAAAATAGCTGTATTTTTGAGGATAGGGAAGAGAGGTGAGAAGATGTGGAATAATGAGGAAGAAACCGTGGGAAGGGAGAGGAATGGCAGCAGTTATTGGTGGGGAAACCTTCTTCCGCCCAAAGGACTGAATTCCAGTTCGGCTATGGAAAGTTATGGACAAAAGATAAATAATTTCTGAGAGGAAAGAACAACTGAGAAAAGAGAGGAATTGTGGGAAGCACGTCTGTCCTGCTATTCTGTTCCAGCACTAGCTTTCCTGTTGTTCTCTCCCATATTGCTTCACTCCTTGTTGCTTTAACTCTGTTGTCACTGTTTGCTCATTCCGGCCCAGAAGCTGTGACAGCAAATCTCTTCCCTTTTTTGGTAAATGTAATCCTTATCTTCAACATAGGGGGCAGAATTTTACTTTCATCCATAGGAATTTTTCTTTCATTCATAGGACTCTTATGCAAAAGGTATCCTTGAGGCTTTGTTCCTGAGTATGTGGCATCATCTTATTTCCTCCAATAAATACCCCATGAATGCTGAAGTAACTCTTCCCATAAAGATATTATTTTCCACTCCTTATCCTCCATGTACACCATGCTAGATCATGACTATATTTTTCCACACACAGTACTCTCCACCTGTATCTTCAAAGAGTCGTCCCATGGCCATTGTCTTTGGCCATTTCCGTGCTACACTGTTATAGTGCTATGATTCTACTTTCAAGATCCTGTGGAATTCTGGGGTTTGTAGTTTATTGAGGCCAAAGAGCTCTCTGGCTGAGAATTCTAAAGGCCCCTCCCTAACCTACAATCCCCATAATTCCACAGGATGTTGAAAGTGGAATAATAGCACTATAATAGTGTAATGTGGAAAAGGCCATAATTTCCTGTAGATGCTTCTCTTGTGCTTTGCTTTTTAATGTCCTGTTGTTCTTGCCCATATCCTGACCACAAGCAAGTGGCTCAAACAGATTACATCGCAGGTAGAATCACGCTGCTCAAGTTGTGGGGTCTTGTTTGCTCCAAGCAGGTGAACTAAGGCCTTGTACAGTATTATTCTTGGATGTGGTAGCCTAAGTGCTTCACCCCTTGTCATACTGGAATGGGAATTCCAGTGTCATACTGGGGTCCTTGCCAGCCCGCCAAGGTTGACTCTCATCCTTGAAAAAGGCTGGCAATTTCCCCAGCGTTATTAATTCTTGCTGCCACCACCCGCTGAATTATGAATCAACTGAACAGTACAGCGGGAGCCTGTTCAGTGGATTATCAATCCCTGTGTTTAAGGACCTTCCTTCCCTCTCACCTCCCCCCTTCTAAGTGAGAGAAGTCCTATCTAGCATGTGCCAAAGACTGGCGTGAGAATGGAGAGAAACAGAGGTTTTACAGAAAGTATTTAATCAAGGCATGCAAATAAACAAGATAATATCACACTTGAGAGGCTCCCCCCTCCCAGGCACGTTTAAGTTACAAGTAGTTACAGAAACAGATATAAAAGCACAGATACATTCTTAAGATCATCCAACTTCCAAAAGAATAAAAAGCCTAACGCGACTAACTACTTTACTCTAGTTACTCACAATTAGGTTATAGGCTTAGATGGTCGACAAGAAGCATGTGGCTAGGAGGCGAGGCCTGGAGCCTGCAGCCTGCTACTAGCACAGATCCCATCTCTAGGATGTCCCTTTGTTCTCTCTTTGTTCTTCTCTCTCTCTGGCCACATGGCCTCCCAGAAGTTTTATATTTCCTCCCTGGAAGCATCTCGAAGCATCTCCAAGATGCCCACCTCTTCCCTTGTGGTTGGTCAGTTCTCATGCTGTGACCTGTGATGTTGACCCACACTAAAATGTAATCTAACCCCAAGACCTAATTAACCCTTGATTTACCTGAAGAGGGAAGTATCTCCCTTTGCTAAGCCTAGATAATGGGAAGCCCCATTATCACACCCTTTTCCTAAAAAAGATAGCTCTCTGGCCTTGATGATCCTGTCACAAAAATTGTTCTCTTACTGTCACCACATACCCACTAAGGCCGTTTCCGCAATGCACCTTTTCACGGAGCTGGGGTGCGGGGATTGCACAAGCAGCCTCTAACAGGAGGCTTTCGCGTCCCGGTTCCTTCAGCTCCACAGCCACCACCTGCTTGCGCTAGAGCCCCGCCTCTTCTTTCTGCAGTTGTCATGGACCGAGATTGTTGGTACATTTGACCCAGAGAGAAATTCAGCCACCCTGGACTATAGGATCCCAACAGAAGACACATAGGAAACCAGATCTGGGTTTAACCACTATTCATGTAACATTTATTAAGACATGAAATACAAAAATCACATTTCCGTATCAAGAGCTGTCTTTCACTCACACATTCACATTTCACATTTCACATTCATTCTACATACTCACAAGACGGTCCTTCGCCGAACATTGGCCAGATGTCCTCGAAGGTATGGATGCCTTCTGCTGCAGCCAAGGGTCATGAAAGTGAGTTAAAAATCTCCCCCTCTTTATAGTCATGTCTCTCACTTCTTGAGAAAAGGACATGTTTTGCCGGTTGCCAGGGTTCCAGGACTTTCATTGTATAAAGGCAATCAAGCAATTAAAAGAATAGTTCATATCATTCTGTGCCATCCTAATAAAAGGTTGCTTGCAGAAGAATTGGTCATATATCATGTTGTCAGGAAATGTATCAAATGCCTCAGTGGTTCTCGGCCATGTAGGGTAGGGTAGGGTCAGAAAAACATCACCGCTTGCCCGTCTGAGGGTGTGCCAGGCTTTCACGGCTCCTTGTTTCTTCTGCCTTTACACGTAAGAACTTAACTGTTTTCTTAATAAAGGTATTGATCACCGTTGAATATCGTGAATTCGTGAAGGTGGGTGAAACATAAAGACAATCAAAGAAGATATGCATTATAGGCAACATCACATGGCAATTAAGGAAGTCACACTTCTGGATCTGTGCATCTCAAGAGTACATTCTGTTGGTGCCAAGTCCTTATTGTTTTGCAGACTTTCTTCTCAAGTCAAATCAGCGTTCCGTGAGTTCTCAATTCCACAATTCAAAGAATCCTCGCCTCACAATCCAAACCCTTCCTTACAACAATGCACTGCGCGCAGCCATTTCAATCTGGTTCAGGACCGTAATTTTTCCCTCTGGAACCCATTTGTTCATCACATACACTCCCTCTTGATAATTAATTCATAATTGAGTATCACAAATATAATGTTTATGATAGGAAAGAATAATAGAATGATTATATAGAGATTAAATATGGTTAAAATAATATTATATGGATTATGTGGTAAGTATGTAAATCCCTATTTGGAATTTGCAGGAAAAAAAGAAAAATTGTGGAAACAAAATAAAAGAGATTTGTTAGATACCATATTGGGTAATAGGAACAGGAGTTGGTGTAGCAAATTCTTGGGATATTGAGAAACAAGCAAATAAACTGTCCAATTACAGTGAAAAGTCATACACATGGCTGGGGACGATTTAGTATCAACTTTTAGACTGCATGACATAGCTGCTAGTTTACAATTAGGGACTTTTGAACATTTAAATAAAACACTATATGCCCTCAAGGGGACCAGCAGTCAAACTTTGGAAGCTGTCTCCGACGTTCTGTCATGTTTAATAATACAGACCACTTTGTCGGGTTGGAGGGATCAAATGCTATCAGCTCTATGTGGGAATATGTTCGTGAAAATAGAAAACCTAGAACCGTTGATTCATACAGATTTTAAGTCATGGTATGAAATTCTGGACTACAAAATAGAAGAAACAATGTGGCAAATAAAATTGATGACATTAGAAAAAGCTCAAAAGACTGAGAAAAATTGGATTTGTGATATTCAATCCTTACCATTTAATATGGGAGAAAATTATTGGAAACCCTGTTTGCAGTCAAGCCATGCAATCTGTATGAATTCAAATATAATAAGAATAATAAGAGTAGATTGGGAAAAGTTAGACCAATTGTTAAAATATAAGGAACAAATTAGGAAGCATTTACAAACACATGCATGGAACTTCAAAAAAGAGTTTGTAAGGATACAATATGAGAACAGAGAGTTTCAAAGGATTGCAGATGAAGAAAGTAAATTGACTGAACATCATTGGTATGATATATTTAAAGAAATTCTCCAAAAGCAACTGCATTTTTACATGTAATGTCTCACCCTATTGTATGGTTAATCTTGATCATGATACAGTGCAGCCTGGGAGTTTCCTAGGCTGCACTGGGGCAGGAAGTGCAATCACCACAGCTCCAGAGCTCTGCACGCACGACAACTGCATGCGGAGCCCCAGAATGATGCACGATCGCACACCATTTTCGGCTCACAGCCAAAAATGAAAAAGTGCATGGTCGGCACCTGCCAGCCCCTGGAGCATCGCGTGATTGTGAGTGCATCATGTGGACTGCTCCTCGCATTTGCGCAACACTCGAGGGGCCCTTTCACATGGCAAATGCCATGCAAAAAGGGCCTAAATTTACTTCAATTGGTACAAATGGAGTTCAAAGTGGAAAAATAGTATTCACTCAGTTAACCCACTGAGGGGAGAGGAGGGGTGAATTTTACCCTTCCCAGTAGACTCAGGCCATTTCCACACTAGATAGTGCAATTATTCCACTTTCAACATCCTATGAAATCCAGGGTTTGCAGTTTAGGGAAGGGCCCAAAGGGCGGAAATGGCCTTAGACAAAAGCAACTGTGGCAACCTCTCTTAGGCTGGGTGTTCTTCCTGATCAATAACTTTTGCCATCTTGTCTACATCTTGATGTTGTTTGACCACACATGTCCTCTTTTTTATTTCTGAAACACTGGAGACTATGAAGCTTGCATTGCAGCCAAATTAGCCCACCCTTCTTTCATCTGCACTCAGCTGAGTTATAGACTGTGTGGACCATGATTATGATGGAAGGAGAACATGGAGGAATGACTCTGCCTGCATGCTGCCTTCCTATTCCGTTGTTGTGCTACACAATAATTGCCAAAGAATGTGGTACTCCATGTGCTGTGCAATTCAAATGTGGAGGGCAGCACCCTAGCCATTTATATAGTATACTTTCCTTTAATCCAGATGATTGGTACTAGAAAAAACTGTTCCCAGAAGCAGTCAGGCGGGGGCAAGAATATCAAATAACAGCTCCAGCAGACTGATCTGAAAGAGCATGAGTGCTAACTATATTGTTCCTCGGTCTTGTGGGTCTTGCTTGTTGTATTCACCTCTGTGTCTACTCATTCCATTCTTGCTGGGGAATGTTTGTAGTAATTTCTTGGATCTCCACAGAGGCTGTTCCAAAGTTTGTTTTGTTTGTTTAAAGAAATTGGTTGCGGCTTGCTCTGGTGGTCCAATGGTCTGAAGGGCAATTATTTTTCCTCTTTTTTTTTTAATCTTAAAAGTTATAGTGCAAATGTGCCATTTCACTGATGCTCTATAGCACCGTTACTCTAAAAGAAAATTAAAAAGAGAGAAAATGTGGTGGAGGGGAGGATACCTTTTTGTTCTGATATGTCTCAGTATTAAAATGAAACTCAATTGTGGGTGGGAATAAAATGTTGCAAATGGTGACAGGAATTGCCAGAAAATAGTCTGGAACAGCAGAAACATTGTTCGGGTGTTTAAAAAACAAAGCAAAAATGAAAGCTACAGCCACAGATACTGCAATTTCCTGAAACATTTTCCCCATCTAAATGACCATCTCATTAGGCAGGGACAGAAGGCTTAACCTCCACCTCATTCCTGAATGCTGAGATGACAGAGTGAGTATGTGTGCATGAAGGTGTGTCCGGACCTACTCACCTCGTAGCCACATGACATTCTTGGAGACAAAAAACTTTATACATCTACACCCCTATTTGAAACAGCATCCATGATGTTTTGGCTGTCTATCTTATGTAGAAAGTCTTCCAAGTCTATCAGCTTTGTAGAAATTGCTTTGTGAAATAATGGTGAGATTTAAATGCATTTTAGCATATGAAATATATGAACTGCATGTCAGACTTCCTTTGCTCACACTTTTACAATTGATTTGCAACAGCTGGTGCCAGAAGTTAAGACCTAAGGAAGAAAAAGATGAGCTCTTTCATCTTCATATGCTGTCTTGTACCAATATTTGAACTAGAATATTTCAGCCATTATAGCTCAGATGTCCTCAAAGAAAGAGGAATATATGAAAAAGTTTGGATCTCTGGTAAAGCATTGCATATGACACCACACTGAGGCAGGCAGCTTCCTCTCCCAGCAGATACAGCCTTGAATCTCTAATTTCCTTTGAAGCATCCCAAAGCAAGACAGGGAAAATACAGAGAGGGAACCCCATGATTTATTCAGCATTTTTCTCTCTTCTTACCATTTATCTATCCAGTCAGTCCTCTTTAGCATCTTTTTCCCCCAGTGGAACTATGGCAACATTTTCTCTTGTGCATTCAGATGAATGTAATATTTTATTGTCCACAGGGTGAGACTTTTGGCTCCACTCAGCTCTATAATAGAGAAGGCAGGGGAGTAGAATAGAAAGAATTTCAGAAGACTAGCTGTCTGGAAAGGGAAATGTAGCTGGCATTAACAAAATCAGATTGAAGCTCTCTAAACTCCTTTTTGCCTCAGTGTGTACTGCTCCATTATTGAAAACACATAGCACTTGACTGAAATTAAGAAAAAAAGCCCATTAATGTATTATAGAAGCCAAAGAACCAGAAACTGGCACAGACACTGCAGGGATTACCATTGCAATTCCACTCATATGAAGGGAAGGCAATGTTGATCAAGATCTGTTGGAAGATCTCTGGATGATTTGCAATAGATCAGCAATAATTTCTGACTCCCAGTGACTTAACAATAGAAGTAAAGGTGAAAGATAAAAATCATCAACAGCTTTTTCCAAGGCTCACCAGGTGTTGACTGTTAGAATCTCTTCACCTGTAAGATGTGAGAAACATTTGACTGGTTTTGGCCAAGTCTCTGTGGAGATCTATGGCAACTTGGATTCTTTGTGTCAGAATCCCTTCTCTTTACTAACTTAGATATGGCTTATATTTGTCTTTATGGTGTTTTGGCTCACCAGATGTAGTACATAATTTAATTACCCCCTACAGACACAATTGATCTTTTTGAGGGTTTTGGTAAAATACAACGTAGACCCACAAGGCCAAAGGTTGCCAACACCTCTTTGTACAGTCTGGGCCAGAAGCATATAATCAACTGGAATTTTCCATGCTGCTCCTAGAGAATATTGTGTGGCCCAACCCAAATTTTCCTATCAATATCACAGATATTGCCCTCAGATTGGTAGTTCCCATGCTGGGGATAATATTTTAATCAATTTGATCACATAAGAAGTGGGCTGAGGAACTGTTATTTCCCACACCCATGCAGGCACCCACAACAGACAATGCTAACACAAGAATAATGGAACTAGACTGTTAGGCCCTTATCACATGATGGCACCATCCTGGCATGAGGACGTGTTGCTGCCAGTCCACAAAGCATACCATCACATGATGTTGTTGCAATCCCACTGCTGTGGTGTCTCCAGCCATTGCAATCATGCCCTATACCATGTAATATCCTCCCTTTGTGCAATGATCCCCTCAGCTGCAGGCATGCAGGAAGGGTGGAAGTGCTTTTAAGAACTTCCTTCCTCAGTACAGCACAGGAAGAGATTGACTGTACTGCAGAAGGAGGGAGCATGTCCTGAACATTACCCATCCACTGGCAGCTGACCAGTGCGGTGGGAAGCTTTCGGGTCCCAATCCCCTGTCAGTAATAGCATTGTCAGAATGAGATCAGGATGATACAAGATCATGGCATAACGTGATTAGGACCTTAGTCTACTCAGGTGGATTTTCTTGTTCCTTTCAATGTTGTTGGAGTAGGGGAAGGATAACCATATTATACAGCAGTATTTGCCTAACCAGTAGTGCAAAAAGCAGTAAATGCCCAAGCAGAAACCAAGAAGGGGGGGGGAATCACATCTTTACAGGCTGGAAGGAAGTATATTTAAGAAATGTATGTCACTGAAGGTGGCTGCTACTCAGAGACTTCTTAAATAATAAGTTTCTTACTCATCTTCCCAATTTCATTTACTAATTTTTCCTATTCCTGTCCCTCGGCTCCTCCTGCATTCACAATGCCTCCCATATCATTAAAAGTGTAAAACAGCTGTGCACATCAAAAAACCTGGAGGATATAAAGTCTGCAATGCCATCTGATAGCTTCAGTCCACATACTAGCAAATAATGGCCCTTTCCACACGAGGAGAGGAATTTGCGCAGTGATGGTTCCGGCCGGTTTTTCCGGGTTTGTTTTTTTTTGTATCCGTGTTAATGCGCGCTTTGAATCCATACGTCTTATGCTTGAACCGGTTTAGTGCGGGTTCATAGATCCACATGTTGCCATCATGACCACTCCCGCTATTAGCATAAACTCTCCCACTATGGCTGTGATAGGCTGCTTTCTATTTTAAAAAAATGGTGCGTTGCATTATTATGTACATGCACCATTACATACATGCACACGCGCGCATGTACGCAAAGCCACCAAGGTCCTCCCCAATGCCTCCCACCTCCCGCCACCACCCCCCACTCCAGGCTAGTGCGTTGGTCGGTGCCGGCCGCTGTGCTTCCGGCTTTGCTGATTTTCTGGCTTGTTTGTGGCTTTGCGATGGAGGACAAGGTTCTCAAGGACCTGGTCAGGTTCCTGGGGCCCTTTGTCACGGTTCTGGGTGTAGTGGTGGCCACCATGAAAAACCAGTGGGCCAGAGATCGAGGGGAGGGGGTAGGTTCTATCGCGACCATGAGGAGGAGGACATTTTCTATCCCCCCCTTCGGGGGTTCTGGGCGTCCCCTGCCCAGGTTTGGTTTGGGTCGGGGAGGGTCAGGGGAAAGGGGTGGGCCAAAGGAGGTGCTTGCTAAATGGGACGATGACCAGCGGCTCAAACCACTTTTGTAAAAATGAAAGCCACCCTCTTTGAGATCATTTTAAAGCCCATTAGTCCCACATTTAAAGAAAACCCAAAAAAATGCATCAAACCATATCTTGGAGGAGAGAGTGGCGATTACAGTGTGGTGGTTGACAACACTGCTTATATATTGGAAAACAGCAACACCTTTTTGGGGGATTCCACGGGTCGCTGGGGTTTCTTAAAGGTTTTCTTGCGATGAGCAGGTCCTCCTGCCCTCCCCTTTCCCCCTTTGGGGGGTTTCTCCCAAGGGGTGGTACTCTCATAACCCCTTCTCCTCCCCCTGGCCATACCAGGTGCACCTTCCCCCCTTTTTCCCCTTCTCCACCTCCATCCCCCCCTCCCTCCCTCCCCCCCTCCCTCCCTCCCTCCCTTCTCCTACACCAACGCCCCCCGGGGGACCTTTTCTCAACCCAAAATTTATTTTAAAAGGAAATTTTTTTGTGTGTGTTGCCACCCTTTGGGGTCAGGGATGGATTCCTGGCTGGGGTTTTCCCCTCACTTTTTTCCGGTGCCACACCTTTTTCCCCCAAACCAAAAGGAAAAGGGGAAAAAGAAAACCGGAAAAGCCCCCTTTCCCCAAATTTTTCCTCGGGGGAGGGTGGACCGTGAAAAAAAATTTTTCCCTTGGAATTGTCCTTGGTTTTCGGGAAAAACGCATATGCTTTTGTTTTCCATCCTCCTCCTTGGGGGGCCACCATGGGGGCTGGGCACTGTTTTTCCGGGGAACCCAACCATCACCATAAATGGTGTTGATTGGTCCAGTCCCCTTTGGAAATGCGGCTCCCCCCTGTAAGGTGGTTGATGAAGCCATATGGAGGGGCCATGGCCCCAAAGAAAAGTTGGCTTATAACAGGGTGTTCAACCGCTGCCGGAACATGGTGGAGCGGGCCTTTGGAAGGCTAAGGAAAGGTGGGGCCCCCCAAGCTCCCCTAACTGTGTCAAAAAGTTTTCCTTCCTGGGGATTTGTTTTCGGGGGGTCCTGCAAAAACCTTTCCAAGTCCAAGGGCCACATCCTCCCACCCTGCCCCGGGTTTCCCCCCCCTCTGGGGTTTTCCCCCAAACATTGATAATTTCCGACCCCCAAGCCTCTGCCAGGAGGCTCCAGGGAAGGGGAAACTTTCAAATTTAAATTTGGAAAACCCTTTTATTGCGGGGGACAATGTTAAAGTCCTAGATTTTAGTTTTCTTCCTTGTTTGTTAAAAAAGTTTTTTCCCCCCCTCCTTTTGTTAAACTCTCCCCTTTTCAAATAAACTTTCCACCGGTTTTGTTGCTCAGATAACAGGGATTGCTTTTATTTTTTTCAAAAACTTTAAAAACAATATTAAACGGCAAAAAATGTTACTGCTTTCAAAGAGAACAAGATATATGTAAACCCCCCCGTTTAATAGGAGAAATAGGAAACATAAAATTTAAACAGTTAGATCTTGAATATTGCCAACAAGTTATATAACAATTCCGGGGGCATTTTTTACCTAACCAAACGGGCAGGCAGGTGGGGAGATGCATTTCTCAAGGGCTGTACCTGTGGCAGGGTCTCTTAACCCTTGGGATATTTGGTTTTGCTGCCTGCTGCTGGGGGGGGGGTAAATGGGCTTCCTCCCATTGCAAGGTTTCGGCCCCTTTCGGGCTCAGTTTGTTCGGAAACCACTGTGCCATCATTCCTGGGGAGGTTTAAAACATTTCTTGCATTCACTGCATCTAAAATTGGGGACTAACCCTAAATACTTTCCCAAAGCGGGGAGAGCGTTCCCTTTTTTCCCCTCTGTCCTGTGAATTTCTCACCTGGAACCCCGGAACGCATTTCCCTTTTTGAGCTCCTGCTGCCCCCGGGGTATGGATCCCACGGTAGCTATGGTGGCAGGGGGAAAAAAGGTCTAACTCCAGCCCGCTACGGGTGGTCCTTGGCGCGACATGCGAATTTGGACCGGGGAGACAATAGCAGCGGTAGTGTTGCATGTCACCTCTGGTGTACCGTTGCTTGCCTAAATTGGGGGGATTGAAAACAAAACAGAAGTAACATTATAGTGGTTAATGAGATGTTTTTTTTTGAAGTGACAGAAATGTAACATAGTAGTATTTGACAGAGACATTCCTGTGAGGGCCTCATAAAACTACATGCCGGGCAGCAATAAGATCAATTACAACTCTCATCTTACATCTCATGAGGAGTGACATTAACGCGCATCCTTAGGTTAAGAAAAAATGTGGGCAGGGAAAAGGGGAATGCAACAAATTGCGCATGTAAAAAAAATAATATTTGGTATGTCATGATTCCTGCTCATAGGTAAGCCCCGGCTTAATTGTTGTGCAAAAGACAAGGCCCGACCATTCATTGCAGTATTCCAGAGGAAGAAATAGCATTGGCGACATAGCTGTTGCAGCGGGACGGTTCATGTAATTTCCAGGCAGCGGATCTGGTAGTAAGTTGAGAAGGCATGGAGTAAGGGTAGTTGTAAAAAACTCACCTGGACCAGTGGTGCTGTCATTTTTTGTTCTAGATGTTCCAGGATGAACTGGCGTGTTGCTGGTGTCGTCGATGCCTGCATTGGGAGATAGGTTATGAGAATGGCACTTAAGGTGTGAAAGAATTGTTTTGTTGAGAATGCATTCTGCATGGCTCCTGGTGGCCCCCCTTCCCGCCTTTAAAACCCCCCCACCTCATTTTGGAATCCCCCGTGAATCAATGTACACGAAGATTCCCAGCTATTTCCAAGCATGTGTTTGTGTGTGAGTGTGTGATTGTTTATGGTTGTGAAAATGGTGATTTGAAGGGGTGTGCAGGGTTCGAGTGCAAATCAGCAATGCAAATGGAAGGGCATGCCTTCCTTGGGAAACATATTTTTGACATATACACATTGATATCAAGCTGGAAGGGACCAGGCACATACTGTGCGCCATTTAAATTTTTTTCCCTTTACTGTTTGCATACTCAGAGACCCACAGGAATCAAATAGTTCAGACAACTTGTTTGTTTTGCGGAGCAAAACAATTTGCTATTGCTATGATTAGTGAGTAAGGATAAAACAGGAATTTTGAGTTAGCATGCACATTGCCAAAGCATTCTTTCAGAGGGAAACCCAGTTTTTGCCCAGCTTCATAACCACCCTATGCCCAAGCACTATGTTGCGACCCAGGGAGATATAGCGAAGCTTATACGTTTGTTGCCACACTAACAACCTGCCTTACCTGATGTCTCCACATCAGAGGTATCCTGGGAATCCCCAAAAAGCTCCTGGCTAAAGGCACATTTGGAGCAAAAAAAAAGGGAAAGGGAAGGGGGGAATTTACATGGATAGATGAGTTAGTGATATAAAACCAAAATGGGGGGTACCCCTTTTAAAATTAATACCTTCTGATACTGCAGCCTCCTTCACTCCGCAATCCTTGTCCTCTGCAATCTGCAAGCTTGCGATGATCCTTGGTGGATGTGCACCCGCATCACCACCCAAAATTTGAATTTTTTCCTCAAAGTGGACAGGTAGCCCGGGACTCCTTTTTTGCAGTGACCGCATGGCGGTAGTCCAGCTCCCACCTTTTATTTTTCATGCGAATTCTTCTGCTGTCCCTCTTGTGCCCTTTTTCTTGCCTTTTCCCCTTTGGCTATTTCTTCAAAGATTTCGATATTCCAGTAGCTTTCCTGAAAAATCTGCCTGGTACTTTTGTTCCCCCCACACTTCAAGGAGACCCTTTTACCTCGGAGTGGGGCCACAACCCCCCTCCCTTTTTGCCCTGCTTCTCCTCGGGTTGAAATTTTCCCTCTCCAGGGCTAGACACATTTCTCTGGTTTTTGGTTTTGGGTCTCCATTCCCCCCCTTTAACTAAACTCTTCCCGCAATCAACAGAGTGTTTGGCTGGCCCCCCAGGTTGCTAGCTCTTTAAAAAATGGCTTCCTCCTGGTTGCCCCAGCACAGCTGTCTTCTGGTGACACTTGGCCCATGCGAGCGGCCACCAAAGGGGTTATCCGCGGGACCCCCCCAGGAAGGTGGTGGAATGCCCCGCCTTTTTGTGGGCGTGTTTGGGGGAGAAATAGGAGGGGGAAAAGTGCGTGAGAGTTGTTAGGATTCATACTTTTTTTTTTCCTTTTTCCCTGCTGTCCTTTTTCCCCAAATTTTCATCCTATCAATATTTCCCTTTTTTTCCTCCCCCCCCACTTTTTCTCCAACCCTCCGTGGCTGACACCCTTTTGTTAATTTGGAGGTTTAGGTGACAGGTGGAGATGAGGTTTAATTCACCCTTTTTTTCCCCTTGGGTTCAATTTTGGGTTTTACTTTAGACAGGGAAGTGGGGGGAGATGGTTGGGGACAATTAGGAAGGTATATTATTTTATTTTTGCATTGTGGTTTAATAGGTAGCAGAATAGATAGATAGGTACAGCTTTACAGAAAAGGAACGTAGGTAGATTGATTGATAGATATTGGATAGAGCATAGATAGATAGATAGATAGATAGATGGATGGGTGGGTGGGTTGGGAAAAGGAGAGAGAGAGAGAGAGAAATGGAGCGTGAGGGTGCCCTCTGGGGTGATTTCGAAACCAGGGAGATGTTCTCCATGGTAAATGGTTTTGGGGGGGGGGAAAGTTTTTCCTTTCCCGGGGTCAAATCCCCCCAAAAGGGTCTTGGGGCCCTGGCCCAAAGGGGGTTTTTGGAGGGGTTTGGGGGGGAACCCCCACGCAGGTAACTCCAAAAAAAAGCCTAAAAGGTTTCGTTTCGGCTGCATGGGGCCGGGTTAATGGCCCCCCCCACACAGCGAAGCCTCCCTATTTTGGCACCATGCCCGCGTCTTTGGGAAAACTGCCGGGCGCCTGTCCTGGCGTGGCCGCAGAAAAGGGGCGTGAGTACCTTTACAGCCATCCCCCCCCCCAATGAACAAGTGATGGTCAATCAAACAGTGGGGGGTTCCTGGTTTCCCCCCATTATGTAAACACACCGAAAACAGCATGTGCCACTTCCCCCGGTGCCAAAACGCCGTGCAAACCCGGCAAGATTTTGATGTGGCTGGCACCCCGGAGAGGGAAGGGAAGTGCAATACCTCATGTTTTAATGAAATTTTAACTTTCCCCCACGTTGAAAAACGTGGGGAACAGATGTGCTTTACCAAAGGTCTGTCCGCTATTTTCAAAGGCTAAGTGCTTTGCTGTTTCCTGTTTGTCCAGAGCCAGAAACAATCCTGGTAGGTGACACCTGGGCCCTGGGGAGGAAACTGATGGTGGATGTGCTGTGGAAGGTAAAGGTGAAATTGTGAAAAGCTTTGGCGTGAAAATTTTATTAGCAACTAGAATGTTTATTTTTTTCAGGCTAACATTGGTTCCAGCTTCTTTTTTATTTCAGCCATGGACGCACAAGCCGGGAGCCTGCTTGTTCCTCCCCCCGGCACGGGGAATTTGGGGATTGATGTGCCAGGGGAAGGAAAAACCCGGGAGCGGAAGGTACAGTAATCACCTAGTTCGGGAAAACACAGAGATTGGGCGCCAAAATTTTAACAGGAACATAAAGCGGTTTTCTTCCTTTTTCAGTTGGCACAGTGGCCGCTGTGGAGGAAATGGGACAGGAAAGTCCGGGAAAACATTAGGCCCATCATAGATACAGCTGGCAAGTATCAATAAAATTCCGCAGAAGGTTGGAAAAAGGAGGCCCCCTCCAAGGAGTGGATGGTCGCCAATGCCATTTTTTTTCCCCGTTTCCCTCCCCCGGAGCTGAGGACCCTGGCGGAGTCTTTAATGGTGGGGGTGGCGGCTTTGGAAAGGAAGACAGCAAAGCTGTGTAAGTTATTTTAACATGGGTGGCCATGATGGAAGGTTGGGGTAAGGGTTTAGTTATGTGCCAGCCCGGCATCCTAATATCTGCTCTCCCACCCCCCAGATGAGTCTGCACAGAGAAGCCTTTTCTCGATGTCATTTGCCCCCGAAAATTTTCGTGGGAATAAGAAAAGAATTTCTAAAATTTAAGTCACAAATGAGGAGGAGCAACCTCCTGTGATCCTTTGCAACCTTTTATGTTTTACCTGGACTATCCCCTGAGCCCCCCCGTTTTCATCCATAACCACCCTTTCTGTTTATGTTTTTTTGGCTTTCTGTTCTGTTGGCTAAAATTTTATCTTATTTTTTTATAAAAAAAAATTTTTCCAAGCATTCCTGTTACTTTTCTTTTCTGCATGCTTTCAACGGTTGCATATAACCAGTTCACCCCTTTGGGAAAACCCGTCCACAGTTTGACCTGGGGTTTCCCACCCCTAGCAAGGCATCACCATACCACACAGGCTGGAAAGTCTTTAAGGGGTCGGGAAACCCGGCTCCAAATCCCCTGCTAACCTGGGTGCTAACAGGGGGTTTGGGTTTGGTTTGTAATTGGGTGGGGGGACCCACCCCCTTTAATGCCCTTTGCCGTGGGCTGTTTTAGGGAAATTTCCCGAAAAAATTTTTTGGGGTTTTTATTTTTTTAAGAAAGCAATTGGAAATCCATAGGACAAACATAAAATTTACATGGTTTTAAGGCCACACATATGGCCTATACCTTCCCATACTTGAAGCTTTTTGCTTCTTTTTTGGGAAAAAAAAGCCAAGCAAACCCGTTGGGCTGCAGGGTTTTTTGGGGAAGTGGAAGCCAGAGGTTTTTCGCCATGGAGTGTTCTTTGTGTGATCCGTTTTGGCCCCCGAAGGAAGGGCCCCCGTGAATCCACCTGCGAGCAAATCTTTGGGGTTTTTGGGGGGGTTTGTGAACACCCAAAACAGGAAATTTTATCTTTCTGTCTGGAGCACCCCCCTTTTGCCCCCCCCCCCCTTATCCTGTAGAAAAGCGAGGTACAGCAAAGACCATGTGTCCTTTTTTGATGGGGGGTGTTTGTCAAACCAGTCCCCCCTTGTGGCACCCACCAAACCGCCCCCCATTAGGCTCTAGTATTGTGAGACCAAAGGGGGGTTGGTGGGTCCATTTTCTCGGCCTCAAATTTTAAAAAGCCAAGTAACACCCACTGCAAATAAATCACGCCATTTGGGGAGATCTGCAAATGGTGGGGGTAATCCCCGGAGCATTAAACTGTATGTCTTCTCCGGGGTGCAGTTCCAATTTTTTTGCGGGGGTGTGAGGGTGGTTTGGGAGCCCCCGGTTTGGGCCCTCCACCTTAGGTCTGGGCATTTCAGGGGGAGAGTCTGGTGGGCCCCCCGGGGCTTTTTTAAAGTGAAAGCGCCATTCATTTAAGTGGGCCCTTTTAAAAGGGGAGGCTTCCCGGGGTCCCTTTTGGGGGCCCCCCTGCTGCCCCTTTTTCCCTCCAGGGCCCCCAGGGAGGGCCTGGGAAAACCCCACCCCCCACCACCACGGCCCCCCTTGCCCCCTTTGGGTCACACATCCAAACGGTTTGGGGGTGGGTTGTGAAATGGCGGTATTAATAGAGAGGAGAATTTCCAAAAATTCCCCCCCCAAAAGGCCCCGGGGTAAAACGAAAAATCCACAGCCCCCCGAAGCTTCCAAAACCCCCATGGAAACATCAAAAGGCGATTTTAAGATGGACAATTTAGCAAACCTGTAATTCTGTAAATGATATCCCCACAAAAGCTTTTTCAAAGTGAAGGCGCCATTAATCCGAGGCTTGCCGTGGGGCCCCTTTGGGGGCCCCCCTGCTGCCCTTTCCGTCCAGCATCCTCGGGGCAGGGGGGAAGGGCCTCCACCCACCGCCACCGCGGCCGCCCTTTGGGCCCCCGGCTCACACATCCAGCGGTTTGTGGTGGGTTGTGAAATGGCGGTATTACTGGGGGAGACTTTCCAAAAAATTTCCCCCCCCCCCCCCCAATAGCCCACACCAGGGTTTACAGCGATAAATCCACAGTCCCCTGAAGCTTCAACATCCCCATGGAAACATCAAAAGGCAATTTTAAGATGGACAGTAAAGGGAAAAATTTCCCAAATTTTGCGTACCTGTAATTCTTTTTTTTTTTTGGGCTCTGGGTTAGCGGAAAAGGAAATTTAAAAAAAAGGGGCCCCCCAGCTCTTTGTGGGGGGGGGCAAGCCCGAAGCTGTCCACGCCCATGGCCCACCCCCCGTTCATCTCAAGGGCAAATCAGTGCGAATTCCCCTTCTACACAAGTGAGCAACCGGATTTTTCGTGGGTCAGGGGGAAAAAAACCCCCCATTTTTTTCCCGTTTTTAAAAAGCATGTGCGGGACAGTTGGAGGCGTCTCTGAGTGGATTTTAGGTGTGGAACTGAAAAATTAAAGACGACGCAGCACATTCTAAGGTATGGAAGACCTCCGTCAGACGTCACGCTAAAACTTTTTTTACCCCCGTATGGAAAAGGCCAATGTTTCAGTATATAGTTAAGGTTTGTATTACATTGTCTCCAAATTCCATCCTGAATCTCTCCCAGAATATTACTATATCTGAGTAGAGGGGATAACTTTAAAGATGCTGGAGATCCAGAAAATCCACAAGAAAAAGTTGTAGATCATGCTTGAAGAAATATATGGAAATTTACTTCCCCTGTATCTAGATGCCTATTGTTTAGGTATGTGATTACTTGTTGAAGCCAGTCAAAGGCAAAACAGGAACACTTTGAGCAGTGAGTTGTTGGCCCAGGCTCTTCTGTAGAGCAGAAAGAATATTCTTGTGCAATGAAGTTTGGATTTACAGTTTGGGAGACAGATCTGCACTTCTCTGCATGACATGCTTTCTCAATCAGCAAGCATCACTATCAGTTTATAAGTCGCAGAGATCTCTGTGTGTGGTAAGGAAAAATTCTGGCTGATGGGAGGGACAAAATGCCTTAACAATTAGAGGTATGTTACATAATTTTACATATACCTAGCTACATAGCACAGACCTTTGTACTGCATTGTGAAGATGTGTAACAGGACACTGGCAGGAGTGCCCAATGTGCATTGGCACTTGATGTGCATTGAGACTGATGCAATGGACATTGGAACCGATGTGATGTACATCCCCTTGAGCATTTGGTCCCATTGTACGTCAGTCATTTTGCCAGCTCTACTATGTAGTAACATCAACAGGAGCCCTCTGCTGGATTTGGATGTTACAGAACTGCCCAATTCTAATTCCTGCAGATGCAAGTCCACATATCAAGATGTAAGGCCCCAACGGGATTCCAGCTATTGATCCTAGGAATAGTGTGAGCTAGTGCTTCTGCAAGAATTTATAGACCCAAAATGAATGTGATTGTGCCAGGAGAAAAATCAAGAATTTTTTTTAAAAAAATCTTCTGAATGAAATGGACTGTTTATAAAATATTTGCTCTTTTAGTCCATTTGACTTTAAAACAGTCTAAAGCTCTAGAATTTAAACCACATGGAACACTGATAGACAATATTCTTGTAAGGACTATTCAAAGATTACAAAATTTTGAACAAGCTTTGTGGCATTTTTCTTTAGGAAGTATTGAACATACAGTTTTCAAACATTTCATGCAATAATTTTTATTTTGTGGCTCATGAGACTGAATGTAGGGGACAGTATCATAAGATATCTGCAGAAGGAAGCCTGTGTTCCAGGTTGGTAGAATTACACACACACACACACACACACACACACACCACCATGTTTATGCATTGGTTTCAGAGTGGATTATTATAACAGAATCACAGAAAACAACAGTTGGAGTTATATGTATCTATTCTGAAAATATATTTATCACTGATCTTTTCTTCAAAAGATCCATTGGTAGGTTTCTACAAAAATCACTTTAGATCATAATTCATGATAATGGTATTACTGAGCGATGAATCCAACAGCATAAATTAGTTCTATGTTTAAAATCCTATTTTTAGCTTTCTCATTTCTGCATGTTTATATGTGGATGAGTGGGTGGGTAGGTGGAGAAAGAGAAAGTACCAGATGGTAGTGTACCAATTTTCAAATCAGAATAACCTGACTAAAAGAATCACGTCCTTTTTCAGGTTACAGTTCCACACAATGCATACATCTGTACTACACTAGTATCAATTTTATATCATTTCAATATTCCCAAACACTTCGTAAGGGATCCTAGGATTTGTAGATCGGTGAAGTACATAGAAGGTAGCAAGTTACCCTGAGAAGAGAGAGATTGAATTATATCATTATAAACTTGTAGCACAGACAGGCACTCAGGGGACCTTGGAGTTTGAATTTCAGGAAGTGGACTAGAGCCCTTCAGCAGATAATGCTAAGTACCTCAGCAAACTACAAAACCCCTAATTTCTAAGCAAGGGGTCATGACAAATTAGTATGATAGTGATACAGACATGTAGTACAGATACACCTAGAATATTCACTAGTCCCTGACGCACCTGGCACAAAGTTTTTCTAATAGGTGAGAATGAAAAAGAAAAAGAAAAAAAGGAAGGAGAAAAAAGACTAATTTAAGTAAGACTAATTTATATTTTATATAGAATTTATATTTTAGCATGAGCTTTCATTGATATCAATCCACTTTCTCAGATGCACTAATGAAATTTCGTTTAAAAACCTATGGCTTTAATATAAACAGTTGTGTGAGTGGGAGAGAATTTAACAGGATAGAGAAAGATGCATATTTTGACCTTGGCCATAGATCTTCAAATTGCTGTGTTGAGGTAATACAGATCTTCCAAAGCCTTAATCACTTAGTACTGATATGTGAAAGCAATAAATCTTCCTACCAAAAGTCACTACCCTGGGCTCAAAACACTTCCCTGAGGAGAGGAAGAATACATAACATGGTTGAAAATACAGGGACAAACCCAAGTGCCAATTTGGTCCTCATGTCTATGCTCAAACATTGCAGCCGCTAATAAGGTCATCCACAATGCTAGAAGTACATTTACCTGCCACAATCCTATGGCAGAGATGCCTTTCTGCACTCTACATTGGATGAAAAGGAACTGTCTCTGCACAAGAAGATAAATGGAACACAAATCTAACATTAGAAATGACAGTACCCAATTTCATCATTTCTGGACACACAATATGAGACTTACAAGTGGCAGTTCTTGAACAAACAAAAAAAATCAAGGGAAGACTGGAAAGAGACAGCTGAAACTGTTGCCTGTCCTGATTCTATTTCATAGGGTAACCCTTGGCTCTAGTTTTGTGAGACAATTTTTTTCTACTTCCTTTCTCCATGACACAAATATTTTCATAAAACTCTACTGCGATGTTGATGCTGACTCTCTTTGCATGCGTGTAAACCTGTTTTGTCCGTGGAAATTACATCCTGCTTGAAACTGCCCACAAAATAATGCTCTTTTTACTAAGCACGCTCAGGCAATTAACTAGCATAAGGGCAAGGACACAGACAAATTGCTATGTCTGAGAAATGTTCATCAGCTTGTCAGAAAGAATCCTCTTTTGCTTTTATTTCCCCAAAGTAGCAAATAAAAGCAAAAGAAGGTGTGAACAATGAGCCCCCAACTGTTCCTCTTACTAGGTACAAGTGAAGTTAGGAAATAGGCTCTGATAGTGACCTTTAAATAGACAAAATCCTTTTCTATATGCTCTGTTTCCCTATCAGTTAGTAAGAACACTTGCAATTTTAATTACTTAGGGAACATTATCATGGGTGTGGGTTATTTTGCAGAGTGAGTGTATGTCAGCTTTGAGGCAATACACACAGGTGGCTGCTACACCAAAGCCATAGACAGAGACTCGTCATGCTGCAGTTCCTGTTGAGAGAAAACTTTGCTCCAAAAATGAAATTACGGCAGTAAACAATACATTTAATATGTTGGAAACAATGTTTGTGTATACAGAAGAAACCTTAGATTACATATGATTTCTGTTTATATGTTAGACTTTTCAATAGAAGAGTCTATCTATATTTTCTCTGGTATGCTCAGTCATATTCTTCTTAGGAGCCTCTGCACAATTTCACAGACTCTGGGAAATGGTAAGAAATGTAGTCAGTTGGCGGCATCCACGTGGTTGATGGGCACATTTGGAGGAAGTCAGAACAAGGGTGTCACTCTGGTCCAATGCCAGAGTATTTAAGATTTATCACAATTTGGAGCAATTTTAGCTTAGTGTCTGGATCCAGTTGGTGAGGAGATGAGGCATGTATTCCCATCGTACTCAGATGGAGATCACCTTATAGGACTGTGGCAGTGAGGTCATAGGGAGTCATGACCTGCTTGGGGGCAGATGGCTCCACTCTACTCTCAGATGACAGAGAAACCACACAGTGGCTTCTGCTCTTGTGGCATCCCACTTCTGTCATTCCAAATATACCCAGAAAACAGGCTGGGGTGAGCTGACTTTTATCAGTGGTCAGGTGGTTCAATCAATGTTAGTAACCAGGAACCATGCTGAAGCCAAGCCTGTAATCAATTATCGGCTGTGACCAATAATGTTGTGGCCCCTTCCTATTCCAATAAATTCACTCACCATTAAACCTGCAATACAGGAGGGCAGTATTACCATGCCCAGTAAAGGAGGGCTTAATATGAATGAGAGGTGCTTTAGAAAAACATATTTAGACCCTGTATGCATTAAGACTTATTTTAAGCTTAATTCCTATGTGCTGCATGTGCACTTACCTGGACATAGTTCTATGTATGGATGTTTAGAACTATATGAATGCTTCTCAACTGGCCCCATATTTGGCACCCAGAGAGAACTGTTCCCTGCCTCCTTAGGTACCCATACCAGCTAGAGGATGTCTGAAATCCACCATTCTATATTTCATACAATGTCCAAAGCACTTGACATAGCACTTTTCTAGACCATTATTGGAAATGTAGTATGGTAGCAGAGAGCTGCTGCTTCTGGTTAAGTATGTAGCTAGTTGTTTCTCCCCCTTGCATAGAACGGCACTTGGAAAGTACCCTTTGCAGAGAGCTTTTTCAAAAACAGTGTCTATCTTTTCTCTTAAAATATTGTACCTAGGATGATTGTTTGCCTATCCCCCTAATGTGAACTGAATATAGCTCAAAGACAAGAATCAGAGAGGTAATCCAAATCCATCAAGATGAACCAGAGATTTCTGGTATGCAGTTAACCTCACCTTTATAGTCAGAACACAGACACAAGGTCACCAAAAATATAAATTCACAGCTCTTGACAGTTATAATATAAATTGAAGAGAAGCTAAAACTGTCTTATCATCTTGGAACTGCTGTTAGTCTTTAAACACTTATAGGATCCTTTAAATGTATCAGTGGTGTAATGACTCTTGTAATGTATTTAATAGAGGTTGGCATCAAATTCATTCCCTCTTATACAAATACCACAGGAAAAAAATATAATATCATTAGAAAGTAATTTTGTTCCTGCCCTAAAAATAATATGCTCTACTTCATCTGGGACAGAGATGTGTGCATAATATTGATAATTTTCAAGTCATTGTAATGAATGTTTTCACATTCAAGTGCATCCTGTATTCTTGAATGTATATTCATGATCAGAGATTCAGAACCACTCTATAAGTGATCAGCACCTGTAATTTCCTTTGGTGAAGACAATGTTGTTGTTGCTAATGCAACAATATTTTATGTGAGTGGGAACTTTTTGTGTATTTTGTATATTTTTGGATTAGGGTAGAGGAGGAGAACCCGTGTCTCTCCAGATGTTGTTCAAATGTGAGCTACAAATTCCATCCACTGACCATGGTTGCTAGAGTGGATAGGAATTGGAATTCAGTAATGTAGAGGTCTCCCACCTCTGGAATAATGTTTCTTAAAACATTACATTACTGTTCCAAAAGAATTATCAAGAGGCTCTTTCCATGAGTCACATGTCAGCTGTTCTCCACATGTCTATGCCCAGAATGTAGACACAAGGGAAAATGAAGTGCTTGAGACTGTTTGATACCAATGGGACTGAAGAACACTTAGCTCTCCAGACTGCATTCTGACACTTTTTAAAGCCTTCAAGTATACCACAGCTATGAACAACGCTTGAAGGACACCACTGTAAAGAACATGTGAAGTGCAGTCTCCCCCAGTATTAAAACATCAAGAGTGAAGTAATTTCATGTGACAAATTTGTGCAGTTGTACAGGACATGCCTCTCACTTAAATTGTCAAGTTCACCTTTCCCATACAATCTATAGTATTAAATTCCCACTTCAACAGATGTTTCCTAACTCTGGTGTACACATCTAGTTGAAACAGAAAAATAAGAAGATGCTCTAAAGATGTCTTTAAAATATCTGTGTTATTAAGGAAGCAATATAGTTTTTATCCTGCACATGGCAATGCAGCATAGGCATGTCTGTGTCTTTGGTGGGGAAGAGAATACCACATGTTATGGCTAGATGTTTTGAAAAACACATTCTCATGTACATGCTGTCTTATTGTGATGATTTATTTGTTAGATTTACAACCTGCCTTTGCTTTTTTCCTAATTTCCAACAATCCTGCGAGGTGGGTCAGGCTGAGAGAGTGTGTGATTGCCCAAGGTTACTCACTGAACTTCATGATGCAGTGCAGACTACAAGGTGAATTCCCAAGTCCTGGTCCAACCGTCTATCCACTACGCCACACAGGCTTACTTTTACATGTACATGTGTACATTTTGACACTTGTTTTGTTAATGGGTTCTTTTAAAAAAACCATTCACAAAATAGGGTGCATTTATATTGCAGAAAATGATAATATGTTCATAAAATTTCCCCACCCACCTCACTTTTGTGTACCTCTATACAGAATTAATAATAACATTGGGAGAGAGTCCAAATTAAAAGGTAATTGCTAAGATCATTCTGAAAGGATGGAGACTGGAGAAGAGTTCATGAAATGTAGAGAGAGGAAGGTGAACACATGATAGTTGAAAGAAAGCAGGAAATATGAACTCTTTGGGGGAAAGACTAAGGTTTCTGTATGGGCAGATGTCAGGGACCTATGGTTTTCCAACTGGTCTGGATGGATGGATGGATGGATGGATGGATGGATGGATGGATGGATGGATAGGTTTATTGAATTTCTATCCTGCCTTTCTCTCAAATGGGATCCAATGGTGGCCAACCCAGAATGGCCAGTGATAAGGGACTTTAGCAGTTCTGATTCAAAACATCTGAAACACCAAACTTTTCCTGTCCTCATGATTTCCAACCAGTTTTTTTGACAGGAGTTCACATATAAAATAATGCATATTTTACCTTCAAAAAAAGGATGAAACTAATTTTTGATGATGTTGTAGACAATGTCCAAGATGTAGAGCTTTCTAGTAACAGACAAGCTTTATTTAGTGACGTTGCTAAACTGGGAAATGTAGAGGCTAGGAGTGCTCATTTCAGTGGAGACTTTCCCACTAGCTAGTCGCAATAGGCAGTTAATGACCATATCTTTCGCTTTGGTGGTGTTCATCTTCTTATTCTGTGATAGCTGCATGCTAATTTGATCTACATTGGTCATGATGAATTCAGAAGCCAAAATATGAGTGGGGGATGCACTGTTGTCCGGGCCATCCATGATATATTGCTGGTACAGCTCTACTACTTTCTCCTCCAGGTAATTGTTTAGTATTGAATTAGACAGGGGTTGCTGGTGTTGCATGATGCTGGCCATTCGCCAACATGACGAATACCCTTGAGCTGGCTTGTGAGCGCTATCAGTAGGTGGGAGTGACATAGATTCCATTGGTGGAGGGATCTCTGATGATTCTAGGAACGGGCCTATGCCACTATCACAAGTAAAATCTATTTTCACGGAGCTCATCGGCAGCACGTGGTCACCAGCAATAAGCAGGTCATTGTAATTTTTGCAAATGCTTTTACAAGAAGATGGAACCAAGTAAGTGTCTCCATTTACACCATATCCCGTAGAGATGTCCATAGCTGCAGATGTTTGCCTTTCAAATAATGGGTTTTGATCAGTCTGCACCAGTGTGGCCTTCTGTCGTCTACTGTTTCTGTTTTCCTTGGAACAAACAGAGTAGATTAAATTGCCCATAGATCTACTCCTCCAAAAAGGAGTTCTGCCATGAGTTTCCTTTGCTGATTCATAGATGATCCCATTCAAAGATCTCAGTTCATTAGCTGACTCTTCCTGTTCGTTACAAAGCTCATAATTGAAGAGATCACAATAAGAAATTCCACAGAGGTATCCTTCTGCCAACATTCTATAGAAAAAGAAAAGACGACTGAAATCAGTGAGAAGAGAAACAATCAGAGTAGTTGTTTGTATGAATTTTAAATCCTTAAATACAGTTTCTAACAATAGAGGGGAGAGGGAACTGCTGAACTTAATACCTTATTGCAAGCTGAGTACTGATGTCTCACATCAGCACTGATAATGTGTTTTTGATTTCTCTTTCACTGGGAAGATTGTGTGTGCATGCACACATAGTGCTCTGAAGTATGATACTTTCAATTCTTTCTCCTTTCTTTTATCATAAGGCGGCAAGGAGGCAAACAGAAACAGAAAATGTTGGTTTTGTTATTTAGCCCTAGTCTAAAAGTGGTTTATCTGCTGGACAGATTGCGACACTTAGCTAGGTGCTAGCCCTACAAGAGAAGATGTTTGGTAATTTTCTCTTTTACCTATCAGCAGTGATGTATTTAAGTCTTTATGCCAAAGTCTCAAGTCAAGTCTCTACCTTCAAGTCTCAAAAGTCTCAAATCCTTGAAGATACTTTCAAGTCAAGTCTCAAGTCTGGAAGCCAACTTTATACTCCAAACAAAATTCCAGAATTATTGGATAGAGTGAAATAAATTCAATTTTAACAATTTAAGCAGAGTCAGGTCTCCACATGTGCAATTTTGCGATCGGCAGCTTTGGAAGTGGGGAATAGGATCCTATCTTTCTCCCCATTGCTGAAGATTCAAAAGATTGCCTAACCCATTTGCTGTTCCCCTCTGAGAAATGCACTCTGCACTCTGGGGATGAGTCTTGCCTTCTGCTCTTAGGATAAGATTTAGCAGGCTCCTCCAATATGCAGCAGGGACAGGCTGCTGAGCAGACCTCAAGCCTGCCTCAAGCCCATTGCCTAACTTGTTTGCTGTTCCCCTCTGAGAAATGCACCCACGCTTTGGGCTTGAGAGAGATTGCCATGTGACTAGTAGGCAAAAAGAAATGGAGGCATTGTTTAAAGTCGTAAAGTTTCTGGATTAATATGTTACTGAATGAAGGGCATCAAGTCAGTCATTAAAAATATACAAGTCTCGAGTCAAGTCGAGTCAGTGCATCATTTATGGGCGAGTCGAGTCCGAGTTGAGTCACTGAAGCAACTTAAGTCTGACTTGAGTCCGAGTCTATTGACTCAAGTCTACATTACCGCCTATCAGACTTTGCAGAATGGTGGTCAAGCCAAAGTTAAGCACTGCTGGAGTAGGGAAAAATAACAGAACATTCAATGACTACACAGCCCTGCCCCATAGCAAGTGTGCACAGCCTGCAATGAATGAGCTAGCTGTGTCCGATGGAGAAATATTCTATAGCCCATGCATTTCATGCTGTCATTGGATTCCTATCCTCCCCCAACACATACACACACGCACACACACACACAAAAGATCTCTGCTCTTGTGCCACTAAGAGTAGCACAGAAGCAGAAATAGTAACTGGAGTGAATGGGAGAGGAAGTAAATTAAACCCTCACTTCCTACTACATCCCAATAGCAGCTGGCCTTCACCACTTAAACCCTCTCAGAAGCAAAAAACACCAGCTCCCACCTCTAGTCAAGTGACCTAGAAGCTGTTGGAATCATTGACTTCCTGATGCAGATCTCCTCACCTTATCATTGTGTATGTTTTTGTGTGCACATATGCATATGTGGGCATACATGCTGTTGTCTGTGTGTGTAACTACCAGCCAACATTTAACTTCTGCCCACGAAGCCAAAAAGTTGTGACCCCTGGAGGGGGAGGGGGAGGGGGAGGGGAGATAATAATTGATGCATTCTCTGGAACACAGGAAGTTACCTGTTGATTCAAGTATACTCTTTATCTGTCAACTGTCTACATTAGAGGTGGGCAACTATGGAAAGGTAGGGGGCCCATTAGCCCACCAGGAGACTTTAGAGGGCCACACTCTACCCCTCCTACTTTTTTAAAAAAATCTATTTTTCTCCCGATGTTCTCTAGAGGAGAAGCGGGCATTTTCACTGTGTTTTAGGGCCTTTCTTGGCCATTTTAGACCCAAGAGAGGCCTTTTTTTAACAAAAGGAAGTGAGTAGAAGTCACTTTCTGTTCAATTTTTATTTCAAAAACGTGTCTCAGGTTAGGTTCAAACCATGGTGGAAATGTCCCCCACACTCCAAGAGGCCATTTTGTAGCCAAAAAAACAAAACAAAAAACTTTCAAATATTTGTAAGAAAATTGTTTGACCACTGGAGGTCCCAGAGTGACGAAAAACATGGTGTAAATACCATCTACACCCCCTACAGTGTAATTGAATAATTATTTTAATTTTTGCACAAAAAAAAATTGACACTGAGGGCCCACAAAAATTGTGGGCCTTGCTTTGCCCATCCTTGCCCATAGATTGATAGCAGCTTTTGGAGGGTTGAAAATTAAACTTTTCCCAGCAGTACCTGGAGCATAGGATATTTTGAATGCAAGCAGGGGACATGCAGTGTTGTTGAAGTATGATATCTTCTTGAGAATATGGTATTTT
Organism: Iguana delicatissima; assembly: GCA_948472985.1. NCBI lineage: Eukaryota > Metazoa > Chordata > Lepidosauria > Squamata > Iguanidae > Iguana > Iguana delicatissima. Next base: position 508,908 of record CAOKZL010000119.1, read on the forward strand.
CAAGAGAGAACGGCTATTTCCATACTGCACTGTTATAGTGCTATTATTCCACTTTCAGCATCCTATGGAATCCTGGGGTTTGCAGTTTAAGGAGGGGCATTTAGAATTCTCAGCCAGAGAGCTCTCTGGCCTCAGGAAACTACAAACCCCAGAATTCCACAGGATGTTGGAAGTGGAATAATAGCACTATAACAGTATAGTGTGAAAATTGCCAGAGAGAGAGAGGGGGGGGGATAGAAATAAATGAAGTAAAAAGGCAGTGACAAAGAAAATAAAAAAGACAGATGTGAGTGGACTGCACACTGGAGATGGCCCAGCAATCTACTCCAATGTTTGCTTTGTATCATTCGTTTATAGACAAATGGCAGCAAACCAGATGTGTCACAAAGTTTGACATCAGAGAATTTAAATGGTCTTTCTTAAGAAGCTGGGATCTTTATTCCTGCTGTTATTTACTGGACCTGTAGAGAAGTCTCATCAAATTAATTATTAGCAGATAAAAACCTGTGATCATTGCACTATAGCAATCTCTGCATTAATATACCTGTCCATGACTTCCCGGTTGCATGGAAAAGTCTGAAGGCTGATTGATAAACCAAGTGGCTTCAGGAAAAGAGAGCAGAGGTTGTTCTTTCCATGTTTAAAAAAGGACAGAGAAATAAACTGCAATCCTTTGCATATTAGCTATTTTGTAAATTCATTTCACTAACCATTGCTTGTTGCTCCTCCTCCTTGGTAATGCGTAGAAGCACAGAAGGAATCAACAGTGAAAGGAGAAAATACATGCAGCAACATAACATCTCCTGAAAAGTCTGTATCAAACTGACCAAAAGGTCACTACTGGACCCATTCTATGTAATTCTGGGATTTATAGTTTGATGAGGCGCTTAGCATTCTCTATTGTAGTTCAGGGTACTGCAATATTCCTCTCTATGTGGAGAATTCCAAACAGCTCACCAAACTACAAATCCCAGGATTTCATAAAATGGAGCCATGTCAAAATGAGATCAAAGTTCTGCAACTGTATTGTGTGAATACACACTTTGCCAGCCTTCTTTATAGACATTATAGGGGGAAAAGTCAGGAAGGTTTACATGTCATTTAGATGTCTCACTGCAGATTTCGAACTAGTCCAGTACCAACAATGTTGCACAAATATTGTCCTAAAAATTGCCTATCATGTCTGCATCCTATGGGAAATAAAAGATTAATTTAACTATACACCAGCAGTTCCTTGATTTCTTGTGTAAACTTTTCATGACTTTTTTATATGGTACTGTCACAATTCCAGGTTTTATCTGTCCTTTCCACTTCTGATCTTGTCTTCTAGATCCGTGGTTTTTAAACTTTGGTCCTCCAGAAATTTGGGATTCCAGCTTCCATAATTCTTGATCATTGACCTAGTAGGCTAAGATTTCTGGGATATGAAGAACCAAAGATTGAGAAGCACTATTCTGCTTAAGCATACACTTAAATTTGTGGTAAAAATTTAGAAATCTACTCCTCCTCTCTCAGTAGGTCACATTAATGCCACACATGTTCCTCAGTTAGACTGGTTTAGTTTGTAGTTTATACTGTAGGTCAAATCATTAGAGATCTAGGATTCCCTTTGTTGAAGTTATAATGGCATCATTAGAATGAGGCATGCAAGGAGGAAACAGAGGAAATAAAACAATTCACAGGTAAGAAAAGTAGTCTCTGTGTACTATATTCTAGTTTTCACTTACCTTCAGAAACTTTGCTTCTTCTTTAGGGCAAGAAATTTATAGCAATAATGAGCAGAAACCTTGCATAGACCTTTAGGCACCTTCAAGGCTTCTTATGCAATGCTTTCATTTCCATTAGTGTGGTTCACAGATAAAAAGTTTCGTTTACAGCTATGTAGCTGGCAAAGTTTCTTTCCACCCCCAGCGCAGGGCCCTTAAACGGAAATCCTTGAGCAGGGTAGAGAGGGAGCTTTGTAAGTAACTTTCTGGTGTTAAAACCCTTCTGATTGCTTCTTCCTCTTTTTGTTGCCACATAAAGCTATTTGGCAGAACAGACTGCAGTTAATATAGCTTATTTCCACATAATATGCATTCATTCCTTGAGCAGAAAGTTTTTAACTGCTTTCATTGAAAATAAAAACAAGCGAAACTGTTGCATGGCATCAGAGATTTCTTCAGAACAAAAAAACTGAACTATGATCAGATGAAATTTCCTCCTGATTTCAGATTTGCATTTTAAACTTTCCGTCATGCCATCTCTGGCCACGGAACAGTTTACAGTCATTGGCCTTAACTGAATACATACTGCAGAGTTATAGACTATCTCCACACTGCACTGTTATAGTGCTATTATTCCACTTTCAACACCCTATGGAATCCTAGGATTTGCAGTTTAGGGAAGGGCCTTTAGAATTCTCAGCCAGAGAGCTCTTTGGCCCTCAGTAAGCTACAAATCACAGAATTCCACAGGATGTTGAAAGTGGAATAATAGCACTATACCACTGTAGTGCAGAAATGGCCATAGTGAATTGATTTCATTCTATCTGCTATGAAAGTTAGAGTTTGTGGGGGAGTGCTGCAAAGTTTACCATGAATTGGCCCAACTAGAAAATTAGAGCTCTCTGGCAGGCAATTCCAAGTGTTTCCCAAAATTGCAGACTCCAGAATTCCATAGGATGCAGCCATGGCAGTTTAAAGCTGGATCAGACCACTATTACTGTGCACTGTAGGTACACCACGTTATATTAAGTAGCAAGAAGATGTAACTTATCTAGCTTTGGAGAAGAATAGTTTCTCAGTGGCACTGACAGTTCTGGACAGTTCCAAGGCCTTCTCCAGAAAGGGCTGGGAAAAACCTTAGACAGAAACCCTGGACAGCCACTATCAGTTGATACAGAAATTACTGTGTGTGGTGCTGTTGTTGTTATTTATTGAATTTACACCCCAACTTTATCTCAAGCTGGGATTCAAGACAGCTTACAATAATTTTAAAAAGTTAAGCTAAAACATTAGTTTACAAAAATTTAAAAAAAGTTGAATAGCAATATTATTTTAAAAACATGATGAAAAACAGTTAAAAACACTATTAATCAGTAAGTTAGAGGGATGCTTATGGATTTTATTAAGGATACCCCACTTTCTTAACCTCTCTCTCTTTATTATACAAGTACAAGAATGTTGATAGTCAACTTCTAAATAAGTCTATTAAATAATCTATTAATCTAATAATCTATTAAATTAGAACTCACTTCCTAGAAAGGTTAGATTGACACTCTCCTTTTTATCCTTCCATAGGCAAGTGAAGAATTTTTTAGTTTCAGTAGGCCTTGAAGAATTTATTATTCAGAGAAAAAGCCCTTTAATGATCTGCAGCATTGTCTATATTTGGCCTCAGATCAATTTTGGCAAGATTTATTCTTGCCAAAAGAATAAAGTTTTGGCAATAATTATTCAGAGGAGCTTTGCCATTGCCTTCCTTTTAGCTGAAAGAGTGTGATGTGCTCAAGGTCACTCAGTGGGTTTCCAGGGCTGAGTGGGTATTTCAACCCTGATCTCCCAGAGTCCAAATCTCAATGCTCTCTCCCTGGCCATTTCCGCACCACACTCTTATAGTGCTATTATTCCACTTTCAACATCCTATGAAATCCTGGGGTTTGCAGTTTGGGGAGGGGCCAGTCAGCCCCTCCCCAAACTGCAAACCTCAGGATTCCATAGGATGTTGAAAGTGGAATAATCGCGCTATAAGAGTGTAGTGTGGAAATGGCCCTGTTTGTCTTCCATGAAGCATGTGTGATAACAGCCTCTCTAGGTGAGATGCTCTTAACTCCCCTCCTGATACCAAATGGTACTCTTTCTTCTGTGCTGACTATGTGTTGACTATGCACAAGTATACGCATCCAACAATATTTTAGGTTTTGAGAGAAGCTGTAAAATCTCAGCTGGCTTTGGAATATTGAGCCAAGATGAAGTGTAAGAGTGCCAATCTGCCTATAGCTGGATTCAACAGGCTCAACCTTCTTTCCAGCATTGTTAAGGCACACATCTTGCTAGAAGAACTGAGGTGGCTTGGCTACTGTGGAAGAAAGCTGAAACTCTGGACACCTGGAACTAGACTGGGCTCCTTTCCTTGCAGACATTGTTAAGGCAGGCATCTTAGCAGAGCTGTTGAGCCTGGGGTGCAGTGGAGTTCTGCTTTGCCCGGATGGAATGGACAGCGGAGCAAGACAAGCTACTGTCCACTGGTCTTGGGAAGCTTTTGCCAGAACAGCATCTTCGCTCTCTAAATAAGAAAATGGAGTACCTATTGAGCAGAATTCCATGAGATGAGCTTTGGCTAAGTATTGGGACTTCTTTGGACTAAACAGACCTATGTGCTTATTTATGAATAATTGTTTGTTCTATATTTCTAGTCAGCCAAATATGTGTTCAGAAAATACAAGTGGTGCTGCCATTTCAGTCATAATGGGCAGAAGGAGGTATGGTGGTGGAGGTAGAACATGACAATGGAGGAGCAGGAGGTAGAAATATCTTGTGGCTGTTCCACCTTCTAGTTCACCATCCAGGGCTACATTAAATTTTTTGTAGGCCCTAGGCACTCTTGTATTCAACTCCCTGCCTCAACTCAACATACCATTAGGTATGTTTTTGTAGGCCCTAAAATTTTCATAGGCCCTAGGCACTGTGCCTAAAGCACCTAATAGACAAGGCAGCCCTCTCACCATTTAATCAACAAATTCCTGGCTACTCTAGTAGAACCTTAGAACCTCATCAGACCACAAAGTACTGCTGTTTAATGCCAGGTCAGTGATTGAAAAGAGCTGTATGATCCAGGACTTGATCCTGGACAAGAAAGCTTACCTCACAGGTACAATTGAAACCTGATGAACTGAAGTGGGGGGCATCAGCTTACCCAGTTATGCCCGCTAGGTTTCTGAATGCAGCAGCAGGCAAGATCTGATGGATGAGAAGGAGAAGTTGCAGCAATCTATCGTGAGTCCATTCCTCTGCTGAGGTACTCTATCTGCAAGTCTCCAAGGTTTGATTGTAAACACCTGGCAATAGGGCAACAAAACAAGATGGGGATCTTGTTGGTGTATCACCCATCCCACCACCCAACTATCTCCCTGCCAGAGCTGCTGGAGGTAGGTGATCTTGAAAATGGTGTTAATCTCCCAAGAGTTATTGTGTTGGGGGATATTAATATCCATGCTGAGCCCAGCTCAGAATTTCATGGTTTCTAGGGAAACCATGGAGCCGTCTCAATTAATATTTGGCCTTATGCATTTAGCAGACCACACTATTGCTCTGCTTTTTGCTGGTCAGGATGATGGTGATCTGGAGGGGGTTGAAAGAGCCCCCTTTTCATAGACATATCACTATCTGATTGGGTTTAGATTTGCTGGAACTCCTAACTTCTGCAGAGGCGGGGGATCTATTAAAATGATCCACCTCCAGAGACTAATGGATCCAACAGGATTCCAGAATGCTCTGGAAGATTTTCCAGCTACTAGAGTTAGTTATTCTGTTGATGCCCCGGTTGATCTGTGGAATGAGGAGCACAGTTTCTCCAAAGCATCTTTTACTTGAGAGCAGAGTATAGACTCCTTGGTTTTCTGAGATGGTCAAGCCAATGAAGTGCTTGGGTGGACAGCTAGAGCAACAGTGGAGAAAGATTCAGGATGAATACAATAGAGCATGGGTTAAGGCCCATTTCAAAACCTACTTTGCAGCAGTGAGGGCAGCAAAGAAACAATTCTTTATTTCCTGTTACCTCAACTCAATCGCATCCAGCATAGCTATCCTGGGTAGTTAAAGAGCTGTTATTTCCTAGACGGACTGCTGAACAGGAGCCCTCAGAAAAGCTCTTTGATAAATTTGATAAATTCTTTGCATGGCAATTACTCAGATTCATTCTGACACTGAAGGTGGAGTCTGGGGAGGTAATTGAAGCACATACTTGTCTGTTTTGATGGATGAGTTTCAGGATGTTCAACATGTTGTGGACAAGTTGCTTGGGGAGGTGAGGCAAACAACTTGTCTGTTAGACCTATGTCCGTCCTAGCTAATTAAAACTGCCAGAGAAGGATAGATTGATTCAGTGGTAGAAATTGCAAATGCTTCTTTGAAAGAGGGCTATCTTCTAACCTGTCTTTAAAAAAAATTGTAAGACTTTTGTTGAAAAAAAAAACCCTCCTTGGACCTCACCTCCCTAGGTAAGTATTGCCCAATCTCTAAGTAAGGTTCTAGAGCAAGTGATGGCAACACAACTCCGGGCTTTCTTGGACGAAACAGATTACCTGGACTCGTTCCAATCGGAGTTCAGGCCTGGTTAAGGGACAGAAACAGCCTTGGTCACCTTGGAGGATACCTTACACCAGGTGTTGGTCAGGGGGGAGTCAGTCCCCATTTGTCTTCATGGATCTTTCAGGAGCACTTGACATCATCAACCATGATATCCTTCTGAGTAATCTGGCTGATATGGGACTTGGGGGCATTGCTTTGCCATGGCTCCAGTCTTTCTTGGATAAACATTCCCAGAGGGTGGTGCTGAGAGACTGCTGTTCAACCTTTTGGCCATTAGCCCATGGGGTTCCACAGAGGTCAATACTGTCCCACTATGCTTTTCAACATCTGCATAAAGCCACTGGGAGAGGTCATCTGAAGTTCTGGGGTTATGCATCATCAGTATGTTGATGACAACAAGCTCCATCTCCTCTTTACAACACGCCAAGGAGGTTGTTGTAGAAGTGAATAATTTGTCTTAATATAAAGGACTGGGTGTGGATGAATAGACTGACACTTAATTCAGACAAGATGGAAGTCCTGCTGGTCAGTAGGCAAACAACTTGGAATCACAGCCTGTTCTGGATGGGATTGCTCTTCCTCTGAAAGATCAGGTTTGTAGCTTGGAGCTGCTTTTGGACCCAGGGCTGCTCTTAGAAAGCCAAGTTGCTGCAGTGGCCAGGAGTGTCTTTGCCCAGTTTCAACTGGTGCACCAGCTGTATCCTCTCTTGAGGAAGACATATCTGGCCACAGTCATTCATGCCTTAGTTATCTCTCAATTAGACTACTGCAGTGCACTCTATGTGGGCCTGCTCTTGAAAAATGTTCAGAAGCTAAGCTAGAGCAAAATGCAGCAGCCAGCCTAGTATGAGGTATGCAATCCTGCAAGAACTACACTGGTTTCCATTTTGCTTTTGAACTCAACTCAAGGTGCTGATGTTGATCTAGCACAGTGGTTCTCAACCTGTGGGTCCCCAGATGTTTGTGGACTTCAGCTCCCAGAAGCCCCAGCCACTACGGTCAATGCTCAGGACTTCTGGGAGCTGAAGTCTACAATCATCTGGGGACCCACAGGTTGAGAACCACTAATCTAGAAACTCCTAAATGACTTGAGGCCAAGATAGCAGAGAGGCCACTTCCTCCCATATGAGCCTGCCAGAAAATTGAGGCCTTCAGAAGTGGCCCTGTTGTGTGTCCCAACCCTTCCTGAAATTATGTTGGTGAGTAAATGTACCAGTGCTTTCTTTGTGACAGTGCCTTGACTGTGGAACTCTCTACCTAAGGAAGTTAGGCTGGTCCCATCTCTTTTAAACTTCTTGAGGGCAGCCAATACAGTTCAGTTCCACTTGATATTCAGTGTTTGAAATTGGTAAAACCACTATGCCACACTGGCTCTCAAGGTATACTTTGTTGTTTTGTGCCTTCAAGCTGTTTCTGAGTCATGCTTTCTATGTTTGGAAGTAGGCTCTGGTCCCTCCATTCTGCAGATTTCAAAATTTTTCCCTGTGTGTAATGACTCAGCCTTTGTAGCGACTCAGCCTTTGTAGTATTTCTGCTTGTTGAGATAATGTCCATGAGTATATCAGTCTATACACATAGACAAGTTGTAGAAGTGCAACAGGGTGTGTAAAGGGCTAGAGGAACTTGACCTAGTGCTCTGATCCTGCCAACCCCATACTGAGCACACAAAGCACCTTCTGAATATCTGAAAGGAATTTTTTTTCTTAGTCTCACAAAACCAAAATTTTAAGTACTCCTTGAAGAAGTCCATGTAACTTATAAACTGGTTTTAACAGCACAAATGAGGCTCATTGGATTTAATAAAGAGGTTTGATCAGTTACACCTCCCTTTCTAAATTTCAATGTGGAATATACACACTTGTTCTAATATTGCATCCAGAACAGTGGGGCACCTACGAGTGTATTTAGTATACACGTAGTAAACTTTCAAACAATATTTAAAGAAAAGCAACATTGGCCTAACCTGACATGTGATAGCATTAGCTTACAGTAAGAAGTAACTAAGCAGTTGGAGCCACCTAGTGACTGTTCAAATGTGTGTCATTCCTTGTTTCTTGCTTTATTTGCAATTTTATTTCCTTTGCCTCCCTTTATATTCTGAAAGATAAACAGGCAGCAGCCTCAAAAGAGTAGCATAGTGGGATATTTCACATAAAATGAGTGAGATGCTTCAATGTACCAATGCCACAAACCAGTCTAGCAAAACGGTAGCAAAGCAGGCTGCCAGATTGTAAGATTTTATTTGTAGAAGAATATTAATATGCATTTATATGATTTAAAGTTGCCCCTTAGCCTTTAGGCATTTCACATCTATCCTATTTTTTAAAAAATACAACTTTTTTTTTTTTTTTTTTGGTAAAGAAAATCAAGTGTTATGAGATAGCAGAATGATTTACTTCTGCGGGGAATACTGTACAAGTAATGCCTGCGTATTCTGAGAGACTAGTAGGAAGGTCAAATCCACTTAAATAATGAGAATGTTGTCTATAATTTTAAATTAATGTTTTATTCCCCTGGGTTTATGTTTTATTTGTATGTATGCAGTGCCTTGAAAATCTAGGCTCAGAAAGATTCTAGTACAAACAGATAAAAACATATGATACTGAACAGATGATACTGAACAGCCATAGCCAGCATAGTCAACAATAAGGAGCGCTGGGAATAACCAGCAACATGTAATTTAAAGGCATGCTACCTTGCTACTGGAGAAATTTATCTACCAAGACTAGTAGCTACTGATAGCCTTAATGTGGCGACCACTGGCTCTTCCACCATAGTAGTGGCAAATACACTTCATTTTTTTTTTCACTCCTCCTCCTAAAGCCATTCCAAGTTGAACAGGTCCTAACAGCACTGGAACTTAGTTCTACGTTGGGAGAGTTCTTCTTCACCTTAAAGCAGTTGTGCAAGGAATGATGGTACAATCCAAAGCAGATTTGCTGCACCTGACACTGGCAGATTCACTAGTACCCAAGCTCCATGAATTTGTCCACCCTCCTTTTAAAACTGTCCAACTTGGTAGCCACTATAACACCTTCTGATTATGAATTCTACACTTTTAACTGTGCACAAATACTTCATTTTATCTCTCTTTAATCCTTCACCATTGTTTTAGTAAATGGTCCTAGCTTCTGGGGAGAAACAGAAAAACTTCTCCCTGTATATATGGTATTCCTCATACCATGTGTGATTGGATAGTCCTCTTATGGTTTTCATTGTTGTAGTCGTAGTAGTTGCTATGTGCCTTCAAGTTGTTTTTGATTTATGGCAACGCTAAGACAAACCTATCATGGAGTTTTCTGGGGCTGAAAGTGTGTGATGCACCCAAGGTCACCCAGTGGGTTTTCATGACCAAGCCCTGGTCTTCAGGATCATAGTCCAACATTCAAAACACTACACAATGGTGGCTGTCCTGGGCCCTTTCTGCACAGCATTTGCCATGCGAAAGGGCACCTGGAGTGTCACATGATTGTGAGGAGCGATCTGCATGACACACTCACAATCGCACGACGCTCCAGGGGCCATCAGGCACTGATCGCACACCTTTTCATTTTCGGCTGGAAGCCAAAAATGGTGCACGATTGTGCATTGCTCCTGGGCTCCGCGCACACTTACCTGGCGTGCAGAGTCTCCGGAGCTGCGCCGGTTGCGCTTCCTGCCCCCGTGCAGCCTGGGAAACTCCCAGGCTGCATTGAGGAAGGAAGAGGCAGAGCTCTCACACAAGCAGGCAGCTCGTGCGGAGCTGAAGCAGCAGGGACACGAGAGCCTCTCGTTGGAGGCTGCTCACGCAATCCCCGCACCCCAGCATTGGAAAAAGGTAAGGTGCGGAAAGGGCCCTGGTTTTCTTTAGTTACCTTTATAACCTAAACAGTACTGAACATGGCAACCTTTTCTCATAGTTGAGCAAGTCCTTGATCATTCCGGTTGCCCTTTCATACACCTTTTTCATCTTTGTTGTAGCTATTTGTCTTTTGACTTCTGGCAACCCTAAGGCAAACCTATCATGGGATTTGCTTTGCAAGATTTGTTCAGAGGGGTTTGCCTTTGCCTTCCTCTGAGGCAGAGTGCAACTTGCCCAAACGCAGCCAGTGAGTTTCAGTTGCCGAGTAAGAATTCGAACTCTGGTCCCTCAGAGTCCTACCCCAATGTTCAAACCACTACACACATTGGCTTCACCGCATCTTTCCACTTCTACAATATCCTATTTAGGTGTCATAACCAGAATTGCACACAGTATTCCAGATGTGGTTGTTTCATGGGTCTGTAGAAAGGTATTGGCATTTTATTTTCTATCCCTTTTCTAATCGTGCCCACCATGGAATCTGCCTTTTTAACAGATGAACACTGGATTGACATTTCCACCGAACTATTCATCCCAAGATGTCTTTCCTCTTCAGATGCTGCCAGCTCGGATCCAATCACAATATATGTGAAGTTGGGAAAGGCTTCTATTCTTCCAATATGCATCACTTTACATTTGTGTACACTGAATCTGATTTCCATGTTAAAATCTTTTCTATTAGTTTGGAAAGATACTTCAGGACAAGGGTTGGAATTAAGGATCCCTCTAAATGTTGCTGAACTAGAAGTCTCAGCAGCCTTAGCCAGCACAGCCAATTGTGAATCTCCCTCTTTATGAGTTCTTTTGCAATCCATTTTTAATTCCACCAGTAGCCTGAAAGAATTAGATTACCAAAGTCTCACTGCTATGAATCCCACTGGATAATATGAACAACATCTATTTTTTTCAAGATGTTTCTTCCAGACTTTTGGTTCCCCATAAAGAATGAAATAGTGAAAAAAAGAAATATTCTTAAGAGGAAAAAAAAATATTTGGCATCTGTTAGCATCTTAGGTGTTTTGCTGTTGTTTAGGAGGAAGCTCTAAGTGATTGAGAATGATCTTGATCTACGTGATCTGCTTAGGTTTCAGTGACAGTTTGCATATTAAGTGGCACCCTCACAATAGTTTCTGTTTTGGCCAATTTCTTGCAATTCAAGCAGTCGTGTAGGTTGCAGTTCTTACAAAACATAGCCAGACTGTAATTGCCCAGTCTCTAGAGAACAGATAGGCTGCCTGGCTTCTCTAAATGGTATTCACTGGCTTATTGCAAAGGGTTGTGTCAATTCTGTCTTTTCCTTATCTGGTACAATTCTAGCAACATTCAAAAGCAAATTACACTGTTATCAGTGGGAATTACTTACCGGTCATTTGAACTGCTGGTCAAATGAATCTAGTTTGTTTACTTTCTTAGAATACATCGTATTTTCCGTTATTACAGGTTCAGAACTTATGATTCATAGGTAATTATGGTGAATTTTACTTACCTGCAGGTAGACTTTTAAAAACAGTAAAAACATAAAATACACTGCATTCAAATAAATAAATAAATAAATAAAGTGACAGAAACAGTTAAACAATCTAACATGAGGAAAGAAAAAATGAAATGTTACGCTACTGAATAAGGGAATACTCATTTGATAAAAAATGCCAACCCTAGTGTGTGCAGATTTTCTTTTTTTTTTTTTTAATTTTTTTTATTAAAATATAAATGTTATTATTAATTGCACAAAAAAAGAAAAAAAAAAAAAACATAAAAAACAAAAAAAAGATATACAAACATCCATGAAACATACTAAAAAACAAATTCATTCTACCAATAACAAAGACAAACTAATATAACTAACAAATCTAACAAACAAAACTAAACAAAAAAAAAGGAAAAAAACCCACAACATTACATTACATTTAATACCACATTTTACACTAATAATCACATTCATACTTACAAAATTTCACATTTTCTCACTTTCATCCTTTGACTTCATTTAATATCCCCGGGGGGGCGCTATTTTACCTTTATTCCTTTCTATCTATCCGGGCTCACTCATATTTTCACCTAAACTTCGCAGAAAATAAAACCACCTCTATTCGGCAAACAAGGGTTTTTTCTCCTTCCATGATAATAAAAACCCCAAATTTTTACGTCATATCTTTTTTAAAAAAAAAAAAAAACACTTAAATGAATCAAAGGGCTACACTATCTAAATTTTAATTATTGGCCCATTATTACTTAATATAATATTATAACTTAGACTATTTTTTACCTATCTACTCCTTATCCTTCTTCCCTTATCTTTATTTTAGTAATATTAGTAGTATCAAAAATTTAAAAACTTCTTTCCATCACAAAATTTAACTTTTTTAATTTTTACCTTCTATATCTATGTTTATATATAACTCATTGATTACTGACTATTTAAATTTTGGAGGGAATTAAAGATTACCTTATCTTATCATTCAAATTTTCACTTTCTTTCCCTAATCTTGCTTATCTTAATATTTTTTAATTTTTAAAAATAATTATATTTTTATAATTATTCTCTTTGTGTTCTTTATATCTACTATCATCCTCATTAAATCTCTTAACGTATAAAATTAATAATACAATCCTGTCAGGGCATGTTCACTCCATTTCTTCATCCACCATTGAGTCAAGATTTCCCTTCACGTTGAAAACTTTCTTTCAACTTATCTTGCAACATCCATGTTAGCTTATCCATCTAGCCAGTTTGTAAACTTTATATATAATTTTTTTTGGGGAACGGTCTTTCCAATATCTTGCGTAAACAACCCTCGCTGCATATATAATATAACATAAAATTTGAATATTTAATTTAATTTTTAAAGTCACCCCCTCCAAAATATTCAATAAATATTTTTCCCGGGAAAGCATAAAATTTGTTTAAACGTTTTTTAAATTAACTCATGTATTTGGTTTTTCCAAAATACCTTTGCTTTCTTACATTTCCACCACATGGGGGAAAGATTTCTCCCACCCCGACACTTCCAACTTTTCCCCCAAGCTTTTTATTTTTTATACATTTTAGATATTTAAATTTTGGGGTTAGATACCACCTATAAAACATTTTTAAAAAAATTTCCTTTAAATAAAAAAGCTTTTGAAAAATCTTGGTTTTTTTTCCCAAAACTTGTTGCCATTGCTTTTATTGTTATTGTATGTCCAAAGTCCTGTGCCCACTTTATCATATTTTCTTTAATACTTCTTTTTCCATTTCTAACTTCAAAAGAACTTATATATTTTGCTTAATGGTTTCTCCACCCCTGGTTTCAATATAACACCCAAACTCGGGACCCTTCTAAAACATCCCATTGTTTTTCATATCTTCCCAAAATTTCCCCCCAATTGATATAACAACCAATGCTAGGGGCCCTTTCCCCTTTATTAATTCTTCTTATTTTTTAACCCTACCATATTCCCTTCCTTTCTAAGTATGTCTTTATTTCCCCACTCCCTTTTTTTAATTTTTCTCTAATCTGTAAAATGCTTCATGCACGGAAGTCCAATAAGGGAGTTTCAAAAATATTTTCTTCTCTTAACCAAATTCTTAATATGGCCTTCCTTATATAATGATCTACGAATACTTTATTACTCTTAAATTTGTCATACCAAAGGTACCATGCCCCCCATAATATAAATTGAAACCTTCCAAATTCAATCATTTTGTTTCTTTCAGCGTAATCCATTCCTTTAACCAAATTAACGTTAGGCTTCATAATAGTGTTTCAAATCTGGCAAGCTAAGACCTCCATTTTCTTTTATATCCTTTAAATATTTACTTTTAATTCTTGTTTTTTTCCCATTCCAAATAAACCTATTTATTTCCTTCTCCCACTTACTAATCACCGCGTCATTCAGTAATATAGGTAAATTTTGAAACACAAACATTATCTTCGGAAGTATATTCATTTTTATGGAGGAGATTCCCCCCTTTTAAAAGACAACTGCAAATTCTTCCATTTTTTTAAAGTCATCCAATTTTTTCTTTCCCTATCCTTTTATAATTATTATCAAATAAATCTGAATTATTTTTAGTAATTATTATACCCGAGTATCTAACCTTTTTCTCTCTAAACCCCAAAAACATTTAATTAAATCTATTTCTTAATTTGAGTTATATTTTTAGTAATCATTAATGATTTATCTTATTAATTTTTAAACCTGCTACTTCCCCAAAATTTTTTAGTATTTCCATAAAAGGGTTTTAAATTTATTTAATGGGTCCTCCAAAAATAGCCAGATCATCCGCATATGCTTGAATTTTAAATTGTTTCCTTTAATTGCATTCCTTTAATTTCATTATTATTCCTAATTTTAAAGTTTAGTATCTCTAGACACATTATAAATAATAACGGGGATAACGGACAACTCTGCCTTGTTCCTTTACTAATCTTAAATTGATTCGATTTTTGACCATTTATTAAAAAAAAGCTGTTTGATCATCATAAATTGCCCTAATCCACTGCTTATACCTTTCACCAAAATCTAATTTATTCATTACTTCAAACAAAAATTTTCCCAATTTTAAATTATCAAACGCTTTTTCTGCGTCGAAAAAAATTTAGGGCTAATTCTTTCTGATTCAATTTTTGATAATACTCTATTGTGTCTAGGATTACTCTAATATTATTTTTCAGATATCTGCCTGGTAAAAATCCATTTTACCCTTCATCCTTTTTACCAATACCTCTTTTAATCGTTCTGCAAATACTGATGCAAAAATTTTATAATCTGTATTTAATAGAGATATTGGCCTATAATTCTTTTTATCTAATTTGTCCTTCCCTTTTTAGGAAAAAAGTTATTTTGATTTTTTCCATGAATTTGGTAACCCCCCAAGCTTAATTGCTTTTTACTACTTGTGTTAGAAATGGGGCTAATTTTCTTGAAAAGTTTTATAATAAATTGGGGTAAAGCCATCAGGGCCTGGTCCCTTTCCCCCTACTTTTAATTTTCTGATAGCAGTCTTGATTTCCTCTATTGTAATTGTTTTATCTAATTCCTCACTTTGTAGTTTTGTTAAATGTTTTATATCCACTTGTTCCAAATATCTCATCATTTTATTTTCTTGTCCCTGTGGGCACTTTTCCCCTTTAAAAAAAATTCCTTCGAAATATTTAACTAATATATTATTGATCTTAGATTGTTTATAATACATCTTCTGCCCTTCCTTTAGGCAAATAATACTTCGTTTTTCCCTCTCTTTTTTTAAATTTAAGGTAGCCATCTCCCAAAGGTTAAATTCCCTTTGTTCAAATTGTTTTTGTTTAGTAAATTTCAATTTCTTTTCTATTTCTTCCACTGTTAATAATTGTAATTGTTTCCTCAACATTATTATTTCCTTATTTATTTCTAAATTTCCCTTCGGTTTTTCCCCTTTAAATTTTCTTGTTCCTTATCTTGTAATAATTTTTGAATTTTTCCTTCTCTATCTTTTTTGCTTTTCGTTACCCATGCCTGTTGACTAATAAAAAAGCCCCTCATAACTGCCTTACACATATCCCATACTGTCTGTAAACCAGGGCCTTTACCCAAATTTACTTTCAAGAACTCACTTATCTCCTTTTTAGCATTCTTAACTATCGATTTTTTTGCAATAAATTATCCTTTAATTTCCAACTAAACCTATTTTTACCAAATTCCACTACATCAAAAAAGGACAATGATCTGAAAAAGTCCTTGCAAAATTTCTAGATCTACCACATTCTTTATCAACTCCCGCGCTTTAAAAACATATCTAACCTCGACCAAGATTTATGTCTATCCGAGTAGTAAGTATATTCCTTTTTATTTCTTTTTATATTAATTCCTCTTCTTCCAGGGACATACAATCTAATATTTCAAAAAATACATTTGGGAGTTTCCCTTATTTTTCTTATTACCTTTCTTGATTTCACCTAATCTATCAGTTAATGGGCTTAACACCCCATTCCAATCACCCATTAAAATCAAGTTCCCTTCCTTAATTTTTTTAATTTTTCTAACAATTTTCCATAAAATTTACTTTTATTATCTAACGGGGATAAACTGCAATGATTACAAATTTCACATCCTGAATTCTTGCTTCCACTATTACATAATGTCCTGAATCATCACTATATATTTGTTTTGCTTCATGTTTATTACTTATATACAGCGCAACTCCTCTTTTCTTTTTATTTATTGTTGACGAAAATATTTGACCCAATTTAGGATTCTTAAAAATATTTCAAATTTTTTAGTTTTTATATGTGTCTCTGAACTGCAATCACATCTAAATTTAATTTTTCCAATTTATGAAAAATACATTTTCTTTTATAAAGGGGGAAATTTATGCCCCAAGTTCCAGGAGAGTAGTCTCAATTTCATAACGTATAAAAATTTCTATTCCGTAAAATACTTGATTACTCTTCTATATCCTCTGTTCCTTCTTCTCCCAAAAAACCCCTTAATTCCAAATCCTGTATTGAGTTAATGTCTTCAGCCTCTTCCCCCCTCCTCCTCTTTTCTTCTTTTGTCTTTCTACAAACTCTTTTCTTTTTCTATTTTCCCTAACATTCCTGCGGGCCCCCACCACTTTGTATAACATTCGGTTTTCTTTTTTTTAGCTCCCTTACTCTTACCTCTTTTATGCTCTTGTATCATTCCTTCTATTCTATTTAATTCATCCTTATTTTTCCCCTTCCATAATTCATTTGCTTTCATCATGGTGTTTAAAATAACTCTCTTTTGTTTCCATATAAACGAGATACCCTCCAAATTTTCTCCCAAATATATCTTATATTCTGTGCTCTCAATACTTGTGTCAGGAAGTTATAATCTCTTCTTCGCTTAAAAAAAGCTGGATGAACATCCTTATATACTCTAACTTGCTTCCCCCACCACCAACTTCTTTGAAAGCTACTCACACCCCGGTCCTTCACCCTTTCTCGGAGAAAATATACCACAATATCCCGTGGTACATTTTTCCTCTTAGCCACAACCGAATTCACCCTGAAAGGGTCCATTTATTTCCAAAACTAATTGCTCTGGTGTCCAACCAAAAATTTGGGGCCCAAAGGTCTTATTAGTCTAATGTACAGATCTTCATTCATCATTTCTTTCAGCCCTCTTATTTTCACTGATTTGCTTCTATTCCTTATATTTTAATAGCACATTTTCCTCTCCAATTGTTCATTCTTCTCCTCCATTTTTTATACCTGTATTTCCATCTTTGCTGTTTTTTTCCACTTGCTTCACTTTTTCATTTGCTTGTTTTAATTCTTTAGAAAAAATCTAATTTTGTGTTGAAAATTTCCAGCTCTTTTTTAAAGTCTGTCTTTATTTCGGATCTCATATGCTTCATTTCCATTCTTGTTTCTTTCATTTCATTTTTAAATAATGTTAATTGTATTTCTTCAAAATATGTCTGGTCCTGAACTCGTTCCTTATTTTCCATTTCCCGATATCCTTACCTCCGAATTTGGCATTTTTTAAATTTTATTGAGGCCCTTCTCTGCAGTAGGGATTGTAAATTTTAGTTTGTTCCTTTCGCCTCCCTTTCTTTTTCCTGCTGCCATCATCTTAAATGTTGGGTTTTCTCTCTCTCTCTCTCTCTCTTTATATATATATATATTTGTTTATATATATATTTTCCCTTCTTTCATAATTAATAAACTTTTTATTTTACATTTACAAATTTTAACTTTCCTAATCTCTCTTATATGTGCCCTTTCCCCTTTAAACCCACACAAAGGATATTTTCCCACAATCTGATTTCCCCCACTAACTCAATAAACCTCTTGAGTAACTTATTTTCTTCTAAAACCCCCTCACTCTATAACACTTCCCACTTCTTTACTTCTTACTCCTCTTTAATAAATCTTCACATCTTTTAGTTGTCCTTTAGTTACAGTAACTCCCACAAATAATTACAAAATTAATTACTATCAGTTACAATTCTTTACCATCAATTTATCAAATCAACCCTTTAATGTAATTAACCAAATAAAAATAGCAAAATTCCCCCTTTTATAATATAAATTTGATTCAGTTATAAATTATAAAATTAATTTCAATTTCACCTTCAGCTTCAAATTATGAATTTCAGAATACTAATTCCACTCTGATTATTCTGACTATCCCCACTAAATAATTGGGCTATATAAAATATAATTACTGTTGAATTACTCAACCCTTAACTTTTAACCTTTTTTTTTCAATTAACACTCCATTACCTGTTTTCCCCCCCAAAGTCCTAATTATATCTTCAAAAGAAAATATCTATAATACCAAATATATATTTCAATCTTCCCACCCACTATCAACAAATCATTTCTCTTCTTCCCCCACTTGCTTTAAAAATAAACTTAATAGCTTTACGTCTCTGGATAACCCAACCCACAGTTTTCCTTTCCAATCCTCCCTCTTCTTCTTTCTTCTTTCTTCTTTCCTCTTTTTTTTTCTTTCTTCTCATGTTACGAATTCACAGTTCGTCTTTATTTTTTTTTTTTATTTCTTTTTCCCAAATCCGTCTCCTTCACAGCCACTAAGGTATACTTCACGACAATTTTTTACAGTCACCGCCGCTAAAACACACTTCTCTTACTTTTTAAACCCAAACGCCATGTTGGAACCACATTTGATTCCAACAATCAAAGTCACCAATCTACAGCTCCACTACAACTAGCAGTCACTGTCAGTTAAAAGGCAGGTTTCCCAAAATTCCTCTTCCCACTTCCTTCTTTTAAGGCCCCGCTTAAAACTTTGTTACTCTTAGGGGTCCCAATTAAAAGTCCAGGTAAACAACCTCACAATCTCTCTTCCGTATTTTTTCTCAAAGTCTTATCACCGTCAATTTTTTTCCAACACTAGTTCTTTACACAGCTTTCCAAATCTTCTAATATTGCCACTTCATTGAAAACTTTTTGTTTTTGTTTTTATTTTTCTTATTTTGCCATTCAGTCCAAGTATTTTAATCTATCCCCCGTTTTCCTTATATTAACATAATGACAGTAACACCTCTTCTTTGAAAAACTAAAGGGGGGAAAGCAACTTTCAAAAACTCCAATTTTTTTCTTCCCCCACTCTCCTTCCCCGAGTCCAAAACCCGGACACTTTTTCTTTTTTCCCCCAACAGGGATCTGATGCCCTCCAACACAGCTGAAATTCAAAAGGATCTCACTTAGCCTCATGGCTTTCTCCAAAATTAGAAAAATAAAAAGATTAAATGGTGGCACGGCAAGCCTTTTGTTGATAAGGCTGCCTGAAAAAATAATGGCGGCTCCGCCATCCTTGCCTCCATCCCGTGCTTCTTCTCCTTTTTTCCCCCCCTTCTTTTGCACACCGGACTAAGCTGGATTTCCCCCTTTAAGCCCCTCCGTGTCCTCCTTTTATTCCAGGGGACAAATTCCCAAATTTGTTCTATCCTCGAGGAAAATCCGATCGTGCCCGGGTACGGAGTTCGCTGACTCCGCGAACTCCGCTTTTCGCCGGGATCGCCTCCACTGGAAATTTCCCCCCCGGGGCAGATTTTCAAAAGGTAAATTTTGAGTTGGTTATACTTAGAAAATGAATAGAAGGGGTATTTGGCAATAACTTACCCCCTTATACAAATGTGTGATGCTATTCTGGTTACTGCAGCCAAAAAAAATACTGTAGAGATGGAAAAGGAGCAGAAAAGAGCAACCAAAAAGACCTGGGGGAAATTTAAACAACTCACTGTTAAAGACAGGTTGCAATGTCTGGGGCTGTTTACTTCGGGGGGAAATGGAAAAAAAGCCATGGAGATATATAAAAATTTTGTACAACATAATACTAAAGACCAGGGTCACCATCTAAAAATGAATGTTGGAAGGTTCAAGAGAGATACAAGTAAGTACACAGTGCATAGTGAAACTAGAATTCTCTGCCACAAGATGGGTGGCTGCCAACTTGGAAAGCTTTAAAAGAAGATCACACAAATTTATGGAGGTTAAAATCACAAATGAGTACTGAGATGGCTATATGCCACCTCTAGTATCAGAGGTAATGTCAGTTACCAGGAAAGTAGAGTAAATGGCACAATCACACACCTGACCTGTTGGCAGGCTTCTGATGGGCAACTAGTTAGCCATAGTGTGAAAAATATCAGACTAGAATAGGTCATTGGTTCCATCTAGCATGGTTATCATTATATTCTTAGACTGAAGGCTGAAGAATCAAAATTTTTAATTAAGTTCTAAAAAAAGAACTCTCAAAACTAAATAGAAATACCAAGAAGAATGGTTAGGTAAATTAATAGAATCAGCAGAAATGGACAAACTCACCCACATGATAGAAAACAAAAAGAACACCAAATTTCTTCTAAGTTGGAAACCACTCATAGGTTATATACAATATGAAATGGACAATGTTAATGGATTTAAATGCTAGAACGGTTATAAGTCCGGCTAAAAAGCCTTTCTTTAGGAGATGACAGTTTTTATACTTATTAGAATATTTTAAAACTCACTCTCTTCTATTATAGGAAGTAAAAAAGGGATGATTCAAGGAAGATACAGATACTATGACAGCTTTTTGCTTTTGTTTTTCCTTTCTTTTCTCTTTTTTTGAATTTTTAAAATGTTGATTTAGCATATTGGATAAGTCCAAATGCCCCTTATGATGTAAAGGCAGTTAACTCCTTGGGGGAAAAGAAATCGCTATTTGGAGGGGGGGAGATTAATTAACCAAAATAGATGTTTAGGAGTTTATAATACGGTTACGGTATCAGTTCAAAGGAAAATGATGGATTAGCAAAGTGTGATAAGGGAATTATATATTAGATGCTGTTCTCTGTCCAGTGGGGGAAGTTCTTTTTGTTGCTTATTGTCTAAGTGTCTAGTAATACATGAAAGTCTTTTTTACTTTTATCTGTTTGTAATATATGCTGCGTTAGACCTATGTGAGATTTTCTTAGGTTAGATTTAAGAATTTCTGTTGTATGTGTCCTTCGGATCTATTGTATATATGTATGGATATTATTTGTATCTTATGGATTTGCTTATATGTACAGGGTTTTTTTGGCCTGCTTTTTTCTTTTTTCTTAGCAGAAAAATCTAATAAAAAGATATATATATATATACACAAACACATACACACACACACACACATATATATATAAACTAAATAGAAATACCAAGAATAAAGACAGCCGGGGGGAGGATTTTAGGAAGAACAAGGGTCTCTTCCCGGTTTAGACAAGAGGCACCAAAATATGGAGGGTTTTTTTCTGCAAATCTCAGCCACCCATACTCAAAATAAAGGGAGGATTTAAAAAATGAAAACTGTGCTCCTATATATGATGTCCTTATTAATATAAAGCTATAAAACCCTTGTGCTGCGCAAGCCTTTCCTGCAATCTCTTTGGTTCTGTCTCACTGATGCTGTTAAGAGCTTGTCTCAGTTAAAAACACTTTTATGTTGACTGATCATGCTATTGCTGTAACTATAGAATTATTATTGCTGTTATGATCAATTTTAATTCCTCTCGCCTTTTTCCTGGTTCAGGATTCAAAGCAGCTTACAAGTTAAATAACCACATTATTTAAAATTCACAGGATACAAAGGTTAAAACAAGATTAAACAATAAAAAAATTAAAACTAGATTAAAACATGTATCATTCAACACACAGACACACTCCAAGATAACAGTTAGCAGGATCCAGCAAGTTGTTTAGGTTTGGCGGCCTTATACAATCACTTATCAAGTGTCTGTCAAAACAGAACGGTCTTTACTTGTCTGCAAAAAAAAAGTAGGAATGGTATCAGTCTAAATTCTCTCAGAAGAGAGTTCCAGAGCCTGGACAAGGCCCTCTCCCATGTTCCCATCATATGTATCATATGTATTTCTGTAAACTTAGGGAGTTACTTGCTGAAATCCCGTGGTCAAGAATACTAAAAGAGAAAGGAGTTCATGATGGATGGGAGTTTCTTAAAAGTGAGATCTGAAGGCACAATTGAAAACTGTGCCAATAACGAGGAAAAATGGCAGGTCTCTAAAGAAACCGGAATGGTTGACTAAAGAACTCTCAGCTGAGCTAAGTGTCAAAAGAAACATGTACAGGAAATGGAAGAAGGGGGAAACCACCAAAGAAGAATTTAAGCAAGTAGCCAGGAGATGTAGGGAGAAAGTCAGAGAAGCTAAAGCGCAGAATGAACTCAGGCTTGGCAGAGACATCAAAGACAATAAAAAGCGCTTTTTTAGATAGCAAAAGGAAAAACAAGGAAATGATAGGATCACTACGTGGAGAAGTTGACCAATTAATAAAGGGGGGGTGAGAAGACAGAACTACTTAATACTTTCTTTGACTCAGTTTTCTCCCAAAAGGATAGAAGTACTCGACCTGGGGGATAGGGAGCAGGTGAGGAAGGGGGGGAAATGCAGCACAGAATAAGTAGAGAAGTAGTACAGGAATATTGGGCTAAATTAGATGAATTCCAAGTCTCCAGGGCCAGATGAATTACATCCAAGGATATTAAAAGAACAGGTCATTTCTGAACCACTTGCAATAATCTTTGAGAACCCTTGGAGAAGAGGAGAAATCCCAGCAGACTGGAGGAGGGCAAATGTCATCCCCATCTTCAAGAAGGGGAAAAAGAGGACCCAAATAATTATCGCCTGGTCAACCTGACATCAATACCAGGAAAGATCTTAGAGCAGATCCTTAAACGTCAGTTTGTAATTACTTAGAAAGCAACACTGTAATCACTAAAAGTCAACATGAATTTCTCAGAAATAAGTCATGCCAGACTAATCTTATCTCTTTTTATGATAGGGTTACAAGCTTGATAGATGAAGGGAATGCTGTAGACGTAGCATATCTTGACTTCAGTAAGGCCTTTGACAAAGCTCCCCATGACATTCTTGCAAAGAAGCTAGTAAAATGTGGGCTGGACAGGGCTGCTGTTAGGTGGATTGGTAACTGGTTGACCGACTGAACCCAAAGGGTGCTCACCAATGGCTGCTTTTCATCCTGGAGAGAAGTGACTAGCGGGGTGCCACAGGGTTCTGTCCTGGGCCCAGTGCTATTCAACATCTTCATCAATGACTTGGATGAAGAAGTGGAGGGCATGCTGATCAAATTTGCAGATGACACCAAATTGGGAGGAGTTGCTTATGCCCCAGAGGACAGGATCAAATTTCAAAATGACCTTGACAGATCGGAGAGCTGGGGCAAAGCTAACAAAATGAATTTCAGCACAGAGAAATGTAAAGTCTTACACTTAGGCATTAAAAATGCTATGCACAAATATAGGATAGGGGATGAGTGGCTGGATAGCAGTACATGTGAAAGGGATCTAGGAGTCTTAGTAGATCACTAGCTGAACATGAGGCAGCAGTGTGATGAGGCAGCCAAGAAAACCAATACGATTCTTGGTTGCATCAATAGGAGTATGATGTCTAGATCGAGGGAGGTAATGGTACCACTCTATTCTGTATTGGTTAGACCTCATTTGGAAAGTTGTGTCCAGTTCCAGGCACCTCAATTCAAGAAGGATATCGACAAGCTGGAGTGTATCCAGAGGAGGGTGACCAAAATGGTGAAGGGTCTGGAATCCATGCCCTATGAGGAATGGCTTCGGGAGCTGGGGATGTTTTGTCTAAAGAAGAGAAGGTTAAGAGGGGACATGATAGTCATGTTTAAATATTTGAAGGGATGTCATGTCGAGGAGGGAGTGGGCTTGTTTTCTGCTGCTCCAGAGACTAGGACAGGGAGCAATGGATTCAAGGTGCAGGAAAGGAGATTCCACTTGAACCTCAGGAAGAACTTCCTGATAGTCAGAGCTGTCTGGCAGTGGAATATGCTGTCTCGGAGTGTGGTAGAGTCTCCTTCTTTGGAGGTTTTTAAGCAGAGGCTGGATGGCCACCTGTTGGGAATGCTTTGATGGCTGTTCCTGCATAGCAGGAGGTTGGACTAGATGGCCCCTGAGGTCTTTTCCAACTCTATGATTCTATGTATCTATGCAGGTGGTGAGACAGAGAGAAGGGCCTCCCCAGCAGATCTCACAGCACAGCCTGGTTAGTAAGGCAGAATACAGTCCTTCAAATGACCTGGACCTGAGCCATATAGGGCTTTATAGGTCAAGACAGCACTTTGAATTGTGCCCAGAAGTGGACCAGCAGTCAGTGAAGCTGCTGCAACAAGGGAGTTATGTGTTCTCTCTAGCCAGCTCCAGCTGGCAGCAACTCTTTAGACCAGCTACACAGAGTTTATTATAGTAATCCAACCTGGATGTAACTAAGGCCAGATCTGACTTCTCAAGTAATGGGTACAGCTGGCACACAACGTTTAACTGTGCAAATACATTCCTTGCCATCTCTAAAACCTGAGCTTCCAGACTCAGAGTTGAATCTAGAAGCACACTCAAGGCATAAGCCCACCTCTGATCTGCCTCTCAATTGACCAGAAGCATCTCCATCTTTTCCAGATCATTTCAATTTGTTCATCCTTATCCACCCAATTTAATGAATATTAAATTTTGGAAAGACTAAGACAAAGAAGTAAATTATGCCACTTACCTGATGTTGTTGACTACAAGTCCCAGAATTATGAGCCAGCAGAACCAATGGTGAGGTATGTTGAGAGCTGCAGTCAAACAACATCCGAAAAGAGATAATACCCGTCCCGGACTAAGCGCTTATGCATAACACAGTAGTGTACAATACAGCCTTCTTCTTTGTATATCATCCCCAACAATATCACTCAGAGGACTGTTTCATAAGGGGACATACTCTCCTTTATGGAAAGTTTTTAAGCAGAAGGTGGTTGCCTCTCTGGGATTCTTTAGCAATGAATTTTTGCATGACAGGAGACTGGAGTAGCTGGCCCAATTCTCTGATTCTATGACTCACATTTGAACAAGTAATGTCCCAAAGCCCTAGATTTAGTGTTGAGAGAAATTAATTCCAGAAAATATTTTCTGGACACTACTCACTCAGAGTTGACTCTGAGACATGATATTGTAGTAGGCCTTCTTCTTCAGATTTTCCACCACCAAAAATTAAAAAAAAAGGTATGCAGCAAGCTGAGCTTTGAAATCTTCATTTGGTCCATCACGACACTATCACAGTGCCTGTGAGCACAGTCAGGGCAAGGGAAAAAAACAGACTTCTCCTGCCTGTTATTGTTCAATCGACCTTGACGATAAACTCTCTTACAAGCACAATGTCTACTTGCAAGCCCCCTCATATGTTCAGCGCAGTTTACTCCCAAGTAACTTTGCATACTATAGATTGCATGTATCCTTCACTTTTCTTGGAGGGAAGTCATTTCACTTTCTTAAATGCAACATCATTTAGTACATGTCTTATTAATAATTCCAGAAGGAGCTCAGCTTAGGGGTCCATTTTTACCTGATCAATCCAGTGGGGCTCTTCCCCCCCCCCAGCATAATCTCTGGGAAGCTTAAGATCTCCCCCCCCGAAATTCCAAGACCATGACAAGAACGATACACAGTATTCCAAATGTGTCACATCACAGCTTTGTATAAGGTCAGTATGGTATCAGCATTTATTTTTTATTCCTTTTGTAATTAAATAGAATTTATTAGAAAAGAAATATTATAACAAAGAAAATAATAGTTAAAATAGTCTTAAGTAAAGACACCTCTCAGGGACAGCTAAATCAGTTTGTGGGATGATAGGTGTTCTTGCAAAGATCTCAAATTTCTCATCCTGTTTAATTTTGGAACAGAAACTATTTGTCATAGCATTGGTCCTATTCCTCCACTTGATTCCTTGCAACTCTGCCCAAAGCAGTAGCATTCTCCCTATCATTTTAACCATTCTGCTGATTCTTCCTGGTGCTTTCCTTGCTATTCTACAGTCCCTTCCCATCCCTCAATCATTTTCCAAAAGATAAAAAACTCTATTGTATTATTTCACAATTAATGAGACCCTGAATTACAATATGGCTGTTTTCAAATGGGCGTTTCTGTTACAGCCATTCCTTGGAATATGTATTCCATATCATTAATTTCAAAATGTTACCAACTTCTTATTAATCTTTTATAATATGGAGCTAAAGCGATGGATGCATGAGGCTAAGTTGTAAATGAGTATAATATATGAGACAATACAATGTCTTTATTGTTTTCACAGCATGTACATGAAAGTCATCATCATCGTTTATTGGTTAGTCAGCTGACCATATCAACAATAAAAATATAATACATAATACAAAAATATAGATATAAAAATTACATACAAATGGACTCAGCTCATATACAATTAACTAAAATAATTAAAACATATAAACTTAAACTTAATAAATAGTGAGTTTGATATAAGAAGTAAAATACATGGTAAACAAGAAAGATAAAATAACAAGTATAAAAATTCAGTCCTAACATTTAAATAAGCTCATCGCCATGACAGGGGACCCCATTTTGTGTGATAAAAAGATCTCTCAGGTAGGCAGCTTTTATAATAAATTTTGCAATCCTGTGGACTGAGTGTGAATTCTCTCCGGAAAGAAAATAGGTCAATTTAACAGTTAGATCCCAATTGGTCATTCTAACCAGAAGTGGTTGTAAGTATTGGGATCTCACCTCGGTATATATACAGCAATCAAACAGTATATGCACAATATCCTCTATGGCTGATGCACCACAGATGCATGTTCTTTCATGGTATGGAATTTTTCGAAACCGTCCTATTCTTACCATAGAATTAAGTTGTTCAAATCTAGCTCTGGTGAAAGCTATTCTCTGTCTCTGTGTTAGGTTCAGCCTAAGATACTTTTCTAGACCAAATATAGTTTTATTTTTGGCTAACCAATTTAGAGACTTCGAACCGGCCAGCAGAGCTATATCTGTTTGGGCACTGATGTCCAAAATTCTTTGTTTTAATATTTCCTGTGCTGAGTATCCACAAGATAATAAATAAGACGGGGAAAAGCCAAGCTGGTGCATTAGTTGGAACAGCTGGCATATCCAGGAATTTGACTGCTGGAGATCTAACTGTTCATCTAAGCAAAGCTTAGGGAGTCTTCCTGGGTCCATTTTGAGGATCCCTAGCCAGTAGTTAAAAACTTTTATCAAAACCTGGCACTGAATAGAATGTGCCCCTAATTCTGCTCTCACTGCTTGAGCCGGAGTGTTCTTATCTGCTCCTAGCATCCTCCTTAAGAAGCAGCTCTGTTTGGGTTTAGATAAAGAAAATTATCTGGCCTTAAGCGGAGCTCCTTGCTGTGCTGCCTCCTCCACCCCGACCAGAAGCCGACTCCTACATGAAAGTTGAGCATTCGAAAAACAGACTCAAGATGGCGTAGCGTTAGGTTGTCACTCGCACAGCTGCGAGATCAGTGACTGGCGCTCGGGATCGTTTTTTGTCCGTTCTGATATAAGAACGAGGCACCTTGTTCCTTCGGAAGAGGGAATTTGGCGGGGCTCCTTTTGGACTGGGGTTCGGCGTATAGTTCCCCCGGAACTTCAGTGAGAAGAGGGGTGAAGCTAGCCGATGGGTCGCGGAGTCACCGAATCCCGAGCAGCAACCAGACGTGGTGATGTCTACGCCGCTTGTATTTAACAGCTAGAGGGAAATTTAACATGTAAATTTAAGTTAATGAAACTCCTAGCACAAAGGAAGCTCCTTCACTTTGATAGCACTTTTCAATATATAATTTAATTATAAATATAAGAATCAAGAAAGATACATATAGATATAATTGATGTAATTCGAAGGACTGTACATATAAGTAATGGACACTAAATAATATAAAAGAGTCGTGGAAACTATTTGGATGATCTTCAATCAGTGAATTGGGACTGGCGTCGGATGATGAGTATTTATCATTTTATAATCGGTGGTTAGAGAACTTTTTTCTTCCTCCATGGACAGATAAATACATGCAACCTTAAATTTCAAACTTTGATTCTTTGGGGGGGTTTTTTGACTCCATATTTTTGAGGAGCGTTTGGAGGAGTTTTGTTTTTTTTCCTTTTTCTACCAGAGATTCGTGGAAAGTGTGGATTAACTTTGTAAACTTGGTCATCCTCTAACAGTAATTGGACTATATGGTTACTTTATTACTGGCTCTGAAGATACATTATTGTTTCCATTTTTCTCTACTGCTCTACTGCTCTTGAGCTACATTTAAAGTCTGAAGAAGTTAACGACGGTTTCCAGATAATACTGATGAGGGGTACTGAATTTATAGTTGTGATTTTTGGAAGACAGGGCATTTGGACGGATAGACAGAAGGAAAAAGTGAAAAGTGAAGGATGTAAGGAGTCGAAAGCAGTTGAAAGTGGTGAAGCTCGAAAGAAACGTGAAGTTGTTGGAAGTGAACAGAAGGTTAGAAGAATAAGGAAGAAAGGGGGACGGGGAATCGGAGAATTTGGGTTGCCTTCTGGAGTTTGCCTTGAAGAGTAGGGGCGCAGAGAGACGGCGGTGACAAATTCGTCAAACAAATTTGTTATATCTATTATATTATATTATAAAGTGGGTGGAAAAAATTGATAATTTGATAACCCCTTTCTCCTTCCTGTTTTTTATATTTGTTTATATATTCTATAGTATAATTTAGGGGTCTTTTCAGAGCTGTTTTCTTTCTTTGTCTTAATTTGTGTTATATTTAAGCTGAAGCAGTGTTCAAGGTTACTAGATAAGAGTGGCTGGAAATTTTTTTTTGTTTATAGTACTCGCTTCTATTGTTTATATTTCTTGGTGTCCTTGGTTGGACTAATTGAATTAACCCAATAAGCACGGGATAGAAGGGGAGTTTGTGTGTAAGCTATAGAGTTATAGTGTTATAACGTGAATTTAGCTCCATCTAGTGGAAGTTAGAGGTAAGTCCCCAAATTAATTTATAATTTTTAAATCATATAAAAATAGAAAGAAATACATATAAGACAGTAGTACAGAGATATTAAAATATTTATTTATAATTTATAAACTATAATTTATAATTTGCGGGGTTTTTTTTTAGACCTTAAGTTGAACTTTTAATTAAAACTGGCTTAGCAGAATTCCCTAATTTAGAAATCTTTTAAATTAGGAACAGTTAAGTTAAGGTGAATTAGTTACAAGGTAAAAGTAGTAAGGAACAGATAGATACAGATTGGAATTAACAATTAAAAATACTTATTAAATTAACTATTACAATATATACAAAAGAAATAAATTAAATAAATAAATTAGGGATAGAGAAAAAGGGAAGATAGGAAAAGATAGGAAGATAAAAAAGAGAGAGGAACGAAGGAAGAAAGGAAAGGAAAAATAAATAAATAAATAAAAATATTACAAATAGAATAGATATAACAAGAAGTGTGTAGATTTTATTTGATTTCAATATAAACAAAGAAGAACGATTTTGGGTAACCTCAAGATGGCAGCGGGAAGAAGAAGAGTGGTCCAAACTCAAATACATATGCTTTCTCAAAGGAGGTCTTCAATGGAGATGGACCCCAGCAATTACTATTAAAGAGGTAAAGAAATACATCAGATATGTGCTCAGAGATGAAGGAGTTCACAATGGAATTAAAAAAGAAGTAAAGGAAATGAAGAAAGAATTGGAAAGTTTGAATCTAAATTGGAAACGGTGATAAAAGATGTGAGAAGTGTGAATAAAAGTGTGGAAGAAGTCAGGAGAAAACAAAGGATTTGGAAAAAAGAACTGGACATTTGGAAGGCATGGTTGATCAAGTAGAAAGACAAAATATATTGGCGGAAATGAAATATAGGGAGAAGTGTATTAAGATCAGAGGTTTGACAGAATCGGAGGAGGAGGATCTTTATAAAAGAATGTTCCCCTTTAGCAAAGTTTATTGATTGGTCTAGGGAACAGATGGATTGAAATTGATCGAATATTTAGAATTAATTCGTTAATTGCCCGAAAAAGGAAAGGTTTCCCCTGTGACATTGTGGTCTATTTGGTACGTGAGAGGGTGAAGGAGCTATAATTATAAATTCCCGGAGTAAACTGGTTTTTGAAGGGATAGAATTAAAAATTTTCAAAGATCACAAGCATTAAAAAAAAGGAAAGATTATAACTTTTTGATGCAGGAATTGAAGAGAAAAGATATCACCTACAGATGGGGGAAGCTGGAAGGGGTGATAGTTACTTATAATCAAAGGAAGCATGTAATTAATTCTATATTTAAAGCTGAAGAATTTTTGAAAAATTGAAAGAAGACGATAAGAGAAATAAAGGGAAAAACACACCAAAACAGAAGAGAGAAACGAGATGGAGAGAAAGGAGAATGTAGATAGAAAGACTGATTTGATAGGCCGGGCGGAATGCTTAGAAGAATACCCAGAACAAAAGAAGGCAGGAAGAAGCAATGCAGGAACAAGATCAAGAAGAGCTAGACCAAGAGGGAGAAGAGGAATTATCATTGGAATAGGATAATAGAATAAAGTACAATTTGAGTTAATTTAAAGCAAAATGAGGGTTAAATTATTAAATTGGAATGTTAGGGGAATAAATTTTATAATAAAAAGGAAAACGTTTTTTCATTATTTAAAAAGCAAAAAGCCGATATCTGCTGTATACAAGAAACCCATATAACTAAAAAAGGAAAACAAATGTTAAATAACAGTAAATTGGGAGTAGTATTTTCTTAAAGTGCAGATAAAAAAAAAAGGGGGCGAGCTTTATACGTGAATTCTAAATATGAGGCAAGGGAAATTATGAATGATGAAAATGGGAGACATGTAGGAGTAGAGTTTAAAGATGGCAGGCATGAAATTATTGATGGGGGGGATTTATGCCCCTTTGGGAAAAAGAAAAGTGAGTTTTTTTGAAATTATTGGGAAATAAGGGTAGTTGGGTCTCAAAATGTCATGATTATGGGAGATTGAAAGGGACCCACCCATCCTAAATTAGATAGGTCCACTTTAAATAGGAAAAAAAAGAATAGGGGAAACTGCCAAAAACTTTCTTTATATGACAGAGGAGTTATTGTTAGTGGATGTAGGGAAAGTCTTTATGGTTATCAAACTAAATATACCTATTTTTCAGAAGTATATAAGACTTGGTCCAGAATAGATATGATCTGGACTAAAAAAATATCATTAAACAAATAAAAAAAATGGAAATTGGTCCAAGAATTAGATCAGATCATGCCCCCATGACAATAATATTGGAGGATCAAATCAGATTATAGATGGAGAATTAATGAAAATTTGTTAAGAGATGAGGGTAATTAGGAAGGGTAAAGAAGTAATTGAGAAATATTTTGAAGAAAATTTGAATAAGGGTGTATCCAATGAAATGGTGTGGGAGGCCGGGAAAGCAGTAATTCAAGGATTCTTAATACAGGAAGATATAAAGCTTAAGAGAGAGGAAAGGAAAAAGGTCCAGGTATTGACGGGGGAAAATAATAAGTTAGAAAATATTTTGAAATTTTCCCCCTGCGAATATTAAAATTGCAGATCAGATTAGGGTGTTACAGAAACAAATATCAATACAGGACACTTATGAAATAGAAAAAAATCTAAATTTACGAGGAAAAAAAATCTTTTTTTGCAAATAAAGCGAACAAGTGGTTAGCTTATAAAATTAGAAAAGAAAGGGAGAAACATTGATATACCAGATAAATGAGAATAAAAGGATATTAGTTAAACAAGAGGACACTAAGAATGCATTTGAAAGGTTTTATAAAGGTTTATATGCTACCCTGGAATGGACCAAAATAAAAGAAATAGGATAGAGAAATATTTAGGAGATGGGGGAAATTTAAAGATTGCAGATGAGCAGAGACAACAACTAAATAACCCTATAACAAAAGAGGAAATTTTGTATGCGATTCAGAAACAAAAATTAGGTAAAACACTGGGACCAGATGGTTTTACTGCCCTTTATTACAGAACATTTCAAGACCAATTAATAAGTCCATTGCATGAGATTGTGAATAGAATGAGTAAAGCTACACACCCCCATCATGGGGGGGAAACAAACATAACTTTGATTCATAAAGAGGGGGAAAATCCCAATATTTAGGTAATTATAACCTATTTCCCTCTTAAACGTGGATTATAAAATATTTGCAACTGTCCTAACTGAAAGGTTAAAAAAAGTTCTTCAAAGTATAATTCACTCAGACCAAAATGGCTTTTTACCAGGTAGGATGTTAAAAAATAACATTAGGACAGTTTTGAATAAAATTGAGCATTTTATAAGCATAATGAAAAGAAAGTGGGTTTATACTTTCTTATGCAAAAAGCCTTTGATAGAGTCAATTGGGCTTTCTTAGAACAAACATTAAAGGTTATAAATCTGGGGTGGCAATATACAAATGGGGAATGGCAATTTATACTGACCAAAAAGCTACAATAATAGTAAATGGAGAAACCACTCGGAATATAAATATAAATAGGGGGGTGAGACAGGGATGTCCTTTGGCACCGCTTTTATTTATCTTGGTTTTAGAAGTATTTATTAATAAATTGAGGCAAGATAAGCAACTTCATGGTGTCAAAATTAAGAATCAGGAGTATAAAATCAGTGCGTACGCAGATGATTTAGTTATTATATTAGAAGATCCCATTGTTAGTGTAGATATATTAAAAATAGGTTGATGGAATTTGGTATATTTAGGTTATAAAATAAATACGCAGAAAACGAAAATAATGACAAAAAAAATCACCACAAGAAGAACAGGAATTATTAAATGCAACAGGATTTATGTTGGCTAAGCGGGTAAGATACCTTGGAATAGTCATTACAAAAAAATAATTGGATTTTTTATAATAATTATAAAAGGATTTGGAATGAACTTTAAAAAGGAACTTGAGGGTGGGAAAAATTTTGGGAAATTTTCTTTAATGGGTAGGATAGCGGTAGTTAAAATGTCTTTTTTTAAAAATTTAATTTTTGTTTCAAAATTCCCTAATTTTAAAAAAACCCTTTGAGGAATGGAATCGGAACTCCGGCAGTTTGTATGGAAGGGAAAAAAGGGCCCCCGGGTAAAATATAGGATTTCAGAAGATAGTAAAAGAGGGGAGGATTAGGACTGCCAAATTTAAAATATATTACTACTCAAATTGTTTAGAGTGGATATCTGAATGGATTACTTTAAGAAAAAGTAGATTATCAACTTTAGAGGGTGGGGATTAACTTCGGATGGCATGCCTATTTATGGTATGGCAAATCCTTTATAGATAAAGAATTTAAGATCCATCTTCTAAGAAGGTCCTTAATTACAGTGTGGTTAAAATATAAAAGATATTTATATTTAAACATTCCACTTTGGGTCTCGTTTATGAGGCCTTTTATAAAAAAGAGATCCTAAATTAAATACTTGGATCACATACAAAGATCTATTAAATGTGAAGGGTGAAAATATTACTTTTAAATCAAAAGAAGAATTATATTCTCAGGGGTTTGGGAGACACATTGGTTATTATTTATTCAATTAAAAGAAAAATATAAAAAGGATAGAGTAGCTGAAGGTTTTGAAACTAGAGAAAGAGACTTTGACAACATCTTAAAACCTGATTTAAACATAAGATAAGCTTTATATAGTATTCTTTTGAGGTTATTAAATGAGACGGAAGTTATCAAAGTCACAATGATAAAAAGGGGAAAATTTGAAACAAGTAATTGCTTTGGAAGAGTGGGAAAGATCATGGATAAATACTTGGAAGTTGTTGAAGCCAGTAAATTTGAAAGAAAATTATGTTAAAATGCTCCACAGGTGGTATACTACTCCGGTAAAATTTTAAAGATGCAAAAAATTTTTAGTGACCTCTGTTGGAAATGTGGAAAAAAGGGTACATTGTATATATGTGGTGGCACTGTAAAGTAGCAAAAAACTTTTGGATGGAAATGCATAACGAAGTACGAGACGTATTTAAAATTAATTTTGTCTGTCTCCAAAAAAATATCTTCTTAATACGGTAGAAAATTTTCATATGAATAACTCAAAAAGAAAATACTTTTATACATGACAACAGCCGCGAGGCTATGCTATGCACAAGTTTGGAAGCATAACAGGTCCCCAAGAATAAAAGACTGGTTGCTAAAATTGTTGGATATAGTGGAAGCTGATATTGTAATAGGGTCCTTAGAAGATAGGGGGAAAAAGGGAAAACAGAGATGAGTGGAAGATATTGTCTCCTTTATGGGAAAAATATTGGGGGAAAAACGCCATTAATTTTCTTTCTAAAACTGAAGAATCAAATAAAAATAATCATATAAATCAAATTATATAAATATATATTATACAAATTATAGCTCAAGGAGTTTTTTTTTAAAAGAGAATATAATGATGGGGAAAGAAAGGTGTATTAAATTAAGCTAAATTGATGGTTTGTGATAAAATTTGTTTAATTGACATCTATTGTAAATAATATTGTAAATAATATTTAATGTGTTTACAAAATGTTGATATTTAAAATACTACAATATTATAAATACTATAACTATATTATAAATATTATTACATTATATTGTATATATTATAAAAAAAATTGAAGGCATTGAAGGATATGTGAGTTTAGAAGGTTTACAAAAGAAAATATGTGCTTATGGAGTTTCAGTGGGGGGGTATTAAGGGGGGGGGGTGAGTTGGGGATATGCATATACTAGTTTAAAATGAATAAGCTTTTTGCATATATTAGATTATTAGTTTGTATTAGTATATTAGTTTAGAGATATTTATAGATATTTAAAAAGAAATGGTGGATTAAGACTTAAATTTTTAAGATATTATCACCTCTCATATTGGGGATTTTATATGTTATTTGTTGGGATTTAGATGTAGGGTAATAAGTTAATGTTGGTGTTGGTTTTTTTTTCTTTTTTTTTGTTTTGTCTGTGAATTGTGTAGTGAATCGTGAAAAATGTAAAGGTGATGGGACAAGGTGTTGTATTGTTTATAAAATATAAATAAAATAAAAATTAAAAAAAATTAAAAAAAAAAAAGTTGAGCATTCATTGCTGCAGGAATAAATTAGTAAGATTTTTTTTTAAAAAAAGGGGGGTTGCTCATAGGATTTTTACAATGGACAAAGAATAATTTCCAGAATTCTATATTAATAAAATTGAGAAATTGTGCTTAATGACAACATAAAAATGAGAATGAAACTACAGCTGCCGTCCACTTTATATGCAAATGCTATTTTATGATTCTGAAAAACACTTTTAGTAAATTTCATTCTGGAACATAATTCATTGATGAATAAGGTGGGGGGAAACAACTATACAAGAAGAGACATTAAGATTAAGAGACATTAAGAATTCTTATTAGGAAATGAGATCTTTGAAACTTCTGGCCAAGACTATAATGAGTATCAAATGTCCCAAATGGAGCATTCTTTGGCCAACATTTTATCTATGCATGTGACCTGGATGTCTGTTTGACTCATGCTGGGCTGACTTGAAAATTTAAATAATACATTAATTACATTTTATAGTATAGGAATAGGAAAGAAGGTGAAAGGCATCTGTCTGGGAAGAGCTAATAACTATGCCTGGAATCCTGTTGGTGTGCTACACTAGTGATTGTTTTTTTGGTTTTTTTAGCACAGTTGTACAGTGGTAAGGAAGGAAGGCAGACAAAATCTGCTGGATTTTCCTTCTGTCCCAATTCTTTCACACCTGCTGTGCTTGCAGCCACTGTCTAAACCAGCATAGTTCTGCCAGTGGAGCATAACAAAGGGATTTCAGTCTTTGTTGGTTTTCTCTTCCTACTTTGCCTATGCCTTTTGCCCTATCCTTCCCCTACCGCCTATTCTAATCCAGACTGTTCATTTGGGGGCAAGAGATAACTCCAATCTGACTCATCCCATCTCCATGGACCACAAGGAACAAGCGAACACCCCAGTTTGATGGGGGACTATTGTAATGAAAACACTTAAAAAAAAAAGTAATGGTTTTCTATCCCAAAGCTGTATATTTTGGGGTAGGATAGGACCCCTGTTTGTGACTTTCCATGAAAAAGGCATTTTACAGTAAAGCCAACATATTAAAGCAACAAAACAACAAAATATATGTCAACAATCAATAAAAGACAGAAACAGCACCTCAGCTAACCTAGCAGATTAACAACTCAAGAGACCTAATATCAGTAAAAAAAAAAAAGTATTTTAAATATAAAATGTGTTGCACTAGTAGTTTCAAACTATTAATAATATTGATTGATTAGAGAAGCAAGATATTGTATGTACATATTCCTGAGAACCACTGGTTAAATTTAAGTAATTCTAGAGTGAGATATAAACTCACTCACTATTCCTTCAGATTACTAGAGCTACTATGCCTGGGTATTGGCCTAATTTAGAAGTTACACAACTAAAGATTAGCACTGCTTTATGCCAGCCATACAGCCTATTCAGGCCTTTCAACAGGAAGACAATATTCTTGTTCAGGCAATAAGCATAATCTCATTGGCATGACAACAGCATTGTATGGCCGGATGACAACCAGAAGCTACTCCTGGATCTATTCTATATTGAAAGTTTCCATAATGTGAAAATAATCCTTGAGCAACCACTTTTTGCTTTATGCCAAGATCAAATGAGGCAGCAAAAATCAAGCAAATACAGAAGAATGTACTTAACAGAGTTTTATGGGAAGCAATCAGTTTGTGTTCATGTGCACAGACATACACACAACTACTCATGGTGTGGACAGGTGCTATTTCTCCATTTCTTTGCACAGTGTACACGGAGAACTGGTTGCATGAATTACTCGTTGCCATGCAGAAGTACAAAAGCTGGATTTGCATTAAAACTCAAACCTTCCTTGTGATTTTTGCTTGGCTATAAGATATTAGTTTTATACCTCATTTGCCTTATGTTTGGAGCAGCTTTATATTGTGAGAGATAGCTGGCCAGCTGGTTAATTATATGTGGATCAGCTACATCGATGGCTTTCAAACTGTGTTCCAGGGAAACATGAGAAAATCCTGATAAGGTTCTACAGAACATCAAAAAACGTATGCATTTAGAGATGTGACATTAATATCACAGAGGGCTCTTTTAAGCTATAAGCCAGTTACAGGTGATACAGAATACAGCTCACACGAAAGGGCAAGCCAGCACTTGAACTGTGTGATATTTCTTCTCCGTCTTTTAGTCACATGTCAGTAACTATAAAAGTTGTTTAAGCGTTCTAGTTACATTACAAAAGGA
Organism: Iguana delicatissima; assembly: GCA_948472985.1. NCBI lineage: Eukaryota > Metazoa > Chordata > Lepidosauria > Squamata > Iguanidae > Iguana > Iguana delicatissima. The sequence continues at coordinate 546,121 of CAOKZL010000119.1, forward strand.
GTGAAATTATTACTGGTTTAATCACAGTTATAATGTAATGTAGTTGCTCTTTTGTAACTGGACCAAATAATCAATGACAGTAACTACTTATTTCTAACTCATTACTTCTAGCGGCAGGGTAAAGTAAGTGGGGGTTATAAGCTCTACGCTCCTCAAGTCACCACTCACTGCTACCTAGTACCCCACAATTCCCAACGTACCCAACAATTCTGTGGTACATATGTAGAAGTTCCTTTACAGGACCATCAAGGGAAATATTAACAAGTGTGACACTCAACATGCTTGAATGTTTATATGCACACTTGCAACACTGATACTTGGAGGAAGCTTTGTAAACATAAAACATAACACCTTAACTGCAAAGGAAAGTTCAAAGATTAAAGACACTGTTGTTTAACCAAGGAGTAACTGACTGGAAAGAATTAAATTATAAATATATTCATAAGACCAAAAGTCATTCAAAAATACTAATAGCACAGAATGCATTATAAATAGATACTGTATATATATATCAGACATATAATGGTGTTATTAATTAGCATGAGAGCGAAGTCCTGACACTGAAAAGGAGGCATGTTATGGGTGATAGCAAATGGCATGGGAAAGACACTGGTATTGAAACGGGGTCCATAAGCAATGAACACAACAGGAAAATGCTTCCTTCTCTGGAACCAACCAGTGACATGATAGAAAAATGAAGGGGGAAAGCTGTCTGGACTCCCCAGAAAAGTGAAGATAATGAAGACAAGATGTTAGCAGTACCTAATTTTTATGCACAGCTCTGACTATACTGATGGCTAAGGCAATGGGGTGTCTCTTCAACAAAGGAAGCAGGAAAGCAGGAAAGAGTCTTGTGGAAGTAAATTGTTTGTAAGGTTTGTCTGAGTCAAAGATAGCAGACAGTGAGCCAGTAGCTATTTATATACCCAAACTTGAGCTTATCAAATTGATTTTTGCTTCCAACATGGGTAGGATAGAACAAGATAAACTGTTGGAGTTATAACGCTGGTGACCTCTTAAGGACTAGGATCAAAGCAGAAAATTTTGCAAAAGACATAATAGATATAAAATTAGGCTTGCTAGGAACACATGATGATGGCCTTGCATCATATACACAATTCTGCCTTGGCTTGGCCCCTATGGAAAAAGAGGCTTCACCTGTACCAAGCTGGAATGAGGTATCTTTTTCTTTTGTTAACAAAAATGTTCTCTTCCACTTAGTGTCTTTCAGATTTTCTGTCTTAGCCATGCAACTCTGCTTACAATAACTGAAATTACTATTTTAAAGTCCAAGTACAAACTCCCTGAATTATAATAAAATAATGATAGTTTTCTTTGTTAATATTTAATATTAGTATCAGGGTATTTTTAAATTCAGAAAAAGGGTTGGGTGTGTAATCACTCTGTTGGAATAAAAACAGGCTTTTATTGGCCTGCCTTATGCTTAAGTACATCTACTTCTGTATTCCCTGAAAAAATGGACAGAAAGCCTATTGTCTGTGTTTGTTAAGTGGACAACTGTCCTCATAATGACCTCATTAAAAAAAAATTACACACCACAGAAGAGAAATGCAGTCCCCATATTCTCCTGGCTTTACTCCTGCTCTGGAGTAAAAATGAACATTTCTCTCTCTTAATAGGCAGGTAAGTTTTCAATCATAGAATCTGATACATTTTGCATAGCTTGGCAGTATCCATTCTGAAATTTTTTTAAAAAGAAACACACTGATTCTTTTTTTTTTTTACTGCTGTATCACAGTATATACTACTGAGGCCTCTTGTTGCTCTCAGCTTTGTTGTGACAAAAAGGCTATTTTACCTATCTATATACATATATTATATATACATTGTGTGTATGTGTGTATATATTAAGAGAGAGAGAGAAAGTGAGAGAGTATTATATGTCTATTCAGTCAGTACCAAATCTAATTAGACTTTATCCAAAATACAAGTGGGCACCGAACTGCACCCTCAGCTCAGTCCTATATTCACTTACTGGGAGCAAATCCTATTAAATCTAGTGGTACTAACTTCTGAATAGATGCTTATAGGATTGCCCTGTATTATTTTACATTGCTGTTCTAGCAGATGATGTCAGAAAACGTTGGTGCTTTCCCAAAGACTTGCTGCAGTGTATCTGTCACCAAAAGTTAACTAGGTCGTGCCTGGGAGGAGGATCTTTTCCATGGTGCACCTTTGCTTGTGCAACACCATTGTGTGACGCTGCCCGTTTCACCCCTGAAGCAGCAAATATATATTATTTCCTACTCCTGTTCTCCAAGGATCCTTGCTGCTGTTTTTGGTTGCCGACAGTAAATAGGAAATTGTTTTATCCTGCAAGGTCCAAAGATAAGACAGTACTTCACACCTGCTATATGTTTCTGCTACAATACAAAAACCACTTGCTCAGAAATTGCATTGCGATCTAGTGTGTGTGTGCCCAAATGTTAAGCCTCATTCACTTCAGTACGCCATATACACCTAGAAAACCGTACACAGGCTTGTGTTTTTGTAAGAAACTAGCCTTTTTATCCGCATTACTTCATGTGAGAGAATCTTCTATAAAATACAGCGGGGTATTCTTTGGCCATGTCCGCACTAGAGCGTTATAGTGCTATTATTCCACTTTCCACATCCTATGGAATCCTGGGGTTTGCCGTTTTGTCTCCTCCTCGCCCAGCTCGCCCAGCTTTGGCCAAGCCAGTACGGCGAGACCGAGGGCAACTTCGACTGACGGCGACCCCATCAGCCAGAGTCCTCCAATACACCACCCTTTTCCCCCCGACTTTTTTTCCTGCTCAGGTCTTGCTGCGCCTCAGAGCCGTGGCTCCTGGCTAGAATCCAGCCACGCGGGGGGCCGCCTCCCTCTTCTCCCGCCACCTTATCGACCGGCGTTGCCGCCTTTCCGCAACGCGACGAGGGCGACTCCGCGCTCCACAGTAGAGGGCTGAGGAACCTGCAGGGGATGCTCCCGCGCGGCTATCGCGTCACGGGCCTCGTCGTCAACCACCTGCTCCGTCTCCTCAGGCTCCGCAGCAGCCAATGCTCACCGGGGGGGGGAAGGGCCGGACGCCGAAAGCGGAAGAGCTCCAGATACGTCAAGGGGGGTGAGACACATGACCAACCAGGTCCCTCTCCCCGCCCCCCGCCGCTACTCTTCTGTTTCCAAAGCTTTCGCCTATTTCCTGCGGCTCGTGGGAAGCCCCGCCCCTTCTCCTCCCGCCTCCCCCGCGCCCTGATTGGCGGCGTAGCGGCGGCGTCTTGGCCAGCGCCCCCTTTCGCCGCCTTTCAGCTGAGGAACCAGGCGCGGTTGCCTCAGAGCGCAAAGGGCGGCGGGTCCGGAGGGCGGGAGGGCGCTCAGCGGTTTCTTAACGGGCGTTGTGGGGTCGCCTTGGAGACGAGCGAGGGTGGTGCGGACGGGCGGCTCCCCACATGGCGGCGGCGGTGTCCCAGGCGGGGGCCTTGGGCCCGCTGGTGGGGGCCGTCGACCAAGGGACCAGCTCCACGCGCTTCTTGGTAAGCGCGAACGAGGAAGGGAATGAGCCTCCTTGGGGGGGGGGTCGGTCGCGGGAGCGGCAGAGAGGGGAGGGAGGGCGCGAGAGGGGTTGTCCTTGGTGAGCGTGTGCGGAGGAGGGTGGGCATCGCGGGGGCCGAGGAGGGAGAGCCGGGCAGGGGTCTGCGCTTGGCCGGCGCGCAAGGTCGCCGCTTGGATGGGACCCTCGCAACTGTTCCCAGCGCCAGAGCTTCTCCCAAGAAGACAAGAGGGAGGGGGCCCTCCTCGCGCCCCCCGGGCGGTGAGGGAGGGACGGGTAGCTGGCCGCTCCTCGGCTCTCCTTTTCCTCAGCAGGGAGGCGCTGCCTGCGCAGGTGTAGAGGCGCGGGACTCGGCGGAGCCAGAGCCTTCTCTCCCCGACTGAAGATGCACGTAAGGCTTGTGACAGTTGTCTCTCTGCGGAGAACGGGAGAGGATGGAGAGAGGAGCTGGCCTCTCTTGGAACGGGAGGATCATTTATCTATTCTGCAGCTTCGGGAAAGTAACTTGTGACTCTCGGGATTTTGTTGGACAGCGTCTCTCGTCAGTTCTACCCAGCATAGCCAACGGGGAATAATGATGAGATGGCAATCTGGCAACATCTGGGGGGGCCACAAGTTCCCCAGCTTCCGCAACAGGTGCTTCTTTTCCTTGTTAGGCTGTTTAGATCTTTATGGGGTATGGAAAGGAATAGAGGGGGACAGAGAGTGAGACACATTTCCGAAGTTCAGGATCTGATGCGGATGATATCTCCGAGCCTGTTAGCTGTAAATCACTTCTGTACCGTATCACTAGATCGTCTAAAACCTGTGAGTTATTGAATAGTGTGGTTCCACTGGGAAAGCAATACATTTGTAAAATCTGGAAACTTCCCTCAGTGATATTCTTTCCATTTCCTGCACTGCCAGAGTTGTGCTAAATTGCCTGAACTAGATAGTTTCATTGTGAAAGTGCCCCAGGGAATTCCTGTTTCTTGCTTCATCCAAAGATCAGTCTTCATTGCTTGTAGTTGCATTTAATAGACTGCTGGTGGCCTATTTGAGCCTCATAAGCGAAAAAAGAATGCCCGTTGGTAGACAAATATAGTAGTTTAATGTGTATGTACAAAGTTTGAGAGCCAGCATGATGTGGTGTTTGAGCATTGGGCCACAACTTTGGCGACTAGGGTTTGAATCTCTGCTCATCTGTGGAAACCCATTGGATCATCTTGGGTAAGTCACAATCTCTCACCCTCAGCAGGAGGCAAGGGCAAACACCTTCTGAACAAATCCTGTCAAGAAAACTCCATGATAATGTCATCATAGTCCAAAATGACTTGAAGGCACACAACAACAACAAAGTTTGTACCCTTTAAGGTCACAGTTACTGAATCACATTTTGTAGTTTCAGTTCTATGTACGCATACTTGGGAATATCCCACTGAAGTTGGAAATACTTACTTCATGCATGCATAAAACAGATTGAACTTTGCTTTGACTTTTGTGCATTGATTGTTCCTGCCTAGGCGTGGAGGTTTTGGGGACTGTCACTATATCTGAATGGATGTCACCGGAGATAAATAGTCTTAAAGGTCAGAAGACTTAGAAAGACTTTTAGTCAAATCCTTCTGTTCATTTCTTTTCTAAACATCTAATCTTTCATCATACCACATCTCTTTCCCCCTCTTTTTTTAAGCAGAGCGTAAGGTCATACAAGATTTGGCTAAAGTTCAGGAATCTTGTTGTACCAGAGGTTACAAAAGCATGCCAAGGCAAATAGCTTTCAGGGACAGTCTAAAGTCCCTACTGCTGGTAAGGTAGGGATATGTATAAAAAGGAACCTAATACACTGGCAGCACAAAAAATAAAGAAGAAAAGAGTAGTAATCCTACAGTAGATGTTTTAATGTTTTGGTAGACTCTTTGTGCAGGCTTTCAGTTTGGTATGAGGTAAAAGGATGAGTTGGTCATTATTTTACATCCATATAAAAAAAAAATCTATCGCCTATTACTGCTACAGCCTTGATTTGAGACTAAATATATACTAAATCCTCTCTCAGTATCTTAATTAACTCTCATGTGACATCTTTAGAGAATTCTACAGAAATGTGTCTCTGCACAATAAGTTCTTTATAGTATTGACGATCTTATATTCCATTTTTGTGTCTGCATATGATGAAGTAGATTTAAGTCTACCAAAGCTTATGCTGCCAATGTCTGTCTCTCGGTTAGGCTCGAAGGTGCTACAAGATCCCTTTACATGCTGGTCCAGACTAACACAGCTTAGTCTTTGAATTCTTCCATATTGTCACAGCTGTAACTTGGTTATAAAGTGTTCTACAGCTTTTACGTAATTTCTCCCTGGTATCTCTGAGTTAAGCTATGTGGAGAAATTGTCAAGGATTGGCTAGTGAACCGCATTATTCAGTGAGCAGTATGTCAGAGAGATCCCCTAGTCTTTAAACTCTTCAAACTTGACATTTTACTCAATTGACCCTTCTAGCAGGATCAAATTCTATTTTTAATCACAATATCTTAATTTAATGCTTGTACACTCCAGTACAAATGTGCACTTTATTCCGTACAAGTGCACATTTCTCCTTAACAACATGAAATTTAGAGAGTATGCAAAATTTCATTTATGTGTTGTCTCGGATCAGAGACTGTTATGCCGTTATGCATACAGATTCTATATACAAATTGTTATAAGTACAGTATATATAATTTATAATGTTATAATCATTTATATTTATAAGTGTATTCTGCTTTCCATGATACAGATTCTTTTGGCTATTTTGCAAACAAGATCAAAATGTATTTTAAAATTAAAATTTTTATGTTTATTAGATTCCCCAGATCATGTCTCATGATTCTTTCCTAGCAGAATCCTCTCCTCTAACGGTTAGTCTATATTTCCAGAGCCAGAGTACTGCTCCTTTTTTCTGCTTTGCTGCATTTGTCAAGAGAGAGTCTTGTACATCAGAATAGAAAGCTTTACTGTCTGATAAGCTTGTGTACATATATAACAGAGTTGCAACTGCCTGGAAAAAAGATAGCTAGTAGATAAACCATCCCAATAACAACACAAAAAGCAAAGTCCCCAAAAAACAGTGACAAGGAAACAGCAATGCTGGAACATCCTAGTTTTGTTTCCACAAATACTTGATTAAAACTTTATATAGCTAGTTGAGTTGCTTGGTGGGAAGCCATATATCTCAGTGAGGCAAAGTTTGTTATCACTTTTAACTGCCAACCTCTAAGACATGCTTGAAGGAACTGCAGAATGGCAGCAATAGAGGTTGATAAAGAATAGAGGTATGCGTCCTGCATCGTGGCAAGAAATATGTGCATATGTTACTTCTGTGTTCTATTGGTTGAGTTCTTTTTAGCTGCCTGAAGAATATCTCAAGCCTGAACTCAGCTTACACATGGGAGTTGAAGGAGTTCTGGTTTGGAACAGCAGAAAAGGAGCTTAGCTGAGAGGCTTTGGGTGGCTGGTGTGATTTAGTGCTGGTCAGGCGAAGTCTGACTAAAGACACTTTTGTGAGCAAGGAGGATTGTGACTGCCCAGTATGATTGATCTTTGGAAGATTGTGGAAAGGAGTAGAAGGGGTAGAAAAGTTTACAAAGCTCCTTTAGTGAGGCCTGAAAAAAAAAATCAGTGTCCTCTTACAAGTGACTCATGTTCTAAAGAAAGGATGGTCTTTGCACTCTAAGGTGTCAAAAATATGTCTTAAGGCCAGGGCAAGGTCTCAGTGGACAATCTGGTGTAAGCCTATCCATGGAGAATCAATTCACTGAAGTTTAAAGGTCATTTCCTTAACCAGTTTGCTTGAAAGTTGTCTTCTCCATGAGATATAGAGCCTTGATGGTGTTGATTTGCTGGACTCCCTGAAAAACAGAGTGGCCAATATATGTAATGTTGGCGAGCTTATACCAACCTGCCTGACAGTCAAGAGCATCAGAATGCCTTGAGATTGAAAGGAGGCTTCTGGATATAATAGGCAAAGTAATGGAAGTCCTCTTTCATCAGTGGAGACAGTTAAGCCTAAGAAATCAAAGAGACCAAACTGAGAATGCCAGGTTTCTGATTTTTTCCTGTTTGAGTTTGTGCTCTGAGGCTCTTTGGTATGTAATAACACAATATGGTATGAATATAGGTAAGCAGTACTCAAAAACATTGTGGACAGCAGTCAACAGCAAAGGTGAGAACAGTAAAATTACACCTCAAATATAGTCACTGTAAATGTAAATATAGTCATTGTAAATGATAACTCCTAACCTTTCATTTTATTTATTTATTTATTTATTTATTTTTGTTACTTCATTGTAGTAGTTTATTTCATTCTGTTACTTCATTTTCTTTGTTTCATTGTCCTTCAGGTCACCTCTTGTTAGATTTAACAAGTAGCCTGCTTCAAAATACAGCAGTGGCAGGAGAAAGATTGACTTTGATGGAGAACTTGCTTCCCTGAAGACTAGTCTTCAGTTAGCTTGTTTGTTTTTAAAAGTCGTGCCCTTCCTGGACAGGAAAAAACAGACAGTACCTGGTGTCCCGAAAGGGCATCTTCCTGGAAAAATCTAGGTGTGACTCTTGCTCCTCTGGAGTCAGAGATAAATAAGTTGAATGCACTCCTAGATAATGATTAACAACTATTAAGAACTCTTGGGAAACATCTACCCTTTAAAAGGTTCTTAAGTTTGGAAGCCAGGCTGTTATGATTACATTAACTAAAAAGAAGAAAGAAAGTCTATAAGGAAGCTTGGTAAAGAGAATTAAAATGATTCATAAGTAATTTCTTTTTACAAACATGTCTTATAAATTATCCATGAGAACCAGAATGATTTGATTGATTCTACAGGCCACGGTTCGAATCCTCACTCAGACATGGAAATCTGTTTGTGTGACCTTGGGCAACTCACATTTTTTTAGTCTTATAGGAAGGCAAAGACAAACCCCGTGTGAACAAATCTGACCAAGAATACCACATGGTGGACTCTGACATCTCAACAAGTTTGAGATAGGATCTGCACAGAGCAGGAAAGCATTAATAGACTTCTATCATCTTAATTGCATACTCAAAGTGATATAACTGACTTATTAGAGTTACTGCAAACTAGGCCCCAGTTACTAATTCAGTAAGAGTGGGTGACAGATACAGATCTTGCTGAGTCCGTTTTCAAGCTGAAATGAATAGTTATATAGATAAGGCCTGTGATTACATCTCTGGGTTGTTCTGCTTTTGAAACATGGCAGCTCTATAAAATTCTGTGGTCCCATGGACCATTCAGTTGTGTTTGGAGGCTCCCACTCTCTGCTTGCCTGTTTTTATGTCTATGATGTTTAAACCTTTGGAGGCTTGATTTGGGAGCTTCTGTCCATTAGGAGCCAGGGTGGTGTAGTGTTTCGAGTGTTGGACTATGACTGTGGAAACCATGATACAAATCCCCGCTCAGCTATGGAAACCCACTGGGTGACCTTGGACAAGTCGCACTCTCTCAGCCTCAGAGGAAGACAGTGGCAAGCCCCTCTGAGTTAATCTTGCCAAGAAAATTTCATGACAAGATTGCCTTAGGGTTGCTGTAAGTCAGAAACAACTTTTAAGGCACACAACAACAACCCCTAATGAGGTCAGAAACCAACATACAGAGCTCCCTCCATGACTATATGTCATAGAAACGACACATGTTCAAAGCAGTGACACAGTGTTGGCATTTTCCTAAATCTTCCTTTCTTAAAAGTGCCCTTGCATCTCCAAATTGTGTTCAGATACACAATAACAAGAACGCAAGAAGCAAACAGACCCATAGTGAGACACTTAATTTTGTCTGCCATCAGTATTTTCAATATCTAATGTTTTGTTATACTGTTATTTCCTGTGTCAAAATAAAATAGGTTGTTAAACTTGTTGCTCTTTAAAGTGTTTACAGTGTTTCTATGTTAACACATTCTGAACAACATACTTTGTTTCCACTGGTGGGACAGGTCCATACTATGGTTTATTTAAAGCTGTAGATAAGGAAGTTTATCAATGACTCACCATGGTTTGAGGTTCAGCCAGCCAATCAAATTTGAAAGTGTGCCTGGAAGTGAGTTTTTCCTCCCTAATATTATCTACAATGAAATATCTGCATTGAAAAATCAGTTATGGCTCACCAGCTGCTAGTGTAGTAAAAGTTATGAGTGCTTAGTAATGAAAGCATGCAAATCTAAATTGTTTGCTGATGACATAGAATTTTATGCCATGAGTTTAGTTACCTGTTGATTGTATTTCTAGATCACTCCTCCAATCAATGAGTACTTGAAACAATTTACAATCAAATTATTAAAACAGTGAAATAACAACATTTAAAAATAACTTTAAGCAGTATCATACATACACGGCAATAAAACAGGAGGACTTTCTAAAATCTGAATGTAGTTACTCACTGAAAACAAAGCAATATCATTTTTATTGCTATCTAGACACCTCAACTGCTGTCTACCCACCCTCTACCACCCCCCTTTTTAAAAAAAACAAAAAAACAACAACAGGGAATTTCTCATTAGAGAACTGGTACCCTTCAAAACAAAAAAACCAGGGAATTTCTCATTAGAGAACTGGTACCCTTCAAAACAAAATATTTTCCCGTACTGTTGTCATTATTTTCAATAATATCTCTGAACCAAGAAGCATTTTTAGAAAACAAAAATAGTGGGCAGCTACAGCCTCGTACTTTCTTTTTGAAGGATAACAAACTATACAGGGAAAAAAAAGAATTTAGGAAATTATAAGGATTATCTTGGGGTGCCAGAAGGTGTGCTGTGGAATGAGGAGGATACTTTACCTATCTGTAAATTTGGCCTATGCGTGTGTATGTGAGCATTACCAATTAGCCTTCTGTAAATGGATACTCTCGTGTACTTTGTGGGGCTCAAGGGAAAAAATTGGATGGTTCTGTTCCTACCTCTATTACATACACAAGATTAACAGGTGTCTGCATATTTAACCACCAAATGTTTATGGAAAGTTTGGAAAGATAAGGTGAAACTCAATGAATGAAAAAGGCGTCTTTTTAAGCAACTACTACAGTGAAAGAACAACAGTATTTTAGATTTACAATACACTTCTTTCCTGCAATGATTTATTTAGATAGGAATATAAGAAGCTGCCTTAAATCAGATCATTTGTCTACCTAGCCTGCTGGTATTTTATTCTGATTGAGTGTGGCCTCCTAATCTGAAGCAGAAATTTTTCACACCGTCTGTATATATTTATTACGGAGTTGTATACCATTATAACTCTTTTCTAAACAATGACTGTGGTGTGATTAATGAAAAGGTCAGGATCTCATATAGTTTTGTGTGGATTTAGGTTATTTTCAGTCTGTTTTTCTCAGTCATGTTGTATTTCAAAAGCTGGGTATAAAATATTTATAGAATACAAATTTAAAAAGTGATGTACACACAAGAACCCCAGAGTGTTGGTATAAAAAAAAATGAGAAAAACCTTCCCATAAAGTCAGTGTGGTTTTTGAAATTAATGTGTTGGAGGAATATTTAGCCTCAATAGTGACTTTCTGAACTTCAGATTGACAAATTGTATTAGTGATTATATCATAATTTTGTAAAGATTGGGTAAGACAAGCCTGAGGTATTTCAGATGAGTAGCAAAGCACATTCTTATTCATCTTTACTTTAATAGACTGAAGAAATAATTGCAAGATTACAGTTGCCCCTCCTTGGATTGTATTGGCTTGCTTAGGTTCAATGTCACTTCTACAGTGGCTATATTTTCATAAGCGTAACAGACAAAAGTGTTAACATTCGTCTTCAAGCTGTTTCGTAGTGAAAGCTGGGAGAAAGAACCAGAGACACTGTTTGTCCTAATTTGTTATAAAATAAATTGTGCCTAAATACTGATCTTGGTAGTTTTTCTTTATTAATTCTTAACAGCATAAATAGATTAAAGATTTAAGCTTATCTCTACAAACTTAACAGGTGGAATAATATGTTTTCATTATACAGCTAGCTACCTCTTCTATGCCAAATGAATAATTATATTCCATTTCCTTGTATGTTGCAGTGTTTCTTCTTCTTCTACTTTTTTGTCCTTCCTTCTCTTATGACTCAGACTGTATGTGAGTTATCTTTATTTTGCTGCTCTTTTTGTTCATAGTTCCATCTGGGTTGGACTTCAGAAACTATTTGTGATTTCCCTTTGACCACTTCATACATCAGCGTTTCATGTAACTGTAGAACTGCTTCATGTGATTGCAAAAACTGTCATGTAATTCATGATCCGTGAAGACTCTCCGTGTAACTGTATTTTCAGAACAGTTGGCAGACTCCTGTGTGATTACTATGTACTACATAGCACTAAATAAATTATGAGATACGTTAGGGTGCGTAATTTGTTTTTTAATGTCAGTGTCCTCATTGAAACTTGCTTCCAAGTCGGTGTTTAAGATGATTGTGCCAGGCTTCTTTAGCTGCCACTCCCATTAATTATGGCTTTCCAAACTGGTTTGGTGAAAATTTTATGTTCTATTGTTTACAGGTTTTTAATGCAAACACATCTGAATTGCTGAGTCATCATCAAGTAGAAATTCAGCAGAAATTCCCTAAAGAAGGGTATGATGTTTTTCCTTTTGTATTCTTAAATATTTTTTGTCATTTAGTAACATGCCATGATTAAATTTTGTGGATTCAAAAGTGCCCCAGATGAGAAAGTAGAAATATACTTCCGCTTTTCAAATTGCCCTTCCAGTTTCATACTTAGTCCTTGTTCCAGCTCTCTCCATCATGCCACATCTGTGCTGTTTGGAAGTTGCAGCACAGAGGACTGCACTGAGAAGTGGGAGATGAGAAAGCACCATTTCATCAGTAGAGTTCTGTATAAACTCGTTGGATCTTGGCCAACATGTATCTCCTGGTTAGTTTTTAAGAATATGTGGAATAATGATTTGTAGGAATAAAAAAATACACTTTTCATTGTGTCTTCATTCTTTTTTATTTTTATTTATTTTTAAAGTCTTAGCACAACAATCTTTGAGGTGGAACAGTAATAATTTAGTTATTTTTTCTTCATTAGTTACTGTTCAAAATTGTTATAGAAATCTGCTCCTAGTAAGATGTGTTCTCTAAATTCTCTAAATTTTTACATAAAAGAAATGTTATGTAATATGACCCATGTCAAAATAATTAGGGAAAACAGTGCTAACTTTGATATTATAAGTCCCATCCCATAACACTTTACAAATAAAAATTAAATGTTTGATATAAGTACAGGTCATTCACATTTTTTCTCCCTGGAGAGTTTGCAGCTATAGTTTCTAACCTGAAATCAGACTTTCACAATGGTTATAAATCATAGGGCATTTTTCTCTTTTGGTTCAGGAGGAGAAAAGTATGCATCAAAATATATCTTCGGAACATTGTATATATTGTGTGTTCTGAGATCTGAAATGTTCCTGTTGACATGTTCGGCTTCCATAATGCTGAAGGAGATGTATGTTTCTAAAGCAATATAAGCTGTTATTTTGTAAGAACAAAAACTTTTAACAAATTGCTGGGAAGAAATATTAATATGAAAAGGTTTACTAAGAAGTAAAGGTTAGTAATATAAGCTGTTATTTTGTAATAACAAAACCTTTTCTCTTAACAAGTTGTTGGAAAGACATATTAATATGAAAAGATTTACTAAGCTTTATTTCTTAGCAGTTTGATAGCAAAAGAAGTTGATGTTTATCATCATCATCAAAGTCATAAAAGAAACAGATATCCTTTGTTATATTTTGCATTCGTAATGTCTGTTGCAAAATCCAGCTATCTAATTTTGATCTTTTTGTGTGTGCACTTCTTTTCTGTTCAAGGTGGGTAGAACAAGATCCGAAGGAAATACTGCAATCTGTTTATGAATGTGTGGAAAGGACCTGTGAAAAGCTGAACCAGCTGAATGTAGACATTGCAAATATAAAAGGTATTACTGGGAGCAGGGTGTTGATTTGTGGGGGAGAGAGAGATTTGGTAATGGAGGGTTTCCGATACCAAGTTTAGAGGCCAAATAGACATGTTTCATTCTGAACATTTATTTGAAAATAAAAGCGGTATATAAAATGGCCAGACTGTTAAAGTGGTACTTCTTCCTGGAATAAGATAACAGACATTTATATGGTTTATTAATATGCCTTGCCAGAGTGATCCTTTCTTTACTGGCATAGCATGGGAATTAAACAATAAATTGTTTGTGGTTTGTGTAGTACTGTTTTTTCTTTAATTCTTTTCTCTCTTTTTTCATAACAACCAAAGAATGTACTTTTAGTTTTCCTTTGCAGAAGGCAAATTTTTGGAGGAAAATCAGTAAACCTTAATTTCTCTTCCATCCTCTAATGGGTGCATACAAGTAGTTTGTGAATATATAGACTCTTCTGTATACCAGGCAAAAACTTTGTGTTGCAAGCAAAGTGGATAAAGAAAGAACATGAAAAGCATTAAAATAGAGATGTTTGGAAGATGCTGAAATTTCTAAACAAATGCTTGAATCAAGAAGTGTTTTGCAGAAACAGAATGAAACTTCTCCTTATGCAGTACAGCCTTGCTGAATTCTTTTGACATCCCCATCTCACTTCCACACCTTGTATTACTTTTCCAGGCAGTCTCTTAACCCTCAGGGGTGGTTTTTGAGGGAAAGTGCAGGGGGCTGTGATTTGTAGGAGAGGAACCAGGAAAATTCCATTGTTTGATAGGAGTTTTGCTCCATCTCAGTCCAGCCCAAAGTATGTAAAGAGTAAAACATCTTTCTTTTCTTAAGCTATTGGAGTCAGCAATCAGAGAGAAACAACTGTGGTGTGGGACAAACTAACTGGAGAGCCTCTCCATAATGCTATTGGTAAGTAGGAAGGTTATCTTCCACTGTACCACGTGCTAACTCTTTTTTATGTTTTAAATGACACATTTTTCTTTCCTGCCCAGTTACTTTACATGCTCTGTTAAAGTCACTAAAATGAGAAAATTTTGCCCTCTCAGATACTGGTTTCTGTTCTTTCTCTTTCAAGATTAAAACTGTCTAACATAGTATTTTATTTCTCAGAAGATTCAGGAAATCCCACATTTTCTTTTCTATTTAGTCTAATTTTGTTTTTCTATTGCACTAATTCCTGAATGAGAAAGTTCCATGCTGAAAACTCACGGAAGACTGCAACTATATGTAGTTTGAAGAAGGGATCTGTCTCCTAAATCTTTATGGCAAGATTTCCAAGTACATTCTAGAGTCCGAACAAGACTGGTGGGTAAGGTTTTTAGAACAAGCTTCACATATAAACAAGGCCTATTTGTGCTTTGTAGGAAGGCATCTGAGAGCACTGATGGACTTACCTGGAAGCAGCTTTGGAATTCGTTAGTGCCTGGGTGGTATACCGCTTGGAACCACTGCTAAATGGATCTGCAATAAATCTTAATTTAACCTGTCACTCTTCTGGTAGTGTGTAAAACATTTGTGTAAGGTGATTTCTATTTCATATAAATGATTACCCTATTGTACTGTTCTGAACAAGTTTATAGCATCAGAAAAGTGCTGCTGGAACCCCATATGCTAAAATCAAGACCTAAATCCAATTATTAATCCCAACTAAAGTAGAACCACTGAATCATTAGAATCAGTGTAAGTGTTGACTTGTCAAGGATTCATTGATACTATTGATACAGTGGACTCTAGTCTTGTTGGGACTAATAGTTATATTTGCATCTATGTAGGTAAGTAAGGCATGTTGTACTGTGGCAAGACCAGGCCAGGATATACACAGTTTTCCTGACATGGATCCTAAGAGATGTTTATAATATAAAAAAAAACCCTGCCCTGCGGTCAGTACTACAATTATCTGGGCTTGCTCAAAAGTCATTCTGGAAAATTGGGGAGGTGTTCCTGGAGAACATGAAGGGGCACAATGGTTACTGGGGGTGGAAAACTTACTTCATAGTGTTATTAAGATTCACATGTCTTTTCCTGCCTAGCAAAAGTGCTTATAGAATTCAGTCCTTCTTGCTTGCTAGTGATGTTAATTTTTTTTAAATGTTAGGTGTGTGGAACTCTTATTTGTTGAAAAAAAATCATGCTGTTTCATACATGAGAATTTGCATGTGAACCTGGTGAAGCTGTATAACAATATTTAGGCTTTATTCTTTAGTTCAAAGTTTGTTTCAGAAGTTGTAACTGACCTGCAATTTTCTCTCACTATTGGGGTTAAATAGTTGTCAAGTCAATTTTGCTCTCCTTACCATGCCATGTAATGTCATGGCTTGAAGTGTCATGTAATACCGTGTAGTTCCTTGAGATTTGGGAAAGGTTGGAAGGAGGATAATGGAACTGAGTGAAAAAAAAACAGTGTGTTGGGAATGAAGGAATGTTGTTTTAATGAACTTTGATAAGAGGGAATAAATACAGGTGCAAGGTTATGCCATTGGCAGGTGGGATGAGAGCCTGGGAAAAGAGTTGTTTTTATTAGCTGTCAAATTGTATGTTTGTGCATGCAAACTTACAATGTTACAGCTTATAAGGTGCTGCAAATCCAATAGTTTTTTAGTCTTGGCTGTAGTCAGAATGTTCTGCTATTGCTTTGCTGTTCCTGAATAAAGCTTCTGAAAACCTCTAATTACTGGAACTAGAAGGTAGCCAATACATGACACTAGTACAGCTAATAAACAGGAAGGAAAAGAGAACATGGTTGACAATGAAGTAAAAAAGCTCACAGTCAAAATACTGTTCTGCTTTAGTGTCAGTGGGCACTTTTATTGATCTGCTACCAGGTGGGAGAATTATCAGTAGACTCAAGGTATAATAGAAATGATCTGACAGTTACTTGATTATTTATTCATTCATTTAACTTTCTCACAGTACAGTACTCAAGGTGGCTTATAACAAATTAAAACAAAAGTACACTTAAGACCTATTTCATACAAAAGTTTAAAAACCATTAAATAAACAATTCTATTAAAGACACTAAATTAAAACAGTGCAAAAATGCAGTAAAGCATAAAAAAAAGGATAGACACTTAACAGTTAGAAGAGTCTTCTGTTGTGCCAAGGTAAGAGCCAATGGCCTGCCTAAATAAATCAATCTTTTGCTGCTGGGACAAAGAAAGCAGACAGAGTGCCAACCAAATTCTTGCAAGAAGGAATACCATTGTTTGGGAGCAGCCACTGAGAGGTAATCTCTTATTTCTCACCAAATGCACCTGTGATGGTAACTAGATGGAAAGAAGGCCCTCCCCCAAGGATTTTAAAAGTCAGGCAGGCAATACAAGATATAGTATTTCATGTAGTCTTTGAACTGAAACAGACCAGTAGCCAGTGAAATAGTTGCAAGATGGTAATTATGTTTAACTTGCTCAAAATGTCCTGCTTTTCTTTTCTTAAAATGTTCTGCCTTTACCTATGACTAATGTTTGCTTATGATTACTAGTGTGGCTTGACCTCAGGACCCAGGCTACAGTTGAGAGACTACTTAAACAAATTCCGGGACAAAATAAGTCCTTCTTCAAAGTAAGATTTGTTTTTAAAATATTAGCAAGTGTTACCTTGATGTGAAACTGTAGTGGACATGATGATTTGTGTGGTAGCAGTCAAAAGAAGATATGGTTAATATGAATTAATTTTCCTTTACTGTTGTATTGATTATGGATTCTGTAGCTGGAGAAATTAGTCTTGAGATAAGAGAGGATGTTTAATTTTTTTTTTTAAAGGCCCATGTCATTAATGAAGGTTAACAATGAAATTCTATAGATAAATCCCTTTATGTAAGGGAATATGTAATTCCAGCCTAAATTAATTATTTTCCAAGTTATTGCCATAGCATTAAGAAGTAGGATACTTTGTTTGTTGAGGAAAAGTGTGAAATAATATAAAGGTTCAAGTATATATACTGAGAGAGAGATTATTTCAGTATAAAATTCACTCACTTAAAGTATATGCTAATTCTGACAGGCATTTTTGTCTATGCCCAGGAAATAAGCTGTTTAGAAATAAATGAGTAAATCTGTATGTTAATTCTATTTAAGTGATCACCATAAAAATTGGTATAGCCACTTTAAAAGTAGCAATTGTAAAAATAACACATTCTTTCAGTATGCTCTCCTCAGTTTATGTATTCATTATGGAGGCACAGATAGGGAACTTGTATGAAACATGACCTTTGAAACAATTTCTGCATCCTTGCTGTGTGGCAGATCTTCAAACTATCTTTTCTCTTGATCTTTGATCATGAATTGTGCTGGAGTTGGATTTTGGCATATGTAGCATTTGCAGAATTGACATATGATGAGTAATGTGGTTGTAAAAATCATCTTTTTTTATTTTGCTTATACGGGAGACAAATCTTTTTCATCAGATTTATAGCAAATATTTGTCTTTTTATACTTTCACTCTTGCAGAGTAAGACTGGCCTCCCACTTAGCACATATTTCAGTGCTGTGAAACTTCGCTGGCTTCTGGACAACGTGCCAAAGGTCCAGCAAGCAGTTTTTGACCGGCGAGCTTTGTTTGGTACCATTGATTCATGGCTGATATGGGTATGTTTTCAATAGGCTGTATTGAAATAAATTTTCTCTCAACTGGAATCGAATAATTTTCAGTCTTGTATACAAAAAGGAAATGATTTTTTTTTGTTAATTTACAGAAGCATTAATGTGCATTCATGACCTGAACAAGATTAGTAGCAGAATATATGAAACCTAGATAAAATGGGGCACACATCAATTATAGTAACGTGTGAAATTCTCACATTCATCAAACTAGTATCACAAAGTGTTACATTGCTAGAATATAGTTTTAGTCAATAATTATATAATGCGTATGTCAATGCATGTATAAAAGAGTGAGATCTTGTCCAGTAGTCACATTTTCATACCATTTGCTCCTTTGACATAAAGGAAAGAAGGCTTAAATGTGTATAGTTTTTCTTCTCAGTTGGAAGTACTAGTCAAAGACTGCCTGATTGTATGGAAGCACTCTTTCACACTAATGCTGAATGTGCAGCTGCTGGGGACATGACCAGCAGGCATGATTCTGCTCCTCCTGTGCATACACTGAATTCATGGTGAAGGAGCTGTGCATATACTTGTAGCAGCTTGTGCATAAAGGTAAAATTGTAGTGCAGTTCCAAGAAAAAGAAGAAGAAAGAATTTTCAAGGGCATTCCAGCTGTTTAAGATTAGGGATCTACATAGATAAGTTATGCTGTATAATTCTTCTATGTATTTACAGTAGGTTTATTTCTGTTTACTCCTCTGTTCCTGTGATAGTCAATTTTTTTACAGATAGCAATAGCAAACATACTCTGCAGGATCTTCAACTTTTGCTGCTAATTTGGTAGTGTATAAATATCTAGTTTTACTAAACTTCTGCCTATTGTTATCTTTTTATTTAGAGTTTGACAGGTGGGAAAGATGGAGGTATCCATTGCACTGATGTGACCAATGCCAGTAGAACAATGTTGTTTAACATTCATACATTAGAATGGGATGAGGAACTTTGCAGGTAAGTTATTTCTACAGCTGCTAAAACGACAGATATTTTTTGCTAGTTTTAGAAACGAAATCTGATCCTAAATTTAGTTGGAAGTTCTATTAATGCAATTTAATTTGGCAGTTCTCTTTTCAGCATCACATATTGGAAATCATTATATGGCATGAGCTTGACTTTGAAGAACGTATTGAGGCTTTAATTGTAACAAGTTTCTCTAGTGGATTCTGATAACTAAATTTCTCACTCTGTAATGCAGATCCACATGAAACATATCTGTTGAAATATATGGCACATGTTACTTAGGTAGAAGCTTAAATTCAACTTCCCATATATGTCACAAAAGAATTCCATGCAGATCCCATATTGTAATGGCTGTAAAATATTAGCACTGGAAATTTCACAGTCTGAATTAATGCTGTCGTTCAGATAGAATCTTGCTTCAGTCATGACTCATGCATGCTTTGATGGATTCTTGGATGAAATGACAGATATGCACAAATGTTTTGAGCCTAAGTGGCGATTCTGTTAGTCATGCTAACCTGTGTTTTGGGCTGACTGAGCAGGAGTCACAGCAAGTCAAAAATTCTTCCACAGCTCTGATTTAACTCATGCAAAAGAAAAAACTGGGAGCTGCTAGTGCTCACTTCTTCTCTGGGGAAGACACTAGGCTTTTATCCTGGCTCTTCATTGACAAACTTTATTTGCATTTCCACTAAGCACAGCAACTGGTGAAGTCAGGTGACTTCTACAGTGAGTGTGCCCATGCCTACAACATGAATTTGTCAGAATATTTTGCTGTTTGACTAAGAGAAATAGATCAGCCGTCCATGGGGTTCATTTATGAGAGGCTGCCATGTGATAAGCCATCTGATCTAACCACAGAGATGATATCAAAATATAAGCATAACAGTGTGGAAATTTAAAGACAAACTAAAGCTAACTAATTGTGTCAGTCTGTCCTTTACTATTTTTTTTAATCTTCTCTCTGTGAACAAACATGAAGGATTTCACACTAACCTTTGGGAAATCTTGTTCCAGGTTTTTTGATATTCCTATAGAAATACTTCCCAAAGTGCGGAGTTCCTCAGAGATTTATGGACTAATGGTATACTTACATATTTACTATTTTCTCAAGTACTTCTAGTTAGTTGAAGCTTTAAGAACTGGGCCTACTTAATCTGCATCAAACAACTATGTTACCTCTGTCTTGAAACAGCCTTTTTTTTTTAAACAAACAGAAGAAACAACACATTCTAAACTTATGCTAAACTTGTGCAAACTTCAGAATAGTTACGTTTTGAAAATCTAAGAGAAGTTACAATTTTATTTGTCCCAAATTACATTTCATGAAATTAGTTTTGCTTTGTGTGTACTGTCCTCCCTCCACATTTGCAGGTTTGACTTTTATGAATTTGATTATTTGAAAGGCACATGTGTCCCTTCCTGCCATTCTTCTCCCCCAGTCCCTTGCATTTAGCTGGGTACGGTGAAGGAAGACAAGGCAATGAAATGAGCAGGGAGGCACATGTGAGCCTTCTCCCTTCTGGAGCTCTTCCTCCCATTCCCTTGCCTCTGGCCTTGGTGCTAAGAACTGAATTGATGGAAAAGGCAAGGGAACGGAGGAGCAAGGCTTGCATACCTTCCCCCTCCAGAGCTCCCCCTCCCCCGCCTCTGGTCCTGCCATGCAAAAGTCAGGGGAATGGTAGAGGGAGGCCCAGAAGGGTATGGGAAAGGGATTGTGGACAGGAATTGTTTGTGGTTTTTCCACTTTCACAAGGGTTCTGCACCCCATACCCCTGCGAAAGTGGAGGGGCCACAGTATAATCTAAATAATTCATTTAGGTTATATATATAACCTTTTATATAGGATGTATATGGGGTTTTTTTTAATTTGCATGAAAATTCAGATGTTCATATTCTTCTTTAAGCAACTTAGGTGTAGGGTCTACAGTATTTTAAAACACAGTCATCCAGTGTAAGGGTTATTAAAGTTGTGTATCTATAGGTGGTACATTTTGGAACTGGAATTTTGGGGACTTAATGTGTGTAAAAGATTAGTGGATATTTCAAGAAAATGTTCAGCATTACCCAGTGTTCCTTCACTGTGTATATTACACACTTTCAGTGTTATTTTTGCTTAAGATCACCTTCTCTGACGCTTCACTGAAGTAAGTGTAAAGTAAAGTAGATCATTTTTTCACATGTAGAAATTCCCAAGTTGTCTCCTCCACATATCTGCGTCAGACTGGTCCTGCCCAAAACTGTAGCAAGCTATTACCAGTGCTGTTGACAGTACTGTACTAGATGGACCAATTGCTTGATTCAGGATAAGACAGCTACTTTTGCAATCAACATGCCTAATTCAAACACTTGAGTGCAGATGTAAAAATCTGCTTCTTGGGATATTTCTGCTATATTCCTTATGCCTAGCTCTTAACATTAGAATACACCTTTGTTTACACTGAGAAGCCACAGATAATCAGTGTGCATCTTGAACTGCAGCTCTGCCTGCTGATGTTGGCCATACAGAATAGAGACTGATGAAATCCATGCCGTTTGATCTGGCTGGGCTGTTGGAGGTGTAAATTCAGCATGTTTGGGAGCTGTTAAGATGTGCTCCCAGCTCCTAAGATCTTTTACCTTAACACAAGTATGAATGTTCTGCTCGAGAATGAATTAATGGAACCTATGAATTATATGTGCATTTAATTTTTTTAAAAAATCACTTTGCACTTGTCTTCATATTGCAGAACAAACTGACAGAACTCTTTTCAATAGCTGGGTATTCCAACAGACCCTCTCACACTGTATGGTACACTTACATTATCCCAATTAACTTAGTTTATGTTGAAAGTAAATTTTCTAAAATAACACTGAATCTGCTAGCCGTTAATACCATTATAAAACTATGTATTTCATTATTAAATGTTTAGGAAGAGAGCATTCACTTATTGATGTTTTCAGTATATTTCAAAACTACCAATGCTGGCAGTAACTATAACCCAAATTCTAGAGCATGATGGCTAAACTTTCAGAATTAAGACCTATGGTAACCTTTCAAGAGTTGTATAGGATAGGGAATTGCTGCAGATGAAGCTTATCAGAAATTTCTTAAAAGTTATACTCTCCTTCTTCTTTCCTTTGTCCATTCAGCTTTGGAAAATGTGGGATCAGTAATGTTGAAAGTTTGCTATTTCTATTTTCATCTTATCTGAAACATCTAAGACAATTGTACTATGAAGTAGCAGAGAACAGAATTTAATTACTTTGCTATTTCTTTATAAACTTTTCTTAGTGTTTACTTTAAAAAGGTGGCTATGTGGGTCTGGCATTCATTTTGACCTCAGTTACAATTTGTTGGAGGAAATAATTCGATAGGATATTTAAGATGCAATACCAGACTTTGAAACTGTGAACTTGCTTGTGTCTCCTTCCGCTTCCCACTTCCTTTCTTGCTGGCTAGAAAATCTCTCCTACCCTGGTGAGTAGGATTTTGTTAGGATCCCAGTCAGTCACATCTTCATCCATTCTGCTCGGATACAGTGCATTTCCTGAGGGGAAATTCCACTCTTCTCTAAAAGGAATGGAGTTAGGTGAACTTCTTAAGTTAGAACTATTAACATTTTTGTTTAAGGTCTTTAGACAAATTTGCAGCTCCCTATAAAAAAACCATAAAAGAAAGAATGACAACCTACTATACATCAATGCTTTAAAGAAAATATTTTAAAAGATAGCCCCAAATGGAAATGTACTGATTGTACAGCGTGCATGGCTTCACTGAACTGAAGTGCTGTTGCTGAATGTGCAAGCATACATACAGTTGGTAAAGAGTGGGTGGCTACTAGATTCTGTCATGTCTGGCTGTTTGCAGGGACACAATGACATATTTCTTCTGGCTTTCTGAGGAGACATCACATAATTTCACAACAGCAATAGCATGGCTTTTTGAAGTAAAATCTCCTGTCTTTTCTCTAACTAATCTGTTACATTTACTCTTGCATAACAGGCACTGTATAATATGCACAGACCTCTCATTTTGAAGCATAGTGTTTTCCATTTTATTGTTGTTCCCAGTCAGTATTTTGGGTACTACTCATTTTGTACCAAAACCAGTTGGTATTCTGGTTTGGATAGTAGCAAAACTCAGTATTCTATGTACTATTTCAAAAGTGGATAACTGGGGTTCTCTTACCTTTTTGATTAACTGGGATTCAGATAGCTATTTGTGTATTAACAAAGGGGGAAATAAAGGAAGCTCATCACCAAAAAGAGACAACAGAGGATACTGAGTTGCTTATACAATTTGTATTGTATAATGTATATGTATATGCATTGATACAAATTTAGAAATACCCAGTATAATTTGAATATTAACATAATTAATCTCCTGTTAACCTAGCTACCTGCTCAGTGTGGCTTCAGGTGCAATCTGAAGGTCTTTGCTTCCATATATTTAAGAGAGAGCGAGAGAGAGAGAGATGGAATCTTTCAACTAGACTTGAACTGTACTTCAGATTAATTCCCTGAAGTACAAGAGTGTTATCTGTAAAGTAGGGTGCATGGCCACACTAACTGGGACATGGGGGGAGGGAACTACTAGTATTTCTTCAGTGATCAGAAGTAGTGAGGTAGACTGGGAGGTGTAAGATAATAGGAGGCTTTGCATTTTCCCAGTTGCAGATGATTTGCAATCCTGAAAGCTTTTACTGCAACTTAAATCAGTATTTGCTCTTTAGGCTCTCTCCCCATCACACCTCATGTAGTTTCCAATTCATAGGTATTCTACTAGTTTGTGATGTATGAAAGTGATACCATGCAGTGTTCCCACTCTACAGTGGTATCAGTGGGCATGTAGAGTTGGTGTCAGCTTGTAGTGGCCGTGTTCTACATACATATTTAAACAAACCACCCAGTTCTTTTGAAGTAGTAAAATCCAGGCAGAGTTTCATCATCTTAATCAGTCACTCTGGGATTTATATAGGACTTCCACAACCTTACTATGTGCAACTCATTTTAATCCTTACCAGCTTTTCCCATTAGGTGGAACCAAACATAAAGAACTGAACAGTATAAGTAAGGAGTTGCTGGAGAGATGACATGGCAAAAGATTTACTCTCTCCTTCTATTTAATTGGCTAATTTGAAATTTGTAACTTAGTATTTTATTCATGGCAATTAAAATAAAACCGGTATGGGTAAACATATATGTATGATTGGGTTTAATATATTGAAGATTTTTATTTTAAAAGAGATTCATATGTTAAACTTACCTGACCTTACTTAGATGGTTTTCTAGCTAAACATTGCATTCATTCTTTACAAAATACTGGAAAAATCATTAGTTGAAAAACAAATAGCATGAAATATTTATTTTTTTAAAAAAATGAAAACCTTTGTCTGTTTTTGGTTAGAGTTCTGGAGCATTGACTGGCACACCAATTTCTGGGGTAAGTTCCTTAAATCATGCTAAGATGGTTCTCTTAAAGTTTGTGAATACTGTTAGAATTTTTGTACCATGTCTGTTTGATAGAGTATGCTCTGTTTTAAAAAGTATAATTTAGGGGAGATAAATCAGTTAAATGCATGTGTCTGAATGAATTGCATGTGCACATTTAGTTAGCTGAGGGCGAGCATGATGTAGTGGTTTAAGCATTGGACTCCTGAAGATCAGGGTACAGTTCCTGACTGGAAATAAACTGAGTGGCCTTGGATGCACCACACATTCTCAGCCCCAGAAAACCCTGTGATTAGAGTTGCCATAAGTCGGAAACAATTTAAAAGCACACAACAACAATTTAACTAGTTGTACATAATTAGTTGCTGTAACAGTCAAAGAAAATAAACCCATTAGACCTCCTAAGAGCATAATGCAAAACTCTGGTGATATAGCTGACGTACTGCTTGGACTGTACAGTTATATCTACTAGGAAACAATGGAAACAGTTTTGACATTAATGAGTTGGTGCAGTTCTCTCTTCATTCAAATGAACAACTTCCAGTTTACATCTTCTTATGAAATAAAAAATCCTTCTTGGTCCTAAAATGTCTAGTTGCCCCCCCTTCTGCAAGACTGGTGAAATTGCCTCTCATATCCCATAGAGGGTGTTAGGGAGCATTAGGGGACCCTGGGGTTCAAACTAATGAAACCCTGGTCTGCGCCTTCTCCATTCCTGCTGAATGTGATACAAATAGAAGTTAAACATGCTAGATTATGGGCTTAGTGTCTTATCTTCTGGAATTTTCCAGAAGTTAAGATTGCCAGGTATTCTGCTTGAGCTTGATTGTTAGCGTGGTGTGCCTAGAATTGTTTTTCTTGTGGGTGAGAGGAAGAGGTCAAACTGCCCTTGGTAGTACCAGGTGCAAGGATGTTATGGCTATCTATCTGCTGTATTTTTCCAGTCTTGTGGGAAAGCTCTAAAACATGGGAATCATGTCACATGGTGTGGGTCTGGGTGTGACTAATGCAAGTTAAAAGGCATACATCATGTGAAAGTTCTTTCTCTCTTTGTTCTCTTTTTGCCTTGCTGTTTTTGCTCACATTACTAGCTTTTTATGCTTCATGGTGTTGCAGGACTTGTCTGGGGTTGTTTCTTGTGCACTCTGGGCATCGCGCCGAGGCTGAGTTGGTCAAGGCATGGAGTCCGTTGATGAACACCTGCTTCTGTAGCAATGCGGCCAAAGCGCTCTTCCCTAGATGGGTGGCTCTGTGGGCTGCCTGCACAACCCTTTCCCAAGACAACTGTTGGGGTATGAAATGGATCAGGAAATTTCCCCAAACCCCCTTGGGGGGTTTTTTAGCCCTATGGGCCCCTGTGATTATTTCCCCCGCTGGTCCTTGGGGGTTTACCCAAAATCAACTTGGAGCAGCAGGGCAAACCCTCCTTTACCCTGCTTCTATGGCAACTGTCTTGGCCACTTGATCGGCTCTCCTTTTTCCCCCGGGTATTTCACCTCCCCCGTGGTGTCCTCTCAATCCCTCACTGCCATTTTCCTGGGATCCATCATTTAAAGGATTTAAATTTCCTTGTTTTTTTTCCTTCCCAGTAAATTTAATAGTCCCTTTTCACGGTATAAGGCTCCATGGGCGTGGGGGGTAGAAAAGCGTATTTCAAATGGTGAAACTTTCTAAGTCGGCTCCCAAAGGTTAGGGCTCTGATCAAGGCGATCAGTTCCGCTCTCGGGCTGAGGTTCCTCCGGCAAGGGTTTTTCCATGGTTTTGTCCTTAGTAACTACTGCATATCCCCATAACGTTTCCATCTGGGAAAAAAAATTATGTGAAAAATAGGAATATGGGATGTGGCCAAGGGGTGCTGGGAATTGGTGGTTAATAAACCACCTTGAGAAATACCATCCCTTCAGCTCCCTACTAAAACAGGGTTGAGGGTTAACGGGGAATACTTCAACTTAAAAGGGGGTTTAAACATGGTTTGGGTACCCATTCCTTTTTAGAAAAGAGTTCCTTTTTTTCCATGGAGTTAACCATTGGGGACCATAATTTCCCTGTCCCATGGCCAATTTGTCTGCTTCATTGACTAAAGGGGGTCTTTAAGCTTTTAAACAGGCCCCCCCCCTCGGTTAATCCAGCTGTTAACAAGACCAGGGACGTGCCAGGATCCCAGTTGCTGTGTAAACCCCATCCCAAATTTTTCCTTTTCGTGCACGTACAACAAAAAAGGTTTTTCCATGGGAGCCCTAAAGCGGGTGATTGAAGCAACACTTTCTTAATTTAAGGAAGGCTCGTTTCTGCAACGCTCCCTACGGAAAAGGGTCTCCCCCCTCCAGTTGCTTCGTACAGGGGCTTACTCATAACGGCAAAATTAATAAACTACAGAACCCAGCTGCCCCAAAAAACTCCCGAAACTGCCTTCGATTCGTGGGTTCTGATAAGGCGCACACAGTCCCCTTTTCCTCCCCCCCCAACCCCCGCGCCCTTGCGAAACTATAAACCCCAAAACCCCCTTGGGGGTTGGCATAGCTGACCCTTTTTTTGGGGAGTTTTATCCACGTCCCACAGGAGCTGTAGCAGCTTTTGGGTGTTGCCAACACTGGCTTCCGATGTTGCGGCTACAACAGATCATCCACCTACTGTTGCAGAACCCTTTTTCTCAGGCTCCGAGTGGAAGTCCCGGAGGTCCGGCAAGTGCAGTGCCAAAAAAGGGGAACAAATCCGCACCAGCCTCGTCCACGTCAGCTGTGTCTTTTCACCTGTTTTTAGGTCCTCCCACTGGAAGGCGAATATGGGCTGACTAATAGGGGCCAGTCTATGCAGAAGAAAGCATCTTTTAAATCTAAATTGTGAAATGGGTTGCCCCTGCGGGGATAATCCCAACAGTACATATGGATTTGGAACCACGGGATGGAGAGTGACTGTAACCTGATTTACTAGGCGTAAGTCCTGCCCCGGGACAAATTCATCTGTTCCGGGCTTCTTAACAGGCAGTGGGGTATATTCCATGGTGATTGGCATTCCTGAGGATGCCATCTCTTAAAGGCGGCCCAGGTGCCTCTGGATTCCTCGCACTGCTTGTCGGGGTAGTGGATACTGCTTTACGTGTACAGGCACTGTCCTGGCTTTAACTCGACCACTACTGGTGGTAAACCCGCCATCTGGGGGTTTACCTCAGCCCAATCCTCCTTTAAAAACCTCCCATGACTGTTCTTGTACTGGGAAATTGCAATCATTTTCCACTCCTCCTCTTGTTTATATGAAATGTTAAAAGCCTTGCCTCTTTCCCCACGGAAAAACCCTTTTCCAGGTCCATCATCCTCAAACGACATCTCTGCTCTTAATTTAGACAAAAAATCCCTTCCTACAAGGGCACAGGCAATCTGGGAGGTAAGAAACCGATGCTGTCTAAATGTGATCCTGGGTTGCCGACTGTTGCTTCAACATGGATTTTCCCCCACCCCCCTGTGGCTCCCCTCTCATTTTTGCTGAGTGAGTGGGGCAATTGGGGTACCACTGAAGTGGCGGCCCAGTATCTACCATAAAGTCCATATCACGGCCCCCCAGTGGTGGAATGGGCCCCCGGGGGCCGAATTAGGGCCCCGGGTTGTCCATTGGGGAGTTTGCCTTTCCCAAAAAGTTTTTGCATAGGTGTCCATCTCTCCCCTGCCGGGCGCTGGTCCAATTTACTCGCCCATCCAATCATCCTCCCCCACATCCCCCGCCATCCACCCCCTCCATTGGGCAGTCTCACTGCCAGTGTCCCTCTCGTCCTCACCGGGCACATTGATTCCTTCCCAGAGATCCTCTTCCTCTGCCCCCTTTTTCCATCACTTCGCCGCTGCCAAGTCCCTCTTTTATTTCCCCTCGCCCCCCCTGCTCTCCCCAACGCTGCCAAGCTCCCTTTTCTGGTATTCTCTGCTCTCTTCCTTCTTTTTTTTTCCCTTTTCAAAACCCTTTTCTGCGCAACTTCCAAAACCCTCAAATTCTTCCCTCAAACCTTCCAGCTTCTGTAACTTCCTCCGGGTTCAGGGTAGCTCTGAGTCACAAACCCCTGTTTAACCATCTTCATACACTCTGGGGCTTCAGGATAAAAGGGGGGATATTGGCGATAGGCATCCAAGAGGCGTTCTAGAAAAGCGGGAGTCTAGTGGCTTCCTGCATAACCTCGGTCACCTTTGTCATGTTGGTGGGTTTTTTCATTTCCCATCCATACCTCCAAAAGCAGGGTTTGGATTTAGTAAGTTCCCTCCCCGCCAGCCCATTAGGACCCAAGAGGACTTTTGGTACCCTCTCCCTCAAACCCGCCCGGGGGTTGGGGTGTCCTTGCGGGGTCCTTTTCCCGGGTTAGCTGCTCCATCTGTTGGATGATGTGGGGCCTTCCCTTTAGTGGTAAACAAAGTTATAGCAATTGCTGGCAATCTTTCCAATTGGGCATATGCTTATTATGCAAAGACAATTCCACAATCTCGTGCGGGTTTTCTGTGTGAAGCATAATGGGTTTTCCAATTTAACAAATAGACGTGGTGAAGGATCTGTAAACGTAGGGTTGTCTTAAAAGCGGGGGGTTTTCACCCTGTCGTGGGTTTGGGACCATCTGAGTGAGCTGTCGAGTGGATACAAACTGGT
Source organism: Iguana delicatissima (assembly GCA_948472985.1). Classification (NCBI taxonomy): domain Eukaryota; kingdom Metazoa; phylum Chordata; class Lepidosauria; order Squamata; family Iguanidae; genus Iguana; species Iguana delicatissima. The sequence goes on from CAOKZL010000119.1 coordinate 575,202, forward strand.
GGTTGATTTGGCTCATGTTCGGTCAGCTCTGGGGAATCTGCCTTAGGCGTGTTGCCGGTGAGGGACGAACATGAGTCTCTAGGGTTCCAAGGAATTTTTTTAGCATGTCACAAAAGGCCCGGTCCCCCCAATCAGAACCTTTAAAGGGGGCTGACCAGACTGGACCGTTGAGAGTAGTCTGTGTTAGCCCCGAGATGAGACGGTGCTGCTGGGAGTCCGTTGCTCCTGCGGCGTGAGGGGTGTGCTCCACCTCAATCCGGCTGCCGCTCACCGTTGATCCAGTCCCAACTGCTGATCTGGCCCCGCCTGAGGCGGAAAGGGGGCAGCTTTAAAACCAAGAAGGGCAGGGGGCATGGCTTTTTGGGTTCCTCTTCAGGGAAATTCAACAGGTTTTAACTTTTTGAATTTTCCTTCCCCAAAACCCAAAAATTTTGCCTGTGACTCCTGGCTTCCTAACCCCGGTGGGAAAGCCACAGGTCCCATGAATCTATATAAGGGAACTGGTTGGGCCCCCCATTTCCCACTATCACAGAATACCTTTGCTGATCTTATCACTTTTAAAACCCCCTTTGGGGGCCCTCCTCATTGAATGATGGCCATTCTATTTACCCCAACCTTTAGGTCAGGGGGGTTCCCAAACCCCCCAAAAACCCCTTTTTTAAAGTTTTTTGATCATGCAGAGGGGGGCAACCCTTGCTTCTGCCACCTCCCATGTCCCCCCGCCTAAAATGAGACAGACAAAATAGGGGAAGGGAATGGTCGGTGAGTAAAGGGGTCCACCGACCGACACACGAGGAAAAAACACCAGACGTGCCGGCTTTGCCGGACATCACGGCAAAGCCAGAAACCCAGAAACCCAAACACCGCACAACAGTCACACACTCCCACACAGTCCCTGCCTCCCGCCGTCCCGTACCACAAAGCGGAACAGTTTCCTTAGCGCTTTTTCAGCTAAGTACCCTGTCCACTTGGGAGGTGATAGGCTCCCCTTTTCCCCCCTGAAGCGGGGGGGGCGTCTGGCCTCTAACCAGATTCTACTTGCCTAGGTCCACGGCGCAGTGGACCACGAACCACTTCTCCAAGATGATGATTGCCAAATCGAAACAGAGGAAATTTTCAGTGGAGGCAGGGCCCAGTTTCTATACTCTGCTTCCAGGAGGAAGGTTCCCCCGGTTCAGCGTTTGCCGTTTGGGGGCCCCTAGGCAGGCTCCCCCGTTCCGGCAAAAGGAGGTAGCCGGTGGGCCCAATGTGGGGGTCGTGCGCCAGCCCCCCCCCCGGCAAGGCGTCGGCAGGAAAAAACCCCCTCGGTGTCTAGCGCCTGCAGCGATCCAGTCACGGGACCATTTATGTTGCAGGAGCCCAGAGACCACAGAAACCCAGAGCAAGAAAAAAAGTAATTTATTACGTGCGGGCTTTTGGCTACTTCTCCCAAAAAACCAAAAGCCCTGAATTCAAGTTTCACAGCTCTTTTATAGACAAAGTTCACAGCATACACAAAGATCACAGCAAAGATCGCAGGCATGTCTGGCCCCCCTCCGGGGTCACAAATACCACATGCTGTTCTACTAATTACCCCCGCACTCAGACTTCGGAACACACCGGCTACATGACACACAAACAACATCCTAGCTACGTGATACATTGGTCTCTTGACCTTTTTACCCTTCTTAAAACTTTCTCCGTTCCCCTTGACCTAAGCCCCCCGCTTCATTTATTTCCTTTTATTATTTCAATTCAACCTATATCAATGGCAAATGCCATCTGAAGCAGTATGTATCCTCAGTGTTAAAAAAACTTTAGCTTAGCCTTGACTCACTTTGCGTGGCTGTGTTTTCAGTCTGGCGCAATTAACTCCGCCAGATTCTTGGTTTTCAGCTGCACATTCTCATGCCAAACTTGGCGCCTTAAAAAATCATAATTACTTTCAAAACAGTAGTTTTCCATAAGGTAAAAAGTGAGTGTCCTCTTTTCAGAGTGATAATTCATATTTATAGTAATTGCTTACAAAAATTAAAAAATTACAATTTGAAAGAAGTATTGTGGTTGTTAACTGTTGACAAGTTGACTTCAACTTGTGGCAATGTATGGATGAAAGACTTCAAACTCACCCTGTCTTCAACAGTCCTGCTCAGGTCTTGCCGACTGAGGATCGTGGCTGCCTTGATTCAGTCTATTAATCTGTAATGTGGTCTTCCTCTTTTCCTGTTGCCTTCTACATACCAAGCAAGCATTGTTGCCTTTTGTAGAGAGTCATGTGCTCTCACGATGCATCCAAAGTATAATAATCTCAGTTCAGTCAATTTGGCTTCTGTGGAGAAGTCAGATTTGCTTTGCTCTAGGACCTATTTATTTGTCTTCTTTTTTTAAAAAAAGTCCACAGCATCTGTAGAACTCTTCTCCATTACCACATTCCAGATGAGTTTATTTTCTTCCTATCAGCTTTCTTCACTGTCTAGCTTTCACAACCATACATAGAAATTGAAAGTACAATGGCATGGGCAGTCCTCACTTAAGCATTGAATGATGTATCTTTAGACTTTGAGATCTTGTTTGGTTCCTTCATAGCTGCCCTTCCTAATACTGGTCTTCTGATTATTAGATTGCAGTCTCCATTTTGATTAATGGCTGAGCCAAAGTATGGAAAATTTCAATGTCTTCAATGCCTGCTTAAAAGCTATGTAGTCAGCTCTAGCTATTATTTTGGTTTTCTTAATGGTCAAATGTAAACCTGCATTTGCAGTTTCTTGACTTTCTTCAGTAATTGTTCCAAGTCTTTTCTGCTGGTAGTATAGTGTCTTCTGTATAGCTTAAATTGTTGAAAGTCTTTCCTCCAGTTTTCACACCTCCTTCCTCCAAGTATAATCCTGCTTTACATATGATATGGTCAACATACAAGTTAAACAGAGAGGATGATAAAAAGAAGCCTTGCCTGACTCCCATACCAGTTGGAAACCATTATGATCCTATTTCTAGGTTCTGATTTCTGTCCCATTTATTTTTGCTTCTGTCTCTCCTGAACTACTTGAAGAGTTTCATCTGTCATCCATTGAGACACCTCATTGTTCTTAGCTGTAGATAGTGGTTTTTACATTCCTCCCTGACAGTGTCCCTGGCTTCAGCCCAGAATTCTTCTGGCTCCTGCTCGATTAGACTTAATAGTGTAAATCTATTTTCTACCTTATTTTTAAATTCTACAAAGATGTTCTTCAATTTGTGTTTTGGCACAATGATTGATATGCTGTAGCTTTACTCCAATTTTTGATATCATGAGTTCATAGCCTGTGCCACAATCTGGTCCTGCAGAAAGAATAGAACTTCTCTATCTTCTGCTTCCAATTTTGTAGTCTGTTTGATTTCTATATTGGCCATGAGGTGATGTCCATGTATACAGTTGCTTCTTTGGTTGCTTGAAGAATGTGCTTACAATGAACAAATTATTGGCCTTTTAAAATTCAGTAAGTCGCTCTCCTGCTTCATTTCTTGATCCTAGGCCAAATTTTCCTGCAGTCCATTCTGCTCTGTTTCCTACTTTTTCATTCCAATCGCCTATGATTAACATCAAGTCCTGTTTTGGTGTGTGTAATCAGTTTCCTCCTGGACTCTCCAGCATAGAATCTTTCAATTTCTTCTTCTTCTGCTTCTGTAGTGGAGACATAAACTTGGATTATGGTTATATTGGTAGGTTTTTTTTCCTGAAGCCTTGTTGATTTTATTTGGCCAGATTTTGTATTATATTCCTTGACTGCTTTTTGCTACTTCTCTGTTCGCTATTAATGCCACCTCATTTCTTCTTAGATTTTCCTTCCCTGAGTAAAACATTGTGTGATTATCTGACTCGGAATGTCTCATTCTTGTCCATTTTAGCACACTCACCTCAAGTATTGCAATGTTTATACTTCCCATTTCTTGTTTTACTATGTCTAGCTTCCCTGATTCATGCTTCTCGCATTGTATGTTCCTATAATGTGTGTTCTGCAGCTTTGGACTTTCCTTTAACTTCTGATCATGTCAACAGTTGCACGTCCTTTTGGCTTGCATCCCCTTGTGTCATTAACTACTTGTAGTTGTCCTCTACTGTATTCCAATAGCTTGTTGAGTGCCTTCTGATCTGTGAGGGTCATCTGGTATTTTTTTTTTATTTTGTATTGACATAGGGTTTTCATGGTAAAAGACATTCAAAAGAGGTTTACCATGTCTCCTCCTATGCAGTATCGAGCATTAGCTATAGTGGCCCTACTGGTGTCTCCGAGAGATTCCTCTGCCAGTATCTCCCCACCACTATTGCAGCTACCCAGTAGTTTTTTAACACATTTAGTCTGGCTCCTCAGTAAAGGTCTATTTCACATAGGAGACCCTGCCAACAGCACTGTTGCCATTAGCATAGCCTCTTGCCTCACAGGAGCATGTGATTCCACGCCACAGAAAGGCAGCACCATAGTGGGAAGAGAAATGTATTGAATTATAATAACTCAAATAATTATTAAGTTATAATTATTAATAATTTTAGAAGTGCAAAAAACATAATGCAAATTCACTTTAAATATGTCCCATTGAGTTGAATGGGACTTTACTCCTAGATAACTGTATGTGACTTCAGCCTTCTGTAACTGGAATTTTAGAAGCAAAAATCTTTGAAATCTTTTTTATCATTGCTTAGGCACTGTAGCTTTTCCCTTTTTAGTGGCACGAATGGCTCTGAACAAAACGTTATAGATGTTCTGATTCTAATGAGGCATATCGAGCAGATAACTGCAACCATCAGAAGATTTGGGTTTATTAAAATTGGTGTACATAACCTTTTGCTTGAAGGTGAATGTAATTCTGTGACCAGATAGCCCTTTATAAAAGGAATTAATTTGTCTAGAACAAACGGGTTCCATGTGCTACCTGGCAGGCCTACAGCCCTGCAGGAGAAGTAATTGGAGAGAGAACCCAGCTAAGAATTAAGAGTGGTCAGTGCTGACTTGACTGTGCTGGAGATAACAAGCATGAAGGTTTGGAAGATAATTCATTTGACCAGTCTCTTAAAAATGGGTTTTGTCTTTTAATTGACAGTTGGAAATCTGTAATACCTTTAAACCAGTGTAGGTAGAGATGGGACCACTTTGGAGTTTGCTCAAGTACTCAAGGATGGCACGTTTTATTATCTTTTTAAAAACTTTTATTCGTAGTCTTTTAAACACACTTTTATCAGAACTGAATTTAATCAGTTTTAATCGGAGGTGAGGATTTTTCATAGTTTCTTAATCAATATAAAAATGTAGCCATAAAATTATCTGCTTTCCAAGGCTCTTTCTACTGGTCATTAGACTGCCTTCTAAAAAATTTTTTTTTAAAAGTCTTCTAAGTCTTGCTTGTGCAAAAATCCCTCTTCACTAACCACCCTTTTCTCCTTTCTTGGGAGAAATAATTTTTATAGGAGAAACCATTGGATTTCCTTTTCACTTCTGTTTCAGCCACAACAGTTGAATAAATTTATGATATTCCTAAGCCCCCAGGGCTCTATTGTCATTGTACATAGAGCCCCAGAGCAGTTGCCGATATCATTTTCCTACTTCCCATATTATCTCAGTCCTCTGGGACTGTGTATTTAATGAACATACAGTTCTAGAAGTCTTGGCAAGATCATAAAGTTTTTTAATAGTGATTTTTCACCTGAAAAAAAAAAAAAACATAATGTTTTCAGAACATGTATGACTGCATTGGTAGACCTTGAGCCACAAAAAAGGTTCTAGGTCCCACATGCAGGTGATGAGCCTCATTTTCCCACCCGTGCTTTAAGTTAAAAGGCTTATTTAATTCTATCAATTTTATCTCCTGTAGAAGGAGTTAGTGAGACAATTGAGCAGAGGCTGGGTGAGCTTAAAAGAAAAACATAATTGATTTGACATGATCAAGAAATGTGCAAGTGTGCTTTGGCTAAACATTGTGAAATTGTTTCCTTCTAGTGCTTAGGTGACCAGTCTGCTGCTTTAGTGGGACAAATGTGCTTTAAGGATGGTCAAGCAAAAAATACGTAAGTATTAACATGAGAAGTGGCATTGAATCATCTTTGCTATGGTGCAAAAACTTTCCAGTTTTAGGAATCTGCAGTTTGAAATAGCTAGTGTAGCATGGTGACCAGGAGACTCAAACGGTAAATGAAATCTGCCTCTGCCATTTGCTGACTGGGCTTACAAGTTGATTCCTCTTAGGTGGGACCACTACTTCATTCTGTCCCACTTGGAAGATTTGTTGTAAAAATCTCAAGGTAATAGGTATATATATAAAGTACTTTGAACACCAACTTCATATCATTCCAGAAAGATGTATGGCATTGTTTGGGGGACTTTGATCAGAGTAACTACTCTGTGCATTTGTTTAGGTTGATCTAATGGTATTTGTTTAAATAGCTGTGTAACTTCAAATATATTTGTGTCCGATCTGATACTGTTTATACAGTCTGCTCCCATTTCCCCCTTCTCTTCTGCTGAAAGTGGCCTAGAGCCTGCCGCATCCAGCATAGTGAGGAGAACTAGGTAGGCTGAGAAAATGATGGTCTAGGTTGAACATGGACAGGAGTGGCTCTGCAGGTCCTTGGCTGGCAAAGCAATCTCTGTTCAGAAGCCTCTCACTGCTGTCTACCTTTTGGCTAGCTTCTGATCTAGAAAGTGCACGTTCCATTCATCCAAGGGTTAGTTGCTTCTGAGGTGCCTGGCTTCCCTGAGCAAACTAAACATTGAAAATAAAACTTTCATCCCTTGTTCAGAGAGTTGTGGAATAAATTCGACTGCAATCTGTCTGAACAGCCTAGCTAGCCCACTGAGTGAACACAATAATGTATAAAGCATGCAACAGTGTTTTATTCAATACGGCCTATCTTCCAGTCCTAAATAATGGGAAGCTGGAGCATGGGTGATGATGATGATGGTGATGGTGATGGTGATGACGATGACAGTGATGACAACAATCAGTGGCGGTGGCTGGAGAATGGGTTCCTTTGCTTCCCAAACACTGTCAGCTTATCAAAACTGAAGCATTATTGCCATTTCTGGGCAGAAGAGTTTACTTGCTTTTCTGTATTCTAACATTGCTAATGTACATACATGATGAGACTGCAGGTCATCTTAAAGTATATATCTGCTGCAGTATAGTCATGAATGTATGCCAGTAATGTTTTTCTTGTGCTTTGTTCTTATAGCAAACCAATAACTTTGGTCATTTTCACTGTAGGTATGGAACAGGCTGCTTCTTACTCTGCAATACAGGTCAAAAGGTTAGTGCTATGATTAAACGGATTGGAAGTTCTGATAACTTTTTGCAAAGAAACAAATTTCCTTTGCAATAAAAATCTTGTTGAGCCATAGAAGATTTTTTTTCCCATGCATTTCACATGTTCTTTACAACTTATCTTAAGTGCTTGAAAAGGATCATAAGCTGAACCAGAGAAGAACTATTCTTGCCTCTCCAAAATAAAGTTAATGCAGCAGCTCTTGATGTAATAGAATAATTATAAGTAAGCAATAAGTTTTCATATTAAATGGCTACATAAACCAATATATTGTTTTATTTTGTTTTCAGCCTGCACTTTCTGAACATGGCCTTCTGACCACCGTGGCTTACAAACTGGGCAGAGAGAAACCTGTATATTATGCGTTAGAAGTAGGTATAACTGTTTCCTATATACTATAAGTTTTTGAAGATAATAATTTATTCTTTGAGATTTTTTATGCCGTACAAGGACTTCTATATTCTGCAGTCCAGTGCAACTACTGACGGGCTAGCTGACAAAGTTTTCTGGCATCTTCTTGATGTTGATGACTGTGTTCTGTGACTTTAAGAAAAAGTGCATCACGGAGGACTGCTGCATATATCTATGTCTGTTTCTTTATACTCAGATGGTTTAAGCTTGGTAACTAGTAGCTGAATATGTAAGTGAACTCCACTGAATCAAAAGTTTGGGCAGAATTGGACAGGTTCCTTCAACCAGTATAATAAGAGAAGCAACTCCCTCCCCTGATGCTCTGGACGTCTAGGAAACACTTCATCTTTCACTATCCCTAAGAAGTGCAAAAGAAAGAGGAAGTCCGTCCTCACACTAGCAACCTTGTGTCTGAAGAGGTACAAGGTGATATGAAAATTTCATCTGAGGTGAGGCCCAGTTCACACATGCAAGTCACAATTTGTTGTCATAAAGTAAAGAACATGTGGATACAAATCAGTCTTGATTCTGGTTGCTCAAATTATCTGTTCTAATTGTAGATGGCTTTGTTGTTGTTAACTTTATATGTTGTTGTTGTTGTGATATACTTTAAAGTTGTTTCTGACTTATGGCCATCCTAAGGCAAACCTATCACAGGGTTTTCTGGATCTGAGTGTGTATGATATGCCCAAGGTCATGATAGGCCCAAGGTCATCCAGTGGCTTTTCGTGGCCAAGTAGGGAATCAAATCCTGGTCTCCGAGGTCATAGTTCAATTTTCAAATCACTACACCACCCTGGGTCTCAGGGCAACTGTTTCCAGAAGCATAGCCCATCTCCTCTTCTAGTTACAGAACTAGGTATAGCTGCATAAGTTCCCTGAGGTTACTTTAATTATAAGCTCAGGAAATTCTTTAAACACCTGAAGTTGAGAAAAAGAGACAGTTCCATTCATTCATTCATTCATTTATTTATTTTTGTGTTTTGCCTTTAGTTTTGTTGTCCTCTGTGAATGGAGATAAGTTAGGGAATTAATTTTTTTTGTGTTCTGTTCTAGGGATCTGTTGCCATAGCTGGCGCTGTTGTTCGTTGGTTAAGGGACAACCTTGGTATTGCAAAGTCTTCAGATGAAGTTGGTGAGTATTAGTAGCTTACCTTGAATAGTTTGCTGTGCAAAATAAATATCATGATCTTCCTCTTGCTCAGGATTGGTAAAACTGAACATATATTTTCCTCCTCCTCTGTCTTGAGGTTAGTGGGGGCTAACTGGGTTATGTGCCTGGATTTAGAAAGTCTGGTAATGTAATGTACCATGAAATTTATTAAATTAAGGAACTGAGAGAGGAAATAGAAAAGGATGTATACCAGTTTGTAAACTGAGTACTTTGTATTGATTTTGGCAAATTAAAAAAGGATGTTTTCTCAGGCTATTGCTAGTAGCAGGGTTTTGTTTTTTTTAAGTTTTAATTATTGTGACTCAAGTCTGCAGTTGTATGCCCTTGTGCTTGGAACTATCATTGAACTCAGTGAAGCTAAGTTTTGCGTAGCCATGTGTAGGATTGCACAGGCCCTAGAAGCACAAGAATAATGTTATCTATTGATGTGTTATTAAAAATATTTAGAACTGAGACTCCTTTTTAATTGGAGTGATCTGTGTGACAACTTTCCGTACCCTCAAGCAGCCTTCCCCCACCTGATGCCCTCTAGATGTTTTGGCTTCAGCTCCCAGTAACCCAGCATAGCCACTGCTCAGGAATCCTGGAAGTTGTAATCTAACACATCTGAAAAAAATGGATGCTCTGGAGGCTACTTTTGGGGGGGAGTCTTGATTATCTGACCTTTAAATGTAAATGGCTGCTGCTATGCAAAGATAAGTTCTATTTTGGATTTAATTTTAGAGAAACTTGCTGCTGCTGTAGGCACCTCTTATGGCTGCTACTTTGTCCCTGCATTCTCGGGATTATATGCACCATACTGGGAACCCAGTGCTAGAGGGTAAGGATATCTGACTAAATGTTCAGTTTGCAGTATTTTAAGTCTGATATTAACAAAAGACTTATAAACAAGGATTGAAGGGATAGTAGTCTTCATACCAGCAGACTGTGTGCATTAAGCATAATGGCCTAAACAGTAATTGACTTGTTTATTAAGTGTGGTTCACACATGGAGCGAAGGGAAGATAGTTTTTTTTTTTATTAAAACAAGATACAATATAGTCATTTCCTCATTTCATCACTGTTTACATTTTTTACATCACTAAAATCTAACATATACTTAAGAAAGTTATTTGTTTATTTCATTAACCCTTTCCTTTCCTACCTTCTTTAACTTGGTACTTAATTACCTCTTGTCTCTTCTCCTCTACATTTATTTTTCACCGTTAACTATCCTTTATGTGCAGTTATAGCTTTCTTATCTCTTCCAGCTTATACCATACTTTAGTCTGTTCCTTACCTATTACAGATCTTTTCCCAGTTCTCCTCTATATATATCTTAATTTCCATCATTACAGTCTTTTTATCTCCTCTTTTTTCTCCTTTCATGGCTCTCGATAAGCTATCTAATGTTGTGTATTCCTGCAATTTACTCAACCATTCTTCCAATTCCGGGGTTGTTTCTCTTTTCCAATATTTTGCGAATGTGACTCTGGCTGCTGTTATCATATACAGTATACTATTCTTGTATTTCCTTTGTTCTTTTGTTAATTGGTGTAACATATTCAATAGACATATTTCTGGTGTTAACGGAATTTCTATTTTCAATATTTCTTTAATTGCCTTGTGTATATTTTCCCAAAAACACTTCGCTTCCTCACATTTCCACCACATATGATAAAAGGATCCGTTTTCTCCCCCGCATTTCCAACACTTCTTCTCCCTCTGTTTATATATCTTACTTAATTTTTCTGGATCTAGGTACCATCTGTATAACATTTTCATATAGTTCTCCTTTAAGTTTTGTGCCAAAGTAAATTTTTGTGTGTCTTCCCAGCTTTTCGTCCACTGTTCCAATTTAATTTCCTGACCGATATTACGTGCCCATAAAATCATTGAATCTTTTATAATTTCAGATTCCAATTCTCTTGTTAACATAAAGTTATAAATATGGGATGTTATATGTTCTTCCTTTTCAAATATTATCTTCTCGAATTCATTCATTAAAGTTGTTACCTCTATTCCTTCTAATTTTTGATCAATTTTATATCTTTCCTTAAGTTGAAAATAGAGGAACCACTGGCAATTCCAGCCTTCATCGTTTAATTCCTCTCTTGTCTTAATTCTCTGTGTTTCTTTTCCAACATCCATTATTATATCTCTATATGTAATCCACCTTTCCGAGGGACTTTTCCGGTTACTATATAAAGCTTCGTGGGGGGAGACCCATAGTGGTATTCGACAATATATTTTCATTTTCCATGTTTTCCAGATTTCCAACAACGATCTTCTTATATAATGATTGGAGAAATCCTTGTCAATTCTTGCTTTGTTATACCAAATGTAAGCGTGCCATCCGAAGCTAAGGTCCGGACCTTCAAGGTTCAGCATCCTGTCATCTTTAAGTGTGATCCAATCTTTCACCCATAACATTCCATTCGCCTGATAATATAATTTCAGATCTGGAAGTCCACTTCCTCCTCTTTCTCTTCTATCTATTAATGTTTTCCATTTTACTCTTGGTTTTTTCTTATTCCAAATAAATTCTGTAATGTCCTTTTTCCATTCTTGAAAACATTTATTGTTAGTGATTGTTGGTAAATTTTGAAATAGATAATTCATTTTCGGCAGGATCATCATCTTAATAGCTGCCATACATCCTAATAATGATAGATTCTGCCTCGACCAATTCTGTAAATCACTCTTAATTTCTTTCCATTTTACTCCGTAATTATTTTCAAATAGTCCATTGTTTTGTTTCGTTAAATTTATTCCCAAATATTTAATTTTCTTCTCTTCTTTAAATCCTGTTTTTTGAACCACTTCTTCTATTTCTTCCTTGCGCATATTTTTGGTCAAAAACTTCGTCTTTTCCTTGTTTATTTTAAAACCAGCTAAATCTCCATATTCTTTACATATTTCAATCACCTTCTCAATACTTGTTTTCGGTTCTTCTAAAAACAGCACCAGATCGTCAGCGTAGGCCTTCATCTTGTATTCTTGTTGCCTTATTTTAACCCCTCTTATGGCCTCTTCTACTCTTATCCTCCTCAGCAGTACTTCCATCATTATTATGAAGAGGAGAGGGGAAAGTGGACTTCCTATCTCGTTCCTTTCTTGATCTCTATAGGTTTTGATTTTTCACCGTTCACAATTAAATTTGCTCTATTGTTCTTATATACCTCTCTAATCCATGATACAAATTTTTCTCCACACCTCATTTGGTCTAACAATTTAAACATAAATTCATGATTTATATTGTCGAACACTTTTTCTGCGTCTACAAAGATCAATAATCCTTTTCGTTCATTGTGCTTTCGTAATATTCCAATACATTTATAACTGTACGTATATTATCTCTAATATTTCTCTTTGGAAGAAAACCACTCTGATCAGGATGTATAATTTCTTGTGCTATATTCTTTAATCTTTCTGCTAATATTCTTGTAAAAATCTTATAATCTATATTCAATAACGATATGGGTTTATAGTTTTTTGGTTTTTCTGGATCTTTTCCTTCTTTTAGTATCAGTGTTATATTCGCCTCGTTCCACGAATCCGGCTTACCTTTATTTGTTATTTCATTAAACATTTTCAGCAATGGTAAGGAGAGTTCTTCCTGACATTCTTTGTAATACAACGCCGAAAACCCATCTGGTCCTGGTGATTTGTCGATCTTCATCTTTTTAATGCTTCCACCACCTCCATCATTGTAATATTTGCATTCAATCTCAGCTGTTGTTCTTCCGTTAAGCTCATGATATTCTGATCTAAATATTTATCAATTCTCGCTTTGATCCCTTTGTTAGTTTCATTATCATACAGTGTCTTGTAATATTGCCGAAAGGTTTCCATTATTTTCTTTTGGTCTGTAAATATTTTATCTTCTTTCTTTACTCTTAATATCAAATTTCTCTCCTTCCTTTTCCTTAATCTATTCGCCATCCATCTCAAAGGGAAGATAGTTTTAATGAGTTACAATTGCCTGGATTTGGGTGTTGAACACTTCCTATTACCACCCTCTGTGCTACCATGCCAGGTCACTTTATCTCAGCTGGGTTGGCGAACCTAGTTAAGAGATAAGCACTTATGACCTCAGAAAAGCAGACTGTATGCACCTTTTGTTCTTTAAATCAGACTTCACACCTACCTCATCTTGCTCATGTGATTGTTCTAGCTATATATGGGGACACCTCCATTTTATGTCATGTTATCCTGGGTTTCCCTGATGGAATACAGTAACTTCAGTATATCGTAGTGGATTGCTGTGGCAACCACATGAAGTCATATTAAACTAATATTTTAATTAATTGATTTCTTCTACCTACTGTGTTTGCATTTTACCTTTTTTTTCTGCAGAATTATCTGTGGCCTTACTCAGTTTACAAATAAAAACCATATTGCTTTTGCTGCACTAGAGGCTGTTTGCTTTCAGACACGAGAGGTACGGTTTACGGGTACAATCTATGCTTCTTTGAGGTCAGATGTCTCTGGGTCTTTTGCATGTATTTTTATAGACCATAATAATTAATATGTATTTGAATTATAGCTAATTTCACATGCTGACAATCTTGCAAAGATGCAGGTGAAACTTCCAAATATGATTTCTTTTCCTTACTTCTTTTTGAGTATTGCTTCTTCGCTACTCTTTCTTCCTGAAGCAATAAAGCTGAGGATTTCAGTTACATTTTTCTGTGGGGCTTTTTTGACTACTTTTTTAATCACGTGTTTCAAACGTGTTGAAGTCATTAGTATGTCCCTTTGTCCTATTTTTTTCTTTAAATGTGAGCTATGTTAAATAAGGCATCATTCAATTATGCTTCGATCATAGTTTCAAATAATGTATCAGTCAGATTTTTGCTGCTGTTTTGCTAGCACATTTATAAAGACTTATTTTTCCTGTTGAAAAGGTTTGTGTGAAATTTAAAATATGTAAATGGTTTTTTTCAAGATTTTGGATGCAATGAACAAAGACTGTGGAATACCACTAAGACAGTTACAAGTTGATGGAGGAATGACCAACAACAAGATTCTTATGCAGCTCCAAGCTGACATTCTCTGTATTCCAGTAGGTAAGAGAAGTACCTGTCCTATCTTATTTAGAACTGCAATATACATGACCAAAGTAGTACAATTTTGAATTCTTTTATTTAAAATGCTGTCCTCCATCCTGAAATATTTCAGTTTGAGATTTGTATTAAAATTATTTCCTGTAGTTGCTGATACTAGGATTCTCAACTTTGCTTCTGTAGGCTAAGACTTTGTGGCTATGAAAGTCTGGGTTTCTTTAAACCACCTAAGAAAACTCTGGAGTTCACATCCCACACACATCTGGCTTACTTCATCAGTTAATTGTCTTCCTGCACTTTTGTGCATATGTGGTTCATGGCTACTTTGAATTATGCTATTATGTCATTTCAAACATGGTTAAGTGATCCCTCCCCTCAAACAACTGCCTTTGAAAATGTCTGTGTTGTCATCATGTCCCATTATTTCAAGGAAAGGGCAGTTTTCCCCCTCTCATGCTTTGCATTGCCTATGTCCCAAGAACTGTGTCTTTGGGTCCACTGACAGGACTGGAGAAAGCTTTTTGGTGGGAATGGGCTTCTTGCTAATATAACTGATAAAGCTGTTACTGACTTTTGAGTGGGTTCTGTTGGTTCCATTCAAGACTTCTTTGTATCATAACAACCTAAGTACATATTGCAAGATAGTCTTGGTTTGGTGTTACCTCCTTAAGAAATTCATAATCCAGAAGGAGTTCTTTTGGGTTTGACACAGGTTGCAAGCAACAAACCAAATTTGGGCACTGTTGGTAGTTGCTGTCTTACCTCTGAATTTTAAGACACAGAGTAACTCTTGTCTACAGTGGTCTGTCAGTATCCACTAGAGTTTCTTTCCAGGATGCCCTGTGGATACCTTAATTTGCGGATGCTCAAGTCTCATTATGTACAGTGGTGTAGTTAAATTGTGTTCCTTATATAAAATGGCAAAATCAAAGTTTGCTTTTTGAATTTTTTTTACATTTTCAAGCTGTAGTTGGTTGAATTCATGGATACAGAATCCACAGATATGGAAGGCCAACTGTATTTCAAATTTTGCTTGAAATTCATCAAAGAATGCAAACTTCTCTCTTTTCCATAATTTGCTTTAAAATAATGACTACTGTACTGAAAATAATGCCCTGGATAAAAACTTTTTGCACTGGTTGATAGTTTCTTCCAGCTTCACCAGAAGGTGTAAGATAGAAAACAAAAATCAGATGCTGGTTTTTGTTACCTAAAATGTTCAGACTTTATTATGCTATAAATATTTTTAAACAGTTCATATGCATTCTGTATTTACATCTTTTTAGTAAAGCCATCTATGCCTGAAACTACAGCACTGGGAGCAGCTATGGCAGCAGGGGCTGCTGAAGGAGTAGGAGTCTGGAGTCTGAATCTTGACGACCTAACAGCAGTAACATGTGAATGTTTTGAGCCAAAGATCAATCCTGAAGGTAAAGGGAAAATTAATTCTTGATTCCCAATATGTACAAATTCATCAAAGGCATGGTCTTAGCCCATTCATACTACTGAGATGCTCTAGCACAGTTCTGACAGAGAATGAAAGAGCTGGAAGCAAACACAAAGGCCTACCATGCAGGAATCCTAACAGTGCAGTAGGACAAAGACAGTGAGTGTGGGAGTGCATGTGGCCAATATACATACCTTTTTGCCTGTTGGTGCTACAACAGTCTGATACAGAGTGCAGGAAACTTCTCTCTGAAGGTGCATGTAATTCTTCTTATTGAGTATGATGGATAAGGAAACTAAAACAGAAAGGCAGTATAGGAAATTAATTAGCAACATGATAGCAATAGCAAGAAGATTATGTGCAAAATATTGGAAAAGCAATAAATACCAAAAATGCAAGAATGGTTGCATAAAGTAATGGATTTGGTGCAATTAGATAAATTAATAGCATTTATGAAAGAGAACCCAATAAAATCTTTTTTGAAATCTTAGAAGCCTTTCATTGTTCATGTAAGAAAAAGGAACGGGGATTCTGTAACTGATATTTGAGGGTAACTAAAGTATGCAAGGAGAAGTTGTCATAAGGTAGAATAGACATGAGTTAATTATAATAAATTGTTCAACACTTATAGTCAAAGAAAATGAGAAGTGATTTTAACAGAGAGGGAAGTGAGAGGGAGTAGGGGTTTATAGGTCTTGTAATGTTTAATACGTTTAGTTTTAATTGCTTACTTAATAAAGATGATTTCTTAAATGTGCATGTAAGGCTAAACCAAATATTGCATCATTTGATAACTGTATTTGGGCTTTTTTTTTTAACTGAGGAAACTGGAATGAAAATATTTCTTATGGTTTCAGAAAGCGAGTATCGCTATAGCAGGTGGAAGAAAGCTGTAAAGAAGTCAGTGGGCTGGGAGACATCAGAACCCCAAGGAAATGGTAAGCAGTTACTATTTATGTCTCAGTTGTGAATCTCATTTGTGAAAGGTGTAAAAAATAAACTTCTTCAAGGAATGGTTTTGGTAAATAGCTTCATTTATTATTCAGCTTCTTTAAAAATTAAACCTTTGAAAGAATAAATAATAGCACATAACAAATTATATTAGTATTAGTATTACATTATATCCTGCCCTTTCTCAGAGGAGTCCAGGGTCCCTAATAATCTACCTAAAAGCTCAGAGTGAAAATTACAGATAAATTTTAGTAGTTCTCATTTGCTAATCTGGTGATATTGGTATTATCTATTATAACAATTTATTATAACCATCACAAGTGTTTTAGCAAGGGTACAGAAAATTGGGAATATGAGGAAATATATTAACTAAAAAACAAAAGTAAGAACACAAATTATCATTTAGAATCTATTAAAATCAGTGTTGGTGATAGTACCAGGCTGGAAGTATTTTCTTAAAGAAGTATTTTCTTCTTGAGAAATACCTGAATGGAATTGTACCTTCCTCTGGCTGCATTTGTAGAGATGAAAAAAAAAGTTGGAGGTTAGGACAGTTGCGTATTTCTGATCTGGCCTATATGGCTCTGTCTTCTTTAACCAAATGATCCAAATGCAGATGTGTTCTTCTGCTTGATGCTGAATTTTAACCATTTAGAGTGACTGAGCCAAAACCAGGGTTGAATTGCTGTGAAGAACCTACAAGTATTCTTCCCTCTTATGCACAGGCTAGGTTTCTATACTAATAGATTCCCTGAAGCAGTGGACCACAGGATAGCACCCAACATCAGCAATAGCTAATTCTTTATCAGAGACCTTGCTCTGGGGAGTAGGTGTGGAGATAACAGCACTGATTTTCATCTCATCCATGTAGAGAGGAAGAGAGAGAGAGAAGAGGGCACAGAAACTATGCAAAGAGCAGGTGTTGTTTCTTTGCACACAGAGAATACTGTTGGGGAACATTATAAGTTGAGAAATTTGAGGAAGCAGTTGAGTGTTTTGAATCAAGCTCAGTGAAGGCCACTACTCGAGTATTCTGACCTAACAAGAGGAGGACTGTGATGGAATACCTATGTATTTTTAACACAAGAAAGCTTGAGTAGAGCAGGCACACATTTTGATCTCTTGGGAAATATCAGGATTTCTTATCAAGAAAAATTATGTTTGCTGAAAGACTGTGTATTTCCCTGCTACTACAACTAAAAGTTCAACAGCAGTAGTTGTGTAGGGCAAAGAAGATGTTGAATAAAAAGAGATTTTAGTCATTTTTTTCAGCAAAACTGGTGTGACTTTGTATATAAATGTCTGAGAAGCACCAAACTAGATGGAGTACCTTTGTTCCTGAGAGTACAATGTTTGCGTAGCCAGTCATATTGCTACTTCTCTTAGGTTGTTTACAGTGCAGTCCTGTATGTGTTTACTCAGAAGTGAGTCCCTTTGACCTCGACAGGTCTTACTTCTGGGAAAGATTTATTGCAGTGTTTGTACCTATGTATAAATTGAAACCATACACCACACGCATCTGTAATTCATAGTTGGTTCGAATAATTGATGGTGGTTCGATGCTTTCACTCCCATCCTGGCAGTGATGCATACATACTGGTATACCTCAGTTAATGGAAGTAGATGTGTTCCTGGGCTTTACTTTGGTACCAGAGGTAAACATAACATGGAAAGAATAGGGATAGTTTCCTGCACCACAAAAAGAAGAGCAGTTCAGTATGTTTCAACAAACTTTTTATTCAGAACTCACATGTGAAATGAAACAACCAGATCAGGTAAGCTTTCCATAAGTAAACAAAAGCATATTGATTCTTCTCAAGACCACTTGAAAGTTTCTTCCAAAATGCATCTAAACATGACTTTCTTTTTCTTTTAACAACCTTTTAACAGCCTTTTCTTACGATTTCCATTTTGGTGGTAAAACATATAGATCTATGCTTTTTCAACATGCCATGGTAGCTGATTAATCTGCCTTCCACTTTTCTTTCTATGTTGCTCTTCACACATGCTGATTGCCTGTTGTACATAAGCTCACATAGCTACAGTAGGATCACCTAGAGTGGAATTCCATTCCTTCCCAGGTCAGCCTTTATCATATTTACTGCAGCATGCTGCTGCAACCCAGCACTGAAGGTTTTTCTTTCTCTCATAAAAAGTTTTTGTAAAAAGGAGCTTCTTTGTCAGAGGGTTTGTTAACTGAGGTATGCCTGTATTTGCCTTGCTGCAGATGCCTAATGTACAGTAGTGCAGGCAGCACTGTAGGAATCAGTCCAAACAGGTATGCACAATGCCCATATTACATGATAACATCATGTACATGTGATTTTCTCCTTTTAAGGGTAAGAGCCTGTGTTTGTAATACTTGCATCTTATAAGTGCCACCTTGGGTCCCATGCAAGCAGAAGGGCAGGATATAAATTAAATAAATCTATTAGCTTGTATGTGGTTGGAGACTCACATGCATCTGTTTCTCCAGCACCTGTGGTAGATTCTGTATCTCTAAACAATATTTTCAGTATTTAACATCAGCTCTGTTTTGGAATTATAAATTGTTTGCTTTATTAATATTGAATTGGCATTGCCTAAATAAACTTCAATACTGACATTGGTTGCATGGTTGGAATATATCTGAGCTTTTCCCATTTGTAATTATTACTATATACTGAATTATATGTACAAATTTGCTGATGTTGCTGCTTTCTTATAATTTTATTCATGTGATTCTTAAATAGCAATTTACATGTATCTCTCTTTTGATTTGCTTGGCTGGAACCTCTTCTGGATGACAACAGGTGAAACTAGTATCTTCTGTAGTCTTCCTTTGGGCTTTTTTATAATGAGTAGCCTGTTAATGTTAATCGGAGCAAAGTACATCTCAGGTTAGTTGCTTATTATTTAAACTGCTAGTTTGACTACTTTTGCATTATAAAGAAGGTACAGGTACACCTCAATTAATGAAGCAGATATATTCTTGACTCTTATTCTTTAGCAGAAGATTTGGCATCAGAGACAGAAATAATATGCAATATTAGTGATAGATTCCTCCACCACAAAAAAACAAAGCAAAACAAAACAAATTCAACATGTTTTAGCTGTTTATCCAAATTGAGATCTGCACATGTGAAATAAAATAGGCAGGTTAGGTGAGCCTTGCGTATGTTAAAAAAAAAAATGAACCTTCTGTAGACCAGTTGAAAGCTTCTTCCAAACTGCATCCAAGAATTATTGTTTTCTTTCAGCATCCCCCACTTTTCTTATAATTGGTGAACAAATGTATAGGTCCATGCTTTTTAAACCATGCTTGAGGGTGAAGGAGTTGCTGACACAGGCTTATCTATTCTTGTTCTTTCTCTGTGTTTTACTGTTCATACATGCTCAGTAAGCAATTCTGGAGGCAGCTGCTGTTTACCTTGCCAGTTTTAGGCAAGCACTCATGGCTACAGTAGAATCAACTAGAATAGAATTCCATTCTTTCCTAGCTCTAGGTTTTTTGCACTGTTTATGAGAGATATGATACGGCAGCCCAGCGCTGAAGGCATCTGTTTCTCCATCCCTCCTTCACCATCATCCAAGTGCCAATGCTGCTAAAGAAATTCCAGTTAGACAGAGGTCAAGGAGGAAAGTGGGGCTGGGCAGGCATAAAGATTTTTGTGAAAAGCTTTGTTAACTGAGGTATGCCTGCATCCAGTATTTCTTTGTATAAAGCAATAATAAATATACAGTAGTTCTAAAGCATACTATGGATAAAATATTAATTTTTGTCGAAATTTGTGCCACAAACTATACCGCTTAACTATGTGAAAGAACAGGCTGCTTACCTGTAACTGTGGTTCTTCGAGTGGTCATCTGTGCCCTCATACATTAGGAGTTTTCGCGCCTGCGCGGTAGTGTTCGGAAGATTCTAGAGCTCGTTAGCTTTGGTGGGAACCCCTCCCCCGCATCGGTACTGCGCATGCTCCTCCTGCTGACTAATGGTCTCTCCTCAGTTCTGGTCCGCCGAAGCAGATGGGACCTGAAAAAGTGGGCAAGGCAGGGAGGGGATGTATGAGGGCACAGATGACCACTTGAAGAACCACAGTTACAGGTAAGCAACCTGTTCTTCTTCGTGGTCTCTGTGCCTCATACATTAGGAGACTGTGTAGCTTACCAGTAGGATGGCGGGTCAGGTCCCAGACCCTAAAGCACAGAAGCCAGCACAGCACGTCCGAACCGGGCATCTCTCCTGGACCGGCAGTCTAGCCTGTAGTGGCGCACGAAGGTCGATGGCTGGGACCAGGTCGCCACACAGCAGAGTTCCGACAGGTCGACACCTCGGAGGAGGGCAGCAGATGTCGCCACGGCGCTGGTGGAGTGGACCTGAAGAAGGTCTGGCGGAGGCTTCTTGGCAAACCCGTACGCCAGATGTATAGTCTGTACCACCCACTTGGAGAAGCGCTGGGTGGATACCTTGTGGCCTGTCCGGCGCCTGCCATAGCAGACAAAGAGATGCGGTGTCTGTCTGTAGGCCGCAGTCCTGTCTTTGTAAACAGCCAGCGCCCGACGAACATCCAGGGAGTGGAGAGACCGCTCCAGAGGTGTAGTCGGGTCAGGGTAGAAGACTGGCAGGATGATGTCCTGGCTCAGATGGAAGCTGGACACCACCTTTGGTAGGAAGGAGATGTCAGGCCGGAGGACCACCTTATCACGATGGAAGATCAGGTATGGTTCATCGCACCGTAGCGCTGTCAACTCTCCCACCTGCCTGGCAGAGGTGACGGCCACTAGGAACGCGGTCTTCATCGCGAGCAGACTGTCATCTGTCATAGCCATAGGCTCGAAGGCCTCGTCAGCTGGGACAGCACCAATGACAGTGACCATGGCGATAGTGGCGGTGGGTAGAGGTGCTGTAGGCCCTTCAGGAACTGCTTGACGGTACTGTCCCTGAAGAGCGCAGCCAATGGGGATCGTGGCGGTTGGTATGCCACGATCGCGGTGAGGTAGACCTTGAGCGACAGGAAAGCCAGGCCCTGTTGCCAGAGGTGCAGGAGGAAGTGGAGCACGGTACACAGGTTGACGGGCAATTCCGGCTCTCGACATTCCTCGGCGAAGGCCACAAAGCGCTACCACTTGTAGTGGTAGTTCCTTCGCATGGACTCCTTCCTGGCCGCAGTCAAGATGTTCCCGATGGCCGGGTCGTCTAGGGCGATATCCTCCAGGCATGGAAGGCCAATACCGGCCAGTCCGGGTGCAACACCAGTCCGTCGGAATGGGACAGCAGCTCCAGTACTGTCGGAAACCTGAGAGTCCTGCCCCGGGTGGCCTCGATCAGGGGTCCGAACCAGTGCTGCCTCGGCCAGTACAGTGCCACGAGGATCACGTCTGCTCGGTCCGTGATGATCTTCACGATCACGCGGCCCAGGAGCGGGAACGGAGGGAAGGCGTAGAGAAGCCCCTCGTCCCTCGGGAACTGGAACGCGTCACCGATGGAGTGGCGATCGTGGCTGGCCCTCGAGCAGAAGCGGCAGCACTTCGCATTCTGGCTGGTCGCGAAGAGGTCAATGGTCGGCTCTCCCCATTGGTCTCGAACCATCCGGAAGGCCTCGTCAGACAGGGACCACTCGTGGTGAGAAGTGGTGTCCCTGCTGAGGGCATCCGCTGTGGTGTTCTCCTGCCCCACCAGGTGAACCACCACAGGGTGTATCTGGAGCGCGATGCACCAATTCCAGAGGTCGAGGGCGATACCCAACAGCATGATGGAATGAGTCCCTCCTTGTCTGTTCATGTAGCAGACCACCGTCGTGTTGTCGGTGAGGATCAAAACCGTGCGGCCTGTGACCAGGTTCCGGAACGCTCTCAGGGTCTTGTGAATTGCCAGCAGCTCAAGAGCGTTGATGTGGAGGAACAGCTCGTCGTCCACCCACGTGCCTTGGACCCGGAGATCGCCGGTGTGCGCTCCCCAGCTGAAGAGCGACGCATCTGTCGTTACTGTGACCAATGGCTTGGGTTCGCAGAACGGCATGCCCGACAGGAGGTTCCTGTACGACTGCCACCACAGGAGCGATCGACAAACCTGTTGGGGCAGGCAGTATCGGCGGCACTGGTCATCCCAAAGTGGATTGAAGGCCCTGACAAACCAGTGCTGGAGCGGCAGTGCGCATAACCTGGAGAAGTAGGTTACGGCGGTGGTCGAGGCCATGTAGCCAAGGAGCTGCTGAATCCTCCTCGCTGACATCGTTGTGGTGTCGAAGGCGGATGCTGCCCGACAAAGCGTCTGCGCCCCCCGCCCGGGGAGAAAGGCCCTCGCCAATACCGAGTCGAGGGTCACCCCAATAAAAGTCACAACCCAGGTGGGCTCGAGGTGGGACTTCGGGGGGGTTCCCCTACCCGAGCCGAGTGAGAAGAGAAAAAGTCTGATGAATGTCCCTGTACAGTTTCTGTTTGAGGACGCCCCAAAAGAATCGCCAGGTGGGGAGAGGAGAACCCCCCCAAGGAACACCGGGAAAAAACAATAGCAATAGCATTTATTTCTATACCGCCTATCAACTAGTGTTGTCTAAGCGGTTTACAATTTTTTTAGCTAATTGCCCCCAACAACTGGGTACTGTTTTACCGCCTGCGAAAGGATGGAAGGCTGAGTCAACCTTGGAGCCTGGAGGATCAAACTCACAACCTTGTGGTTGCAGTACTGGCATTTAGCCACTGCGCCACCGGGCTTCATTTACCAAGAACCATGCACTTAGTAAACACCCGCGGTGCGGTGGAAAGACCGAACGGCAGCACGCGGTACTGGTAGCTGGTGCCGTCAACCACAAACCGTAGGTATCTCCTGTGCTGCGGGCGGATCGAGATGGGGAAAACAGGCGTCTTTGAGGTCTATGGACGAAACCGTCTCCTCGCCGAGGAAGGGGATGATCGAGGGCAGCGTGACCCATCTTGAACCTCTTGGGGCGGTGAGTAGTTCACCCCTCGGAGGCTAGGATGGGCCGCAAGGAGCCATCTGCCTTCGGCCCATGAAATTCCGAAAGAACCCGGTGGTCTTGGCTAAGGCGGGAGCCTCTCATCGCCCCCTTTTTCGGGAGGACTGGCCTTTCCAGTAGACCAGCGGGGGAGAGAGTAGTAGACACCCCGTGGTGGAATATCCAGGAACTCGATGGTGTACCCCAGGTGGATGATGGTAAGTACCCAGGAGTCTGCAGTGATTCCCGCCATGATCGAGGTGCCTAGCGAGGCTCGGGTGATGGATCAGGTCTAAGGGAAAGGGAAAAGGATGGCATGGGTGGAGTCCTGCGGAGGCCGTAAAAAGTGGGACTTTGCTCCGGAGGACATTCTTCGACGACAAAGATGGATGCCATCTAGGAAGCCTCTTCAAAGCCGAAGACGTCGATGGCCTCGATGCGGTCGACCGTACCGCGGCTGGTACCCGATGAGGAAGAGGACCTTCTCCACGAAGGCCTCGACTGGAAGGTGGGAAAGTTAGCAGGCTGGTTGATGCCCATTTTCCCGCAGTCACCCGGGGCCCTTTACGAGGTGATCCATAGCCTCGTCGGTGGAGGTGTGGAAAAGCCCTTCACCATCGAACGGAAGACTTCAATCCGTCGATGGCTGTCCTCCTGAAGCCCAGAGGACCGGAGCCACGCGTGGCGTCGGAGGGCTAGGGTCCCAACCATCACCCTCGAGGCGGCCTCCACGGCATGCCTCGAGGTGGCGATCTGCTGGGTAGCCACCACAATGGCCTCGCCAAAGATCTGAGTGGCTGAGGCACGTGACTCCTCGGGCAGGTCAGCGAGCAGTGGAGCGAGTTGGTTGAAGAGGTTCCAATGGTATGCCGCAAGGCAAGCCATCATTGTCACCGTCCTGGCCACCAGGGACGATCCCGAATAGAACCTTCGGCCAAAGACCGAGTTTCCGTCCTTCACGGTCCAGGGGGGGTGTTGTGCGCTCGAGTACCTCCCTTCGTTTGGGCCGACTCGACCACGATGGAGTTCAGTACAGGATGATTGAAGAGGAACTCCGCGTTCTCCTTCTGTGTCCTCTACAGGTGCTCCAGCCTATGCGGAATAGGCTGCACTGACGCCGGTTCACCCACGGCTGCTTCATTGCTTCCACCAGAGTGGGGGGGAGGGCCGGTGCGGTTGATGGGGGGCGGGCTTCCAAGTACTGGAAGACCGGCTCCTGGGCTTGCGGAGCAGGCTCGGTCACTTTTAGGCCAAGGGCTGTGGCCATCTGGAGGAGGATCGCAAAAACTGGTGCACATCCTCCGGGGCAGACTCCGGACCTGGCTCCCCGAAAACCAGCGGCGGGGACTCATGAGAAAAAAGGGGTGGACTCAGCTGAGTTGGAGTCTGAGTAAAAGGGAAACGCCAGATGGACTTGGCGAACCTACCGCCTCCCTTTTCCTCAGCCGGCCCCAGGCCGGAGGTGCCAGGGTGACTGCTGGAGCTGCAGGCTGCATCGGTACCGGTGCAGCTGATGTCGTGGCCATTACCGGAGTCACCTGCAGGGGCACGACCGCAGGCCTAGGACGGTGTGCCGCCTGCATGGTAACGTTTCACTATGCCGATTGGGCCATGGAGGCGTGGTGCCGGGCAGGTAGCTGTGACCGTCGTCCACGGGGGTGGAAAACAGCCCTGTAGCGGGGTGAGGACTCCCGGAACCTTTGGTCTCGGCGATCAACGAGCGGTGACCATTTATAGTGCGGGAGTAGGCCTCCCGCGGGAAATGAGCGGGGGGAAGGTACCATACCTGGACTTGGGACCAGTCCCTATAGGATGGTGAGTACGAGTAGTACGGCCACTGGTTCGTCCACACCTGCTCCTGGGGTACTGTCCAAGGTAGGCAGGAGATAGGCGCTTACCCGAGCGAATCCTTTCCAGGCACATCTCCCAATAGTGCGGGGGTGGAGGCCTGGCCCCCTGCTCCGGCGAGCGGGATTCATCGTGTTGAGAGGCTGGGGGCTGCCTGACCACAGCCTCCTCTCGGCGGTCTGCCGAGGGGGGACACGACTTTGGGAGGGTAACTCCGCGGTCAGCTCGGGAGGATGGGGGGGGAGCGTGCATGGCCTGCTCCCATCCGACACCTCGAGGATTTTCCCGTTTCCCCCGGGGCTCCTCCCCAGGGAGCTCCATCGGTTCAGGTTCCCCGGCTGGCTGGGTGAGGGTGGAGTCGGGGGTTGCACCAGGTAGGTGGAGACACCCCTTTTCCTTCCCTTCTTCTTCCTCTCCTTCTCCCCCTTCAGTGGGGGGGTTTCTTCTGGGCCAGGGTGAGTGGCCTGGAGGAGGAGGAGGAGGAGGAGGCCTGCGAGCCCCCAGAGTCCCACGTGCCCGAGTTGCCGAGATCTTCGATATCCTCAGCAACTTCATGATCGGTACTGAGGGCACGGCAGCCTCCGCCGCTGCCGAAGAAGAAGAAGCTGGACGTCTCGGCCATCGTCTCGGGGGTTTGTGCCCGAGAGATTGTTCCCAGAATGGGATTTAAGCCTTTCGACCCTGTTGCAAAGGGTCTGGTGAGTAAATTCCTTGGAAGGGAGGGGGCAAATCCCCCCACCCAAACAGAAGAGGCGTTTGGAATGCCGGTCGGGGGGAAACCCCCTTCCACAGGAGGTGCAGTTTTTGAACAATGCCGACATACACAAGGGAAGGGCGAGGCAAGGAGAGTCCAGGGCACCAAAAACAGAGTCCAAGATCTAAAGCCGTAAACAGTCCAGAAATGGGTCAAAACAGATCAAACCCACAACAAGACAAATCCAAAAGCCGAGAGGGGGAGTCAAAATCCAATCCAAAATCGAAAAAACCGCGAAAATTGCAAAATGCAAGAAAAACACAAGCCCGGGGAACCTTCTGTATGCTGAAATGGACAAGAAAGAACTGAGGAAGACCGTTAGCGGGGGGGGGAGCATGCACAGTACCATGTGGGGGGGGGGTTTCCCCAAAGTTAGAGCTCAGAATCTTCCGAATGCTACTGCGCAGGCGCGAAGTCCTAATGTATGAGGCAAAGAACCCCAAAAAGAACCACATTTCAGAGCAGGTTTTTTGTTTGCAAATTGTGACTGTTGAACTGTTGTGAAGGTTGTTTATATGTGTTATACATGCAGTAGGAGCCTCCATTTGGCAAATGGAGTTCGTGGAGCATGTCTCAGAGCAATCAGAAAGGGAATCTTTACTTTAAATGTGCAGCATTTTTAGCATCTGTGTAGATCATGGGTGAGTGAAGTATGGCTTGTGAATACGTGCATCCCCCTCATTGTCATTTTTGTGCCCCCTCAGGGCCCACACAAGAGTCTTTTTCTTTTTGTAATTCCTTCAAAATGTTCCAACATTCTAGGGGGTATGGAAGGCATTTCTACCACAGATGTTTTTGTCCCAAAATGCTCCAATATGTTGGCTGGGGGCACGGGATGTTTTTTTACCAATTTTTTAGGACGGCCTGGGCCAATTTGGTAGGGGGGCCTTTTCTTTGAAACCCAAAACTTGGTGAAAATGCCCCCATATCACTAGAAGTCATTGTCGTCATCATCATCATCATCATCATTTGGTGGGAGCAGGTTTGTCTCTCCAAGGGAGCAATGCAGTCCCCTAACTTTTCACAGCTGCCCATCCTCTGATGTAGATGATAGGTGAAGTGGGATTTATTTTCATTCTGTAATCAGTATATAATCCTGTTCATTGTGTTGTGTTGCTTTGCTTACTTTTAAAAAGCAGGCATTTCTCTTCACTGATATTTTTTATACTCAGTGCAGACTTGTAAATTGCCATTTGCCTATGGTTAAAAAAAATTCCTATGTCAGGGAAGCCTAGAAAAGCTAGATTTGCATGTGAATCAGCTTAGTTTTTGTGAAGAGCTGAGATAATGTGGCCTGTGCCTGTAGTAAAATTAAGATTTTATGATTTTTTTTTGTTTACTTTTGACAAGAAAATGTGTTAGTTTTTAACTTTTGAAAGTTTCAGATGGTAGATGCTATCAACTGAAATGAGTTATGAAATATATTTGGAAAGATTCTGTTGTCTAAAATCTACACAGTGGTAGTTCAGAATCCAGAGCTAATTCTCAAACAATTGTGCACAATCCAGTTGTTAGTTACCTGTACTACACCATGATGCTGACATTGTTGGTATGGTACACCATGATGCTGACAAATACTGACATTGTTTTTCTGCCTTTTCAAAAAGACTGTCTGCAGTCTTCACCCTGCCTAACTGGAAAGCAGTGTAGAGCATTCACCACAGAGCTGTACCAACAGGCCATGTCAATGGCTGGCTGGCTGCTAGCATACAGTGGTTCCTCAGTTGTTCAGTTCAGAGTAAGGCCCTCCTAGCACCTCTTGATCGGAGTCCGCTGCAACCTACTCTTGCCTGGGCCCCAGATGCTTCTGCGCAAAGCTACAAGAGCAGTCAGTATTCTTATATATTTATTTAACTTGAATCTGTTTTTTTTTCCATTAAGAAATTAAAGGTCGCAAACACAAGATTCCCAGGCACTGACCAGATCCAGACTTCCTTAGTTTCAACAAGTTTTTCATTAAACCATGCCAATGGGATGAAAATATAAATTTCCAAAAAAAGTCCCACTTCAAATGAAGCCACCTACAAAGAGGTTAGGTACCTGGTGTAAAGATGGCTTGCTGAGGTGGAAGACCTTAAAGACTTACAGGAAACTTCTCCTACACAATAAGAGAGAATCTAGAGTCTGTGGTTAATAGCTGTTATTGGTCAAGAAAACCATTTCTCCACATTTTTTTATCCATCCATATAGAAGAGAAACCAGGCAAAAACACATATGTGATCTTAGACTTTTTGCATGAGTGCCATACAATAAAACCTTGTTGTATAAAGGAAGTAATCTTTACAATTTGGTAATTGTGTAATTCCCTGTAAAACAACAAGTACTTCTGATTTAAGGCCTGTTTACCTGCAGTGGTGTTGAAATGGTTACGTCTAATTGCAGTTTTGCATGCAGCCTTGTACAGCGCATTACTCTGGATGCACAGCTCAAATGTTTATGTATAGGAAAAACAGTAATCTTCAGAGCTAGAGCTGTAAAACTTCTGGAAATTTTGCATTAATATAGGCGTCTGCACAGGAAATACATGACTGAACAGGGACATCTTTGCCATATAATAAAATTATGTCAAGAGTATATCAGCCTAGCTTACCAGAGCAAAGAATTCCACAGTTTTGGTGCACTGAGAAGTTCCTTTCTCTTTTCTTCATTAATCATGTCTTTCCTATAGCTGGGGCACATCTTCACAATCAGTGACAGTTTGTTTGTGCCTACAAACAAGTTGGTAACCAGTGCAGCCTTTGCAAGGAAAATAGTAATGTGATTCTGTAAGTGAGTGCATTGCATGTTTCAGTAGTGACTGTAGACATCGTAACTGATGCTCTAGTTTGGATTGTCAAAATCTTTCAGGTAACAATATTTTAGCTAAATCTTACTAGGAAAAGGAATTATAAGCATTATATTAAACAACATATTTTTAACTAGGTGTTTGACTACTGTTATGCTCTTTTCTTCAAGGTAACTGTAAATGAGGCTCATGAATAGATTTCCAGGAAACTGCAACAACTGAAGAAAATCCAGTGATCTCCATTGCGATGTCATTGTTTTGACTTGACCACTGTCAAAATAATTTGTGGACCTTTTAGGAAGACTTGAATAAGGAACACACAAGATATTGCTACCTGTCCCTTGCTTAATCTTGTAGTGGATAGAAACCTTGGTTAGCTTCTGTTGCAGAAAAAGGAAAATTGTGAAACCCACTACAGGCATTCTTGCCTTCAGTAAAAGGAGCTCACACTTCAAGCCAGCAGCAATTTAACTGTCTTTATTGTGGATAATAAATCAAGCTGATTAAGTCACAGCAAAGCGAGCCATCTCTAACAGAACAGAAAACAGAAGTCAGACAAAAACCATTCAGTGACTGTTGTTAAGTAGGCATGAATACACAGGGTGCAAAACAAGTCAGAGACATAACAGACTGCTGTGTCCCAAAATACATATGGACAGAGCTGCATGTTCCAAAAGACAAGATAACACATAGTCACTACATAGCATTACAGAATAACATTCTCATGAGAACTAGCTTTAGCCTAGAAGCCTAAACAATTCTACAAGCAGTTTACTTTCTCACACACTGGAACTGTGACATTGTGAAGCAAGGAGTCCACTACATGTTTCATACATTGTGACACTCCCCTACTCCTTGCGTAACTATTTCAGCCACCAAGAACTGGAGACTCCATCAACCCCAGCTTGTTAACAAGCTGACCAAACGGATTGGCAGGAAGTGGCTTAGTAAACATATCAGCTAGATTCTCCTCTGATGACACACAAGTGAGAGATACTTTCCCTTCTCATAAGTACTGTTTCACATTGTGACACTTGATGCTTTGAACGAGAAGACACCCTGTCAGACACTGCCATTTGGATACAGGCTTGAGAATCACAACAAATTTGTATTGGCATTTGTACAGACACATGCAGATTTTGTAGTAACTGTATGAACCACACTAACTCAGTACAGAGTGCAAACAGACTCACAAGTTCTGCCTCTGCTGTAGACAAAGCCAGACAAGATTGTTCTTTAGTCTTCCAGTCGATCACCACACCACTGTATTTGACAACATGTCCAGATGTGCTTTTGCGGTCTGAGGCATCCTCTGCAAAATCACTATCGGAGAAACAGGCAAGCTCAGGTACTTGTTCAGGAAAAAGGCACAGACAGTAATCAATGGAACCTTTTAGGTACCTTAGTACTCTTTTCACAACCTGCCAATGATACTGGGTAGGTTTAGCACATGCTCTGCCCAAAATGTTGACACTCAGTGCAATGTCAGGCTGGCAGGTGCCAGCTAAGTACAAAAGACTCCCAATGACAGATTGATACAGGTGTATGTCAGGAAACAATTCTCCACCAATATTTTTCATAAATCCTGGCACCATTGGTGTTTGAACAGCCTTGCAGTCAGACATTTGACACAACTCCAACAACTTCACAATCTTTTGTTTCTGACACAGCAGAAAACCATTTTCAACTCTTTGTACTTCAATTCGAAGAAAGTTTTGAACTAGCCCCAGGTTCTTGACCTGAAAGTTTTTGCCCAGTTCATTTTCAAACACTTGCACTTGCTTTTGTGAAGCACTGACCAGACACAGATCATCCACATATGCAAGGAGAATTTCCAAACTCTCCCCTTTCCCCCGAACATATACACAGGGATCAGCAAGACTTTGTTTGAACCCACACCCTTGCAGGGCATTATGTAAACACACATTCCAACATCTGGCTGATTGCCGCAAACCATAAAGAGATTTTCTCAAATGCCAGACTTGGCTTTCCCTACCTTCAACTACGAACCCATCAGGCTGGAGCATGTACACATTTTCCTCCAAGTCGGCATTGAGATAGGCAGTAGTGATATCAAAGTGTGTGATGACAGCTTTTCTCTGAGCTGCTATGGAAAACACCAACCTGATAGACTGTGCTTTCACAGTCGGGGAGTAGATCTGATCCAAATCACTAATGTCTTGTAGGAATCCGCGTGCCACTAGGTGCGCTTTATGTTCACCTGCCCATCAGCAGTGGGCTTTAACTTGTAAACCTATTTGCTGTCAATTGGCTTCACACCTCTGGGCAATTCACACAGAGAATACACATTGTGTTGGACAATGGAATCCATCTCACTTCGCAAAGCATCCCACCAGGGTTCTTCCTGTTGCTCAGGCATTTTCTCAACATCAGCAAAACACTGAGGCTCACAGCTTACAGCACACACATGAACTACTAGAGACTCAGGAGAAAAACGTTTAGGTGGAATGCCTTTTGTTTTTCTTTGTGACCTTCTGGGGATGGGACAACTCTGCAAGGACTCGTCCCTCTCCTCAGCACTGCGAGACCTTTTCACTGAGTACTCGCGTTCTTTCTCCTCTGTGCGAGGCTCCTGCACATCATTTACAGCTCTCCTCCTCCGCTCGTCTCTCCCCTTTTTTGTTTTAACTCTTGAGGAACTGGGAGTGGAGGCTTAAGGCTGCACTGGCTGAGAGGCCGGCAGACAAGTCATAGGGAGAAGAACTTCAGAAGCTGCCTGAACACACGCCCAATTTGCGTGTTCCTCAAAAGAGGCATTTCTAGACACAACACAGGAATTGCCACCAGCATGAAAGCGATACCCTTTGCAATTGGGCTCATAGCCAACAAAACACAAATGCTGGGCTTTTGGTTCCCCCTTTTCCTTTGACCCTTGGGGATGTGCACCCAAGCAAAACTCCCAAATACCTTCATGTGTGCAATGGAAGGCTGTTTATCAAACAAACATTCATAGGGAGTTGTATCAACCACGGAACTCCACAGCCTGTTGTGTATGTAGCAGGCAGTCAGAACTGCCTCACCCCAAAAACTCAGAGGCAGATCTGCATCAAGTAGCAAACTCTGCATTAGAGTCTGCAGGACCCCTGCATTGCGCTCAGCCACTGCATTTTGATGAGGAGAATATCTGGCAGTTGTTCTGTGAATGATCCCTTTCTTTTTGAACCACTGTTGCATGCTTTCCGATAGGAATTCTGCTCCCCTATCGGTTTGCAACTTCTGAAGAGGGTAACCAAACTGCCTCTCAACCAGGGAACACCAGTTCTTGAGAACTTGACACACATCAGACTTTTGTTTCAACAAATAGCAGAAAATGTACCTGCTAAAATCATCTACTAGGATGGCAAAATATCTGCCCCCCAAGGAGGGTTTACTTAAAGGACCCACAATGTCACAGTGTACCAGCTGAATTGAGGCAGTTGGCACACGGGAACTGACCCTTGGCGCTGGGAGCTGCTTGGATTTGGCTTGCTTGCAAATTGCACAGTCAAGAAAAACACTGCAAGACTTTAAAGTACACCCTTTACAACAACCAGCAAGCTTCCTTAACACAGGAAAGCTTGCATGTGCCATGTACCTGTGGAGAAGATGAAGGCACTCATTGTGTTGTGCGACATTACCATACACATTACACACAATGTGTCGTGGCTCAAGAAAGAACACCCTCTCTTCTCGTGTAACCACAGCACATACCACTCCATCTTTGAGTATAAGAACTCAACTTTGAACCCAGACTCTGTCAGCTGCCCAACAGAAAGCAGACAGAAATCAAGAGAGGGTACAAACAAAACATTTTTCAAACCCATGTCAAGTGCAGGGACAAAAGCTATACCTTTGCCACAAACTTCAGCTTTTGTCCCATCTGCTAATGTCACAGTGGAAACACTGGCAGAATCCAAATTGTCAAATAAATCATCTGAGTTGGCCAGATGCTGGGAACAGCCGCTGTCAAGCCAAACGGAATCACTTGCCTCCTCAGAGTCTGAAACAGCATCTTCCATGGCAACAGCAACTCTCAGACGCTCTCTGGCTCGACCTCCTCTGCCTCTGCCACGGCCCCTGGAACCGGTACCTGTGAAGCTTTGCTCCCCTTACTTCAGGAGCGGGCAATCACGCTTAAGATGAGAAGCAGACCCACAGCGAAAGCATCTCCTCACGGCATGGGCTCTCACCAGCCCCTCCTGCCTCGCCTCAGCAGCTGGAGAACTTTCTTCCCGGCACAGGCCTCTGCAGCTGGAGCCTTCTGAGTGGGAGTCACTGCATTCCTCGCGCACTTTTCCTCTTCTTCCAGCAAATGAGCAGAAACCAAGGAGACGGTCAAATCTCTCTCTGCCATGGACTGGAGCGAAGACACGACGAGTGTCCAGGTTGCATCAAGGGAATTCAGGATACAAAATACCTTGTCGCTTTCAGGCAAAAACTTGCCTCTCTCATGAAGTGATGAAAACAGGTCTGAAAACTCTGCCAAATGCTGCCTCATTGGGACGCCTGGGGCTAATTTTGTGTTATAGAGGCGAAAGCACAATGCATGCTTGGCGGCGGCAGTTTGACTGAGATATAGTTCTCTCACTTTCACCCAGCCTTCTCAAGGAGTGGCAAGATCCCTAATATATGTGAGCTGGTCATCTTCCACAGCAAGGAAGAGGATTGACATAGCACGCCTCATTGCTGCTGCTATCTCAGCTGCCGTGTCTTGGAGAGAAAGGGGAGCTCTAAAAGCACCCCATAGTCCCTCGGCTTGCAAATACTTTTCCATGCGAGCCGACCACGCAAGATAATTAGTTGCGTTTAACTTAACAAGAGGCAAGCTCCCAGGCGTCACTTAGCCATTGTAAAAACAGCTCAAAAACCTGTTAAAAAACACTCCTCATAAAACCGTAGCTTCTCTTAACAGGCAAACCTTGAAGCGGGAACCCAGAGGAGCGCAAACCATCCTCTGCTACCATGTTGCTTAAAAGAAAATTGTGAAACCTGCTACAGGCATTCTTGCCTTCAGTAAAAGGAACTCACACCTCGAGCCAGCAGCAATTTAACTGTCTTTATTGCGGATAATAATTCAAGCTGATTAAGTCACAGCAAAGCGAGCCATCTCTAACAGAACAGAAAACAGAAGTCAGACAAAAACCATTCAGTGACTGTTGTTAAGTAGGCATGAATACGCAGGGTGCAAAACAAGTCAGAGACATAACAGGCTGCTGTGTCCCAAAATACATACGGACAGAGCTGCATGTTCCAGAAGACCAGATAACACATAGTCACTACATAGCATTACAGAATAACATTCTCATGAGAACTAGCTTTAGCCTGGAAGCCTAAACAATTCTACAAGCAGTTTATTTTCTCACACACTGGAACTGTGACATTGTGAAGCAAGGAGTCCACTACATGTTCATACATTGTGACAGCTTCCTTATCTGCAATCAGCTGTTTGACATGGGAAATTGCCGACAAGAAAAGTTACACTTTTTAAAAATCCTGACAGTTCAACAACTTGGCATTATGTTC
The DNA here is from genome assembly GCA_948472985.1 of Iguana delicatissima. Classification (NCBI taxonomy): domain Eukaryota; kingdom Metazoa; phylum Chordata; class Lepidosauria; order Squamata; family Iguanidae; genus Iguana; species Iguana delicatissima. The sequence goes on from CAOKZL010000119.1 coordinate 609,348, forward strand.
ACACCTATAAAGTCACTGTGGTTTTTTTCTCACTTCCTAGAAAATTTCCCATATAATTGTCCTGCCAAAGCTATTGGTAGAGATGAAGGGAACAACAATGGTTTTTATCATAATCAGTTATCTTTATCTGATACTGATGTCTTCAGTGGTGCTTTTTTTTTTAAAAAAAAAAACCCTCTCTAATTGATTTTACTCTTCTATTCATGTGTATTATGTATCAGTCTAAAAGACTTCAAATAGTGCCACGAGGGTCTAGGTTAAACATGGTTGCTTGTATTTGCCAAAAGTCTATTTATATTTTTAAATGTATAGGCTTCCACGTACTTTGGCAAGCCAAAGAACTTAGCAGCAAGGAAGCCATACATTTCAAATACTGTAATAGCAAACTGATAGCAAACAGTAGAAATGAGAAGCCAAGGTGTGAAGACACGAGTTAAGAAGACTTGGATAGATTCATTTCTCGTGTTCTCTCTCTTGGTTAGGACAATCCAAAATAAAACTTGCTTTTGTAAAGCTGTGGAGGAGCTAGTTGTGGAAGAACTGGATTCTTTGCCCTCTGTTTAATTTGGTGTAAAAATGGATCAAAAGTTGCTTCCATAATCTTAATGAGGTGGAATTACAATCAGTGGTATTTGGGAGAAGAAGTGCCAAGGGCTTTCAAAATGACGCTTCCTTATATTTGGGGAATTTTTTCCCTCCCCTAAAGAAAACAATGCTGCCAACTCTCCCTGTCCTGTATTCTCCTTTTTTGCTCAAAATACTTGGACACAAAATATCTCATCACTGTCTTTGTGCTGGGTCATAGTTTGATCCCCTTTGTCTTCCCCCCCTTTTTTTCCCATAACCAGCTGCTGTCTTCTGTATCACTTTTACTGAGAGTACAGTAAAGGAATAGAGAAGCAGATGGAAGTGGAAATGAAGAGGCAAGCAAGGGGAACTGTCTTGTTCAAATCTTACTTCTAATGAGGTTTCATCAAAGGCCTCCTTGAAATTCCTCCCAGGTCCTCTAAAAGATGTACCAAATGTCTTCCATGCTATCTTTTTATTTTACTGCAAATACTATAAATGGAACAGGTTTTAGCTATGCATGTAACACTAAAGTGAGTTGAAGATGAAAACTTCTTGAATACAGCCTCTCTTGTACTAGAGATCTCAGGACTGCTGTAATACACTCACAAATGGTTTCATAAAATAGTTCCACCAGGGATAAAGGGCATAGTCGACTCCCTGTTATAAAATATTATGCATAGGATTATTTTGCCAAATAAAAGGGCACCTTATTTTTTAGCATGAATTCACCTAATTTGAGAATTCATTGTTTGAACATTCTGGTTGACAGTAGTATTTTAATTAAGTACACAAGGAGCTAAAGGAAACACTCTTGCTCAAAAGGTCAGTATATTTGTCTTGTGTGCAACTGCCCCACTTTTACAGAACATGTGCATTTCATTACTTTAGGAATAATATTAAGAACAGAAAATTCAAAGAATATGGAGCCTTTACAGGATATTTAATATAAATGCCTTTTCGGTAAGTGCAATGTAAATGATGATTTTTGAATATATAACTGCTGAATATTTATGCATTGATGAAATGTAGAATACTCTTGCCAGCTGTTCAGCATTGTAACTTAGAATGGGTGAGAAATGTTTTAGCGTGTGGATAAATGTAATGACAGAGGCAACTTAGGTTTATATCAAGACTGTACTTGTAATCTCAAGTGTGGGATTTGTGAAACTCAGAATTTTAAATCCCTGTTTTTTCATTTTGGCACAGGTTTAGGCCCATTACAATGTAGTATATTTTTTCCTGTGGGTTTTAGCATTCAGCAGAAACTACAGAAGGAGAGATCTTTGGCAGGCTGAATATGTTGCCTTTTATTATAATTTGCACAGCATTTGGGCTAGGAGTGCACTGTACTATCAGATTTGGAGATGTCAGGTGCCAAATTCTAATACCCTTTTTCCAAGCAAATGCTGAAACAATAAATCTTACAGTAAGTTGAAAACCATTTATTTGTTCATGAGCTGTCTTCACATGTGTTCTGCTGCTGTATTGTATTCTGTGATGGACTGTTTCAACGGTTTCACTACAGTTTCTGGGAATATATAGGAAATTATTAAATTATTTTTATGAGATTTGAAGGTAGTTCCAATTTTGTAAATTGTACTTAATTCTACTTTTTCTAAAGAACAGAATCAGATTGGAACCATGTTCACTTTTTGTGAATGGAAACATGTGATTTCTTTTTCTAAATTTAACAGTCTTAAAGGAACATAGTGAAAGTATATACCAAAAATACTGCTTGGTGTTGCACTACAAGGAATAAATGTAATTTAAAATGTGCTAGACCTTGTTTTTTTCAATTGTGTTTGCAATGGAAGCCATGAATAAAATAATGAAGTCTGATCCACTTATAGAAGTGTTTTATAAATCCACAATTTGATGTAGATAAATAAAATTCTACTACAGAAAATCTGATTTTCTTGCCTGAAATTAATGCAAAGCTTAAATCCGAAAGTCAAATTAGATCATTCCCCAACCACATCTCACTTATGCATCTTTCCAGGAACTTAGATGTTTGCTTCCACTTTATATTGTTCATATTGTTGCATGCATTCATATTTTTGTGGTGCATGCCACATGTTGCATTTCTAGTTAAGTGACAATAATAGCTTTGTTAAGTATGACTCATATTCACATGAATTGTTGTATACTCTGAATAACCAGCTAACAAAATCTCCAATAAGTTCAAGAAACCAACATAGGGACTGGCAAAAGTTTAAACTAGGGATGGGACGAATCCAGAATTTTCCAGATCCGGATCTGAATCTCTGGAAGGTTCTAGGAATCCACGAATCTCAAATCTTTCAAATCCTTTTTTTAAAAAACGATTTAAAAAACAAGGGAAAGAAAAGCAACTTCTACTGAAAAGTGTTTTTGAAGCAGAATTTGACATCTTTGTTTAATGAATAACAAATTAAATAATAGTTTTCACTTTCAGGAAAACATACCCATATACTTATTAAAATGTTCATCTACTACATGTTCATCTACATGAAGTATATAACTCCTGAGTCTTGATTCTTTCCACAAAATTAAAAACAATCAAAAACATGTTATTTTTAAACTTGTAAGAATTCCTGCCTGAACTGTTTTAGATCAATGTAAACAAACAAACAAACAAATAAAATAGCTGAACCTTTAGTGCAGATTTTTGTTCAAAAACACCAGCATTCTAACTTGCTCTAGGTCTAGCCTACTATGGTTTTTTATCAGCTATGACACCTGATGTGCTGAGGAGTCTTTCTGACATTACTGTTGATGGTGGTGTGATTAGGAACTTTTTGGACAGTTTCCTCAAACGGGGATATTTTTGGTTGTCCTTCCAGTACTTGAAGATGTCTGCAGATGGCAGAAGCAGTGGTTCTGACAAGTAGGCATTGATTTCATCTTCAGGAGACAAAGTACAACTGTCCTCACTGCTGCTAGATGGGGTCATCAATTGAGCATAGGGACTCGACATGCTATGAACTTCTGGTTCACTTGACAATGCTGGAGTGGTGTCTCTTTGCCTTTCTTGCAATGACTGCAGCTCAATGACATCTGCTTGCAAACAAGGATGAGAAATTTCCATGGCCAGTATTGATTTCACTTGATCAAGGTATTCTTTGCTCAAAAAGACACTGGCTTTGAAGCGGGGATCCAGGAGAGTTCCAAGAGCGTACAGTTCTTCTGTCTCCACAGACTGATAGCGCCTCTTCAGAGATGTCAGCAAGTCATTTCAGAAACCCTGGACAGAACCTAACATTGATTTGAAGTTTTGCAGAATAAAAGAGGTGCTATTCACTAAAGGAATTATTTCTGAGATGGTCACTTCACTGGAACTGGCCACAAATGTCGCTCTATCAAACACATCTAGGAGTCGTATCACTTCTATAGTGGTCCATTGTTGAGCGGTCAGATCCACTTGGAAATTCAACTCTGAAGCAGACAGTAAAACAGCTTGCTTTTGTTCCATGAGACAACTTAAGCATGTGATGCTGAGAATTCCATCTAGTCGGTTCATCTTGTGTCAGCCAATGGGGTTTTGCACCTAACTTGGCTTGAGAAGCTTGTAACACTTTCTTCTTCTTCGTGGTTTCTGTACCTCATACCTTAGAAGCTTTTGCGTCTGCGCGGTAGTGTTCGGAAAATTCTAGAGCTTAGTAACTTGGCGGGAACCCCTCCCCCATGCCGGTACTGCGCATGCTCAGCCCGCCGAGCAACGGTCACTCCTCAGTTCGTTCTTGTCTGCCGTAGCGAACAGAAGGTTCTTCTTAGTGGCTTGTGCTTTTCTTGGCATTTTCTTCTCGTTTTGACTCGGATTTCAGATTTTGGCTAATGGATTTTGGATTACAGACTGGATTTGGTATTTTGAACCCCCCTCCTGTCTTTCCCCCCTTTCCCCTCCCCTCCCCTCCCCTCCCCTCCCCGGATGTCTTCTCCTCCATAAAATCTTCTTTTCCCCACCCTAGACACTCGGTCTATGCCGGCGCTTTTTAAAAATTGCGTCTCTTGCGGGCAGAAGGTCACTTTGTCAGAAAAGCACCGCGAGTGCCTTTTTTGCTTGGGAGAAACCCATAAAGTTCAGGCTTGTCCTGTTTGTCGGCAGTTCACCCATCAAACTCTCCGCAACTGCTCAGCAAGGCTCAAGTCATATTGTTGGGAGGAGTCCCTTGCGAGCAAAGGAAAAGCCCGAGGCCCACGTCCTGATGGCAGAGAAATCGTCGACTGGACAAACAGCGACCATTCCATTGACGGTCTCGGCAGCTGCCGCACCGTCCACCTCGTTGGTACCGGGCTCGGTACCGACGTCGAAGCTGCCGAGGATCCTGAAGCTATTGGCAGCTCCAACTCAGGAGGCACCTGCGGGCTTGCAGGCCTCGACTTCCTCCAGGCCACTGACAGCTGGCCAAAGGAAACGTCCTACCAAGGACGTTGGTAAGGAGAAGGAGAAGAAGAAGAAAAAGAAAAAGAAGAAGGAGAAGAGACGCTCCCCTTCTAAGGAGGCTCGCCCCCGACACCTCCACCGACCCAGCTCACTGGGGATCCAGAAGAGCAGTCAGACCAACAAGAGGCCCTTGAGGTGTCGGACGAGGAGCAGGCCGTGGAGGTCGTGCCCTTGGAACCGCCCAAACTAATGGTTGCGGTTACCCCGCCGAGTCACCGCAGATCGGTGGACCGCCGGGAGGAGGCTATGGCCCGACATCGGCCTTTGCCCAGTCAACGGCCAGCCTCTAGAAGGAGCGAGTCCTGCTCTCCTGAGCAGAGAGCCAGGCCTCCATCTCTGCGCCACAGGGAGATGTGCCTTGAGAGAGTCCACTCTCAGGACTCGGTGTATACCTCCACCTCCTACCTTGGTAGGTACGGCTGGGAGCACCTCTGGCGCAAGTACCCGGGGTCATACCACTCTTACTCCCCGTCATACAGGGATAGGTACCACCCCAGCCTACGGTACTGGTCACCTTCGCACCGATTCCGCTCCAGGGAAGCTTACCGCTCCCACTATGAGAGGTTGCCCAGCCGATCGCCCTTTCCACGCCATTGGAGGTCCAGGGAGCCCACACCCCACTATAGGGCAGTGTTGCCTCCCCCAAGGAAAAGGTCGACTGCGACACATGCTGTGTCTGAAGCCACCTCGACACAAGCGACGGTGCCGACCACGTCAACCATGCAGGTGGCCCACCGTCCACGGCTCTCGGTGGTGCCCGTAAAAGTTACATCGACCCCAACCACGACATCGTCAGCGGTACCAGTGACGTCCGCTATGCCAGTGGTGACCCTGGCTCTCCCTCCCCGCAAGCCATCCAGGGAGAAGTCGGTGGAGGGGTCTCTGTCTCCTTCCTCACAATCGTATGAGACGGATTCTGACTCAGAAGACCCGACTCCGTCTTCCCACAAGTCACCTCCACTGGCTTTCGGAGAACCGGGACCAGAGTCGGCACCAGAAGACATATGGAAGTTCTCCGCGATCCTCCTCCGCATGGCCATGGCGCTCGGCCTGAAGGTAGAGGACCCGGCTTCAGCGGCACAGGATCCCGTCTTTCAATATCTTGAGACGCACCCACCGTCCACTGCGCCGCTGCCCTTTCTGCTGACACTGATGGATGCCCTGAAATACCCGTGGGCCAAGCCAGCCTCGACTCAGCTGATTCCGCACCGGCTTGAGCACCTTTACAAGACCCAGAAGGAGGACATGGGGTTCCTCTTCAGCCACCTGGTCCCGAACTCCATCGTTGTGGAGTCGGCCCAGATCAAAGGCGGTAACAGGACACACATGACCCTGCAAGACCGCGAAGACCACAAGCTTGATAACTTTGGCCGGAGATTTTACTCTGCCCCCTCCCTGGTGGCTAGGATCTTGAACATGATGGCCTGCCTTGCTGCGTACCACCGTAATCTCCTGGACCGGTTCGCCCCGCTCCTGGCGAACCTGCTGGAGGACTCCTGTGCAAGCGCCACACAGCTCTTCAACGAAGCGGTGCCACTTGCGAACCAACAGATCACTTCTTCGAGGCATGCCATGGAGGCTACCTCTAGGGTTATGGTGGGCGCCGTTGCCCTTCGACGACATGCGTGGCTGTGTTCGTTGGGGCTACAGGAGGACAGCTGCAAGAGGATCAAGGACCTCCCCTTTGATGGCCAGGGACTGTTCCATACCTCGACTGATGAGGCCATGGACCATCTCATCAAGGCCCAACTAATGGCCAAGAAGATGGGCATTCACCAACCACCCCAGCCTCGCCATAGCTTCAGCTCCCGATCATCGTGGCGTAGATCCTCCTCCTCCACATACCTACCGCGGTCCCCTCGATCGACTGCATCCTGGCCTTTCACCTCATCTACTACACGAAGACCTCCTCGGAGACGCCCATCTTCCTCTTCTAAGAAGTCTTCGTCTCGGACGAAGTCCCGGTTTTGATCACCTTCACAGGTCGCCACCGATGCCAACCTTCAGCCTGCCAGCAGCCCCAGAAGATCAGCTGAGTTTGGCCAGACACCTCGCCGAGTGGCGGAACATCACCATGGACTCTTGGGTGCTTACCACTGTCTGTCTTGGCTACACCATAGAGTTTCACGATATTCCACCGCGAGGAGTCTACTACTCCACTCCGGCCAGCTTGGCTCTGCTGGAAGAGATCCAGTTTCTACTACAGAAAGAGGCGATCGAGGAACTTCCATCCTCAGCCAGGACCACCGGCTTCTTCTCTCGGTACTTTACGGTACCGAAGGCGGATGGGACGCTGCGGCCTATCCTGGACCTCAGAGGGGTGAACAACTACATCTGCCCCAAGAAATTCAAGATGGTTACGCTACCCTCGATCCTGCCTTTCCTCCGACGAGGGGACTGGTTCGCCTCCATCGATCTTCGGGATGCTTACTTCCACGTCGCTATTCGCCTGCAGCACCGTCGATACCTGTGGTTCGCGGTCGAGGGCACCTGTTACGAATACAGGGTGCTGCCGTTCGGACTCTCTACCGCACCCAGGGTCTTCACCAAATGCATGGCCCCAGTGGTATCACACCTGCGGACGAAAGGCGTCTCGATCTACCCCTACCTGGACGATTGGTTCTTGGTGGCGTCCTGCAGACAGAAACTCTACAGGGACATACATCGGACACTTACTCTTCTCACCTGTCTCAGACTTCGGGTCAACCCAAAGTCCCATCTCAAGCCCACGAGGGTTCTCGATTTCATCAGGGCGACCCTGGACTCGGTATTGGCAAGGGCGTACCTACCGATAGACCGGGCGCGAACGCTTCGTTGGGCAGTGTCTACCATCTTCCGTGCCCCAACAGTAATAGCGAGGAGAATCCAACAGCTCCTTGGGTACATGGCCTCGACAACTGCCATGACCTACCTCTCCAGGCTTCACGCACATCCGCTCCAGCACTGGTTTGTCCGAGTCTTCGACCCACTCCTGGACGACCAGAGACACCTGCTTCAGCTGCCTCAGCATGTGCGTCAGTCCCTGCTGTGGTGGCAGGCTTACAGCTACCTCCTGTCTGGCATGCCATTCCGGGAGCAGAATCCAAAAGTCATGGTAACGACAGATGCCTCCCTCTTTGGGTGGGGAGCGCATTGCGGTGACCTCAGAGTCCGCAGCCAGTGGATCGACCAGGAGACCACCCTCCACATCAACGCCCTCGAGCTGCTCGCCATCTGGAAAGCTCTGAGGGCCTTTCAACACCTCGTTACCGACCGCACGGTGCTGATCCTCACAACACGATGGTGGTCTGTTATGTCAACAGGCAAGGAGGGACTCATTTGACCACTCTCCTCAACATAGCTCTTGATCTCTGGAACTGGTGCGTCTCTCTGCAAATTCATCCAGTAGCTGTTCACCTGGCCGGGCAGGAGCACACCACAGCGGACGCACTCAGCAGGGACACCTCATGCCACCACGAGTGGTCCCTCTCCAGCGAGTCGTTCCAGATGATTCGAGGTCGATGGGGCGAGCCGACAATCAACCTCTTCACCACCGGCCTCAATGCGAAGTGTCGTCAGTACTGCTCAAGGGCCAGCCGCGATCGCCACTCCATCGGCGATGCCTTCCAGTTCGGGTGGAACGAGGGATTCCTCTACGTGTTCTCTCTGTTTCCCCTCCTGGGCTGAGTGATATCGAAGATCTGAGCAGACCGAGCAGACATTGTTCTCGTAGCCCCGTATTGGCCGAGACAGCACTGGTTCAGCCCCCTATTCGAGGCCGCCCGCGGATGGATTCTCCGGTTTCTGATGGTACCGGACCTCCTGTCTCACTCCAATGGTCTCGTGCTTCATCCAGACCTGCCACTCCTTGCCCTCCATGCCTGGAGTATATCGCTCTAGATGACCCTGTCATCGGTAACGTCTTGACTGCGGCCAGGAAGGATTCAACATGCCACAACTACCACTACAAGTGGTGGTATTTTGTGGGCTTCGCAGAAGCATGACAAGAACCGATATCGCCCGTCAACTTGCCAACCGTGCTCCACTTCCTCCTGCATCTTCGGGAATAGGGCTTAGCCTTCCCTTCCCTGAGGGTTTACCTGGCCGCTATCATGGCTTACCAACCTCCACGATCATCATCAGCGGCTCTTTTTCGGGATGGTACCGTAAAGCAGTTTTTGAAGGGCCTCCAGCACTTGTACCCACTGGTATCGCCACCGCTACCGCCGTGGTCGCTCTCCCTGGTGCTGTCACAGTTAACAAAACCGCCCTTTGAACCCATGGCAACCACAGACAACAGGCTGCTCTCCCTGAAGACTGCCTTCCTGGTGGCTGTCACCTTGGCCAGGCACGCGGGAGAGCTGACAGCTTTACGTTCGGATGAACCTTATCTAGTACTCCAAAGGGATAAGGTGATTCTTCGGCCTGACATATTCCTGCTGAAGGTGGTGTCCAACTTCCACCTCAGTCAGGACATCATCTTGCCAACCTTCTACCCTGACCTGACTACACCCTTGGAGCGGTCTCTTCACTCCCTGGATGTTTGTCGGGCCCTGGCTTTTTACATGGACAGGACTGACTGTTTTCGACAGACCCCGCACCTCTTCGTGTGCTATGGCAAGCGTTGAAGAGGCCACAAAGTATCCACCCAAAGCTTTTCCAAATGGGTGGCCCAAACTATCCAGCTGGTGTATGAGCTCGCCAAGAAGCCTCCGCCAGCGTTCCTTCGGGCTCATTCCACCAGAGCCATGGCGAAATCTGCAGCCCTCCTGTGAGGAGTCGACCTGCAGGAACTCTGCTGTGTGGCGACCTGCTCCCAACCATCAACCTTCGTGCGCCACTACAGGCTAGACTGCCGGTCCCATCAAGATGCTCGGTTTGAATGTGCTGCGCTAGCTTCTGTTCTCTAGGACCTGACTCACCATCCTACCGGTAAGCTACACAGTCTCCTAATGTATGAGGCACAGAGACCACGAAGAAGAACAGGTTGCTTACCTGTAACTGTAGTTCTTCGAGTGGTCATCTGTGCCCTCATACATGCCCACCCAACCGTCCCCTCTTTTTCAGGTCCCTATCTTGGCGGACTACAGAACTGAGGAGTGACCGTTGCTCAGCGGGCTGAGCACGCGCAGTACCGGCATGGGGGAGGGGTTCCCGCCAAGCTACTAAGCTCTAGAATTTTCCGAACGCTACCGTGCAGGCGCGAAAGCTCCTAATGTATGAGGGCACAGATGACCACTCGAAAAACTACAGTTACAGGTAAGCAACCTGTTCGTAGCTTTAGAGGAGTGCTTGAAATGTCTCACAATACTCCAGCAGGTGGACATGATCTCCTTAATTTCAGTCTTGTTCAGTAAGCCATCTTTGTCAACTAACTGAAAAGTGTGAACAAGGCAGGGCAAATGGTGAAAGGTACTGCGTTCCAAAGCTGCAACCATATTTGGCCCACTGTCTCTCATGACACACACAACTTTGTGCAAGAGATTCCATTCTTTCATGGTGGTGGTGATGAAAGCTTCTGTCACAGATGCTGTATGGGAAACCTCTGCAAAGGAAATGCATTCTAAGCAGAAGTGATGGTACTCAAAATTGTCATCTATGAAGTGAACTGTCAAACTGAGGTAATTGTCACAACTTGTTGAGGTCCACGTCAGTAGTCACTGCAACAAAGTCAGTGTTCTCTAAAATATTCTCCACATTTCTTTTTTCCTCTTCATACATCTCTGGGATCACCTTTTGGGCAAAGTGTTTCCTGCTTGGGATGCTGTACTGTGACCCAAGGTGGCTTATCAATTTTCTGAAGCCTTTATCTTCCATTATGGACAACAGCTGGTTATTTTTGCAGATCATTTTGGCAGCCAACCTTGTGATGGCTTTAGCTGTTCTGTCTCCAGGCTTGAAACTCTGAGTGATGTACATGAATGCTTTCAGAGTTGGTTGGAAAGAAGATGCTGTCTTGTATTTCACTGGGGATGATTCCAAAGGGCTTGGTCTGGACGGTGCTGAACTTGGACTAGGACTTGAAGGAACTGGTGAGAGAGTCCCAATAACAGCTGTATTATCTGTGTCAGTACTGTCTTCATGTTGGGACTTGGCTCTGACAGTCACAGCAGGGCTTAAAAGTGAAACTGGTGTCACTGTAGATGATGTACTTCTACCTTTCAGTTCTTGAAATTGGGCTGAATGTTGCGTTCTGATGTGTTTCCACATGGCTGACGTAGTATGTGAGCCTTTCCTGTCATGCCCTGCCTTTGAGACTGTGGCAGTGAGGAGAAGGATTCTGACTCCGAGGCAGAGGCTTCCCCAGAGGCTGAAGTGTGCCCAGAAGATGGGCCAGAGGGAGATAATACACAACAACAACAAGGGCCTGAGCCAGGGGAACAAACAGAGGAAGACACAGCTGACACACCTACCTTGCAGCAGAGACGCCGTGAAAGGGAGGGCTTGCATCACTTGGCCCGTTTAAGTAGTAAGCAAGCCCTAATGATGGAACACCTGTGGCAACAGCAGCCATAGAGAAAAAAGGGCTCCAGCTGGCCTTTCCTCCCAGGGTCAGCAACTCATCTCTTTGGCCCTGAAACCCTGTACTGTGCTCTCAGATCTGGTTGTCTTGGAACTCTGCCTGTTTGGACTACGGTTTGGATTTACCCCTTTGGATTTGTTTGCTCTCGGCTGCCTTTCTGTTTGGACATTCTTTGACTGTCACCTTGTGATAGGAGCTGTGCTGTTTGTGAATTACTGCCTGCTCTGCTGTAGACACGACAGATTGCTGACCCTCACAAACATAACTCTTGGCAGGGAGATAATGGAGGGGGAAGTGTTGTTAGCTTATCAGCAGCTACTGAAGGAAAATAGCTTACTTTGTCAGCAAGTGTCTCAGCTTGTAGTCCTCGTAGCAGAGCTCCAGACAAACATAAATCAGCCAGATGCTCTGGCTGCAGTGCCTCCCTTCCCTCCGGTAAGGCATAAAACCCCTCTGTCTTTGCTGGAGAAATTTTCAGGCCAAATGTCAGGCCAGGCTACTGATGTTGAGGGCTTCCTGGCTCAATGTCAACTGTATATCTCCGTCCAGGCAGCTAAATTCCCCAATGATGAGTGTAAAGTTGCCTTTATCTGCAGTCTGCTCACCAGCTCTGCCCAGAAATAGGTCCTGTCCCTGCTAAAATGTTCTGACCCTATCTTTTCTAATTATCCTGCATTCCTAGATGAATTGAGGAGTGTCTGGAGTGACCCAGTGCGGGCTGAGACTGCAAATAGAAAGATTTGTGGTCTGCAACAAGGCAAGGGAAGTCTGTTGCAGTATACTACTGAATTTCGCTTCTTAGCCCAAGACCTAGCCTGGAATGAAGCAGCTTTGCAGGACCAGTACCAGGCCAGTTTATCAGAAGAAATTTTGGGTGAGCTTGCCCAGACTGCAACTCCCAATACCCTGCAACAGCTAATTGAATTGTGCCTGCACATTGATGGCCGTCTGGAAACTTGTTGACAGGCACGCTGGTCCTCTCCCTCTCCTGCCACGTCCGGTGCTGGTAGCTCCTCCACCAAGCCCAGCTACTGCAGAGGAACCCATGCAGCTGGGAGGAGCTCGGCCTCGTCTTTCACCAGAGGAGAAAGAGTGGCGTAGGGAGACAGGCCTGTCTGTACTGTGGTGGTCTTGGACACTTTGCTCGGAATTGTCCAGCAAAGAGATCTGGCCCTGCCCGACTGGGAAATGAGTGCTCCCAGGCCTGAATGGGCTCTCGAGTCTGGGAGAGAGGGGTTTGAGTCCGCCTAGGACCCCTAGCGAGCCCAAGCGGAATCCTTTGCTTGTGCCAGTTAACTTATGGGACCGTCAAGGTCAGGGAGTCCATGTGGGGGTCATGATTGACTCTGGGGCTTCCAACAATTTTGTGGACCTTGCCTTTACAATCTGGTACCACATTCCAATCCAGCCACTGCCAGTACCTCGGCCAGTTGAGACCACTGATGGCGAGCTTTTACGGTCTGGGCCAGTAACTCACCAGACAGCCCTAGTGTCTTTGGAGATCCTGTGCCATGTAGAGCAGCTGCAGTTCTATGTCGCAGCTGTGCCTCACTTCCCCATGGTTTTTGGGATACCCTGGCTGGCCCAGCACGACCCTCACATTTCCTGGTCCCGAGATGAAGTATTCTTTGTTTCTGAATACTGCCAAGAACACTGTTGGCGAGAACACATGCACTCTGCCTCAGAGCTGGGCCCATCAACTCCCCCTGTGGGATTACCAGTGAAGTATCATGACTTTGCAGATGTGTTTGACAAAAAGGAGGTGGACCGGTTGCCTCCCCATCAGCCCTACGATTGTGCCATTGACCTGGTCCCCAGGTCCCCGATTCCAGCTGGTCACTTGTACTCCTTGTTGGAACTGGAATTAATAGCTTTGTGGGACTTCCTCGAGCAGAACTTACGCCGTGGCTTTATTAGACCCTCCACCTCACCAGCAAGGGCCCCAGTGCTGTTTGTCAAGAAGAGGGATGGCTCTTTACGGCTTTTTAATGACTACCGCACTTTGAACTGGATCATGATCAGCAACTGGTACCCGCTGCCCCTGATTCCCGAACTCCTGGAGCATTTGCGGCATGCCAAGGTGTTCATCAAGCTGGACCTCCGGTGGGCTTACAATCTGGTGAGAATTTGGGCCGGAGATGAATGGAAGACTGCGTTTCAGACACAGTATGGCCACTATGAATATATTGTCATGCTGTTCAGCCTTTGCAATGCTCCGGCAGTCTTCCAACACTTTGTCAATGACGTCTTTCGGGACTATTTAGACCGCTTTGTCATCATCTATCAGATGACTTTTTGATTTACTCCCCCAACCAGGTAGCCCATGATGCCTACATCCGTGCCACACTCCAGCGCCTCTGGCACCACCAGCTCTATGCCAAACTAGACAAGTGTGCCTTTGACCTCACATAGGTGGACTTCCTGGGGTATCGGATCTCATTGAGGGGGATCAAGATGGACCCTGCCAAAGTGGAGGCAATTACTTCCTGGCAGCTGCCTCGTAACTGGAAGGAGGTGCAGCAGTTTTTGGGGCTTGCCAACTTCTACTGGAAGTTCATTGCCAACTTTGCCTCCCTGGCAGGGCCCATTATCGAGTTGCTCCATGGCAAGGTGCCTTTTTGGTGGACCTACGATGCCGAGCAGGCCTTCCAGACTCTCAAGGCTTGCTTCACCTCCACACCTATCATGCAGCACCCAGACCCTCGGACTCCATTTGTAGTGGAAGCTGATGCATCTGATGTGGCTATCGGAGCAGTCCTGCAACCTGCTGGCTCTGACCTCCTGCCCTGCGTCTACTTCTCCCATCAGCTGACGCCCTCTGAATGCAACTACACCATCTTGGAGAAGGAGCTTCTGGCGATCAAGGCGGCTTTTGAGACATGGTGCCACTGGCTTGAGGGAGCCGCTAACCCAGTGGAGGTCCACACTGACCATCACAACCTGGAGTACCTCCAGACAGCGCAAAACCTCAACCAGCGGCAGAAACAGTGGGCCCTCTTCTTTGCCTGTTTCAACTTCAACTTGCAATATGTGCCTCGCTCCCAGAGCCAGCAGGCTGATGCTCTGTCACGGAAACCTGAGTATGCATCCACACCCGGCACCGATGTCTGCTCCATGATCCTGCACCCAGAACACTTTGCAGCTGCCCAGACACTGCTCTCTTTACGGGACCAGATATGAGAAGGGCAACGCCAAGATCCCTTGGTGCAGGCTCACAGGGAAGATGGCAAGGACCCCCCTTTCTCTTTCCACGATGGCCTGCTATACCATTGGGGCCGTCTGTATGTCACTGTTGGGCCCTGCTGTCAGGACATTCTCCAGTTGTGCCATAATGGCCGCCCAGCTGGGCACTTTGGCTTTCATAAGACACTCTACCTCTTGACTCGGGAGTTTGGGTGGCCTCAAGTTCAGGCCGACATTGCTTGGTATGTGCATTTCTGCCCTACGTGCCGCCATGCCAAGGACCAGCCTGGGAAGCCTGTGGGTCTCCTGCACCCACTATCCATACCTCTGGGCTCCTGGAAAGTGGTCTCTGCAGATTTCATCACGGACCTTCCCTTGTCGGCAGGGAATGCATCCATTTTAGGCCCTTTCCACACAGGGGACGGGGGAACGGGGCAGCGCGCGCAGGGATGGATCTTACCTGAAAACGGGTTGCTCCGTCCCTGCGGGGAGCGCGCGTTCGCCGCTCCACACGCTGGTGAGTTTCGGCGGCGTTCAGCGGCGCCCAAAATGGCGGCCGGCGACTTCCGGTGGCGCTCCGCCAATCAGGGCAGTGCGCCAGCTGGAAGCCCGCCCCCAGGCAGCTCTGCAGGGATGCGCTAGCGCGTCCCTGCAGCTTCACACGGGGCGCTGCAACGGGTTAGCGCGCTCGCATTTCGTAAAAACCACATAAAATGTGGTTTTTAAAAAACGCGCAGCGCCACCCCTTGCGGCCGCGCTAGCGCGGTTTGAGGTGTGGAACCTCCACTATTCAAACCGCTCTAGCGCGCTCCACGGTGTGGACGACCTCGGATGAGGTCGCCCTAAGCCATTTTTTTTACCCCGTGTGGAAAGGGCCTTAGTTATGGTGGATCCGTTTACCAAAATGGTGCACTTTATCCCCTGCCCTGGGCTCCCCACAGCGAAGGAGATTGCTTGGCTGTTCCTCCACCATGTTTTCCGGTTGCATGGCCTGCCCGAGGGGATTGTGTCTGACAGAGGTCCTCAGTTCACTGCTTGCTTCTGGCAAAGTCTGCTGCAGCAGCTGGATATCCGGCCTCACCTCTCCTCCGCCCACCACCCGCAGTCCGATGGGCAGATGGAATCGGTCAATGCTGTCCTGGAGTAGTATCTTCACTATTATATCAGCCATCAACAGGACAACTGGGTTCAGTTGCTCACCTTGGTGGAGTTTGCCTATCATAACTCCCTCCATGCCTCCACACAGCAAACTCTCTTCTTTGCGAACTATGTTTTCCACCCTCGGCTGTTTCCTGTAATTGGTCTTGCTTCCATGGTGCCTGCAGCAGATGAGTGGCTCAGGGAACTGCAGGCTGCCCAGGCCCTTCTCCAAGAACACCTGCATTCGGCCAAGCAGCCCTACAAATGGGGAGCAAGTTGGTGATTCTGTGTGGCTCTCTGCCCTGCCTCGTTGTCTTCCCTGTCAGAAACTGGATGCCCAGTTCATTGGCCTCTACCAGATTGTGGTACAGGCAAAGTTGGTGGCCTTTCGCCCTCAGCTCCCTGCGTCTCTTCAGATCCATCCTGTCTTCCACTGCTCTCTGCTCATCCCAGCTGCTGACTTCTGTCCTGACTCTGGTTCAGTGCCTCCACTCCCCCCCCCGCAATTAAGGTCGATGGGGAGGAGGAGTTCAAGGTGGCAGAAATCCTAGACTCTCGGGGCTGTTGGGGCCATCTGCAATATCTCATTGACTGGGTGGGCTGTGGGCCCGAGGAGCGCTCCTGGGTGGATGCCTCTGATGTGCATGCCTCTGCCCTGGTCTGGGAGTTCCACCAACGGTATCCCAGCAAGCCTGCGCTGAGGGGAACCAGGGGAGGAGATGATGAAGTGGTGTCATGCCCTGCCTTGGAGAATGTGGCAGTGAGGAGGAGGATTCTGACTCCAAGGCAGAGGCTTCCCCAGAGGCTGAAGTGTCCCCAGAAGATGGGCCAGAGGGAGATAATACACAACAACAACAAGGGCCTGAGCCAGGGGAACAAATAGAGGAAAACATAGCTGACACACCTACCTTGCAGCAGAGACACCGTGAAAGGGAGGGCTTGCATCGCTTGGCCCATTTAAGTAGTAAGCGAGCCCTAATGAGGGAGCACCTGTGGCAACAGCAGCCATAGAGAAAAGAGGGCTCCAGTTGGCCTTCCTCCCAGGGTCAGCAACTTGTCTCTTTGGCCCTGAAACCCTGTACTGTGCTCTCAGATCTGGTTGTCTTGGAACTCTGCCTGTTTGGACTACGGTTTGGATTTGCCCCTTTGGATTTGCTTGTTCTTGGCTGCCTTTCTGTTTGGGCATCCTTTGACTGTCACCTTGTGAGTAGGAGCTGTGCTGTTTGTGAATTACTGCCTGCTCTGCCATAGACACGACATTTCCTTCTGGATATATTTGCAGAACACAGAGTGCAACAGGCATAATTCTCATTACTTGTAATTTGGAAGTAGCTCCAGATGTTGGAGGATGCTTGAGATGATGCCATCTCCTGGGTTGATGCTTGTTGAAGGTTGTGTGACAGGCACAAGAAGATCAGTCACTCCTAAGAAAACAACTCCCAAAAAAAAAAAAAAAAAGGCAAGGATAATCATGGGCAAGGCATACTCACTCAGTCTTAGCAAAAGCCTAGGTAAAAGGCAAACCTCCCTCTGAAGAAATCTGGCCAGGACAATTGTCATAATTTTGCCTCAGGATCTCCCCAGACTGAGAATGGCATGGAGGCCCTTTCTACATAAGCAGGAAAATGTGTATTAATACCACATTTCCCTGCCTGTGTAAACAGGGCCACATACTACAGTACAGAGATAATCCAGGTCAAAACTGAATTTTCTTTGCATAGCTCCTTATGGCATCCTGGGGTTTGTAGTTTGATGATGCACCAGCACACTTTGGCGAAGAAGGCTGTGACACCTTGTGAAACTACAAACCCCAGAATTGTGTATGAAAGAGCTTTGCAAGGGAGCTATGTAAAGGAATCTTTCAGCTGTCCTTGAAATCTCAAGGAGACTGTACCTTCCAGTCAAGTCTCAAAGTCCTGCAAGGTATTTCAAGTCAAGCCTCAAGTCCAGTCTCAATTCTGCACCCTGCAGTCTCAAGTCAAGTCCTGCAACAAGGAAGGCATTTAAAAAACAACAACACCCAGCCTCTAGTCCAGTCTCAATTCTGCACCCTATAGTCTCAAGTCACATCTCAAGTCTTGCAACAAGGCACTTAAAAAAAAAAACAGCCTCTAGTCCAGTGTCGATTCTCTACCCTCAAGTCCAGTCTCAAGTCTTACAAAGGACTTTCAAGTCAAGTCTCCAGTCCAGTCTCAATAATTCCCAATCCCTACTCTCCAGTCTCAAGTCAAAAGAATAGAGATTATTACCTTGCAGAGGGAGGCAGCCATGAGGACAGGAAGCATGAGTGGGCACAAGCAGCCCCAGTGGGCACAGGCAGCCCAAGCAAGCACAGGCAGCAGCCCCAGGCACAGGCAGCCTCTGGCATACACACACAGCTTCATGCCATGATTTTCGTGTGCCCAGGGCCTGCCGGTCAATCAGACCTTTGGCAGGCCCCAGAGGTGCCAATTTTTAAAAACAATTTTTCCTTTCTGCTACATGTGGTTTGTCATGTGGATCATGAGAAACCATGGCAGACATTTCATTTCTCATCCTATTCTACTATAGGTTTACAACCAGGCACTGTCTTGTGGAAGGAGGTACACTGGCCTACATGTGACAAGACATTTCTATTCCAGCAGGCATTTAATATGTAATCTGTACATAGAATAGTGCTGGTTATTTTAATTGCTATTTAATTGCTCTTTGTAGGCTGTTTTTAATATGTATTTTAACATTGTTTTAATCATTACTTATGTTTAATCTGTGTTTTAACTTACAATTTTTAATCATGCTTTTTTATGTTTGTAAGCTGCTTTGGGTCCCCTTAGGGAGAAAGGTGGGATAGAAATAAAGATCATCATCATCACTGGATGAGATTGTGTGACTTTTCCCTCTGCCCCACTACTTCTGAAAGGTGTCAGACCCACTGACCCCAGCATTTATACATGCCATTGATTTTCAGCACAGAAAATAGTGCTGAACTTAAATGTTCAATTTAAATATATTAGAATACAACCCCAGATGTAATTTCTGAAATTATTAGTAAAGGCCATTATTACTCCATGGGGAAAACTCACCTACTTGCCATCTCCCCTCATGTGTCCCAGTCTCCCAGGTTTTCAGGCGTCCCAGTCTCCAACAACCTATGTTGTTGGTGGATTCGAAAGATTCGGTTTGCCTATTTTGGTGCAGGGATTCAGATTTGCAAATCTCAAATCCTTGCTGAGGATTCAGGTGGCCATCCCTAGTTTAAATACATGCATAACAGTGTTAGGCTTCCTTGGAATTAAGTCCTGTTGTATCTAATGGAGATTTCTGTCCTGGATGGAGTTGCACTTCCCAAAGCATGGGAGGACTAGATCAATTTTTTTCATTGGCTGTCCAGGTTGTGTTTGCGTCTTAGAAAAGTGGGATTAGCTTTGACTGGTCCATCAGCTTCAGTCTTTTGTGTCAGATATAATGCAGTCACAGTAATCCAGACATGGGTATCCTTTGATTTAGACTACTGTAATGTGCTGTTGTGGGATCTCCTTGAATTTGAACCAGAAGCTTCAGCCAGTGCAAAACTGGACAGCTAGATTGCTGACAAGACTACTATATAAGGAACATATAACACTGGTCTTGAAGGAATTGCACTAGATACCAATACAATACCTTTCTGAATTCAAGGTGCTATAATAACATTCAAAGGAATGGCTTGGAACCTTGATACCTGAAGCAGTGCCTGTCCTTTTATGCACCTGCCTGAGAACTGAGGTTGGATGGTCGGATTCTCCTTTGCACACATTTGGAACTATTGTGTTTATTAATGTTAACTTTTAGGTAATTGGTAATTTTAATAACCTACTTTCATTATACTGGAGTCTTTGTGCAGCTGTATTCACAAATGATACTATATTATTTCTTGTTACAATCTGTTATCCATAGCACACAACACAAGTTGGGTTATATTTTGTTCTGATTTAGTTTTGTGTGTTATTATTACACTTAATTACTCTAACTCACATGTTCTACGTTCATTTTGTGATTATATATTTATTTAAACCTGGTCCCATCCACTCAGTAGTTCATAGGAGGTGAGTGCTGTAGTGTTCTCCCCCTTACTTGTATGCTAACCAAATGATGTGCTATAAATTGAGATATAAATATTTTAATAAATTTGTGATGAGCAAGTTCATTTGTTGATATAGCTCAGTGAGTTTCTCCTCTTTGTTTTGATATATGATTTAGTTGTGAGGTGATGATGCTTTTTCTTCCCGCTTAGCCTATTCTGAAAACAGCTTAGTAACACTGCATGTGATTTGGGATACTTGTTTCCAACCTGTCCTTCAACTCAAACAACGTGGATAGCCTTTGCAATAGCTCCCCAGGCTGAAAATCCTGCTGCTGAATGTCAGGTCAGTGAGCAGGAAAACAGCTGTCATTCAGGACTTCTCTCATTAAAAAGCCAGAGGCAGACTGGCCAAATAAGTGAAGGGTGTAGTCAAATGCCTCACTAAAATAAAGCAGATGGCTAGGAGGCAGTTATAAAACCATTGCTTGAAAAAGTCAACCCTGGATCCCACTGTATTAGATAATAATCAGCTAATATCTCAACATTCCATTTCTGGGCAAGATACTGGAACGTGTGGTGGCATTTCAGCTCCAGGGGCTTCTTGATAAAGCAGATTATCTAGATCACTTTCAATCCAGTTTAAGGTCTGGCTGTGGGGACAGAGATGGGTATGATCACCTTGATGGACAGCCTCCACTGGGAACTAGGCAGAGAGATGGTGTCTCTGTTGGTTCTACTGTGCCTATCAGTGGCTGTCAGTACCTTCATCCTTTTGGGCTGCTTGGCTGGGATCACACTTGGGGCACTGTTTTACGGTGACTTGGAGCAAACCAGAAAGTCCTTCTTGAAGTAAACCAGAACGTGGTGCTAGGGGACTCCTGTTCAATCCCTGGACCATAAGTCTGTGGGGTCCCTCAAGGCTCAGTTCTGTCCTCCATGCTATTTAACATATATGTGAAACCACAGGGAAACGTTCTTTGCAGTTTTGAGGTTTGGTGCCAGTAGTAAGTGTATGACACCCAACTGTATTATTCCTTTCCTTAAAAAAAAAAAAAAAAGAGTAAAAAATAAATAAATGAAAAGACCTAAACAAAAGTTTTTGCTCATGGTCAGTCAGTGAACCATATATCAGTCTGTGAACACAACATTTGTAAGGATTTAGGCTCCACCAATCCATTATCCAACAGATTATAAATGGAGAAGGCTGAAAACCACAGTTGCTCTACCCAGGAGTCATTGTTTTACCAAAATCCCTTTCTGGTGTATCATCCAGGAAGTCACAGAGAACCCAAGAGTAATATCTAAGTGTCATTTATGCCTTGGCTAATGTGAGTGTTCATGACTCAACATTAGGAAAGACTAAAGTGTAATATTTTGGGTGGGGGGATACAGCAGTAGGAAACCACTGTTCTCTTAAAGCCTATCTGATGTTTCCTTAAGATCACACAGATGACCTCCCAAACTTCTGGGACAATATTCTCTGAACAAGTGACTCAAAAGAAGAACCTTCTGACATCAGTAAGAACCGTTTGGTAATAAGCATTTATTATGAACCAAAGAAGCACATTTAAACTTCAAGCATAGTGGTGGGGATGTAATGGTTTGGGTCTACTTTGTTTTCTCAGGATGGTTTGTCATTATTGATGCAAAAATAAATTTTGTGTTGTGTTAGAAGATTTTAACAGAGAATATCTGACCATCTAAGAGCTGAAAGTGAACCAAAAATGGCTCATGAAACAAAATTATTCCTGAACATACAAGCAGGCCTACCAATGAATAGGTGCATAAGAATAAATTCCTTGTTTTCAAATGGCCTAGTCAAAGTTTAGACCTGACTCCCACTGAAATATTGTGGCAGTACTGGAACTTAGCTCTTCATGCAAGGAAGCCCTTACATGACTCTGAAGAGAAGCAGCTGTGTAACGAAGAATTCTTTAAAATCAACATGAGAGACTGATCAACAGTATCAGAAAATGCTTATTTCTGGACAAGAGATTCTGCTACCAAGTACTAGAATAAATCTAGAATAGATTTGGATACTGTCTGTTGAATCTATTGTGGATAAATCAACATTGAAAATGAATCATGTTTGTGTGTCATTCCTTTGATCAGGTTGTCCATTGTAATTTATTCAGGGTGATGGGGTAAGATGAAGATCTAATAACATTTTATGTTGGAAGTATGTGGCAATTCTATGAGATTCATAAACTTTTTCCAATCATTGGAGCTCAGCAAAGTACTGCCAGGTTATGTTTCATCACAGACTATCTACCCAGCAGAATCTGCCTTTGTTCTAGGCAATCATTTCAAACAAAAGTGCATAACAAAAGTGCATGCAAACAATTTATGAATCCTAATATCAATAGAATGCTGTAATTGCACATATTTATCAAATTAGCAAGTAATTGTGTTAAAGCAGCTCAGGTTAAACTACTGCACAAACTTTAATTAAAATTCATTTATGTCAATAAAAATAAAAAGGATTTCAAGGAGCCCTATAATTAAATCTCAACAGGGTAGTTGTAATAAAAATGCCAATGTTTAACTTGCATTAATTATATAATAATATTTTGCCTCACCTTGTTGGCAACTTTTAATTTGAGGGAGAAGGAATATTATTTGGGTATGAGAACTTAAAGAAAAATAATACTGCAGATGAAGCTTCTTTCTACAAGAGTGGCTATTACTCATGCATTTCACACTGAGCAGCTGATTATCAAAATATATTACCTCGGTTTTCATAGAAACGAAGGTAATGTGTTCTCAGCAGTGGGCACCAGCTGTACTATAATAATAACGGGCTTGAACATGGTGATATCACTGACTGCATGTTACTTACAAATATGCTGAAACTGACTATTCTAAGAAACTGAATTTAACAAATCCTCCATATTTCTAAATTAAGCAATCCAGGATATCAGCTGTGAGGTATCAAACATATAAAGGATTTTTTTTTTTTTTTTCATCAGGAAGCCTGGTGAAAAAAGATTTGATATAGCAACACTGGAATTTTGTATCAAGAAGTTACAAAATTCCAGATCAGGTTACCATTTTGGAATGAACAAAAATGCATGGGGTCAGTGAAATAATACATTTGTTAGCACTGGCCAGTGTTTACAAAATAGTCTTACAACAGCATAGCCATTGGTAAGAAATGCTAGGAATTACAGTCCAAGAAGATCCGGAATACTGCACAATTCCACTCACTGTGACCCAAAACACATTAGGCATTAGCTACATTAGCCAATGTCCCAAGGCCACCTTAATAGCCAGCAGCCACACTAGGCAAAGGAGGTCTGTTTAGCAAAGGAGGGTGACATTTCCAGCCCACTCCCACTAGGAAGTGAGGCAGTGATGAGGAATTGCAACAGTGGATCTGCTTCTGACTTACAGGCTCACTCACTGGTGGAAGGAAAAAGATTATCATCCTTTTCCCCCAGTCAGCAGCTGAACAGGCCACTTTCCTCAAAGTGGCTGCTGGCTTTTAAGGTGAACTTGGAGGATATTTCCATAGTCTTACTGAATGTGGAGCATTTATGGATCTTTAACTCTAGATTATAAATCCATAATTGCAGTAAAGAATGCCAGCCAGAGTTTATTTATTCATAGGTTAAAGAAAACATTTTACATGTGGAAAAATAGGGAAAACATTCTCAGGAGAAAGTAACAAATGTACTACAACCCCTAGCTACAGATCATCCAGTGGTGTCACTAGTAGGGTGTGGTGGGTGCAGACCACACCAGGTTACACCTTCAGAGTGGGGTGACATCAAACCTATTGATGCCACCAGACACTGAAATGAAAAACAAAAGCCACATGAGGCTGACTTGCTGTTCCACCTCAGCTAGCTCCCATTGCCCCTTGGAGCATCAGACCAGTATGGCCCCAAGCCCTAACTAACCCAGAAACTGGCTCCTCTCACAATGCACACAAACACTTTCTGGGATTCACTGTCTGCCTGTCTCACAAAGACACAAACAGTCGTCTCTCTTGTACCTCCCTGCCCCATATTCTTGAGGGCAGCTTCCTCCCACATATCCCCTCCTCATTACACACCTCCTGAAAGCAGATTGCTGCCTCTCATTGTGGTCATTCTCTCTCACAACTTTTACTCTCTCGCCTACTGGATTTTCTTTACATTCCTGTCTCTCCTTTAAATGCTGCAACCACCTTCCAATTACCTTTCGCTTTTGTTTTACAAAACTATATAGTTTATGTGTGTGCATGTGTGTGTGAGGAATGACAATATTCTCTCCCCCATAAGAATTCTTCTCCTCAAATGAAATTTACTTGCTGTCCCCAAATGTCTAGCAGTTCAGGAACTTAAAGCTTCATTTGAACATACAAAGAAAAGCATACAAAAAAAGATGCAGGCAAAGTTACCAAGAGAATATGAACACACTAAACTTCATCCATGGAGGTGTACCAGCCATTCTTAAGGGAAAGAATAAGAAAGCTATTTTTAATAGATGTGTGGATCATTCATTTAACTTGCGTAGTCAGCACTCTTTTACTAAAAATGCATTGTCTGAAACTTTCTCTCTCTCTCTCTTTTCTTTTTTTTTTTTTGAGCTCTTAAGGCAATGTTTTCTTTCTTTCTCTGCTGCCTCTGCCTACTGATGGGATGTGCTAATTGACCATGCTGGAGTATCAGACAAATAATTGTTACAAGACACTGGAGTGCTCATCATGCTGCAGTTAAGTCAGTTAAAGAAAAGTTCAGTAAGTCTGTGGTGACAACTGAATCTATCTGTGATACCCATGAAAATTTGGACACAAGAGGTGTGACACAAGGTCTTTTGTCTGCTGTCTGTGGTCTCTGTGCTAACTCTTCTACTAGTGTGATGTACTTCAGGAACTCAAGCTTACAAAGCAGTACCTGCAGACTAAGGTCTTAATTCTCAATGAGGTGGTGAAAAGGCTAGAAGTGCTAAGATTTTTCTCTGTGCAAGGAGCACAGTCAGGTGCAACTGAACAGGTGCCTTTAAAATCAGATGAACATGGAATTGCAGCAGAGAGAAGAGACAGGTTCAAAAAGAGTGTGGTAGAGGAGCAAGCAAGCAATGCCAGACTCACTCTGCAAGAAGAAAATAAGAGGGTGATGCTTGAGTGCATTGATTGCTTTTGTTCTGAAAACCAGATCAAAAGTCATAAATGAAGTAACAGCCACGTTTGAGGCTGTTCAAGCAAAGAGTCTGATATCTGCCACTGAAGAAGAGTTATAGATGTCCATTCCAAAACGGACCACTATCTATGATGAGGTATTTGAGAGTACACTTTTAATAGAAATACTGGGGCTGGAAACTACCTGAAAGCAGAAGACTGGTCTGGAGGAAGCCAAAGATGGGACAATATTAGATACTTTGATCTTCATAGCTGAACGGATCTTTCTAGAATCTTTTCCAACCTTTTCACTAAGCCTAAAATTATTTCTAATGATCTGTATGTCTGTGGCTTCATGTGAGGGGAATTTTCAAAGCTGAAACTTATAAGAAAAAGCTATTTTCAATCTACTATTAGACAGTAAAGGCTTTCTGATCTTGCAGTATTATCAAATGAAAATAAGTTGACAAAAGGGACTGATTTCAGTGAAGTGATTCATATGTTCGCAGCTCTGAAGGCCAGAAAAGGACATTTCTGATTTAGTTGAGATGTTCACTAAGTGCTGAAATGCTTGTGTATTTTTTTTTGTATTGTTTAATTTATATTTCCATATGCATTTGTTTAAAACTTCTACATTATTTGGGATGTTATTGATTACACAAACCTAATCTATGAATGTATCTCACGTAATGGAGAAAATGTAACATTCAAATGAGCATAATTTCGATGTACGTAAAGTTTTTACTTTTAATTCTATTGTTTTCGTACCAAATTGTCACTTTAACCATATAAAGCTATTTAAATGTAAATATATTTAGGCTGTGCACATGATACTGTAATTTAAATATGTAATTTTAATTTTGCTAGTTGTTTATGTCACTACTATTGCCGTTACATTCAGTGATATATGGGAATTATGATTTACAAGTAATACTAGTACAGAAAACATTGCCAAAGATTCTGTAAGATCTGGTATGTTCATGTGGGTGACACAATGAGTTACCACACTGGGTGACCCCAACTCTAGTATGTGAGAGACTAGTACAACTTCAGATAGCATCTATGATCGTCCCCCTCAAGTTAACTGCTGTTTTCAAATGTCATTTCCATCCTGAAGTGAATCTATACTCCTTCTCTGCTTCTCTCATGATAAGACACCTCACTCTTGATGGACTGCTCCTCCAGATCCAGCTGTCAAACTGACCAGCTCCCTTTGTTACAGTAGTTACATGGAATTTTATGGCACAACAACTGAAAAAATATATTGTTGTGCAGATTTATATAAAAAATCAACAATTGCTAATAGATTACACTCAACTTTTAACATAGTTGAGAACATCTCTGTTCTTTCTTCTCACCCAATTTCAGTAAACAACTTGAATTTGCAAGTTTTTGGTTTTCAGGCACTCTGAATTTGCGATTCTCCATCTGTTATGAAAGAGCAGGCATGCTTGTGGTTTACAACAGGTACTTAATGCTCTCTGTTGCTTTTAAAGAATCAACTATACTCTTCATGTTTCAAAGGATGTATTCTGCATTTTGTTTAATCATCCAATGAAAGAATGAGTTAATTAAATAAAACCATTTTTAAAGGAGGTAAGCACCATTACCTCTCCTTAACATGTAATAAAACTTGATGACAAGTAGTGAAACAGTTCTCCCATCTACTGAGTATCCCCCAAAACCAAAGATTTATCAGTATCTTTATATTTGCCAGGGAAGTAACTACAGAACATTAATTGGTACTGTAGTCACATAAATGCTAAACTGTAAAGGAAAATAAAATCTGAGACAAAAACATACTCAAGACGGAGGCCTTTTCCGCACTGACCTGTCATAGCGCGATGATTCCACTTTCAACATCCTCTGGAATCCTGGGGTTTGCAGTTTCGGGAAACTGCAAACCCCAGGATTCCAGAGGATGTTGAAAGTGGAATCATTGCGCTATAACAGGCCAGTGCAGAAATGGCCAGAGAAATCATAGCTGGTGTACAGTATTTTCTCTCATAACTAAACCTTGAGTTCCCCAGTCTAGGGGGGCAGGAAGCATCTACAATTTGGGCCACATTTTTAAAAGACTGCAATAAACTTTGTTTTCACAGCACCACTCAAAATTCTGCGGCCTCAGTCCTCATGGGGTTGTTTCGGAGAATTCCTGTCCTCATCCCATTAAGGTATCCCCCTCTTCCCAATATTGTGACTCCGCCATTGATTTCACCTGCCGGTTCGTACACGGAGCCACTACCTTGTGTGTGGGGGGGTCGTTCCTCGATTATTATTTTTTTCTTTATAGCCTCCTGGTGGCCTTTAACGTGGAGATGGAATCGCACCAAAGACTCTTCTAACCAACCTCCACGGAGGCATCTCCGGGCTCGTGCGAACTCGGCCACCTGACGGAGGTACCACCGCCGAGGTGGGTTTTTTTTAGGCGGGAACGGGCGGCGGGGAAGGCGGCCCATGGCTTCGAGCCACAGAGAAGCGCTTTTGTGGGCCGTCAAGGCCCAGAATCTCCCGCGGGGAGAGGAAAGGGAGGCCCCCGTTGTCTCGCCACAGCATCTCAACGAGCCCTTTCGGCCCTGCCTTGCAATTGCCCAAGTGCTGTAGACGTATATGGGGCGGGTGAGCCGGGGGGGCGTTGGAACGGGGAGGGAAGCAACTCCCTTTGTCCTTCTCCGGCGCGCAGCTCTCCTCTCCGGTCCTCCCTCCTTCCCCGCGGCCCTGGCTGCCCGTGCCGCCAACGCTCCGCGGCGCATCAAAATGGGGGCGGGAGGAAGAATAGCGGGTGAGTAGAGAAAGTCTCGCTGGGAGGAGCGAAGCGGGGAAAGCCGCCCCAGCAAAAACGCAGGAGGCGCAGGTTGAGGGGAAGATGTACACGAACCCACCCCCATCACTCTTCCCTTCGGTGTTGGCGATGGGCTTACTCCCGAGTAAATGGGCGGAGGCCGTTCGCGTGAGGCTTCCACGCTCGGCCGCGTTGGGTAATCCGAGCGCAGGGTTGAGGAGAAAACGCCAGGGCGGGGAAGCCCTCCTGGCCTCCATTTTCCACACGAGGAAGCTAGTTCCTTCGGAGGAGAGGGCAGAGCAGGTAGGAAACACCCCCGAGATCCTAGTCTAAGCCGTTATGGCGAAGGGAGTGAGAGAGGCGGGTTGGGGCGAAACTCGGCCACACATCAGACGCCGAAGGAACCGCTCACCTGCGAGGCGGTAGCGACAGACAGAGGACCCGTGTGGATTTTATTATAACGCGTATCGAGTCTGATCAATTTGTGGGCTTAATTATCTGGTGACCTGGTGATGATGATTTTGCTCCCAGCATGTATTTGATGTAGTAATTACAGCAAAAGGCTGTGTGGGTCAAATCACCAGATTATCCACGAGGTGGCTCCTTGTATTTTGTTTCTAATTCAAAAAAGAAAAAAAAAAGTAGGGAGAACTTAGCCTGTAACGTGAAAACTGTAGCTGGCAGGCGTGGCCCCGGCTGTGTCGTTGAAATCAGCTTGTCAGCATAATTACCACGTGCCTGGAAAGGTTTTGTTCTATATGAAAACACTCTTTCGAAGAAAAAAGTCTCTGTGTTCGGCTGCTGGGTTTTCCTATGAGTCCTTTTAGCTTTTACGTATAGGTCGAGTTTCTTTTTGTCCAAAGGGCTGCGTGTGTGTGTCCTAACGTGTTTGTGAAAGTGGAAACCGAATTACATTGAAAAGTAACACTATGATAACAAGAAGGATACCTTCATCTCTGATACTGTATTGTCACGGGCCAGGTGATAACATTGCTAACCCTAGTATATATTTTGTTCACAAGTTTTTATGACGATATTACATCTGTTATTGTTTTCAAAAGATCATCTCAGGGGGAAAAAAAATAGTTTTCTTAAATAGAGAACTGTGGATAGGGGAATGGTATAGGTAACTGATGACTTCTTCCTTCTTGATTGCCATGTTTTATTACCAATTTTAATTTAAAAAATGTGCATCAGCTCCTTTCTTATTGTGTCCAGATTCTGTTTCCATCACACTGTGGACTTCAAACTATAGTGAATATTGTGTTTACACATAATGTAGGATATCTTTACAACCTGATAGAGCTTTCTGAGAAGATTTAAGCTAATTTTCTGTTTCCTTCAAACTGAAATGAGAATGTAAAATTCAAGATGGTCACAAATGAAAAGAGATTAAACCCAAGTTGGTACCAAACAATGTAACAAGCTACTGATGAGATATAATTTCCATAGGCTTATTACTATTCTAAGCCCTGATTAGTCCACAGTAATAATCCATTGGCACCAATTGAACTCTTCCAGTAAACCTCCTGCATTGGTGTTGATGCCAAAGCTCATTACAATTAATGGGATTTGCTACATTCTTTTTTATGGGACTGTGTTTGCTTATTGGCAAGAAGTTTGAGGTAGGATTCCAACACAGCTTTAGATATTCATTGTACTGATTCTTTGTAAATTGTGGATGGGCACAAGTTAGAAAAAGGAGTTGTTACCGTTATTGCTACAGATCAGTTTAGAAGACTTTCAGGCTGCAAGAATATACAGATCTAGACCTGAAATCCTGAGCACAGACATGCATGCATTAGCCAAGCTCAAATGTAACATGAAACTATGATTTGTGCCAGTTAAGAACCCAAACAGTAGGTTACTTCCAGATGGATAATAGGAAACCATAGTGTGAGCTGCCTGTCTGATGTTGTTCATTACCTCTTGAGTCACCTTGAAAAGTTTTGATTCTTCCTCATATCTTCTTGAGGCAGAAGAGTGGGTCTAAGTGATTTTCTAGTGGTTTGTGAATTCAGGCATGACAGCAAACCAAGTGAACACAAGCTTTGGATGCTGAATTATTGGCCACAAACACATGTGCGTAGGCTTGGTTTGGGGCATTAAAACAAGGCAAGTTTTAGGTAAATAAGGCATGGTTATTTTGAACTTAGCATTATGCATCTATTCCAGCCTTGTTTAATGTAATGTAAATCCAAATCAACCATGGTGAAGCTTCACATTTCACTGAGCTGCATGCAGACTTTGTACACTTTTTAAATGTTCAAAATTAAAATAAATATTTCATTGCATAAAATAAGGTCCAGGGTAGAGCAGTGCTTTTGTTTTTACTACTGTCTCAGACATAGAGTTAGAAAACAGAGAGAGAAAGAGAGAAAAGGGAAATTTTGTTTACTATATTAGCACAAAAGGGTAAGCTGACAAAAACCTGGGAAACTATGTGAGACCTGGGAACAGTGTGTGCAAATAGAGAGAGAAATCAATTTTAAAATTTTAAAATGTTAGAATCATAGAATCATAGAAATGTAGAGTTGGAAGAGACCACAAGGGCAATCCAGTCCAATCCCCTGCCATGCCGGAAAACCCTCAAAGCCCTCCCTACAAGTGGCCATCCAGCCTCCGCTTAAAAACCTCCGAAGAAGGAGACTCCACCACACTCCGTGGCAGCACATTCCACTGCCGGACAGCCCTGACTGTCAGGAAATTCTTCCTGAGGTTCAGGTGGAATCTCCCCTCCTGCAGCTTCTATCCATTGCTCCTTGTCCTGGTCTCAAGAGCAGAAGAAAACAAGCTCACTCCCTCCTCAACATGACATCCCTTCAAATATTTAAACATGGCTATCATGTCCCCTCTCAGCCTTTTCTTCTGCACACTAAACATACCCAGCTCTCTAAGTCTGTCCTCATCGGTCATGGCTTCCAGGCCCCTCACCATTTTGGTTGCCCTCCTCTGGACCTGCTCCAGCTTATCCATATCCTTCTTGAATTGGGGTGCCCAGAACTGGACACAGTATTCCAGATGAGGTCTAACCAAAGCAGAATAAAGTGGTACCAATGCCTCCCTCAATCTAGACACCATACTCCTGTTGATGCAACCAAGAATTGCGTTGGCTTTCTTGGCTGCCGCATCACACTGCTGACTCATGTTCAGCTTGTAGTCTATTAAGACTCCTAGATCCCTTTCACACGTACTGTTAGCCAGCCACGTGTCCCCCATCCTATATTTCTGCATACCATTTTTTCTGCCTAAGTGTAGGACCTTACATTTCTCTCTGTTGAAATTCATTTTGTTAGCCTTGGCCTAGCTCTCCAACCTGTCCAGGTCCTTCTGAATTTTGATCCTGTCATCTGGCATATTAGCAACCCCTCCCAATTTGGTGTCATCTACAAATTTGATCAGCGTGCCCTCTATTCCTTCATCCAAGTCATTAATGAAGATATTGAACAGCACCGGGCCCAGGACAGAACCCTGTGGCACCCCGCTAGTCACTTCTCTCCAGGATGAGAATCTGCCATTGGTGACCACCCTTTGGGTACGGTCAGTCAATCAGTTACAAATCCACCTGACAGTAGCCCTGTCCAGCCCACATCTTACTAGCTTCTTTGCAAGAATGTCATGGGGAACTTTGTCAAAGGCCTTACTGAAATCATGTTGATGAATGCATAGTAACATCTGCTTCATTTAAACCAATATGTAGTTGAAAGAGTGGATAAAGTTTTGATAGAAAAAAAAAATTCAGAAGTTACAAATGTTACACGTACAAAGGATTTAAATCAATAATGGGAAAGGTACCAAAAGAATTCTCTAGTTCTACAGCTGATTGTCAAATGATGTATGAAAAGGCACCAACAGATTGCAGTAGAGAATAAAATGTTTAGGATATGTTTTAAAATATTATTTGAAAAGAGCGAACTACAATGAAGAAAATAAACCTGCAACATTCAAGGACATCATTACTTCCAGTGTAACCATTTCAAATGTATGAAAATTCTGCTTATTGTTTAAGACAAGTGCATCACATTGCTTAGCAACAAGGACCACATTTTTCTTACTTATGCTACATATGCAACCCATATAGTAATTTCTAGAAAATGAAAATCTTTATCCTTAATATATTTTCATAGCCCATTAAATAAGTTCTATATTTAAAGTTTCATTAAGTCAGATCTGTAATCCATTGCCCTATACCTTCAAAGAATATAGCATAAAAAGAAATATAAACATGCTTAGCCAGCTGTCTTAGGTATTATAAGTGAGATAAGGACAGAATTCTGAAATATGTAGTAAAGCAAAACCGACACCCCCAAATTCAGATGCATATTTTTCTTGGGGAATTGTTTCTTAAAATTTGTGTTGCTTTGTTGGAGAAGGTTTAAATATGTAGATGTTAATTGATGGATTAAATTATTTATTGAACATACGGTAAGTTTATGGGCATGTTGAGAATTACCAAATCCTATGTGCTATTCAAAATGTGCTGTATATGAAGTGTGAGCTGTCACATATTGTTTAATTAAGCTTCACTTGATTCTTCTTCCCTCCTCGCAAAAAAGCACTTTTACCATCCCCCAAGGGACTCCTCTGATACAATTACAGCCTTGGCATCTCCTGACTTTATTCTATTATCCTTTTCTTTTCTTATGCCATACATCATTGCAGGTACAAAATGAGCATTGTATTGTAAACCAACTTCTTTTGGTGCAACTGTAAAAGCAAGGGTGGGCAACTTTGGAAGGCTGCATTAACCTGCCAGGAGAACTTGGAGGACCATACCTACTGGATAGATAAATATTTTCCCCAATTTCTTTAGGAGCAAAGAGGATTTTTATCATGTTATGGGTTACAGAAAAAAAAGGCTTCTTCTAGGCCTAAGTTGTCCAAGGGGATCACAAAATGCAGTGAAAATGTGTCCTTCACCCTCTACAGGAATTTTGGAAAATTTCAGGGGGGAAAAAAAGGAAAATGCAAAAATTGTTTTGGACCATTGGGAGCCCAGGAAGCCTCCAAATGTGGTGGAAATGCCCTCCACAACTCCTGGAGTGCATTTGGGAGCATTTGGGAGCCAAGAATATTTTTGATCCCTAGGTGATCCAGGGGCAAAAAAAAAAAAAAGCCATAGGGAGCTGCATGCTGCTGTAAATTTATACTATAGTCTCTGCCAGGCAGAAGATGGCTCATTCACAGATTTACTGTCATATATATTATACACAAATAACAGCAGATCTTTACATCTGCAGAACAGAACAGACAGATTGTTAAATTATATCTATAATGCAAGGAAAACAACTCTATAGTTCATCTGTAGGTAAAAAGAAAGGTCCAGATTTCAGAATGTTTAATTCTGAATGGAGAGTTAATGTCCACAAGCATCATTCCATTGTTCTTTCCATATGTCATGATGTTAATATGTGTATGAGTGAATAATTTTTTATTTTTCTCCTCTTTGTTTTGATAGAATATGCTTGGTAGATGAGGAAACTGCTGTAGATAAGTGTATCTTGATTTCAGCAAAGCTTTGGACAAGCCTCCTCATTATAGTATTGAACAGCTGCTAAAATGTGGGCTAGATGAAGTTACTGTTTGTTGAGTTTTATCCAAATTATACCCAAAATGTATTTGCCAGTGGTTTCTCACCATTGTAGAGAGATGTGATCTATCAGTGTTCTGTCTTGTGCTCTGTGTTGTTGAACATCTTTATAAATGATTTGAGGTAAAGGAGGCACTCACCAGCTAATGCTAGGGCCAAAACAAACTCAACAAAAGGTAAAGTTCTACAGTGAAAGAAGACAAACCAGGTGCACAAATATATAATGGCTTGACAATAGTATGTGCCAAAAGCATCTACAGACCTTCGTGAACCACAAGTTGAATGTGAGTCAACATTTTGATGCAACTGAAACAGCTAATGCAATTCTAGGCTAAATAAGATAAAGCATAGTGTCGACAGCAAAGAAAATAATTGTATCGCTCTATTTTACTCTAGAAGAGACAGCATGGCATAGTGATTTGAGCAGTGGACTAAGACACTGGGAAACCAGGGATCAAATCTCTACCTAGGCATGGAAATTGTGTAGGTACCCTTGGGCAAGTCACACTTCTCAGCCTCAGAGGAAACTAAGAGCAAATTCTGCCAAGAAAACCCCATGATTGGGTCACCTTTGGGTCACTATAAGTCAGAAATGACTAGAAGGTACATGATGACAACAACAACAACAACGTTATTTTGTTCTTATCAGACATCACCAGAATACCATGTTCTTTTCTGGACATCACTCTTTAAGAAAGATAACCATAATCTGGACTGCATCTAGAGGAAGGAGACAAGCATAGCAAAGGGTCTGGAAACCAAGCCCAATGAAGAAAAGCTGAGAGAACTATTTTCAGCTTGACAAAGAGAGAGTTGAGATATGGTATGATAGCCACATTCAATTATTTGAAGAGCTGTCATGTAGATATTGAGCTAGCCTTCTTTAAAAAGCATTTGTCAGCCATTGAGACTTCTCTTGCTTTTTGGCTGAGGATAATGTCTTTTTGCATTCCTCCCTGGCAGTGTCCATGGCTTCAGATCAGAGTATTTCTGGATCATTGGCTTTTAGGCTTAAGAGTGCAAATGTATTTTTTTTTTTTACATTATGTTTAAATTCTACAGGGATGTTCTTCAAGTTGTATTTTGGCACAATATTTGGTTTAATGTGCTTCTTTAGCTTTACTTTAATTTTTGATATCAGCAGTTCATGGTCTTTGCCACAATCTGGTCCCGGTCTTGTTTTGCAGAGAGAATGGAGTTTCTCCATCTTCTGCTTCCACTTATGTAGTCTATTTGATTTCTATATTGGCTATCAGATGATGTCCATATATACAGTTGCTTTTGGGTTACTTGAAAATATGTTCACAATGAACAAACTGTTGGCCCTACAAAATTGAATCAGTCACTCTCCGGCTTCATTTCTTGATTCAAGGCCATATTTTCCTCCAGTCTTTGATTCTGCTCTGTTTCCTACTTTTGCATTCCAATCACTTATGATTAACATCAAGTCCTGTTTGTGATAACTGAAGCCCCTGTCAGAGCTGCTGATGACATGGTCCCTGTTGCTCTGGCTGGTGATGAGTCCTGCAGCTCAAGAGCTCCACCTGCTGCCATGGACCAAGCAGGCGCGGATGTTCCTCTGCCTGCTCCTTTAGAGCAACAGGGATCCCAGTCTGTGCCTGCTCCTTTGGAGCAACAGGGATCCGATTCTGAAGAGGCTCTGGAGCCTGGTTCAATAAGCCCCCAATCAAGGCGGAGACTCAAGAGGGCTGTGCAAAGGGAGGCTTCCTTGGCTAAGTTTAAGAAGTGGTGACCGGACACACCTGTGCCTGGGGCTATATAACTGCCTGCCTGGAAGCTTCCCTTTGCTTGTGGCAAACTTCTTACAAGTCCTCCTCTTGCCTGTACCTTGCTCCCAGTATGCGGTTCCTGATACCTTGAATTGATCTCTGGACTCTTGACCCTTGGCTTTGGAACTCTGACTATGGCTTCACTTGGCACTCTGGTAATTGAATTTCCTTGAGTAAAAGTGCTTGCTTGTCTCCTCCTGGCTGGACTTTGCTGGCTCTCCCACTCTCTTCTCTGGGCTGGCTTACTGCCCAGGTCTCTGACCTTGACACTGTTTTGGTATGTGATCAATTTCCTCTTGGACTCCAGCACAGAATCTTTCATTTTCTTCTCCTTCTGTGTCTGTAGTTGAAGCATAAACTTGGATTATGGTTTTATTTATGGTTTTTCCTGAAGTCTTATTGATATTATTCAGTCAAACTTTGCATTATATCCTTTGACTACTTTTGCTACATCCTTCCTTAGTATTAATGCCATCCCACTTTTTCTCAGATTTTCATTTCCAGAGTGTAATTATCAGACTCAAAATGTCCCATTCCTGTCTATTTCAACTCGCTCATCCTAAGTATTATAATGTTTATACACTCTATACCTTGTTTTATTATGTCTAGCTTCCCCTGATTCATTCTGAGATTCCATGTTTTTGTATGTGTTGTGCAGCTTTAGACTTTCACTTCTGAGCACGTCAGCAGCTGAACATCCTTTCAGCTTGAGTCCAGTTGCATTATTAGCCACAGCTCTACTCATAGTTGTCTTCTGCTCTCCCTGCATAGTTGAGTGCCATCTGACCTGGAAGTTTCATCTTCTGGCACTATCTCTTGTTTCATCTCGGATTGTTTCATTATAGGGCTTTTGTGGTAAAAGACATTCATAAAGAGTTTGCCACGTCTCCTTATATGCAGAACTAAAAAGTGGTACTGCTGTTGTTTTTGTGAGATTCCTCTGCCAGTGACACACACATACCACTGCTGCTGTCCAGCAGCTGTTTGGCACATGCAGTCTGGCTCTTCAGCAAAAGTCTGTTTGACATGGGAATCCCTACTAGCAGCACTGCCACCATCAGCATAACCTCTTCCCTCATAGGAGAATGCAGTCCCACCACATGGAAAGGTAGTGTCATTGGTGGGATCAAGTGGCTATGCTTGATTATAATCCCTGTTGTAGATATTTAATGTTAGGCATGTTGGTAAGTGAAAGCAAGAACCAGAAACTACACTTAACTGATTCAACAGTCCCTGTAGTAGGCTCTACACTATTTTGTAGTCATTTCTTTTCCACATTTCCCATAACAGCAAGCAGCATTGTTAAACAGTTTGTGATAAATAGCTCCAGATGCTTTTAAATTAAATGGACATTTTAGTTAAGGGTCTTTGGGGAATAGTAAACAAAAGAACTATATTTTACTTATTTGTCCTGTCACTACTACTTCCAGATGGCCTCATCAACATCTGAGACAACTGAAATATTCTATCACAATTAAGATTAAATAAGCTGTGCTAAATGGCTATTCTCTGAAGGTTCAAGACTCTTGCATTTCTGGTAAGTACAATGTGAAATCTGGAAAATATAATTTCCAAAGTGTGCTTAAAAAGATTGCTGCACAGCAATTTTCTTATTGCATTTTTTTCCATATGATTAATTTGCGTGATGTAAAATAGTACAACAGTTGTAGTAATCATGGGCCATATATGTTTTAGAATTAGATCAAGAAAAATATTATATCATTTATCATGTCATCACATTGTATATTGTGTTCAGAGTTTGTCAAATGGGATGAATGGTCCAGGATACAATACTGTAATGAATGGTTACTTGAAAGTCCCACTGAAACCATTGGATATATTGCTTAGAGCACAGTTATATGTTAGAATGTAGATAGCCACTATTATTTTCCAACTGAGTGAGGATGTATGATTTTTATTAGCACAGCCTACCCTCCCACACACTCACCATTTGTGAGGTAGGTGAGGTTAATACTTACCACCCAGCCCTAGCACACAGCTACAGAGCTTTATTTAAAATGCTTGTATTAGGATAGGGTAATAAGAATTCTTACTGTGGTCCTTCAAATCCAAGTAAGCTTTCTAAGTTTAGAGTGGACATGAAATATGCCACATGAGTCACAAATCTGCACACTCCTTAACTTTGAAGCTTAAAATATCAAACAAATGTATAATGGACCACTTTCTTCTTCCAAGATGTTGACACCTATTCTATCTAACTTTAAAGCTTGGCTTCTCTTGTGCTGTCAGTCACTGTTGTCCTTGGAGACCAACATTCACACTGATAATCCTTCTGATTCCTCAGCCTCCCACTACTCTCCTATGTTATCGTCTTTGATCTCTATCTTACACTTCACATCTGCTACTCACCATTCAAGTCATGCTCTCTCTAATAACTATTTGTTCCAACTTTGTTCTTATGTCATCTCTTCTACTCTCTCCCTTGGCAGTACTACTGAAAATCTTGCAATCTTTTTTCAGTGAAAAGGATTGACAAAGACCTGGTAGTAATCTATCTCTTATACTCTCATTTTAAATAAGGTAGATTTGACATTTTCTCTCCACATTCATTACCAAAGTTTGGTTCTTGGGACTGTCCTTTCCTTTTGCTTCTCCTCTACTCAGCTCTAATTCCTTCATTCTGTACAAAATCCCAGAAACTGTAAATATTAATCTTGAGAAACAGAATGCTATATATAGGTTTCTCCCATCAGCTCAGCTAGCTTCAGCTGATATGACAACTATCCCTGGAAAAGTTGTCATCACACATAGAACTATACACAGTATTCTGTTTCATTTCTGAAGCATGATATAACAAACTTAGTAGACATTGTGGAGTTCCTGGTAAATGTATTAATGATTAATTATATGGACCCAAGTCCTATTAGTTTTCACTAGAGTAGAATCAGCCAATGAATTGAATTAACTCATGAGTTACCTCACCATTCAGAAACTGAATGAGTCTCCTCTACTTGAGACTAACCAACAGGTTTGCAGTTACTAATTATTATTTCTAATAACAGGCTTCCCTCATATGATAGGTTAGAGACTGAAGCATTGTCAGAAAACAAAACTAGTTGAAAAGCAGAACCCATGTACTGTGGTTAAGGAGCATGAATGACTTACAGAGGCTCACTTTTTACTGATTGTGTGCACATTGCTTGTAAAGCCTCTCAGATAACTTAATGCTCTTTCTACCTTCTCAGCTCATTTTCCAAGCAGCATGAGCATGCAAGCAATTCAAAGTGAGTTTCTGTAGGCAAGAGGAACTGATGAAAGAGCAGAACCCCATCAAATAAATGGAACTTGTCCTTAATTTGGAAGTGTCAAAGGAGCAAGTTGTCAGATAACAGGGCATCTAAAAGTGAGGACTTCGTTTTTGTGGCAGTTTGTTTAGAGCAGTAACAATAATCTTTTGTGTTGCTCTAGATCGAGAAGTATGATGTCTTGTGTTTCCTTAAAGTCCCCCTTCATAGTATAAAACAGAATAGTTCACAAGAGACCCAAATAGTTTTGTAAAAAGGATTTTTTTTCTTCATTCATATTCATTTCAAGTCTTCCTTAAATATAAATTGAGAGTTTTTCTGAGATATAGTTTTAAGTC
Organism: Iguana delicatissima; assembly: GCA_948472985.1. Classification (NCBI taxonomy): domain Eukaryota; kingdom Metazoa; phylum Chordata; class Lepidosauria; order Squamata; family Iguanidae; genus Iguana; species Iguana delicatissima. Next base: position 648,075 of record CAOKZL010000119.1, read on the forward strand.
ATTCCTCATCTGTTTAAAACTCTTACTTCAAAGCTGGGCCTTTGGTAGTATCTTTCTATAGTTTCCTATATTTTTCTGATGACTGAAAATGTCATTATATCAAACCTTTATACATTAGGTTCTGAAGCCTAGATTTTTTTTTTCTTAAGACTGGCTGTCTTCCCCTTATTCATGTCCTTTCAGCTATGTGTTCAGTTTGAATCTTGTGCATGTTCTTTACTCAGTCTTGTTGGCCCTTCTAGAAAAGACAAAATGCTTAAAAAGTATAAGCCTGGACTGGATTATGTGCATGTATAGTTTCATATTGATGGGAATGCAAAATAGTTCCAGAAGTTGACCCATTTTTTGATACTTTATCCCACTGCCCTGTAACAGAGTGCTAAGAGCACAGATTTGACTGATCAGAATCTTTGTTCTAATCTTTCTTTTTGGCATCATTACAGGCAAGATTCATGCATTCCAAAGGCTCCTCTGGGTGCTTTAGCTTCTCTCTAAGCAGCAAGCTATCAGTTACTATGAGGATTCAAGATCCATTCTTTTTGGGGGGCTTTTGTAGCAATTTCTTGGCTCTGCATTAGGGCTCTTCCATTTTTTTTTTTTTAAACTAGGGCATAATTTTCTGAGGTCACCAAGTGTTTTGAGCTGTAAACTCTCCCCCTCTGTCTTTTTAATTTTTTTCAGAATTATACCACTGTAGTGCAAAAGTGCCATTTCACTGATACACTATACCACTAAAAATATTTTCAAAGAGAGAGTAAGGAGCAGATATACTATTAGTTCCAATATGTCTTGGAATGAGAAAGAATCCCATCTGAGAGTGGGAGAAAAATATTATAGCTAGGACCAGAAATTGTCAGAAAATAGTCTTGGACAACAAAAATGTCATCTGGATAGTTTTAAAAAATACAGAGAGAACTACCACAACAAATAGTACATCCTCTCTACATACTTCTTCCATCTGGAAGAACCCATTGTGCTATATTCATTGAGGCCACTTAAAGCGAATCACAAGAAAGACCAGAGCTTCTGCATGGAAAAGTGGTTCGCACAAAACTTTGTTTGTGACCTAAGTTCACAGTATCATCTGCAAATACTAATTCCTAATAAAGATATGCAGCTCTTCCTTTCTGGTAGTTAGCTTACCCTTGGAAGAGTTGAGATATACATCTGTCCATAGTTCAGTTCAGGAACCCAGAGAAAAAAAATAAATCAAAGGTGGTTTCTGCAAGTAGACAGCCTACTCTCAATTTTAATTACAAACCTACCATATCTGTGTGATGCACAGCCGTGTCCACACTTAATGACTCCCCTGACCCATTCAGTACTGGACACTGCAGTTCAATGACTTTTGAGAATTTTGTTTAAAGAACCCTGCCCATCACCCTTGTACAACTAAAATTCCTAGGGTCATTGAAGGGATTTATAAAACTTAAGATGCTCTCTCAAAATTCTTGTGGTAGAAGAACTGATCTTCCTAAAGATGGGCTATTGACTAGTTATTCTCGTCCCTGTTACCTTGGATTTACCATAATTGCAAGTCAACTATCTGTAAGAACTACTGATGTCTAATAAAGCTTTCATATATATGATAAAAGAGGAGGAATCATGCTGCTATATACTATGCATTCTTGGAGGCCTTTCTGTCATTTGTCTTTCTGCTGCTGGAAAAATGCTATGGGAAACAAATACATTAGAGTATAGATTCTTCGGAATAGGACTTTCTTCGAACATTCATTTCACTGAGGAACACAGTACTCTAAAAATTTTAAAATAATAATAACTGCTACAACATTTTTAATTGGTTCAGCACAGTTGTAAAGCTGGAAAATACCTTTCAAGGAAAATCTAAAGATAGCTCACATGATTGATTTCTGAAGTGGTACCAATAGTTTTTGTACTTGTACATTCTCAACTAATTTGCTACACAAAATAAAACTACTGAACTAGTTTTTCAATAGGGCCTTCATTCTATTCTAGTAATTATGCCCAGGGAAAAACACATTCTCTTGTGAAAAAGAGAGACAAGATCAGCAATATTTTGTCACCCCCTTTTTATTTATAAAAAATCTCCTTCATTGGAGAAGGTAGTGGTGAGAGTCAACCAATGTAAGCAGTCATTAAAGAGCTGAGATGAAATATGTGCCAGCAACTTCATAATTTTTTTCTGCTGAAATCAATAAAAAAACCCATCTGAAGCTGAGAAGTTAATTTGAAGAAAGTACATGAACAATGTACAGTATTTTCCCTTGTAGTTTCTGGCTTATCTAATTGTATCCAAGAGAAGTGTTCACACCTCCTTTAACGTACATTTTCCTTGAAGTATGCTGAGGGGGATAAAGAGTTTTGAAATAAACTTCGGATTCAGCCACGTTTTGTACAATTAGTCTTGCAGGCTCCTGTTTTCTCTCTCTTATGATTTCAGCTCTGGAATAGTATACTTTTTAATTTCAGGGTGCAAAGAAACACTAAAACTTCTTTTCCTTTCGATGAGACTTCATCTACTTATGCTGATATTCAGCAGTCCATTGGTAGAAGTATGATTCTGCCTGCAGAGCTCCCATTAAATATGTGGATGAGTCTACTGGGGTATGATTATGCATTCTGTAGAATTTCTGTCTGCACAAGAAGTGAACCTCCATGCATAGTACATTCAATTACTGCTGAATCAATGTATCAGTGTTCCTGAATAAAGTTAGCAAACTCAAATGCATCATGGTGATCCTCAGATTCCAGGACAGTTTGTACCTTTCTCTAGTTGATTTCTTACATACAACAACTTGCATATTCCTATACATACAATTTCTTATTTTTCTGTGAAATTTCATTAACTTTCATTTTTAGGTTGAAGTATTTGTGTTTCCTACATTGAAACAGTTATGACATGGTCTAGAATTTACAGTAGTTCTCTTTTCCCTAGGAACCAGTTATTTGTTTCCCTCAGTCTAACTTCTGGGCCAACTATCTTACCAGTGTTTTCCTTACTTTAATTCCTATCAAGCTAGGACACATTATTAGAGTTGAGAACTAGTACATTCCAGAGTTTCAAGCTGGTTTGCATTTGTCTATAATTGGAAATTTGGGCGCATAATGTTCTAAAATTAGTCACCCCACACAACTGTCTAGTATCCTGATGACCCTCTGAATCGCCATATCTAAATTGCATCTTTTCTGTCAGTATACTTCTAGTGATCTTAAAATATCTTAGTAAAGTGTTTGTTACTTTTGGTTGTAAACTTCTAAGACATCCACTCCACTCTAGACCATACTGTGATATCCCACACCAGATTAGGTTTGGGCCACTGTCAGTCATTCCATGTTTCGAATTTTTAACCTAGTAAATCGCTCAGAAGGACATATGCAAATACCAAATGTCTAATGAAATTTGGATTGGACATAGGAACAATATACCCGTCAAGAGTACTTACTATGATGAAAATTTCACTCACTGAAGTGAACCTTCTTTTCTTATAACATGCCCAAATATACCATATTTGCCAGTGTATAAGATGCACTAGTATATAAAGTGCACCCCACTTATATGCCAGCAAATACTATTTGCTGGCATAAAAGATGTACTGGCGTATAAGACACACCCCATTTTCAAACAATATTTTTCAGGAAAAAAAGTGAGTCATACACCAGCAAACAGAGTAGCTTAGTATTTTTCCTCAATCCAGCTTCAAGCAGTTTATAGATTTACCGTGCAGGTTTTGTAAATGTATAAACATGAATCAATGCAAATCCCAATATGAAATGCTTTTTTTTTTACCTTTTAACTTCCTTAACAAGAAATAATCAAAAATCAAAATGTTCAGGTATGATCCCTCCTTTAGGTGTAACTTCCAATGGGAAAATGAATATTCAAATATTATTTGGCATTTCCATTGTTAACTTCATAATGAAAGAAAATTTATAAAGAAAATATTGTAATGCTTAAATTCTTTCCAGAGTATTATATTATACCTCTGTTTTACTACAGAAAAATACATATTCTAGTTGATATGCCTTTCTTTCCATAAAATATGTCTCAATAGCCACTTTAATTTACAGTAACATTCTGAAAAGCACATTTAGATTAGCTTGACACTATTCAGATTAGACTAACACAGTTATTGCAGCTCGCTCATACAAACTATCCTTATGGTATGCGTTAAAGAAATAATTGCCATAGACACAATTAATAGTTACATCTCTGTATGTTTTAATGCTGTTGTTCTTTTTAATTTACATTGCCTTATTAAATTGAAATGGTTACATTTAATAGTAGCTAATGTGTTTTTGGATATACTTAATTATGAGGAAAAAAACCCACACCATATTATTGAGCCAGTTTGCCCAAGGAACTTTGGGTAGTGACATAACATTAATTTTAGAAGGAAGGAATGACCTCTGCAGCAACCATGTCTTTAACAGGAAACCTCAGTCTGCATTCATTGAAGTATCATATCCTGTCCCAAGTCAAGATATTTTCTAATCTGTCTCTAGTCTTATTTACCCAGGCTACAATCTGTTTCCTGGCCACGGTGCTGGTAGTGAGAGGAACTATCCTAAGTGAAGCAACAAGTATAAATACTGTCATCCTGCCAATATTTGGCTTATTAAACATCTTGCAAGTGAGTCTGGTTGACTTCTCTTAACATATAATATGGATAGCCTACCATGCTACTTATTTATAGCTTGCCATTGGGAAGTGCAAAGCAGAAACTGAAACTAAAATAAAGCCAAAATAAATACAGTGTATCAATTAAGTGTGCAAACTTGTGGTTTCTTTGAGGGCATCCCCAGGAGCCAAAGGATAATGCGATCTGACTGTGAACAGAAAGAGCACCCTTTCTTGAACGGCAACAGCATTTTGCTGCCACAATTGCGCTGCCAGAATCAAAGGCAAAAGGAAATATCAACAATGCTGTGGCTCCCTTGGACACACCCTGGAATGGGGAAAAAACTGAACCACCTTGGAGCTGGTGCAGTCACTTCTTTCCTATCAGAACTGAGTGACGGAGAAGAAGTCAAATAGAAAGATGTCTTTGGGAGGGGGAAGTAAAAGTCTATACACCCCTTTCTGTTTGTGTGAGGAGTTAGTATAATATGGTTCCTTTGACATGATTTTTTTCTGATCCTGATGCATAAGATTTTCTGTGAATTACTAAAAGGGGAACATGAGAAGAGTATGACAAAAAGTAGATTAGTTTAAAAATATATTGTCTTACCAGAAGATGGGAAGAGAGTAAAGGAAGGGTAATTTTATATATGGGGGGAGAGTGTGAGTGAGTGAGTGTCTTTACATCATTACTGAAACTCAGGGGTAGGCTAAATGAAACTCTTGTTATAGTAGTTTACATGCCTTCACTTCTTCATTTTTGCTGGATGTATTATTGAACACACTAGATAAATATGCCTGTCTTAACATGTTGCTTTTTTTTTTACTACTGTTAGAATTACAAAAGGGCAAATTTGATGAAATTTTACAACTATCATGGATTCTGCATTAAATGCAAGCATGGAAAATTCCGATCTTCTAAAGAGAGCTCATCTGAAGACTAATGACTGGTTGGCTTTTCCAGCACACACAAAAGATGTGCAAGATGTTACTACCACAATGGAGAAGACACATACTTACCCTGGAGAAGAGCCATTAATGAGGCATCCACTTGTACAGATAACAGATTGGGATTCCCAGATTTTAGCTAGCCAAGATGATGACTCTTTGAAGCTCTCAAAATATCGTACGGGAGGCTCAGCTGACAATATATTATCTTTAACTTCTTGTCCATCTGTCCTGCCTTTCGAGTGGAAAGTTTTGAGATCTAGCCAGTCACAGGACACACTGGCACATTTTTCAGGTATCACTCAAGAATGCACAGATGAAGGACATAAACCAACATCTGACAGTAACCAAGATACTGTAGATGACATAATTGGAGATGAAGTTTTTTTCAAAATATGCCCCCATGTTTTTAAACATAATCAAGATGTTGCTCACACTGCAGGTTGCAGAACAGCTTTTCCCATTCAGCACATTGGATCTCTATCATCTCAAAATGCAAACCAGTCTTTGAATGGTTCTGAGTGCATACCACTACGATGCCCAGAAACAGAAAAGTTGTTGGAAGTTGGAATGCAAGTTAATCAAGCACAGAGTTCAGGTAACTAGGATACTTTTGAACTCATTTGTAATTGCGGAGTGATTCAGCAGTGTAATGTTGTTCTTCTCTGTGTCCTTTTTTTCAGCTGTTGATCAAAATTCAAGTTTGATTGACCAGGTTTGGACATCGGCTGCTTCACCCAAGAACTTACATATTGGTACTTCAACATCAACTGGCTTGAAATGTCATGCTAGAAGTCATGAGGTTAAAAAATACATTTTTCCTGATTATGGTTTGACTTTATTATGTGTTTTGGGGGCTGTTTACAACACATACATACTGAAGTTCCGTTATGATGGTTCTCCATCTTTGAATCATCATCAGCAGTGATGATATTATTAACAATTTACACAGTGATCATTTCAAATTACTGGTGCTGATAGAAAAGAATTTTCATAACAAACAAAGGAGTGGCCAGAGAACTGATGGATATAAACCCTTTCCTGCATAGAAGCCGGACACAGCTAGATAGAAACAGCAGTCCAGCTAGGCCCATCTCCAGATCAGTTGGCAACCCTCTTCAGAACTATCAGAATCTGAAAGGCTAATACAAATGAAGTTAAGACCAAGAAAGGAGATAACATAAGAATTGCAATTGTTCGGAAAAGGTGATTGCTTTTCTTTTGTCTGCCCAGTTCTTACAGTTCTCTGGAAGGTGTTCAGGTCAAAATGAAGCAATGGGAATGAAATGGAACAAAATTAAATCAACCACAAATGGCAAAGTATCATACTCTGCCCCCACCAAAGTCCAGCAGCAAAAATAAAATAGAAGAAATACTTAGGAATTCTTTCTTGAAATACCTGGGAGATAAAAAAAAGTCTTCAGCTGCTGACCTTTCCCCTCAAAGTAAACCAGAGTACATGCCTTTCCTACTGTCTCTGCTACAGTGTTTATTAGAAACGCCATTTGGGTTGCAACCGTAAGGATTTGGATCTAGAGTCTATCCTACACTAGTAGAGTCCATGTTGTGCAGGCACAGTAATTTATTTTACCATTGTACACTACTATTCTATAAACGAAACAACACTGATCCTGCGTAGTAGCTTCTGTGAGTGCTAGGCCCCTGTGCTATGTTGTACAACAGAATCTTAATGGTGCAGTTCTTCCAATCACACATCACCTCTAGTCTCACTCCACGGAGACCATTGAAAGTTTATCCTACCCAGCAACAGTGTTTGTTGTGCAAGACCAGATATGGATTCTGCTCTCCCAATGTGAATCAGCAAGACATGAGAATCAGCACATTCCCTTTAAAGATTTTTTTTCTTCCTTATATGATTGTTCTGTTAAAACACACACACCCTTTCCTCTCTCTCTGTATATAAATGATGGATGAAGACATACACAAAAATCCGTCTATGTGTATCTCCAAAGTAGTGAAATATTCCAATAGAAAATGAATTACAATAGCATTAGGTTATCATTGGTTCATACTCCGTTCTTTTTATTGTTATGTACAGTAGTACTACACTCGTCAGGACTGTGGGCTGCTTTGAGAGCTACCATGAAGCAGAGGATCTAAATGGTGTAGTAGTAGTCTACAATATATGTATATTGTTCAAATGTTCCAAGCCTAGTGTTGTGCTTCAGGTTTTTTTTAAAGGTTTGCTGTCTGCCTTGTAAGTGGAAAAAGCACACTCTGTAGTATCCTGTACTATGTAATAGCATTTATTTCATAGTAAAGTTGAAATCAAATGCTTGAAATAGTTGACATGTTCATCTTTGTTTCTTTTGTTTTCTTTCTTTTTTTTTAACCAACAAAGACAGGAGAGTGTCTTGTACAATCTGAGTTGCTGCAAAAACTTCCTGTTAAAAACAGACAGGAAAATAAACACATGACGAATGTTCAGACCAAAGGCCATCTACTCTTCAAAGGACAGAGCTTGAATTGTGCTGGCAATGAAAAACGTAATAGTAAGGTAAAAAAAAAAGCCTTAAAACCATGAATTCCTCACATTCTAGATATGATACACTTTTAGTAATAAACATGTTTACTGGGATAAATGAGTCCTATATGAAGAACAGGAAATACAATTTATTTCAGTGCACTACAGCCAGCTGATTGCAGAGTAGAGGAACTGTTAAGATTGCTCAGAAGTGGCTTGTGGTCAGTGGGGGTGGAGGAGAGACATCTTACAGATTTTTTTTTACTATATTGCAAATGTGAAGAAAACGCTTGACTTAATGAAACAACATATAGGTCCTTCCATTTATGTTGCCACTAAGACACATTTTCTGTGTAACTACTGAAGGGAGAAATTCTGTCTTAAGACAAGGGTGAGCAAATTTGGGGAGGATTTTGTGTGTGTGTGTGTGTGTGTGTGTGTCTGTGTGTGTGTCTGTGTGTCTGTGTGTTTTGGTCTACGACTCCCGTCATACCTACTCAGCATATTCAGTGTTGAGGAATGATGAGAGATGTAGTTCAAAAATATGTGAAGTCCCACAGAGGTTAAAGGCTTCAATGAACAGTGCATTACAGGAGTTTCCAGATCTCTGCTTTAGGAAGTCTAAAGATAATGATTCCTGCAGCATAGAACAACTGGCTTAAGACTGTCAGCTGCTCTATACTGAGGAAGAGAAAGACTAAGGACTGCATTCACAGTATAAAAACACAGGGAACGTATGTTCAGTTTTCCCCAGCTTCACAATATAATAGCTAAGGGGGCTGAGCATATGCTTTCCATGTAGAAGGGTGGAGCTTCAGTCTCTGGTAGTAGGACTGGGAAAGACTCTCACCTAAGGCAAATTCATGCCCAGGAGAAGCAGGAAAAATGAATTGCAGTAGCCCTGTCTTATTCCTTATATCAGTGGTTCTCAACCTGTGGGTCCCCAGATGTTTGTGGACTTCAGCTCCCAGAAGCCCTGAGCATTGACCATAGTGGCTGGGGCTTCTGGGAGCTGAAGTCCACAAACATCTGGGGACCCACAGGTTGAGAACCACTGCCTTATATAAATTCTTTAAGTTTCATGAGCATATTTGGGATTTTGTCAGCATGATTTGAGTATCTTCACAAAATGGCTGTTGAGAAGTCAGAGAGATAAAAGTTAGCAATAATAAATAATTTTTTAAAAAAAGAAATGGCTTATCATAAATCTGCATTATTTTTACAAGAGGATGCCACTCTCAATTTGAAAAACCCTCTCTCAAATTCTCACTTGCACAGATAGCTATCATCACATTAAAAATCACAGATGTGGCTTTCCATCTTTATACAAAACTGAATCCAGTCTGTGGATTGTCATAGAACATCATGAGTTTTAAATGAGATAGAAGCAGAAGCACCATGAAAAGACAGAAATGGACACTTGGGGTCGAGAGGTATTTCGAAAAATGAACGTATGCTGATACTTTTAAGTTTACAATAATTAAGGCATTATTCTTTGTTGATGTTATTAACATTCTGCAGCTTTGCTGTAATTTTAACTGAAGTGTACGTATAACTGTCTTCAAAAAGGGTATCTCAGAAGTACTGAGGGTCTTGTGGATACTGCAAAGCATGAATGCCACAGCACCAGTAGGTCTCACATTGTGAAAGATAGCCTTTATCAGGTACTATGCTGGAAGACTCGTGTTTCTAAAGCTTTCTTTTAAGGATATGGTGAAGAGTTGATACTTTAAAAAGGTCATCGTAAAAAAAAAAATCCTGCACAAGTACAGTACATGTTCATACTCTGTGGTTTCAACTGAAGCCACAAACAGGAGAGTCCTTTGGTTTTGTTGTCGTAAGTCAATACAAAAGGAAGGAACTCTGTTCTTAAATAAACACATGAAAGTTCCAGGTGTGAAATAATCTATTCAAATTAAAATCTAAGAGAGAAAAAAATCCAAAAGAAGAAGAGAAACTTTCCTTTGCCTTTTTCTGTGAGTAGCCTCTGTTAAGCCTATGCTGGAAATACTGCTAGGAGAACTGATAAAACTGTGTGTGTTATGATTCTCCTTAACTGGAAGCAGGAGTGGCAAATCAAGTGAACCGAAACCCTTCTGAAATTGATAATCTAGGTTGTACTCTAGATTACAACAGATGGCTGTGGCAGTGAATGAACTGTTGAACACTTTAGTTGGGCCACCAAGGATTATATGATACATGCGTTTCGAGGAGATTAGCTTATTTATAAGAACACAGCAGGAAAGGAAATACAGAGATGACCAAAAAAGAGAGAAACATTAATAATACAATTAGTAGTTCTTGACATTAATCCAATAAAATATGAAGAAAAAATGTTTGTTTTTTTCAGCAAAATAAATGCCAATGTATTCATGTTGTAGGTAGAAAACATTCTAAACAAAGAAGAGTCCACCTGCAGTCTGCTGAAATCTGAATACGATTCTCCTATAATCCTGCAGCAGCTGATTGGTATGAAGGCACTGCACTTTGTTTATTTGGAATTCACTGTGTTTTATTCTTATTAGAATGTGTACTGATTAGCTTTTATATGCATAAGTTCATGTGTTCATAGTTTGTCCAAACAGGAGCTTAATGGCATTTCAAACCAAATACCTAGGACACATGTTAAGGTCCCTGGTATCAGTCCAATCTTCTAGCTGTTTGTATTGGTAGCCAAAGTCAACCTAGCTTTAAACAGCATTCTGCTCCTCCTTCGTCTTGTGCTAGAGAGATTTTGTCATAATGTATCTTGATAATGACATGGTATGGTGAGCATGATTGACACATGCTATATGGGACAGTTAGGGAGTATTACTGTGAGGTTATCAGCTTTGCTTGTTTTCAGAACTACCTGCTTCAACCAAAACAAACAGATGCCAGGGCAGCGTTTACATACAAATTCATACCCCATATAAACCACTTATCTTAATCAATAAAACAGAGATATAACATGAACTGATTAGTTTGCTAAATGCCTGGGCAAATTTTAAAAAAATCTTGATTTTGGGATGAAAATCATAGATGTTGGGACCTGTTGCACCACCATATAAAGTGTTCCCCCTTTGGGAGTGGTTGATAAACCTCTCTTGTAGAAGATATTTTCAGAAGGGCCTTATCTGTCAATATTAACACACAGGCAGGCCGGCATGGAAAATCCTGCTGCTTCTGATCCTTTAACTAGATTTGTGCAACTAAATTTCACACAGATCAACTTGGGTATACTTAAGATTTTAAATTTCACTTTTTCAACTGGTTTCACATTTGAAAAATAATGTCTAAAATTCATTGATAAAGGCAATGAAGGTGAACATCAGCTTAACTCATTACTTTTTCCCTAAAATCTCTAAATGGAATCAAAATCTCAGGAAACCAAGTGACCAAGCTCAAGTTTTGCAAACTAATTCAGGCTGGAATAATTATCTTTGTTATAATCATCCAGATAATTGGAGCTCTATGCTCACTAAAAATCCCCCACTCCCATAACCTGAACTATTTAAAAAGTTCATGAGGCTTCTTAAAAGCAGCAGTTTCCTCATCATATATATATATTTTCTTACCAGCACAGCAATAGAACATAATGGCTAGCATTCAGATTCATGGCACTAAATCCAATATTAGTCTTACCTGACGCAGAAACGCTGAAATCAATGGGACTCAAGTTGTGTCTAACATTCATTTGTACTACTACAGATAAGACTAGCACTGGATTTAATGCAAGATGAGCTTTTCATTCCTTAATTTTGTTATTAATATTATCCTGCCTCTACAAATACTAACTGTAATGCTAGGGTCTTCAATATTGCAAGCTTATACATACTACTAAACTGGAGGTAAGTCTCCTTGATCTCAGTGACCTTTATTTCTGAATAGGAAAACACAAAATTAGGTTGCAGATTGAGCATTTCCCTTTTATTGCAGCAGGAAATATTTGCAGCACAACACAATGTCTTCTTAGAAGTAAGCCCCACTGAGGGGAATGAAACTTACTTTCAGGTTAGTGTACATAGCATTGCCGTTTTAAGCATCAGGGGGCTTCCAAGTATTCACATCTGACCGGATCATTCTACTGTATGCATTTGCATGTTGATGTATAGTGAACCTTAAAGGACAGATCAGAGACCTTCATGAAGCCAACAAAACTGCTGTCTCAGAGCTGGCAAAGGCAAATGAAGAGATTTCACAACTGAAGAATGAAATGGCTCTGTTGAAATCTGAATATTTACAACAGTTAGTGGACTACACAGAGGAAAATCTTATTTTGAAGAAAAAGGTAAGGCATCTTATAAGTGGAAGTGGACAATTAGTCTTCAACATCCTCTATATTATTATTTTAAACCTGTCATTTTCTTATTAGGGGCACAGATCTGATTCTGTCATATATAAGATTCACCAAACCATATGATGAAACAATGTGCACTTAATTCATTTGGTTTACATGAACAGTGTTGTTTACTCTGTTTATGCATTTGTAAGTCATAATTGTACATACATTTTGTACACCATTGTAACATCTTAGATAATGAATAGACCATGCTATAGGACAGGTGGGCAGAGGATGGATTGGGATCACCTTATAGATTCATAGGGGTTTCTGCTCCCAATTATGACACAACTAAATCACTTCTCAGACCTAAATACAGCTGCTGAAGTAAAGAAATTGTTTCTCAACCAGGAGTGCACTTATGTGTAATCTTGGTTCTGCCTACTGAAAATAAATTCCTAACAGCAGACAATGCCAAGAGACACCAAATTGCTTAATCCAAAGGGAATGTCTTTTACATGTGATTCTTGTTCGTAAATCTTAAAGAGCTTTAGAAAAAAGTAGATCCTATTTATATCCCATACAGTATCCGTGTACTGGGTCTGTGCACCCATCACAGATATACTGAAACTAACTTCCAGCTTTTAGAAAATTGGCATATGAGATAAAAACTGGTTCCAACCTAGTTCCTTTCTGTTCGTGTGTTATTTTTGCATATAGCATCCAAACATGAGAGAGGCCGAGAAATGGTACACCATGCGATTTCTTGGGACATGTACATATACCATTAGATGAAAAATTTTACTAATTTGAGAATTACAACAATTTATCAATGATAAATTATACATAAAACAATTTAATTCATAAATAGATAGACTTGTACTCTTCATCACTTCCTTCCTGCTCAAGATCCAGAGATCAAGCAAGTATTTTTCCCTTTGAAAGAGCAACAGGATACACAATCAACATGGTCCAGTAGACACTTATGAGCAGGCCCTTCATGAAGAAATTGGTGAGCTGAGGAGTGAATCCAGGAGGCTGAGGGAGATCAGTCACCAGCTCAATGAGGAAAACCACAGACTGAAAGAAGAACTATGGGATGTAAAGAGGCAATATGAATGGCTAACACACACAATTGCTGGCAAGCAGGATGGTAAATTGACACCCATTTGATAGTATATTTTGCAGGTTCTTAAAATGCTGAGTTAGCAACCTAGAATGTTGCTCTTGCAGAAGACATGAGGCCACATTACATGAACCACACTACCATCAGTTCTTTTCAACCAGTGATTAGATAGCAGAGGTGCATAGAGTACATTCTTCTACATGGATAATATTTATGTGCAGAGGGATCTGATGCAGTATTAAAATATCTAAAATAACAACAGTAAAATTCATCAAAATCCAGCAAAACACATCTTCATTGGAGTTGAAAATACCTATAAGAGGTATTGACTGATTAGGCGCTGAGAATATTATTAAGAGTACTAATGGCTAACAGAGAGAAAAGTTCCATGACTATAGAAAGAGGCATACAGTCTTTTACTGCAGTCAAAACTACCTTGGATCACAATATCTTAGAGCGTTCTTGAGACCAGAATTCTGTTAACACCAACGCTATAAGCTGTACCACTGCTGTAAGCAGAATACTTAATGTATCCATGTAACATGAAGTTTTTCTGATTATTGTCTAGCACACATTTAATCACAGGTCTGTTTAAATTCTGAATTAGGTGCTCAAGGAAGATAGTTTGGCCTCAGAGATTCTAGGAACAAAGTATATTTCCTATTCACGGCAGTTAAAAGGATTATGCTTTATTTAAAATGCATTAGAAAGTTGGAAGACATTCATTCAAGAAGAAAAAAATGAGTGTTGTTAAATGAAGATGCAGCTTTTTAGTAATTCTAACATTAGTATCACAGTTTCATAGAACTACTGAAATTTAATACACTATATCAATCCTGATGAAACACTAACATTTTCTTAAGCAAGCCCTTTATTTTTATCTAGAAAGTCTTCAGGAACGTTACAGAAATAATGGCTCCCCTTCATCCATAAATAGTGACTCAACAGAAATTCTAATTGCTGGATACTGTGAAACACAGCTAGCAGAGGAAAACAGGGACTTAAAAGGTATGTTAAATTGGATATGCGGTCCCAGTTTCTCAGTATTATCTTGGGCTTGTTTGCTCAGGCATGAATCTAAGAGTATCGTAAGGCCTAAATCCTAGTATTAGCCCAAACTAGATTAGAGGTGAATCAATGAGATTTATAAGGGTTAATTTATTGACTCTGTGGATTTACTCCATTTGGGACTAGCAATTGGATTTGGGCCTGTATATTCTCTCATAATTCCCTACTTGCTTTTCATTTAAGCTTCTGTTCATGCAATCATAGTGGTAAAAATCTGAAACGCTCCCAATATACATTTAGATTTTCTTCATTATCTTCATCACCATGAGCCTTCCCTATAAAACGTGGCAATGTAATGGGAAAGAATTCAGTGGGTCCAAAATACAAAAAAAAATGTCCTACACTTGGGATTATTCACTGCTAGGGTTACATCTTCAGGTTGTACTGGATAGGTATAAATTACGTACCTCAGAATTTAGATTCCACATGATAGTGTAAGCTTTGCCTCCCCACTGGAAAAAAGTTGTTTCAGTATTTGCCATGTAATCATAAGAAGTGATTCTCTCTGATGTAACTGCATGTTTTTGCAGCTTTTACAGAAATTTCTAAAGGTAGCCTGACATTTTTGCAAACTATTCCACACACACACCCCCGCTTCACACACAAGCTCAAGAAGGTTCAGTTCCTGCCTGCCTTTTCAATTTAATACCACAGTGGCAGCATCAAGGAACTTTCTCTATGCAACATTTGCTAAGTAAAAAAAGAAAATATATTTTATTCTCTTGAATCTTAATTTTTTTTCATTTTATTTTGGTTACCTCAATACGTCTGAGCAGCTACTTTTCACGGGTGATGGCTCTGAAGATTATATTCTACAGGTGCTGTAGGTATTTGACATCCATGAGTCAGTGCCCTACAACAGCTTATGATTTTTGTGCAGTGATGAAGAAATATTGTGGAAACATTCAATTCCATTTATTTAAACTATAAATAAAGTCCCTCCCAACCATATTTCAGCCAACACTGCCCTAGTCATGTATAAGGTACCAATACCTCTTACCTTGTGAGGTGACTGAACATGTGTCTTTGTTGGTTCTGACACTTTCTTGCTTAAGGGACACACTTTATGTGTTAATTTTGCAGACCATGACCTCTCAAGTAGCATTACCGAAAGTAACACAGAAAAACAGTAACCTCCTGCAGCTTTATTGCCATTCTATATCTCAATGCATCTTTGACTATCATTCAATAATGATTCAAATTCATGTAGTTTATGTCTTTCTTGAAGTGTCATTGGTGCCCCCCAATCACTGCTCAAATTATGGTGCTCAAGTAATTGCCATGGATACAAAACACCATTTTGTTATCATATTCATGTTAAAATGTGTCAGAGTATCAAAGAAGTGTCTACATTTTTATAACTTCAGTAGCTATTAATGTATGAAAAAATAGATAATAATTTTCTGAGCACTTGGTTGTGGGGAATTGGGCCTACATAATTATGTCAGGGCAAATATTCCATGGAGGTGTGATGCAAATATTTCTTGTATCTCTTTTTTGTGTGTTATAAAGATAATATACCTGAGGAAAACACAAAGATGAGCGGCAATAATGTTTCTAACATTAACCAACAAGGACAAACATATCATAAGAACTCTAAGCAAAGCATCTCAAGTTCACATTCAAGCAGTTTCTCTCAAGTGGACACCTATGGCAAATATTCTCCAAACAGGTAGGAAATCATATAGTTAAAATTCATAATTTTAAAGACAGTACTCATTACCACATTAACAACAAAAGAAAACTATTCTATTTTGTTTTTCATTTAAAAAGACTTTGGAATGTCAAAAAGAAAGACTCAATATTTCTGTACAGTGGCAGAGCATATGGATAGAATCACAGAACTGCAGAATTAGAATGGACATCAAGGCTGATCTAGTCCATCTCTCTGCTAATGCAGGAATCCACAGCTAAAATAGACTTGACAGGTGGCCATCCAATGTCTATTAAAAACTTCCAATGAATAAGAATCTGTAATCTTCTGAGGTAGTGTTTTCCACTGTCAAACACCCCTTACTGTCAAGGAAATTTCTCATAGTGTTTAATTAATGTCTCTTTCAATTTGAATTGATTGGTTCAGGTGCATCAGAAAAGAAGTTTCCTCCATCATGTTTTACATCTATCATCTATTCTTAGCTCTTCCATACTGCAGCTCATCAAATGTAGCCTGAAGAGGGTCAGAAAGACAGTATTCAAGTAAGCAAGTGGGTTGCAGTACATGGCAGTGACATAGCAATAAAGCAGGAGCATAAGGCTTCAGAGTTGAGATGCTAGAGAATCAATTAAAGGATCTCTTGCAGCAGTGCTAGGAATGGGCTAACATGTTGCAAATCCCCTGCCAATTCAGAGCAGACTACACTGAATTACAATACTGCAGATAGACCTTTGACCATGACCCTACTACAAGGTAACTACTTATTGTGTATTTACCCTATGTTTTTCATGTTCATTATCTCTCTAAGTAGCTATTTAAATTCAGTATACAATGCTGGTGGAATGTACCCCTTTCACTGGAAAGGAAATACTTCTCTGTGGAGCACCAAAGACAGTATCTTGTGCGGGTGGTTTAGAGGAATCTAGCCAAAGACAACACAAAATGTTTTCTTCATATAAAATAATTCCTTCCATTCTGATCTGTCTATCTATCTGCATACTGAGCTATAATAGCCATAATTTTCTGGTGACAGAAAAGTCCCCAGTGAGTTAAGCTGTTGAACTCATGACTCACAGTAACCTACAGCTGCTTTTCCCAAGAACCATGCAGCACAAAGGAGATAATTCTTTGGGTCTCTCAGGCTTACTCTCAGAGTAATTATGATGCTTAGTTCCAAGCCAGCTGATAAAGTTTATTCTTATTCTAAAGTTTGTATATTTCACATAAAGTGGCCAATGGTACAACCACAGAATAAAAATATTAAGAAATCAAGAAATGTTCTATTTTTGGCCAACTAGAAAGCCTCTGGGGGATTGAACATAGGACTGAACATTATGGAATATTTCTGACTTTGTCTTCAACTGTATAATTTCATTGATAATACTGTTAAAAAGTCAAGTGAAACTCCTTTAAACACACATCTTCCACAAATATTACAGTAGTTTCTAGTCCTCTGCCAAGCAGGGTAATGAACACATTGATTCCCTTGAGAAAGGAGCCTTGTGAGACCAAATAGTTAACACAGTTAACACAGAGAATCAAGAGTTGTTACTTATGTGAGCGATCATTCTAGGATGACAGGAGGAGCAATCCACAATGCCTGGGTTTGATTCTCGTGCCAGCTGATGCAGGAGTTGTTCTCAAGCTTGATGTTAGAATCCGTTAAATTGACTCCCTGACCCTCTCCCCTCAGTTTCCTTCTCTGGTGTACTGTACTTTCCCACCAAACTGCCTGGTAACTTCCATATGTATTTTAGTGGTGGGTGTGGATTGCTCCTCCTATCATCCCAGAATGATCATTCATGTAAGTAACAACTCTTCGTTCTCAGGCTGACAGGAGGATCAATCCACAATGCCTGGGATTTCCCCAGGCTGTTCCATGGGTGGGTATGTTCTCTACAGCACAGCTTGCAGCACCCTGCGGCCAAACACTGCCTGAGATGACTTATACTTATCTAGTTTATAGTGCTTAATGAAGGTGGAAGCCTCCTTCCACCCTGCTGTGCTACAAACATCTTCCAGCGAATATGTGGAGTCATATGCTACCGACGTAGCCATCGAACGTGTTGAATGTGGCCACACATTAATTGGTCTTGGCTGCTTAGAGTAGTCATAACATATGAAAATACAGGTCTTTATCCATGCTGCGATTACCGCCTTACTCGTCCACTGACCAAATGTCTTAGGTTGGAATGATAGCAGCAGCACATCTGACTTCTGAAAATCCCTTGTTCTTTTAATATAGGCCTTTACTGCCTGCCTAACGTCCAGTGTGTGCCATTTCTTTTCCAATGGTGGACCGGCTTCGGGCAAAACATTAGTAGATGAATCAGTTGCTGTTGCGTGAGTGATGACAAGCACTTGGGCTTAAAAGAAGGGTCAAAACCCAACATCAACTTGTCATGGTCGAATCTCACAAATTCTCATTTACTGATAACGCTGCTAATTCTGAAACTCTTCTGGCTGATGTAATAGCCAAGAGAAATGCTGTCTTAAAAGATAGTAGTCGCAACGATGCCTCTTTCAATGGTTCAAATGGTGGCACTGTCAGTGCATTCAACACTAAGTTCAAGTCCCAAAATGGGAACCTATGCACCATTGGAAAGAAGACAGCATTGCTCCTCTCAAGAAACATTTTATGTGAGGATGCCTTGAAACGAAGTACCGTCCTCCGTTAAAATGCCACCACCTGCCTTTTCAAAGTGTTAGGCCTGAGACCCTTCTCCAGACCATCTTGCAAGAAGTGGAGCGGATGTGTCACTCCTACCCCACCAAAGGAACCTCTTTCTCCTCACACCATTTTGTGAAAATTTTCTAAGTTTTGTCATAAATTTTCTGTGTGGACTCCCTATGGGAACCAAGTATAGTTTTGACTACATTTTCAGTATACCCATGTTGGGTTAGAAATCGCCTCTCAATCTCCAAGCTGCCAGATTTAACCACTTGGGGTCTGGATGGTTCACTGGTCCCTGCCTCAGTAGATCCAGCCTGCAAGGCAACCTACAAGGTGGACCCTGGGCTAATTGCAGTAGTAATGGGAACCATGATCTCCTTGGCCAAAACGGCGCTATTAACACCACCGAGGCTTTCTCCAGGCGTACCTTCGCCAGTACCCTTTGTACAATTCGAATCGGTGGGAACGCATAGTGAGTCCCTGGAGGCCATGGTACCGACAGTGCATCGCATGCTTCGGCACCTTTGTTGCCAAGTATTGAGAAATACCTTTTTAATTTGGCATTCTCTGCAGTAGCAAATAAGTCTACTTGTAAAGGCCCAAAAATGGTGTTTATCATTTGGAAAACCTCCACATTGAAGGACCACTCCCCTGGATGTAGACAATTCCTGCTCAAATAGTCTGCCTGGATGTTTTGTTCCCCCTTCAAATGTACTGCAGTAATTGAATGAACATGCAACTCAGCCCAGTTGAGAAGATGAGTCAACTCTATCACTAGAGGGACTGAATGTAGTCCCTTGTTTGCATATATAAGCCTTGGCCGTCATGTTGTCTGTCAACACCTTCACATGACGTTTCTTCACAAGGTGCACACACTTCTGGGGAGCCAGATGGATGGCCTTCAACTCCAGAAAGTTGATATCGCGGCGCTTGTCTGCGGCTGTCCACAGCCCCTGCACAAAATGACCTTGACAGTGAGCTCCCCAACCAGAAAGGCTCGCATCTGTTGTTATATGCACCACCTCCTGTTTCTGAAAAGGTATGCCCAACGCCACATTCCGCCTTTTTAGCCACCAGACCATGCCCATCCGAATATGACGAGGCACCTCTACTTTGTAATGTCTCTTTCTTGCGATGGCTGATTGATGCCCCATTAACAGCCTCTGCAAGGGCTTCAAATGGAAACTTGACACTAACGTACCCAGAATTTTCGCCAACTGCATCAGATCTAGTGATCTGCTTTGCGATAACATCCAAGCCACTTGCTGTACTTTCTCCAATCTTTCCGAGGAAAGATACATTCTGCCTTTCCTTGTATCTGTCCGTGCCCCCAAATGAGTCAAGTTCAATGTAGGTGTCAACATGCTCTTTTCGATGTTGAGCAGAAATCCATAAGCTGAGAGCACTTGTATTGTCAACTCCAAATCATTTTTTAGCTTGGTTTCTGACCATGCCTTCAATAAGATGTCGTCCAAGTAGGGGAACAACTGCACTCCCTGTACTCTTAGGAATGCTACAAGCAGAACCAGAACCTTTGTGAAGACTCTGGGTGCAGATGCCAGGCCAAATGGCAAGGCCTTGAACTGATAGTGGTCGCTCTGGTAGTTGAACCTCAGGTATCTTCTGTCGCCCACACACATAGGGACATGGAGATACGCTTCCTTCAAGTCTATAGATGCCATATAGTCCCCTATCTCCAAATTGTCCTTGATAACCTGCAGTGTCTCCATTTTGAATTTTTTGTACCCCACAAACTTGTTGAGATACCTGAGGTTCAACACCGGTCTGTATTTGCCATTTGGCTTGGGCACCACAAAAAACACTGAGTACACCCCTGTGCACCTTTGTTATCCGGAACCTTCTCTATGGCTCCTATATTTAACAGATGTACAATTTCTTGGTGCAGTACCTGGCATCTGCCCTGCTCTTTCGGGACTGGTGAAGGAAGAAATCTGTCTTTGGGTGTGGTGTGGAAAAATACTTTGTAACCCCGGGTCGCCACCTTTAATACCCACTGGTCCGATGTTATTTGAGACCACTTGTACCCGACAGACAGAAGCCTTCCCCCCACTTTCTGTTGCTGGTAGTCAATACTGCGGCTTTCCTCGCTTGGAATTACTTCCGAGCTTCCCTTGTCCCTGCTTACTGTTTTGGTAGTGCCTTGCATATTGAGGTCTTGGTCTGCCCCATTAGAATCTACCTGTCCTATACTTGAAGTTTCTTGCTGTATATCCTTAAATCCTACCACCTCAAAAGGAATAGTTTGAATTCTAAAGCCTCTCCTGACCACCTTCCTCTTTTGAAGAGTGGGCACAACCTGCTTTTTCTCCTTAGTCTCCACCAAGACCTCCTCTAAGGCTTTGGAACCAAACAGTAGATCACCTTGAAATGGGACATAAGCCAAATTACTGTGCGATTTTTGATCAGCTTCCCAATGGCGCAACCACAAGGAACGTCTTGCCACTGTTAACATATTTCTTGCCGCATACATGGTAGCATCCAATCCAGCATCTGCAACATACTCAAGGACCCTCTGAATCCTCTCCACTGCCTTTAATAGTTCTTGCATACTGAGATCTTGGGCCTCCAAGATGTCCTGTAACCACAAGACTGCCGCCCTTGCAAACATTGATGCAGCAGTTGATGCCTTAATTGTCACAGAGGCCACCTCATGAGCCTTGTGCAAAGATGATTCTGCCCTGCGCTCATCCATTTCTTTTAATTGTGTGTCATTTTCCCTAGGGACAATAGCTTCTGATACTAATCCTACAATTGGAGCATCCACAGGGGGCACCTTTAAGAACCCTACATCCTCCTTCAAGAAAGAGTACAATTTAGGATTGTATGATAAACTCTTCCTAGCACTACCCTGATTATTCCACTCTGCCAAGATGACATTTTTAAATAGTTCTGGAAGAGGAAACTCCATACTTCTAGATTCTCTTTTCCTAATTACTGATGCTAATTTACATTCTTTATTCCCTTTCCCTTGGTCATCCTTATCATAATCCAGACCTAGTGTTTGAAGCACCCTTTTCAGTGTACCCTTAAAGAAATCCGCTTCAAACATTCTGTCTGTCTCAGATTTATCCTCCCCATCAATATCAGAGTATTGGTCATCGATTTCCTCCACTTCGATCACCTCCTCCTGATCCATGTCATCATCACTAAACTTTTCCACTTCAGGCATAACCTTAGTGACCCCTCTCGACTGGGCAGGGGATGCCCTTTTTAACATAGACTTTTCCTTAGAGGAACTTTGCTTTTCTCTATTTAACACCACTGACATTGTACTTGCACCAGGATTGTCCGTATAATCCCGTTTTCTTTTCTTGGCCTGCTGCTCCCTTCTATCTTCATCACCCTCAGGGGCAATTTGATGTAAATTCATTTGATTATTTATTACTTGGTTATTATTAATTGATTGTGTCTGGAAATCAATTTGCTGAGATGAATTCATTACTCTCTGTCTCGCCATTTGAGTACTTGAATCAGATGTTTCCAAATTCATTAGGCCCTGTTGATCCATTAAAACTGCCTTGAGCTGCGCAGAGACAGCGTCTCTAATCATCTGTTACATCTCCCCACGGAAACTATCACACATATATTGCCTTTGGCTTGGCCACCCTAATAGACATGAGTGAGCTCCCATTGTGGGTCTGGCCTTCGCTGCGGTGCGTTAGCTAGCCATCTGGCTAGAAACTGCCTCATGTCTGTCCCCCAAGGCAAACTATCTGCTGATAAAGCTGCCTGGTTGTAACAGCTGTTCTCCACCATGAAAGGCGTGGCAGCTCTGTGCACCTCTGCAGGCGCAGGCGCATTTTGGCCCTTGTTATTGGTCGTGTGCATCGCCACACTCAACATGGCGTCCGCTGAGTCAGAGGGCTGTTTTCTTTCCAGGTGCCATCTTGGAATCTTTTTTCCAAGATGGCGCCCAGAAGTCTCACTGGTAAGTGGCTGCGTACCTGTGTTATGTTTTGTGAGCTTTTTAGCCCTCTGCTTATCCTTATTCTTCTTGCTCCGCCCTCTTCTCAGACAACTTTTTCACTTCTGAGAGCCTTTTGTTGGCAGCCATTTTAAGCTTATCAGCCTCGCTCTCATTGGAGGACTGGAATATTTTTCTGAGCTCCACTGTGCGCTCTTCCTCAGAGAGACGTTGCGTTTTTTCTTTCTGAGCAGTAGCTCCGAGCACTTCGTCCGAAGCCTGCCTTGCAGCGGTCTTCTGAATGATAGGCTGCTTCGTAGTGACTGAGCCCAGCTCTGTGGCTCTGCAGATCACCTCCTCTGCCAGGCCCACTTTTTCAGGCATATTTTTCTCAGTAGCCATTCTTCTATCAGAAGCTAACATTTAATTCTTTTCTGATTTTTTTCCATTTTTTTCCCCAGCTATTCTAAAGCTATTTTACCCCACTAAAGGGAGAGGGAGTCTAATGTGTCCTACTGTCACGCAGGAGAAACAAAAAACTGAGGGGAGAGGGTCAGGGAGTCAATTTAACGGATTCTAACATCAAGCTCGAGAACAACTCCTGAGTCAGCGAGCACGAGGATCAAACCCAGGCGTTGTGGATTGATCCCCCTGTCAGCCCGAGAATGAGCAATTGTCATATGCAGATAGAGGGAAATTTTAATGACTGCTGCAGAGGAAAGTATCTTAGCTGTTTCCCTAAAGTAGCAATTAAAATCCATATACATTCAAGTGGACCAGACATTTCTCCTAGGTATGTCCAAGGCCCAAAGTAGACCTGATCGGAGAGAGCCATGTTCACACGAATGTATACACTAAAGAGCACAGTCTAACACTGTAGGGGCTTCCTTCCACAAGATTTCTCTGATTCAAATCTCAACAGTAACAAGAATTAACTAATTAAAGCCAATTCAGTTATCAGTGACCTTAGAAATTCTCTAACAATTAAATTAACCCTTTTATTTTTAAACTTAACTGATTGACTTATGTTTAATGTTCAACATTAATCTAATTCCAGAATTAAGTTATTAATGAAGATATTAATTAAATGAAAACCAATGCTAAACAGCCAACAAATTTTGTACTTCCCAGCTGGTTATTTGCTTAAATATCTATAGGACTCTTTATTTTTGTTCGTGATTAGAATTTGACAGTTTAGTTGCTTTGAAGGTTAAAATATTTTAATAAACAAGTAGCAAGGGCAGCATGGAAGATGGCTGGTATTCCTTGCATCTAAGTAGTCTTCCTATGTTCTGCACTCAACACTCTTTACTTGTCCCAGGAAACTATTCTAAAGCTTTCATCCTTGGGACTTCTGCTGGGAGTCATTTGAGAATAAGCAAGCCAAAGAAAAGGGTAGATTAAAGAGATAAGATTATAAAGGCCTGAGGAAAGGTAGGAGGTTTTTTTTTATATAAAGTGTACAAGAAACAGAGTTTCCAGAAATCCATGCAGCTGTTTCCTTCTTTCCCAAGGTCAAGATAGGGACAGATAAGGTGATGGTGTCTAAGTAAAATCACAGATGACATTTTCAACTTCATCCTGGTTTGGATTCTGGTACATGCTTTTAATTCAAACATAAATGGCAAGTAAATATAATAGTTCTATTTTCCTCACTTCTAATGTAAATGTAACTGAATTCTTTTTTGGGGGGGGGCTTATTAGATACAATAATTCCTTTCTACTAACTTCCCTATCTGTAAATCTTACCTACTGGTGTTATCAATGTAAAGAGAAGGGGGAAGGGGAAGAAAGCTACTCAGTTTTCATGCGGTGTCCTCCTAGAACCTGGAATGAGCAAGTTGTGAGTTACCTCTAGTGACATACTCTGCTTTTTTTAGTAACATGGTTGTTACAAAATTACATTTGAAAAGTAACATAATGACTTGAAACAGTAACTTTATTGATGTAACATTTTCTAGAGGACATTTTTAAAAGTATTTGAAAGAAACTTGCCAAGTGTTATGCCATTCTTGTATGAATTTTAAGGTTTCTTTCTGTGATTCTTTTTCTTTCTCTGATTCTATTTTTTTGGAAGCCTTTAAAAGGAGATTGGATGGGTGTCTTTCAGGAGTGCTGTAGTTGTATATTCCTGCATGGTGAGATGTTGGACTAGATGGACCTTGAGGCCTCTTCCAATTCTTAAGATTCTATGATTCTATGAAAAAGTTTCTTAAAAAATCCTTTTAAACTGAGGAATAAAAATGAATTAATTATGTAATAGGAATAAACTGTTCTAAGAATAATTTTGTAAACTCTGCTTCATCCCCTGCTCCTGACTGTGTCTCTTGTGTTTAAATTCCTGAGGAGCTACTATTAGCTCTGGGCATGGAAGTAGATGGACAGCAGTCATGTCTCCAAAGTTAACAGAAGTTTCACATAATGGGATTTAAGAATTAAGGAAATGAGACAGGAAAGAGAAGGGATAAACCAAGATTTCCTTAGTGTGACACAAATCCAATTTTTTTTCACAAAGATATTGTGCGATCCAGATACTGATTTCCCCTATAATATCTATTTGTCATAAAAAACTATAGAAGATAGTTTCATTATGATGATAACTCTAGTTAAAGTTTTCTCTGCTGCCTTTCAAAGAAAAGAGATTGATTTTCCATGATTGTTTTATCCAAGGGTTCATATGAATAAGTCAGTACTATCAAGACGACCATTTGCACCCAGAAGTATTGCAGACTTGAAAGTTGGAAACTTAGTAAAATTTTCACGGCCAGCAGGGAAAATGAGCAAAGGAACTGTCAAGTATTTGGGACCACTGTTTGGAAGAGAAGAGGATTATCTTGGCATAGAGCTGGAAGGTGATCAAGTGGGGAGGCATGATGGAGTTTTCCAAGGAACACGTTACTTTCTTTGGTAATTTGTGACTTTATCTTTGATATGTATTTTTTTCTTTTAAGCTCTCCCATTAAGATTCTTCCCATTCCACCTAAGAGGGGAAGAAAGGAAGTAAAATAAATCCTGCTATCTTGATCACCATCATGTTGAACATTTTAGTTATACATGTTGAGTGTCCCTTATCTAAAATGCTTTGGGACTAGAAGTGTTCCATATTTCTGATTTTAGAATACCTGTATTTGCATATAGGTATATAATGAGATATCTTGCAGATGGGACTGAAATCTAAACACAGGATTTTTATGTTTCATATACACCATATATGCATAGCCTGAAGGTAATCTTATACAATGGCCATTTGTGCACTAGACTGTTATAGTGCTGTTATTCCACTTTCAACATCCTCTGGAATCCTGGGGTTTGCAGTTCAAGGCCCCTCCCTAAATTGCAAACCTCAGATTCCATAGGATGTTGACAGTGAAATAAGAACACTATAACAGTCTAGTGCAGAAATGACCAATAATTTAAATACTGTTCTGTTTTTTTCAATGGGGGGTCCGTTTACCATATTAGCCATTCAGAAAGGGAAGCCTTGAGTCTCAATAAACTGAGAACTTTCCTGAGGAAATGGGGTCAGAGAGGGGTTGAGGAACTACAAATGATACCTGTTCCTGAGTCTCTTTCACACAGTTAATGCCTCCCTGGCCATCCTCACCTGGTCCCATTTAGCTGCAAGAAAAGTACCTTGGCTCAGAGGAACATGGCTGCCAAGCAAGGTGCCCAGATGAGTTCCTGTTTTCTGTTAAGACAGGAATCAGCTGGGCAACCTCTCTTAGGCATGGCAGCACTTGCTGTCTGTCTTACACACACACTCATTTGAAAGAGCTTTGGAGCATTTCTTCAACATGAAGGATTTGCTGCTGGAGAGAAAGAGCTTTAGTGCATGGTTGTAAAAGGCAATTTATTTTATTTTATTTTAATGAATTGAAGGCTTTCTCAGATTTGTTCCAACTTTGCTTCTCTCTTAACTGTTCAGTTGGAAGTGGTTCAGTTATTGTGTGTGGCCACTTGAGTCCTTCATGCAGTAACAGTAACAGGGTGAGGGAAGAAGGCTGGTGTCTAACTTCTTTTATCTCCACTAAAGTTGTGGAGCTGTGACCAACCAAGGAGAATTCCTGAGATTTTTTTTTAAAATTTCTGTACGTGTGTGTGTGTGTGTGTGTGTTAGTGAAGGGAACACCACAAACCAAAGAAGAAACTTTCCAACACTCCTGTATGTGTGTGAGAAACAGAGTGAGCACTCCCACACATGAGCGAGGTTTTTTTAAAAAAATTGCAGTCTCTCTCTCTCTCTCTATGTATGTGTGTGGACATGAGGCTAGAGAAAGACTGAGGACCTGTGAAATAGTGGAAATCCACACTTTCCACCATTTCACAGATCCTCACATTTCTCTCTCCCATCTTACATCTCTCATATCTCTTTCCAGTCTCTCTCTGGGGAGCTCCCAGCTGCTGGCTTTCTCCTTGAGCAGGAGTGCCACAGCTGCCACCTTGAAGGCAGAAGCAGGTGGCTGTGGCAAAAAGTTTTGGTGTTTGGAGAGCTTGATTTTAGATTTGTGGATAATGGGGGATCAACTTGTACCAAAATGCGTGAAAGCTACTGGGATCTGTGCCAGCAATAGGTAGTAATGACACACAAATGACCTGCAGCAGAAGCATGACACTAAATGGGACATTATAGCAATATATCATAAATATTTAGCACTACTGTTCCAGATGAAAAAACACTGATGAGCATAAATTCACTAACTGAATACATGAATTGGTGAAGGAAGGATTTGTCAATGGCATACGCTCTTTTGAACATGCCTCCTCATCACCATAACCACAAGTTTTGTGTATCTATTTCTATTCACAAATACAACCTGTTAAATAAGGTGTGATCCTAGGCACTTTACTCCAAACATCTGATGAAGTAAATTAAATCTATGAAAACTTATGCTACCAACTTCTTTCTCTCAGTTAATCTCGAAAGTGCATACTGATTCAGACTAACACAGCGATGTCGCTGAACTCTTTTGAACTGGAAGAGTATATGAAGACAAGCAATAAACTAAAGCTTAAGTTCATGTTTTATTGACAAGAGGTTCCAATAATTTGGCCATTACCTACATTACATGACTTTAAACACTGATCTCAAAATAAATATACCTTTCATTGTCTCATCACAGAAAACACTGGAGTCACAGGAGGGAAGAATGTAGGAATCATGATTTACAACTACATCAGGCTTGGATTTTCAGATAGCCATGCCCCGCTCCCCTGTTTTATTTAACAATATCTGTGCTTTGGGGTCTCTATTCAAGGGAACAAAGCATGAACATTCTGTTGTCACATTCAAAAAACATTCTCCTGGCATGATATATAAAAACCTTAAATACACCTTGTAAAGTAATTTTGGTTTACTCAGAAATAATGTTTATTCTAAATCCCACAATGTTTTACTGATAATGTAAGTTCTGTCATGGAATAAGTAAAATAATTATCAGAATCTGTTAGTATTTCATATGTGTTTCTACCAACTTTAACCACAAACATCCTTGATAATAATGGAAGTTACAAAATTTCTGAAGAACTAATTGTTAGGTACTTCACTAAATGACATAACAAAGCAGACGCCCAAGCTACAGGTATACCTCAGTTAACAAAGAGGTATGTTCCCCAGTATTTTACTTCCACAACATAAACTTTTGTACCAGAGGTAGAAATAATGTGAGAAGAATAAGAATAGGTCCCTACACCAGAAAAAGTTCAACATGTTTCAACAAACCTTTTCTTCAAATCTAACATTATGCACATGAGAAATGAAACAACCAGGTCAGGTAAGCCTTGTATAAGTACATTCTGAATCTTCTAACCACTTGAAAGTTTCTTCCAAAATGCATCTCAGGCTTTTTCTCTTTCAATTGCCTCGACTTTTCTTATTTCCTTTTTGGTAGTAAAACATATAGATTGATGTTTTCCTTCAACATGCTAGGTTTGCTGGGTGAGAGAGACTAATCTGCTTTGCTTTTTTCTTTAATGCTGCTTTGTAAGAAACACTGTTCTATGTTGAGATAAAAAATTAATACACATTTATGTTAGGTTGGTTTTAACAGCTTTTGAGATCTTGATCCACTTAAGTATCTTGAAGTAAATAAATTAATCAAGTATCATCTGTAATTGGACTTGTATTATACCAGAGAGAATAGAAAGTCACCTTAAGTTCAAGTACATACAGAAATAAGTTATATTTCAATGCAATTATATATAATATTCTAGGACATCAGAAAGTTTAAGAAAAAGCGACAGCTCTTCAAAATGCGCTTTTGTCCCAAACATCATCAGTTTTAAACTAAGACAGTTGTCTTAGTTTACATGTTGCACAAGCTGTAAAAATGTTATACTATATACACACTAACCTGGTTCCCTGAGATGTGTTGATCTACAATTCCCATCATTCCCAGACAATTGGACAAGTTTTCTGGGAGCTAAGGTCCAAGACATTGGGACAGTACCAGGTTGGAAAATGTGGTTGTACTGTTTCAGTTTTTGTTTTTGCTGTTGCTGTGTGCCTTCAAGTCAACTCTAACACATGGTGGCCTATCTGGGGGTTTTATTGGCAAGCTTAATTCAGAGGGATTTTCCATTGCCTCTTAGGTTGAGAAAGCACGACTTGTCCAGGGTCCCTCAGTAGGTTTTCATGGTTGAGTGTGGATTTGAACCATCACATTCAAGACTTCTTCTGCAGCATGCAAACTAGTACACACTAACACTTGTATACAAGTAATAGGGTTACATACAACTTGTTCTTCATGCATTCCCTTCAGTCCCCTTGTTTTGAAGTATTCTGATAACACTAAATCTAGCATGTTGAAAATAATTACAGGAAGATTCCAGGTAAACAATGGCTGTTACATTAAGCACTGCCAACTTATAAATAATTCTTGCTATTAGCTGTAGGTCTCATTGAGTGGTTGGGAATGATTTTTGGTATGGGGAAATGAAAGATGGTGGGGAATGGGTGAAGGCTACGGGGATTGGCCATAACACCACCAAACTGAGTGGAAGAGTAGATTAATGTCATGAGGAAGGAGTGACTAGTTTGAATAGAAACAGTACATGGCAGACAAAACAAGAGACCATGTGTGGAACACTCCTTATAATTCGAACTCTTTTTTTCAGATTGTCTTTCTATTATTTCAACAGGATTCCAACACAGACACTGAGGGAAATAATCTCTTCCCAGGCCAATTCTCATTGTTCATTCATCGGTCATGTTAGTCAGCTGTCCCCAACCACACACCACCCAACTCTTTTCTTCCTCTCTCTCTATAAAACAATTACAGAAATGTACATTTTCCTTATGAATATACTACCCACTCAGCTGACTGAGCATCACCTCCATTATATATCAGCCTCATGTTTGTGTGCATGTGCATGTATAGTGACTTTTCATCTTATTTTTTTCCACATTATCCATCTGCCAAGTGGATGTCACTTTTCAACAAGCAAGTAAATACATAACACAGAAACCACAGGGTCAGTAAGCAACCATTCCCTCTTAACGTCAACCTATCATCAACATACAGAATACTGCTTATAAAAGACGAAAGCAAAGTGTGGATTCATGGAGCCTAAGTAGGTAAAGAATACAGTATCGAACACTGTACAATGTCTGTACTGCATTCATGGTAAACACATTTAGGAAGCTTCCTTTGTGAACAAAAAACATGGATAATTATTAAGTGCGGAAGGGCCTCGGCCCCTGCTTTTAAAACCGGTCTTTTAATCCTCTTCCCAGGAAATGCACTGAATTTACACCATCCTAAAGTAGAGGAGCCAGCAGGGTGTAGCGGTTTGAATGTTGAGCAACAGCTGTGGAGACCAGGATCTGATAACCTGCTCAGCCATGGAAAGCCACTGGGTGACTGTGGGCATGTCGCACACACTCATTCTCAGAAAACCATGTCATAGCTTCACCTTAGGGTCACCATAAGTTGGAAATGACGAATGCACACAACAAAGTACTTTCAACAACCATGTAATTTCCCCCAACAAACAGCACCATTTCCATTCCACACTAATTCTTAATTTGTATTTCCTTTCACACTTCCAATTCTCAAACCAACATTAAATAATTTAAACTATTTTTAAAATTGTCTTCCCTAAGCAATTAAGAAAGGCTAACTTATTTTAAAGCCACTATAGACAATATAATAGATTTTTTTAATGGCTTCTCTTTCCTGCCATCTTAACCCTTTTCTAGTCTAGTCCCCCTGGTAAATTTACAGTTATTCCCTAAAACCAAGTTTCTTGCCTTTCCCACATTGTTCCTATATTTCTGCCTTTGTGATTTGATGTTCTGTTTTGTAAAAGCAGTGGAAAGAGGTATGTTGTTATGTGCCTTCAAGCTATTTCCAGCCCATAGTGACCGTATCACAGGGTTCTTGGCAAGATTTGTACAGAGAGGGTTTGCCACTGCTTTACTCTGAGGCTGATAATGTGATTTGCCCAAGGCCACCCAGTCAATTTCCATGGCAGTGTGGAGATTTAAGTCTCCCAGTCCCAGTTCCTACATTCAAACCACTACATCACACTGGCTTTATGGAAAGAAGTTGGACAACCAGTGCATCAGTACAAAAGTAGAACAATTGGAACAAAGGTAGAACAACTTGTAAGATACCCGCTTGACTTAGACCTGTTGTGAGCAACTTTGGGGGACAGCCTGTTTTTATTCCAACACCTGTCATGGGTTGCACCAGTGTTAATAATGATTGAAATGGAGAGGGGGCTCATAACCACAAGTGACCAGATAGCTACTTCTATTTTTATTGGGCAGAGGCTTGAACGTGGGTGGATGTACACCCAAATGCAAGATCTGCTTGCTTCTGGAGATCTTGAGGAAGGAAAAAAAAATACATGGGAATATTAAGGGGTTACGTGGTGGCATAAAATTGGCCAACAAGGGGTCACTTTATCCACTCTTGGTTTAGTGTTAGCACTATTGCCATTCCTTTGGGTTAAGATTATTTTAGTTAGTACATGTGAGAATATACAAGGAAAATAGGTCTCTTTATGTAAAGCTTTCTTTGCACAACTCAGCCAGATTGTAATGGTTCTGCTGAGCAGCCAGAATATAAGACTGAGGACTAAGAAGTGAATCAACTCCAATTTTCAGTTCTTTGGATTCATTAAAGAACCAGAGAGAAGTTCAGAAATAAGTGCTTTTAAAATGATAATAAACATTAGTTAACAAAAGTAATTGCGATCTTGGGAATAACTTCTTATGGCAAGTGTTGTGAAGAGGATGAAGTCCACAGATGAATTCCCTGAAGTAGCTTAAGACAATGGTTTTCATTTTTTGTTCTTCCAAAGCCTCCATGAATATGTCAATGAACAGGGATTCTGTAGATTAAAGACTAAAACATAAGAAAAGCCAATGGTTGGGAAGCGATCCTACTTTGTTATTATCTACACAATTAAACCTTGACTGTCACTTTCAGGAGCAATGTATCAATTCGTTACCGTCTCCTTTATTTTCATTTCCTGACCTTGGAAGCTAAGCAGGATCAGCCCTAGATAGCACTTGAATGGGAGACTGCCGGTGAATACCAGGTGCTTGTAGTCTGTATTTCAGAGAGAGGACCTGGCAGAACCACCTCTGAGTACTCCTTGCCTAAGAATACCGTATGAAAGTCATGGGGTCACCATAAATCAACAGGTTACTTGAAGGCATGTATACACACTGTTACGTACAACAAGAGCTCGGTCGAGGGTGATTCCCTACTCTATTCTGAAAAGAGAAGGTGTGGGTTTAGAAAACAAACTGAGAATTAACTTCCGCATTAGGCTGCCCTCTGTCACCCACTCCCATCCCCAAAATGTTGATTTCATCCATAGATTCCAAAGGGACGCATCTGGGGTACTCCTGTCTTTCTTTCTGCATTTTCTGTATCCCTTTTCAGGGGAGGTTGGATTCCTCAAATGTTCAGAACTACTGTAAATGCAGAACATAGTTCCCTTCATAGCTGTCTTTGCATTTTTAAGCACATGCACATAAATTCTCTGAGACCACAATAGCCACCCCAGCCTTAAAACTAGGAAATGTAAAAATGCAGTGAATTATTTCTCTGAGACTCAATTTAATGTGATAATAAGTTATGGAGACATCTGCTTTTACATTATAAATTCCAAAACAATATAAAGAAATTACATTTATATCTGACAAGACATCCTGAACATCTCAAATATATGTAGATTTCAGCTTTCAGTCCTTCCTAAAGCAAAGTTAGCCCTAGATCTTTATGGCTGAGCTACAGAACTCCAGTTGTCCTTTTGCAGCCAGAAGAGAGAGAGAAGTTCCTTTTGTTTTATACTTTTCTCTGGGATATTAAGCTAGGTCACTTCCTGTTCCCTCTCAATCTAGGCTTACCTGTATTGTTTCAGTCCTATGCAGGCACTTAACAAAGTCTTTACCTGGCTAGCCAATTATAATTTCTAGGCAAATTGAGGTTACTCCCCCCTCCCCCTTTTCTGGCAGACGCTAAGGTGCCATTGGTATTGTAAAAGGATTCTCCACTACTAGGAAGCTGCAGGGAATTCTATAATGCAGAAAAGATTTTGTTAGTCCATTAGAGTCCAAGCAGAAAACATTATTCAGCCTGCATGTCTTGGTTCATTTAACCCAGTGTAGCTTATATGTATTTAATGTACAAATGTTTTCTGCAACTTTATACCTGGTCAATTAATTTTAATTCATTCATACCATATTTATTGATGTCTAACATTTCTTTTGCAGTGAACCTAACAAAGGAGTTTTTGTTAACTTCAAGAAAGTCATTATTGCCTGGGAATAATAAAATGAATGTGAATTGTGAAATCTTCACATTTTGAAGAAAGAATATTTGGATTTTAAAGGCTTCAGTCATGTTGTACATCTGCTGAAAATGAAAAACCCAAAGTGTCTCGAACTCTGTCCAACAGACATCAGTGTGTTTTCTGCCATCTTCACAAAGCTCTATGTAAGCATTTTCTAGTATACTTTTTTAAAAAATAAAACTAAAATTGTGCAATTAATGTAACTGTGAACACTGAAAAACTTGAATGAAGTTATAAGATGGATACCCCCACTTTCCAAAGAATTAGTTCAAAACAATTTCCCCTCTATGTATGCCAGGGTGAGTAAAGTATAGCTCTCTAGACTGCAACTCCCAGTGTTTCTCATCATTGGCTATGCCAGCTGGGCTTGACAGAAGTTGCCGTCCAACAACATTTGAAAGCCCACAACTAGTCCAATCTGATATAAGTCATTTAAGCCCATAGCTGTTGTCATAAATTCATATAGAGAATGCAATGCATGAACAGGTTGTTGACACATGGCAATAGCTGCAATGACTTCATGATTGTGACCTGAGGAAATAGTGTAGCATTGACTACAGAAATTCAAGTCTTCCTTCCCATTTAATCAGAGACAAGTATACTGCTGGGCTAACCTTTGTGCACAGTAGTCTCTCTTTCACACAGCCCTTACATAATCAAATTATGTAAGGAAAAGCACTGGGTTTATCCTGCTTAAAAAAAAAAAGCTGCTGAAGCCCACATATAGAAAGTAACTAATGCCTTGTGTAATTAAGGTGTAAACTTCCAAAAAGAAGGGAATGGGGAGGGGGAAGGCCACTGCTACCAAACATCACAAGATCACAGAAATATAGGCTGCAATCTACAGAACTAAACAATCATTTTTGTAAAAGGATCTGTACGTTATTAACCAAAAAACACCACGAGCAACAAAGCAATGTGCTAGGAAGAAAGATTCAGTTTTAAGATGTGAGACTAGATGTCAATATACATATTAAAAAAAAACCCTTAAGAAGATTCCTTACTACATAGGAAAACAAATGCAGGGTATTACATTTTCTTAGCTTTATTGATTTTTTTTAGGCAACTGCAGCTCTCAGTATATGTCATTCGGACGTGTCATGCATGTATATATAGCCTCTTAATGCTTTTACACATTTCATCTTGCAGTAATAGTTTCCATTCACAGCATACACAAATCTAAATAGTAAGAAACACCCTATTTACATGATTTAGAAAGACCATGGTTCTGTTATCTAATAAAAAAAAATAATAGGATTTCAACAGAGCAGAAAGAATAGATTAGATACATTGGTTTTATCATTCATAGAGCACAATTTTTAAAAAATCTGTTCAAGCTCTTGAGAACTTTGGAATATTGCATTAACACTATTGCCCTCTGATTAACTGAAACATGAGAACTTCTGCTTCATATACATGGCAATCTGAAGTGTTATCTGGAAAAACATATAGCACACAGAGGCAGTGTTGACTACAATATGCATTTATTTCTGTGTACATTTTCATCTCTCTGTAAACTCATTGCATCTGAGCAGGTAACAGAGGAAATGAGAGCCCATCTGGCTGCATCATACTAGACTGTAAACTGATTTCACATTTCAAGCTACACTACATCTTTTCTTGAGTTAAAAGCTTGTAAACCCAAGACACAATCCCATTAATAAGCTTATTTAATCTTTTCATGTTCTCTTTAACACATATTTAATTTCCCCCCATAATTTCAAAGTATGTAAATCCAAGTTACTTTAATGAAGTTTACAACTGAAGAGGTGAGGGAGATGAAGGAAGGGCACATAACTGGAACATACAGTAGTTGAGAGAAAACAACTTTATAGCATGACTGAGACCAGCTCTTTAAAAGTTAGACTTGCTTCACACATTTCCATAAGGAAAAATACATACATACCACAGACACACAAGCACACTTCTCCATTTGATCTATTCCACAAATATTTCCTCTTACCTTCTTAGCCCCTCCCTACACAAACAAGCTTTCTTGGAGGTTCAATCACATATCTGAGAACTAGATTTGATTTTGGTTTTCTATATTCTGACTTTCCACAAGCTATTCTATTGACTACAACTTGGAGGGGCTTTTGTATTTTATATGTGAAAGGAGAGCATCTTAACAGCAGTTAAATATAAAATAGGTATTTATAAACAGAAGTATTTTGGAGAGCATCGAAATAGGTTACTCAAGTACAATGGGCAGGGAAAAGGTCAGCTATTATTAAAAAGTAGTGCATTTTAAAAAATGATGGCCTCGAAATCCCACCATTCAGATGTGCACATTCCAAAGTTGTATACATTGCAGTGCATTTTCTATTGTCAAGCGATATAAGGAGTTAGCGCAATAATGAACATTTATATGCAATGAATGTTGACTCTGGCATAACCTAAACCCACTTTGGCTGGAGCCACCTATTCCCAAGTGACTTCCAAGTGTAAGATGATAGATAATATCCATACAGAACTCATACAAATTAAATTAATTTCATTGCTACCATCAGTATTACAGCATGAAAGGATATTTACAAGTAACCATGTACAAGAGTTTTTTGCACAATTAACAACTGACAGTAACTGACTGAAGTTTCTTTTTCCTTTAAATCAACATGACCACCTACTGTCTTACCCACCACAAGATGTGATCTTGTTTTCTACTCTGCCAACTGAACTGTGAGTAAAAGGGAAATGGGTCTCAAAAAAAAAAAATTCACAGATCCAGCATGCAGCACTTGGATGCATGCATATGGCTTTCCTGTTATCTTCTGTGAATCAGAGGATACTGTGTCCACACAATGGAGCAATCCACATGTGAAGAGTAGTCCTCATTCACAGTATGTGAAGCTATGTGTGTCCAGTGCTGTGTGCATATGCCAAAGATCTTACAGGAATTTTGATTATGCTGCCAGACTCCAGAAAGCACACATGTAAGATGAATTGCACCCAGACCTGATAGGCTGCACACAATACTTGCATATACCCCCCAAACCAAAACTCCTGGCAATTATGTTGATATGAAAAAATGGTGCATACCTTTTAAACACACTTCTACTCTTTAGTTGATTACTATAATTTATTTGCAATGGCAGCACAAATAATGCCAAACAGAAACCTGTGTTCAAAAAGAACAAAAGCATCAATATGAAACTATTAACAAATGCTACTGAACTACTGCGAACAAAATGTTACTTAATGGTAACAGAAAAACAAAACAAAATGCTTCATATGAAATACTTTGTTACTTTGTTTTTCTGTATTTTAAGACAAAAAAAATCTGGTAATTTGACTTTGAAATGGGACAGTAGAATTTTCAAAACTGACATTCAAAGGCCATATTTGTAATGATGTAAAAAATAAAAACAATCTCAATACCAATTCCTTTAATTTCATTGTGCTCCTTGATGCTTCACACTAAATTGCTTCAGTAGAATTACAACTTATGTGTCAGCATCACACCCAATAAATTACACCTTGAACAGCAAACTTGTATCATCTATACAAAGCAGCTGATGACAAAAACATTTACATGGGCAAGATGTGAAACTTTCCTGCTTGCAAATGTTGAAAGGATTTGCAGCAGCATAACTTAAATGTGTAAGAAATTAAACACACGTATCCCAGTGTTTTATTAGAGGGAAAAAAAAAAAAACAATCCTGACTGCTGTTGCATGGTTTTATTTTAGAATGACTCTACTTCAAAACCAACAAATCTTCACAAAAGAGTGCTTTATTTCAGCAACCTGCAGCACTCAGGTAACTCCAACATCTTCTCTGTAATAATCAGATACATAAAAGAAGTTGTATAATTCCTTTCTGTGTGTGTGTATGTGTTCTTGGTGTCCATCAATTGACCAAGTCCGAAACAGAAATGCATTCTGCAACATTTCAAGATCTGCCACTCACACCAGTTAATACAGGCTGGTTTATTAACAATGTGCAAATAAACCTTTGTTGAAGAGCTAACATTACTAGTTTTCAGCTAAATCAGAATGGGGCACAAAGTACCTTCTGTGCTGTAAACATCATGAATTCTTCACATAATTGGAAGCTGAAAGGCCTAAGGAACAGGGTGCAAACACTTCTCATACATAACGATGAATGAGCTCAAGTTTTCCAAAAAGAATTTGGAATAGTTTTGCATTTGGCATACGTCCGCTCTACTGTCACCAAGCACAGTCTTAAGGGAACGTCATTTATAAAAGCATACTTTACTTTTAGCTTTAAAACACAAAGGCCTAATAAAAGCATGCATACCTCTATAATATGGTATAATTACGTAGTTACCAGTGTTAACAAGTCTTGGTGAGTGCTGTACAAGCCAAAGGGATTGTAAAATCACCTCTGATTGTACTCTATAAATAAGGCTCATACAGTACTTCTCCCTCCTCACCATGATTCACAATTTCAAAACAGCAATTATGTATACTTAAATTACCCTGAAAAAAGCAGCATTTTTGAATACCCTTTTTTTTTCTTTTTTGCTCTTTGATATCCCCCCTTTTTTCAGTAGTTTACAATCTGGAAGCACAGGGAGCCTTTATTTCCCAGCTTGCTGTGGCCAGATTAACAGCTCTGGTTCTTCACAGTTTGTCTGGATACCTGTAACACTTCACACCACAAGGTAATAGTTCAATGCTTATAAAAATATATATAACAGCTACTACCCAGCAAATGTAATTATAAGGACTAGAACAGCAGCAATCACCTGCTTTCCTGTATACATTCTTCACAGAGCAGATCTGTTTTGTATTTAGGATGTCCTTTCAGCCTTTCTACTCACAGCAGGATAAGAGTATTTTTCCCCCGAACTAATCTTTAGTGCAGCATGAGTGGAAAGGGAAATAGCTCCCTTATAATTTCAAAATGATTGGCTGGCAAATGCCTGATAGATGGACTGAAAAGTACCCCACATTTCCTTCTATGGTTGTGTGCTCAAGAGCCCATATTCAATCCAAAGCAGGCTGGATCTGATCCAAAACAGTATGGATTCAGGCATACCGTGGCATCTCACATTGCTCACAGCGATTCAGTGCTGGATGGTTCAAAAAAGTACAGCTGTCACAATTCCACGGAGCTCCTTCAAAGTCTTCATCTCTTGGCTGTGATCGCACAGCCTGCTTGGAACTGCTTTGATGGTCTACAGAGAATGATTTTCTTTTAAACTCTATAGATTTGAATATACAAAAGCCACATAAAATAATATAATAGAATGCTGAAGTTTCAATATTGCTGTATTCAGACTGTTTTGTTCACATGCTGCCTTTCTTGTTAGTGACAGGTAAGATTCACAATTTAACTGAGACACAGTTTTCAGTTCCGTCATTCTTATGACCATGGTAGATCACATCTCTGTATCAAACATATCAATAAAACTGGTATGGGAGTACAATCTGGGGCAGAATTCATGTCTACTAAAATATAACAGCAACATCAAAAATTTGCATTTACTACTACTTGCACTTCTATGCAAGTTTTTAATAAATAAACATTGACACTCCCCAGAATTTCTACTTTAGCTCAGCTATGTGACATCTGTTTGAAACAGACAGTCTGATCACCTAGATGTCAAATACAATACAGAACATTACAACTGCCCTACACTTTTAGTATATAATAGTAACATCTACAAATACTCTGTGCTATGTTATTTTTAAAAAGCATTCCAGATGTGAATTTAATATAAAATTTCAAGCATCTGTGAGATAAAACTGCTTATACTTAAGTGAATCCAGCAGAATCCATCATGCCTAAGTCCAGAAAAAGCTGAAAGACCCTCCTGCCTCCATCCTAACTGCCACTGCCCTGGCCGTGGAGGGAGAGAAGAAAAGGCAGTAATTGCTGGACTTAATCCCCTCCCACACTGTCATCCCCTTTTCCTTTCATGTCACATCTTAATTAGATTGTAAGTCTGAGGGCAGAGAACTAGGTTTTTTTGGTTTGTCTTTTACTTATATAACACTTGCTTTATGCATACATACATATATAAATGATTATGACGATGATATTGTCACTTAAAACACACAAAAAAACTTTCTCCAAAAAGACCAAAATTTCTCCACTAAATGCATCATGGACACCTTTCTGTCTCAGCCAATCTATGCTTTTCAGCAAATTCAATTTTTGCCTCTGGATATCAGAAATGGACTTCTCTTTTCTTTCTCCATTTCTTCACAAATTACAGATTCACAAAGTAGTTTTCCCCCATTTGTTAGCACTTTCTAGAATACTAAAAAAAATGAGTGCTTAAGGAAATGTGGATGTCTCGTGTCTGTAGAAGGATCAACCATAAAACATTAGCGTTTAAACACATATATGGCACTGTCAATATATGATTAAAGTACCATATGCTGTGCTTGGCAGAGACAGAAAATTCTTCACTATATCCTATCTAGTACTCACCATGAAAGGGCTTATCTAAGATACACCCTCCAGTCATCTGAAAATAACTGACTATTTAGGGGACCGAATTACAGCAATTACATTTCACAGATTTATTTTCAAGCTGTGCTATTTTTCTCCAGCAACTACAGTTTGTCTAGTAAAAACTGCAGTGCCACTATGTTAAGGGTTTAGGTGAAATGTTATTTCTGTGAGACCTACTCAATCATAATTTAAAGAGGGGCGGGATAGCAAGCAAGATTAACTCACTCTTGGCTTGATCACAGATTAATTAGAACCAGCCACCTGGGTTCTCAGGCTGCCAATTAATTCCTTCTTTGATGCTTTCAGTCCCTTAATTTCTTGCTAGTGATGGAGCTGCTGCTTAGGCTGCTGATACAAGATGGAGACCACACTAGACAGGGTGTTTGGGTGCTGATGAGGCCGAGATCAGAGTACTTCCATAAAAGCTGGAGTTCAATTTTCTTTTCACAAGCTGACAAAACTGCAGCAAAGGTAAATACCCTTAAAAAGGGGTTGGTAGAGACTGGGAAGTTCCTGACTTTTTAAAAACACTGACTGGAAGAAAGACGTCTACACCGTAAGGCAGGAATAAGAGTCATGGGATCCTCCAGTTGTTGCTGGATTGCAGCTCCCAGCATCTCTCACAATTGGTATGCTGGTTAAGGATCTGTGTGGAAACTGCAGTCCAAACACATCTTTGAGGGCTGCATGATTCTCACACCTGCTTTGAAGCCTACAACATTAAAAGGATCAAAGACTGATTCACACAAAATTAGAAAGTCAGGGTAGATGTTGGAAGAACCCATTCAGCTTCACAAACAACAGTAAGCACAAAAGCACCCTAACCAGGAAGTTCCTACCCCAAAACTAATGAAACTTCAAATGTAAAACTGTTGCATTTCAACAGTTCACATAATAGATAAACATAGTAACAGTTATTGTTTCCTAGCATATTATCAACATTCTGATTTACAGTGTGGCTAGAGCTTCTGCCATTATACATCTGGCCAAATGTTTTCCATGCACAGCTTGAACAGGGCATTTATCTATTTGTTATGGGAGAACAGCTTTTCTTCCATAATGCAATTTTTTGTTAACAATGCTGTCAGTAGGTACAACACACTGAAGCTCCCCACCCCCAACATAAAAAACCGTCAGCACCAATGTAAAAGTAAATCTTGATGGTTCATTTAGTGACTCACCTTTTTTACATGGCTTTGGTGGCACAACAGGACCGGGCTCCAGATTATCATAAAAGTTACTCATGGCTTTCGGGTCAAAGTTCCCTATTAATATAAGAAAGAAAACTGAGCCACCTTCAGAAAAAGAAAACTATTTTGACATTATAGAAATATGCGTGTTTTCAGTATGAGGGATGGTATCAAGCTACAGTGTTTTTCACAGGTCTTCATCCACGTCTGTCTGTCATAATGCCTCATTCTGCAGGGAGCTGTTACATTTACAGTGAAGAACCTATGGCACTTCTGTCCTCTAAATTAAAACCAAAATGTGGTTCCCTGCCAGTATCAAATATGTTTTAATTTTTAAACTAAAGCATGTGGAACTTGAAATGTCCAACAACGTAACTGACATGGAGATACCTGAACTGGACTTTTTTTTTTCCATATCAGTGATATGATAGGTCTGAAATATTCATGAAAACTTTACTACTGTATATAGAGCTCTAAACAAATACATTCTTGATAATGCAAATTATTCAAAGTATATACCTCTAGACTGAAGGAGATCAATTTCCTTCTGAGTGCAGTCGACATTTATCTGAAGCTGCCTGTTCACACTTCTCAATCTGGTCATCTCCTCGGGCTGGCAAAGAGAGCCAGAAATAGCAAATGGAAAGAAATCAGGATAACAGTTATACTTAAACAAGGCACATATGTAAACAGAGACAAACAGAGAGAAACAGAATCCCTTTAATTTTGCAGTTACTCCCATTTACCTCTGTGCAGTCGTAATTATATAGGTATGTGGATTCACTAAGAAAATCTTTTTTAAGGTGAAGAGGAATATATTTTCATTATTATAGCATTCAACTCAAATGAGCTTTTTTCTCTAGGGAAAAAAAACCTAATTCAAAAGTTTGTTGAATTTAAAACTGAATTTATCTTCTTGGTGATTTAAATCAGGATTTCAATTACTGGTTTACATAATTTAGATTCTAAATTGGTCCATCCTATAGACAGAATTAAAGAGAGTTTCAGCACTGTCATGGTAATATAGGGTCCAGAATCTCTTGCTGATATATCAAGACAGTTAAACCACTTTTAAACTAAGTTAGCAGTAATATGCTTTAATAATTAAATTTCCCATAGATAACCAGGTAAAACTTCTGAGGCAAAGAAAGGATTCAGCCTACATTTGTGCAACAAACTCAAAATAGTTTTCTCTCAAAGCTCTCAAGTCAGTTTAAGAAATTCTGATTATTAGAAGGAGTACAGCAACCAAGTTAGAAAACATGTAAAATTACAAATGTTAAATGTAATTTCATCTCCCATTCTTTCAATATGTCCTTCTTCCCAACTAGACAAAGATTATCCTATGATGAGAATGTTGACATTACTGCCTTGGTATTAGAATATTCTTTCTAAACAGTGTTCCTTTTTTCCTGCTGAAGAGACCACCGCATTGAGAATGCAGTGACTTAGTTATGCCGGTATGCAGTACCATACTCATTCTGGTCGGGGAAAAGGCATTAAGCAACTAAGAGGTTGCTGGAAGAGGAACTGGTGAATTGAATCTTAGCATGCAATAGGAATTATATAAAAGTTTAAAACATGGCACATGAGTTCTCCACACTTCCATGAGAGAAAAAGGAAGATTCTAAAATATAAATACTATAAATACGGCTTGCTTACTGTTGGGATTGAGGTTGTACAGCTCACTCTTCTCAAACGCCGTTGCATAAGATCATGTTCCATGCCATTCACTTCACTTTTAAGTTTCTCAAGTTCCTCATTTTCAAACTTCAGTTCTTTTGCTAACCTCTCCATCCTTGCACGTTGATGTAACAATAAGGCTAATGTATTATAGGGGAGAAAATCAATGCAACGCACAACACTGAAAATTCATCTGGTAACTTGAGTATGTTTACAAGTGACCTTTTTCAAAACAGAAAGTGACCATAAACATGCAGTCAAACATCAGTGTAGATATGCTTCATGCCAACAGAACTGTTACTATAGATGTAAAGTTCTTTCACCATAAACATCATTTTAGACAGTAATTTGAAGATATTACCATTTCTGGTCACTCTTCCTTTTTTTTTGTTCTTTGTCCACTCAAAAATAAAAAGGCACCTGCACAAGGAGAAAGCTTCTCAGGATGAATTGGCAATCTAATTGTATCAACAGTGCACTGGCAAAAATGAAATTTTGAAGACAGAATAAGACCAGCAGTTGCTCATGATGCCATCAGCAGACTATGAGCCATCAGGATGCAAGAGACTGGCCCACAAAGTATTCTGCACTGCATCTGATTAATGAAGTCACTTGATACAATGGAATTACATTAGTCTTGTTAGAAATACAATATTTCTGGAAATTTTGAAGCCATGTGAAAACAAGTTTTTCCCAGGCCTTTTTTTAAAGCATTTTTTCAGAAAATCTGGAAAAAATAATATTGGCACTTTTACAGATTCTAAGTTGTTTTGTTCCTTTAGTGAAATAAAACTTTCTATTATGAACATAAGCGACACCTGAAATGTAAGCAACCTCTTTGCCTTTGCCAGGCAAAAAACATTAAAAAGAGAAGGGACTATCAATATTAATAAAACAAAGAAAATGGTTTTGTTTCCTCTAGGTATCCACAGTGTCAAGCATAGGCAAGACACCTGTTTTTATAAAAAGAACTAGGGAAAGGATACCAAAAACAGGAATTTCAATCATATGATGCTGTATGAGGTCCTACAAAAAAAATCTTCCTTTTACATGGTTTTAGAAATAATTGTGAG
The DNA here is from genome assembly GCA_948472985.1 of Iguana delicatissima. NCBI lineage: Eukaryota > Metazoa > Chordata > Lepidosauria > Squamata > Iguanidae > Iguana > Iguana delicatissima. Next base: position 692,000 of record CAOKZL010000119.1, read on the forward strand.
AGTGAATATATCAACAGAAAAGGAACTTTAAAAAAATCCAGTAAACTACTTTTTTTAATGATCTTTTCCATTTCTTTCAGGGTCTTCGTATCTCTAACTCCAGTAAATGCAATATTGTTTTCATACTTGAGAAGCAACTTTAACTTCCAAATTACAAAACCAGTTCGCAAAGAACAATGACCTCCAAGAGACTGAGATCAGAGCAGGACAACTGAGTCACCAGAACTTCCATACCCACGGACTGACCCATTCATATTATATTGTGGAATATAACTAATGATTTGGTTCTAGTCCTCTTTTTTTAGTATGTTCTTGACAACTGTCTGTATTTTTTCCCTAGAAAAATTCAAAAGAAATCTAAAAAACTGTTTCCTAGAGAGAAAAGCATGATAAGCAGACAAATTACTGACTGCATGGAACAAAGCAAGACACTACTTTTGAGCTGGAATTTTCTAAGACACTTTCATCTTGCTCTTTTCTCCTGACTCTCTGCAGTTTGATGAAGAGACTGGGGACTGGAAATGCAGAAATGCTCTTCAGCCTGTTCAAAGTATCGCATCAGCAGTCTTTAGGGGGAATTGAGGTTTTGGGCTCTTTGCCAATTAACTCTGACAGATTTGATGTGGCAAACAGCAGAACAGCGGTTTCTTCCACTTGGTGTCAAACATGTGGTTGTGAAGGAAAAGAATCTAATGCAAATAGACCCATGACATTGGTGTGATAAGCTTCTTGGTCATCCTACTCTACTTAGTACCTGAAATGTTATATATCTTGAGCTGCCTAAAATATTAATATGCCAGACTTTTCTCCAACTCTTTACAGTAGACAATCAATCCTCTCTCTCCAGGAGCAAGACTTCTCATTCATTTTTCTGCGAATGAGAAACAGGCATATACACAGCATGTTCAAAAGATACTAGCGTGGATTATAGTAATATAGTACTATAATTAACTCTACAATTATCTGGATTCTAGACTTTCATCCCACTGAAATCAGTAGAACATATTAGTCATGATTTCAGTCCCAATGAACTAAACACAATTAATTTGGGATCTAACACAGTGTCGTCTTCTCCCTCCTCCCAAAAAAACAAACAAACAACAAACAAAAACAACCTTTTCCACAGCTGAAAACAATACATCAGCCTCTGTTTTCTTGCTAGTTACAGAAGACACACAAATTCTGACTTATACCAAGTATCATGAGAGGGACTGTCTATTCTAGTACTGTCAAGCTGTCTGGCAAGAAGCAACAGTTTGGAAATTCAAGGACAAAACTTTTTACTACTGTACCATCTGAGCTCTCTATAGATCTGAAAACTTGAGTTTACAGAAGTTTATAAAAGTTTCACAATCAAAAAGGACTGCCTATATATTCTACTATATTCTACTATGCCACATTGGGTTAAAAACTTTTTTTTTTACTTGCTTTGAGATCACCAGGCACAGAAACACTGCTAAACCAAAACAAGTAACCATCTAACATAGTATTAGAACCACTTCCTATATACATTAACTAGAATTTACAGTCATCCTTCCCCCAGGTACTCTCACCAAGTGAGGTAATGGGCTGCTACTGAAGAAACAGGTTTCTCAGAAGGGACACCCTAGTAATGGAATGCTCAGCTCCAAAGGCTAACCTGTTTTTTTCTTTATTATCTGGTCAGTGCCAGTTGGAAACGTTTCTAATTTTAAGCCTTTCACATTCTTTAAAAAAAAAAATTTAGTTTGTGCTGTTTCATTCAACATCACAGATTTTATGATGTATATCTTATTGTAACGTTTACAGTTATTTACTTCTACCTTGCTAAAGTAGTTAGCTGATCTGATATTTTTGTTTTTAGGAAGGCCTATAAATATTGACAATAAAAATAATACATTGTCTAGTCTGTCTGGCAGGATCACAAGTAGAGACCTTACATCACTTGTCATGATCTTTTTCACTGAAAATGCCAGGGACATTCTGTACACAACTCAAGTGACTTCTCTCCAACTTCTGAATTGCAATCCTCCTAGCCTGCAAGTTAAGTTTATTAAAAGCACAGATTCATTTGACTCCTCTTGTTTGGCAGGAAACAAACATTACTTCCAACTAATCCTGTCTATGCAACCTGTGAAAATGTAGGTTATTATCCAGTTAAACATTTTAAACAGTTTTATTATATGTGTAACACTCCTCTGTATATTACTGTAATGAGGCAACTACTGTGTGCTTTTCCTAATACATCCAATTTCTTTAAAAAATGCCTTCTGGTGCATATGAAACACATGTGAGGAATCTCAACATTAAATAGTCCATGTAACAGTGAACAACACACTTAGGTGATTTAACCTTGTCATATTTGTTTCTTCTAAAAAGTATGCCACTGAGGGCTCTCCAAGAGCTTTAACAATTAGTTTTGACAAGACACAGCAATTTGTGATGACAGAGCTTCAACATCATGCATTACTAAAGCAAACAGCTAAAGCTAGCCTATTTGGCAGCTGCAACCATAATCCATCAGCATAGCAATGCAACAAATTGTGTCAATTTATGATATCAGTACAACTCCTTGTGATATCACGTTGTCAAAGAAGAACTACTTTGTGGCTGTAGAGACCAAAATGGTTCTAAGCGTACGAAGTAGTACATGCTTCTTCCAGCTCCTCCCATGTGACAAGATGATCTAAATTTATTAACTAATCCAGATTAGGTAACTATGGTACTTCAGATTCCTTTATGGATTTAAAAGACTATCAGAAGCTTAGAGACACAAGAATTTAAGATAATACAGTTCTACTTTTTTTCATTACTTTCTTAACTTTTTATTTTTTTAATTGAGAATTCCTGAAAGATAACTTACCTTGAGTATACGCATAGTCATCAGATCCAGAACTGGAACTCCTCTGGTATTTATGGCTTCCTCTTTCACCTCCAGATCCTGGTACAACCGAAATGGGCTGAATAGGTTCTGGTGCTGCAGAACGCTCTTCTTGGTCCACTAAATTTAAAAGGTTCTCAGCTGGTGCTCGGCCTACAGTGATTTTAAAAACTGCTGGATTTGGCTGAGATACCATTACTCGAGGGGACTGTGTAAGTACACCTGCAGGTCCAGCTGGCTGTGTATATGTTATATATACAGGATTAACACTATAGGGAGGTTTGGGCTGACCTGACATACTTCTGGAAGGAGAACTGGAAGGAGGAGTACCAGGTGCATACAATGGGTGCTGATTCCGTTGGGATGGTTGGTTACCTATAGGCGAAGGACTCCTATTAAGTGCAGTCCCAGGTCTCTGTGGAGGCTCAACTGTAATTTCTATCTTGTTCATTGAGCCTTTGGATAAACTAGGTCCACCATACGGGAGATAAGATACTGAGTGTCCACTTGGTTTTTGATAAGTCTGGGGTGTCTGCTGATATGGATGGGGTAGTACTGTTGAAGGACTGGGAGGCATAAACACATGGGAACTCTGATGGCCTAACTGGGTAGGCTGAACTTGATGCTGAGGTGAGCCAAAAGGAGAAGGACACTGAGAAGCAGGTGGTGATCGAAAAGGTGACTGAGGAATCTGGGGCTGTTTTGGCGAATACTGAGAAGGCTGATAGTTCTGTTGGTGCGGGTAGACGGGCAGTGGATGTGGACTGTAATGTGGAACTGGACCTTGCGGCGATGAATGCCACTGCGTACTTTGAGTAGGAGTCTGTCGGCCTGATGAACTTTGAGATGTCTGTCTTATGTAGAGAGAGCCAGGATTCGCATAAGGATTGCTTGGAATTGGAGGAAGAATTTGTAAAGCTCTTGGTACAGTCTGTCCAGAAGGGAGATTTTGTGACACTGTAACAGTTATAGGATTTGTGCTGTACCGAGGTATGTGCATATATGTAGGAGGAGGAGGAGGGCCTTGCATAGCAGATGTACTCATTCCAGGTTGGATGGAAGAAGATTGCTGAGGTGGTTGCGGAGGAGGTGTAGCTGCATTTCTATTCTGGTCATTCATAAAAAATGGATTGTAGTTGGGAGAAGCTGCCACAACAGCCGGAGCAGAATGTGGTTCCTGAACTAGACATATTAGCTGTTTACCTCCTGTGCGTTGTGGATCAATATGTCCATCACTTGAACTGTGTACCAGTGTACGACCACCATTAAGTTGAGCTCCATCCCCTCCATGATAACTGGTATGAGGATGGATGCCCAGGTTAATATGCAGAAGGCGGTTCTTGTTCATTCGGGTGTCATCTGGGCTATGGTACTCCATGTATAGGTATTTGTTACTCTCTTGTGCGAGAACTCGACAACAAGCATCAAGGTTGTTGTTATTCTAGTAAGAAAAAGCATCAAGTTAAGGTTTTTGAATTAAATAAATGAGTCCAAGAAATTCACTGTAATTACGTCCGTATACATCAAGCACCTAACATCTAAGTCTGAACAAGTATCAGTTACAGGCATACTGTATTTAACAAAGCTTCAGAGAAAGAACCTCTTTTTTACAAAGTCTTTTTATCCCTGTCCTATCCCTCATTTTCTCCCTCATCCTCTGTATACCTGGAAGTTTTTAGCCGTACCAGTTTAGGAAGAAAGGTGAAATATGGCTAGAGAAACAAAGACTTTCAGTGTTGGGTTGTAGCAGTATGTTTGAAGTAAACCAATGAATAAGGTTTGAGCTAGGAATGAATGGGATTCTACACTATATGATCCTACAGCAGATGAATGAGCCACATAGGTAAACAGCAGCTGCCTCCAGAACCACTTACTTGAATATGTGTCAGTGGCAAAATAGAGAGGAGAAAAGAGGAAAGCAGATTAGCTTGCTTTATCATCTACCTCAGCATGTTCTTTGCCTTGTTCTTTGCTCAAGGCTTCCCTGACCTGGTTGTTTCATTTCATATGTGCATATTATTAGTTCTGAATAAGGCTTGCTGAAAATTGTTGAATTGCTCTTTTTTTCTGTTGAGTAGAAACTTCTATTTTTCCGTACTATACTATTTCCACCTCTGGCATCAAATTTTCTGTTAAAGAAGTAATGCCTAGGAACACATCTACTTTGCTAACCAAGGTATGTCTGTACTATATTTCAGTAAGGGCTGAATAATCATATTCATAATCACCATGATATTTCCTCAGGTTAAACTGCAGTAACTTACATCTGAATAAGATAGTGATTTTGAAGAAAAGATGTATTTCCAGATGATGCCTGGAAGACATGCCCTATGAGGATAGACTTAGAGAGCTGGGTATGTTTAGTCTGCAGAAGAGAAGGTTAAGAGGGGACATGATAGCTATGTTTAAATATTTGAAGGGATGCCATGTAGAGGAAGGAGAGGACTTGTTTTCTCTGCTCCAGAGACCAGGACAAGGAGCAACGGATTCAAGCTGCAGGAAAGGAGATTCCACCTGAGCCTCAGGAAGAACTTCCTGACAGTCAGGGCTGTCCGGCAGTGGAATATGCTGCCTCGGAGTGTAGTGGAGTCTCCTTCCTTGGAGGTTTTTAAGCAGAGGCTAGATGGCCATCTGTTGGGAATGCTTTGAGGGTGTTCCTGCATAGCAGGGGGTTGGACTGGATGGCCCGTGTGGTCTCTTCCAACTCTACATTTCTATGATTCTATGACACATGTTCAGTTCACAAGAGGTATCATCTTAGAAGAGGTTTCCTATCTGAGAAATACAACAATGTGCACTTCATCTTAAAATATGCTTGTCCATTGTTTTACTCATAGACATTTATTTCCTTTTGCATGTGCAAATTCACTGAAGATCTTATTCTGCTGTTTCATTATAACGTTTAATCTTATGTTTAATTTGTTTCAACATTTCAGGAAAAAAGTTTATGTGCAATGTTTTCAAAAGCCAGTTGCAAACTTAAGAAACTTCTATTTATAAGTATATATATATTGTTTATTATGGTCACAGACCAGTAAAAAGGTTACACCAAAATAGTACCAAGGACAAAAAACCTAAGTACTGATACAAGTAGACATAAAACATGAATAAAAACAGCATAATAAACTTGGTCAAAAATACAGTACTACTAAGAGGTAACAGTCTCACAAGGATTACAAGATATACAATACGCATCTACTCACTAGCCAACATCTTTTGTCTTACTCTCATAGCTGCAGCACAGAATTTGGCGACCTTATACGTTATATCAGAGTTTGTATCTGATAACAATAGGAAGATGTAAAATGATTCAGAACTACCTGGGTGTTCCCGAAGGATTGGGGAGATGATATCAGCTCTTAAATCTCTATAAAACATACACTGAAAAAGCATGTGTTCAACCGTTTCAATCTGACCGGAATCACATGGACAATATCTCTCCAAATAGGGAATTCTTCATATCGTCCCTCAAGGACAGCAGATGGAAGACTACGGCAACGTGCCAGAGTAAAAGCCAAACGATGTTTGGGCAGTTCTAAAATATTTAAGTAGGCCTGTGGCAACATATGATACTTATCCTGCTCACTAGCAATCAAGGATGGAGAACAGGCCAAATCTGTTTGACGTTCAATATCAAGGGTACGTTGTTTAATAACTGACTTAGCCTGATCATAGCCCATCCTAAATAAGCTATCGGGGGACAGACCCAGCACTGACAATTTAATAACAACCGCCTGTTTTCATTTAGAGTGAAATTGGTCTTCCAAGACCAAGGGTGCAAGCCCAATTGGTACAAAGTTTAATCTAAGCCAGTAATTAAATATGCAAATTCATATTCTGGCCTCTATGCTCAGAAGGCCTGCCTCTAACCGTAAAATGGCACTGGATACACATTTAGGCACATGAAAAACTGATCTTAAGAACTTAGACTGTACACGTCCCAAAGGTGCAAAGTTAGGAAATAGCTCTAATTGAGCACCATACAAAAGCTAAGCGATTGGTTTTGCCTCAAATACTTTCAGGGCTGCTGGAACATACTGACCACCTTTATACTTGAAAAACTTTTGGATAGTGACTGAGCTTCTTTGGACATTGTTAACAATGTAATCACCATGAGCTTTCCTGGTACCCAAGGATTGAAAAATTACTCCTAGGTATTTGAAGCAAGAAACTTGATCTATTTGGTGATTATCTATAGTCCAATGAAAGTTCCTTGTTTTTTCCCCAAATGCCATTATTTTGGTTTTTTGATGATTTAGAAGTAAATGATCTTCATTACAAAAAAGAATCAAGGCTTTAAGAGCTCTTTTTAATCCAATGGGAGCCCTCGAGAGTATAGCCGCGTCGTCTGCATATAGAAGCACGGCGATGGATCTTCCTGCTAGCTGAGGGGAATGAAAGTAGACGTTTTGAAGCTGTCCCACCAATGAATTAATATAGAAATTAAATAGCAACGGAGCCAAGATACAGCCTTGCTTTACCCCCTTCTCTGTTTTCATTGCACTGGTTAGATAACGCCAAGGAGAGCATCTTACTTTCAAGGAAGTCCCTTCATGGAGCATGTGGATTAAAAAAAGTAATCGCCTATCAATCGAAGATGCCTCCAGCTCTTCCCACAGAATTGATCGAGAGATGGAGTCAAAGTTAGCTTTAAAGTCAATAAAGGCAACATACAGGAAGGTTATATTGTTTAAAGAGTATTTCTCAATTAGGTGTTGAAGAACAAAACATTGATCAATAGTTGATCTCCCTTCCCTGAATCCAGCCTACTCCTCAGCTAAAATATTTTCTTGCTCCAACCAATCTAAGAGTTTCCTCTGTGGATGCCTTGCATATAATTTACTGATGGCATTTAGTAAACTGATAGGCCTATAATTGGCTGGATCATTTTTGGATCCATTTTTAAAAATAGAGATTAATTGCCAGCCCCCAATCCTGCAGCGTACGACCGTATTGATCAAAGCAATTAAAGAGAGAGGCCAGGAGAGGAGCCCAGAAGTCCAAATTATTTTTGATGAGATCTGGAGGAATCAGGTCTTCTCCTGGGGCTTTCCCTGATCTTAACTGCTATTTATAAGTAAATCTCTCATTCTTTGGCAGACACAAAGACAAAATTTTATCCTGCATTTAATCATCTTCCAGTTCCATGAACCATACACATATGGATATTTATGGAAAGCTAAGCAATTTCTAAGCTTTTCTACAAAATACCCAATGTCATTTCATTTCCAACATTTAATGACTTAAATCAATAGACACTTTTCAACCCTTACCAGAGGTATGACTGTTATAATCTGAGAGGGCAGGGTTATAACAAATTCATCGGGCTCCATCCCAAATGTTCCCTCTGCAAAATTTATTGGGATTACTGAAAGCCTGCCCTCTTTGCTTGTTTATCTATACAGCGCAACTCTTCTCTTGCTCTTCCATATGAGCAATTAGCCATAACACAGACTTTACTTTCCCTGTCCCATTTCCTTCATGGGTGTCTCATATCTTTGTTGTTAGTCATGATGGTAAAATTTGTGGGCTGTGCTTCCTATTGTGTTTTGTACCCACTAGAAATGTGATTTTAATTTATCACATTTTTTTTGTCCACATAGAACATGGGATAGTTCATCCAATCTTAAGAAGACAGAATGGAGACTAACACCATCATTACTCTTTCCTCAGGGTAGTGGCAAATGTGCTGATCAAGAACGTCCACCCACATGAATGTAAGGTCACATGAAGCATCACTCCCATTACAGTCAATGGACATAACAGGTGTACACCTGTGTGGGCACAGGGGCACGCAGGTTACATCCACTGACTACAATGTGGCTTGACACTTGAATTTTTTGTTTTACACAGGGATGCCTGGAACAGAACCCATCAAGTGCTTTTCAAACAACACTTCCCCTTGCAAAGACCAGGGAAAAACAATGATAAGTTTTTATTGCACATTTGATCTCTTTAATTTTATCACAGGGAATGTGTATGTTCCACTTAAAATTATACCAATAAAATATGATACTGTAAGTAGAACATTGAGAGTTACAGACATGCAAGGTGCTATCTAGACAGAGTCTAGACTACTGAAATGAAGACGATTTTACAAGTACAGCTCTCAGTGTTCCCTATCATTAGCCATGCTGGTTGGGGCTGACAGAAGCTGAAACCCAACACAGCTAGAGCACACCAGGTTCTGCTTCTGTCCTTTAGCTACACTAGCATTTTTAATTCTAGTAAACTAGTATTTATATTTTTGAAAAGATAATTCTGATTTTTTAATATGACTCTATTAAATGCCATAAAAAGTCTGCAATAAGTATCTTACAGTACATATTAGTTTTCATTCCCACTCTCTGCTGTCTCAAAAAAAGTCTTTATTTTTCAGAAATAAATACAAAAAGCCTTGATCTTATTAGTTTGTTAAAAATTGACTTTTTAACTTTTCCAAGAGCTATCTTTGTTTTCTCTCTTTACACTTACCTGGAGCATGCACTGAGATACCACACCTTCTGGAATCTCAGGAAAACGTTGTCGGAGGTCATGGAGCACCTGCATGTCAAGCTGCTGGCTGCTCTGCGCCATGCCCGATGGATGCTATGTTTTCAAGGGTCTCAGGAAATAGCAATCAACAAGCTTCCCAGTGGTTATAATCTTCAGGCATTTTCTGTAAGTACAAAGGCAGTTGAATAAAACCACCACCGAATTTAGTTTTAACACCCTCTCTCTCTCTCTCACACACGCACACGAACATCAACACCAATTGAATACTTCAGACAAATACCATTTCCATTTCATTCAGCATTACACTGAAACCCACAACAGCATATAAAGCAGCCTCGCTCAGTCTGGTGCCCTCTAGATTTATTGAATTTCAGCTCCTATGCTCAGATGTATATAGGGTTTAATAGGCATTGCTGGTGAAAGATATTGGGCAGTGCAGTCCAAAACATCTTGATGGCTCTAGGTTGGGAGTATTTATAGGCCATACACAGGAATCACAGGTTTCTGAGATGAACTTAAACTACAATTACTGGCACCATACAAGCTGTCTGGGGCTTAGGGGATTTGTAATCCAGAAACATCTGGAAAGTCACAGATTCATCATCCCTACTCCAGATGGACTGTACCTGAACCTGGAAAAAAATCTCATTCCAGCCTTGAAAAATTCAAATCTGAAAGCGTTTTCTGTTGGTAAGATCTACTACCTTTCCTATCCTACGTTTCTTCAAGCAAAAAATCTTTGGACCAGAATATCTCCATTCAAAAGGCAAGGGGATATGTAATGCTAGCATAGCACCAAAACCAACAAGAGTAGAGATCTCTGTTCTTGGTCTGTTTGTTAATTCTAAATAGATCTTTGCCCCAAGCCATTATTTTGAAACTGAATTTTGTAAGTGGATCTTAGGGTTCCAGTAAAAAAAACCAAACTGCACCTGGAAGCCTACCGTATGCTATCCCTTCCATAGAGTACATTATACTAAAAACCAATTAGTGATCAGTTTTATATTAAAATCCACCTTCTTTGACTTTTGTCCCTGCTAACTTGCAGTTGATCCACTCTATGATGAAATGCCAATTGCAGGCTGTTTTTCACCAATATAGAACCATGCAAAATTACAAACAAGGTATGAGAACAAACTGCTAGTCTAAATACCATGGTATTCAGAACTGTCATTCTATCATTCTAGCACACTAATCCTGATTTAACAACTGTCAGCTGCACGTGTAATTTTGATAAATGGGACTGGGAGAAAAAAAGTATGGCTTTAAGCACTGAGCTGCATCACTAGTTTTACCTTCATCACATAAAGCTCTCTTGTAACAACTTCTACAGTGGTAACCATATTAGTCTACTTTAGCAACAGCTATAAAGAGACTTGTTGCACCTTAAAGGCTCACAAATTTTATTCAGCTTAAGTTTCGCTGAGTGCAGTCCATGAACTTTTATGCCAAATAAACTTGTCTTTGAGGTGCCACAAGATTCCTCATTATTCTTTACCCTTACATAGGTGTTTATCAACCGCAGGGTATGCTTGTTAAGCAGCATCTTCTTAATAGGCCATACTGCTTGTAATTGGGGCCCATCTGGGTAGAAGCAGAATTGCTAGCACGTGTACAGTAACAAAGGATAGATACCTTTTTACTAGCAGCCAACTTTGCCTGCACAAAGATTTGCTGTGTAATCAAGTTGTGCAAGAATCCAATTTTTGTACTCTTGTGCACTCTTGTGCTATTATTTACTTATTTAGAATATGTATTCCATGCTCTTCAGCCACAAATGCTCTCGGAGCAGTTTACAAATTGTTAATATGACAGTTCCTTGCCCTGAGGCTTACAGCCTAAATAAGACACAATGCACAAGGAAAAGGGAACAGTCATGTGGGAGAGTATTATGTGTGGCCAACCTTGCTGCCATGTGTTTGGGAACTCTGGCTCTTTCTTACCTTCCTGATAACGTACCTGTACTTCTAGTTATGATTCCTTGCTTTGAATGATCCTATCCTCTCTTCCATATGAGCAATTAGCCATAACGCAAGCTTTGCTTTCCCTGTCGCATTTCCTTCATTGGTGTTTCACATCTTTGTTGTTAGTCATGATGGTAAAATTTGTGTGCTGTGCTTCCTATTGTGTTTTGTACCCACTAGAAATGTGATTTTAATTTATCACATTTTTTTGTCCACATAGAACATGGGATAGTTCATCCAGTTTTAAAAAGACAGAATGGAGACTAACACCATCATTACTCTTTCCTCAGGGTAGTGGCAAGTGTGCAGATCAAGGTTTTGCACTGAATGTATAAGAATGCCAGTTAAATAATGGTCAAGTATTTTTAATGCACTAATTTCATTAGGACAAAAAAGACATGCCTGATACTGATCTCAATATCAAGAATTAGTTTACATTTCACACACAAAAATGTTTACCTTTAAATTAATTGATCTAATGAATTACTTTAAGGCTGTACAGTGTATACTATGTTCAATAGAGTTCCTATCCTATTAGTGAGTGATTCACAGGTTTTTCATTGCTGCATCATCATTTTTGCTGTATGGCCTGACTGCAGGGCTAAGGGTCAAACAACCTTCACTTCTGTCTCTAACAAACAGTACCACAGTGAAACAAAAGAAAATAAGTTTCCACTTCATGGAATATTTCACTACAGCAAAATAACTGGTGCTCAGCTGATCACAATAATGACCCTAGTTACCCTGTAGAGCATTTATATGCATGCCTTTGCTGCCAGAAAAGTTTCAGTTTGAAGAACAAACTATTCTACCATGAGTAAGGCAGACATATCTATAGTTATGTTTTAACTCAAATCATAGCTATATCTTAACTTAGCATCAGAATGAAGCCAACATTGGTGTCAATTGGGCTTCCAAACAAAGGGTGTTACTCAACAAAGCTGACACAGCAGAGAACCTCATTTTCCATGTCCTCTCACAGTATATGACTCCCAATACTAAAGATTACAACCTCTCCACCAGACCTCTATTCTTAGGTATATGTAGTGTTTAAGAAGCCATTATCAATCTAAAGCAGAGCTGTGAACTTTCAGAAGTTCAGAATACAGACTCAGATAATGGATGGTCCTATTAAAAATTACCTAGAAATGCTCATTACTAACGGATGGGGAAATAAATGTCAACATATCTTCCCTTCCTAGATCTGTTTTAGAGCTTGAGGGCTGTTTTCAGAATCAGAATTCAGAATTTCAGATCACATACCAATTCCAGTTTTGAAAAAGCAGGTCAAGGTCCCACAAGATGGCAAACAAATTTGAGCACCCCGTAGAGTAAGATGACTTCATAAGTCACACAATATTTTTCTGCAGCAATGTCAGGCATGTGGGTCCATGGATTACACCCAACCAAGACAGTATACATGAGTTCCAGTGTGCCTAATGTCTGTTCTTTGCAGCAAGCATTGTAACATATGAAGGTGTAAATATCTGGAAACTAAAGATATACTTTGGCCATCATACTCTCTGAATGTAATCCTAAATATGCATTTTCTTTACACATGTTAACCATTAGGGAGACATGTAGTTGATAACTTTGTTCTGCAACATGGTTTACTGACCTAAAGATAGTTGTTTCATGGCATGATACATGGTTCAGTCACTTCAAGGTCAGTAATGAAGACACACACACACACATTTACATCAGAACGTTCACTCAATAAAGACAGAAAATCTTTATAGGTGCAGAAAACTTCACTGGGGACTTTGCATGCTATCACTATTTGACTACTGACATTCAATACTTTGGAGAGCAAATGAGTAAGCTATGCCTCAAGAGATGGCAATACAACTGACTATATATTACTGAACATGTCCCCCTATTGTTTGGGAAGGGGTGCTATTTAAGAATTTAGATAGAATTCAGTTAAACTGTGCCTAGTTAAAGCATTTTAAGAGGGCATTAGCTGAAGTGAAATAGTGTTATGCTTGTAAAATTCAAATAAAAAAATCCAAATATGCCTGTCTAATGTCAGAATTATGCTTCTTTTCAGACAAAGATTTGTTCCATATTTTTCTCTCATTCATTTGATCTCCATGCAGAGAGAATTTCTGAATATTAGAAAGATACATTGTGTCTAAAATCAAAAAGGGTGTCTTAAAAATCTTTCTGGAATTTCTCGGACAAGATTGTAATAGAATCTTTAAAAGAAAGAAAGAGAACAAGTGCATACAAAAAAATCATTAAAATGTGCAAGCCATTAATCCTTACAATATATAAGGCATGCAGAAGCAGAAATGAACAAATATTGGCTTTCTGTAAGATAATGATAAAAATATCCATTGTTTTCCTACTTATTTGTTTACAATAAATTCTTATCCAGGAAGGACACAACTTAAATGCATGACCAATTCTATCTTAAATTTCCAGATGAGTTGTATCCAATACCAATCTCACAAAGCAAAGTGGGAAAATTCTCTATGCGAAGTGGTCCTCACTAGTCATGAATTTGGCAATATTAAGTAATGACTAAATTCAGGTGAGCATTTAGGCTACAAAAGGTACTCATTCCAGAATTCAAAGTGCCAACTGGATGTTTACTATAATACTATTCTATATATGGCATATAGAATAGTACTATAGAACAGTATTAAAGGCGGGGGACATGTTCCTTTCTTTTGGAGTACCTAGCTACTCTAGGCAGAGAATTGCCTCACTTAGTAGAAGAAATGCATCACTTCGTAAGTAGCACATCACAAAATTCAAAAGCATGTAGGGAGGACCACACTGCAGCAGTCATTTTGGCTCTAGGGCAGGATAAAAGAAAGAAAGAAAGAAAGAAAGAAAGAAAGAAAGAAAGAAAGAAAGAAAGAATAAATAAATAAATAAATAAATAAATAAATAAAAAAAACATACAGGCTGTGTGAAACAAGGAGCTCAGATTCTAGCCCTGTAACCAGTTGCCAGTACAACAGAATTAGAAGTCTTATAACTTATCTATAATACCACAACATTTTGATATTTCTAGTACACTGAATTAATCAAATTCAAACTAGGACAAATAGGCATTTCTTTTAATTTTGAAATTCTTAAACCCAAATACCAAAATACTGGGTCCTGGAACCTGAAGTCTTGATGTGAAGAACAATTACTGTCAACTTTGGTTTTCAACATCGGTTCAGTTGCCCAGAGAACCATGCTACATACAAGTTAACTGTCAAGCAAACCTTCACTTTGGGATCACGCGCATTTCAAATCTTATCTCTGGAGAAGGAAGGAGTCCCAGAAAAGAATATTAAAAGCTTGGAGAATCAACAGAGCAAACCATGCGTAGTTACTATCTCACTATTAAGAATACAAAGAGATAAAACCACACTTACTCTCAATTGGGACATGGAAAGGAAAAGGGTATAATCAGTTATAAACTACCATACCTGAATTTCTGACTCAGGATTAACGAAATCTAATCTAAAGTAAGTCTGCAATTAATTAAGCCTCTTGGTGCCTGATGTCTATCTTCAAAACAGAGGACATGGGTTAGCAAGCTAACCTTAGCTTCACCATATGTTTTGGATCTTAACTAGTGACTAAATTAATAACCATTGTTATTCCTAATGTTACATAATGTCTGTGCTAATCTAAGTATTCTATATAACTCAGGTCACAAGCATGAAGACAAAATAATCTTACTTGCTCAGCTTGACCATTCCTGCTTACTTCTGTCATCGAAATAAAATAAAAATAAAATCTGGAACTGGATCTGTTCCTACTCACCACCAACTTCTCTCATTCTTTAGCTGGCTGTTCCCTACTTCTTAAAGATGACCACGAATCCCATAGATGTGTATCACATGTCTGAAGAAGTCACCAGAAGACAGCTTGTCATAAAACAAATAACAACATTTAAAACTCAGGAAGATGTTGTATCAATGCTTCCAATACAAAGCTACTTGGGGGATTATACAAGGCACAAGATTTCACTGAGCCATAGCAGAGAATTAGCAAGTAACCTAGAAAAAAACATGTTTATGGACAGTTGGTAAAAGAGACTGTTATTTCAATCTGCTTGCCAGACACTTTTTGCTGAAAATGAAAGAGGTCACACAAGACACAGGGGTAAAGATAACTTTTTTCAAAAACCCTTTTGTTTAATAAAAAATCAATTTAAAGCAGGAGACGGCACAGTTTACAGCCTGCTCAAAGCTACTTTTGTGGCTCTGACCCCCTGCTCTAATTTCCCTTGACTCTTTCTAGCAATACAGAACAGTAGATTGCCTTTCCTGGAAGCCTCCAGGACTGGCAATTAACCTTTTAATTATATTACAGGGCCATCCTACACTGTTTAACATAAAACAATACTTAGTTTTCAGAACAAGCCACTGTTGGTTCTTTGCTTGGTATTTTGCAGCCCATGAAGCCCCCAGGTGGTCCCAGAGAAGAAAACTGACTCACAGATCCAATGAAGTAGGGTTTAAGGAAAGGTACATCCTATTATTACTGCACCTCTCGCATATCTTAGGATAACAGTGAGCTTCCACTTCAATTTTCACATCAGAAATTGCACAGAAGACATCACAGTCCTATCAAAATACAGATTTTAATTGCAGCTTGTAATATATTTCTAATATGATCATCCATGTTGATCTCAGTTACAAGGTGCAATCCCTAACTACACAAAGAGTTACATTTTGCAGTTGATTAGTTTAGTACCACATTGAATTAATGATGCACCTATTGATAAAGTCTAAAATAAAGTGACAACCAATCTAACTTCCTTTGCACCTCGTACTGGTAGGATTACATATCTAATTCTGGCAGTATTATGCATCTAAATAAACCAATACGTATCATTCAGAGTGAAAGAGAAATACATTGACATAAAAAAAATACACCTGCATGATCTGCTATCGAAGTAGGTAAATACTGGCAAACTTGTTTGAATGCCCTGCTGAGTCAGAACATCTAGCAAAGCACTATCCCTGAAAGCAGCCAGGAAGATGTCTGGTTGAGGTACTATTAGCCTTCCCCTTGCTGTCTGTTCTAGCACCTAAAGATGCAGGAGCGGGCTCCTTCTCAATGTGGAAGATACATGCCCAATTACTGTGGCTAATACCACTGACAGACCTACTGAATCTACACGGTTATTTTTAAAGAATTCCTAAGAATTGTTCAATTACATTTTTAAAAAGGTAAATATAATTTGAGCTCACAAGCTCTTTCCTCCAATTAGTGGTTTTACTGCAAGGAGTTCGCATGTCATTACCACTTAACACTGTATCACCAAAAAAATGCATTTTTCCCTCAGGTACTGTAGCAGGTGCAACAGGGAATGTGGCTATGTTGATACCAGCATCACTTACGGCACAATACCCATACTTCATAAGCAATAGGTAATGCAGCACTCCCTCCTCCTATTATTATCCAGCTATTATTTTGTAATAGTTTAATCAATATTGGATATCCTTACCAGCTGAGCATTTTTACACTATTATCACTACAGTGGTGGAACCCTCTGACACAACAGTAACTCAGCTAGTCACTTGTAGCTCTTAAGAATACTCGCTAGACTAACAGGCACATGGAATTATACAAATTTGAATGCTCCTATCACAAACAACTTCGATAGGTATGTACATGCAGGCAAGACACACAGTTTTCTAGACCAGTGGTTCTCAACCTGTGGGTCCCCAGATGTTTCTGGACTTCAGCTCCCAGAAGCCCTGAGCATTGACCATAGTGGCTGGGGCTTCTGGGAGCTGAAGTCCACAAACATCTGGGGACCCACAGGTTGAGAACCACTGGTCTAGACAGAGATACCAAGAAACAAAACAAATTAAGGGGCAAATACAAAACAGACTAAACTCTTTCCTGCCTGCTCTGTGCTGCCACAATGCTTCATATTTCATTGCCCTCTTAATGGTGAAATACCAACTCTTGCTGCATTAAATCTACTCTGTCATCTTCAATTATGAGAAAAGAGAATATATCACAGTAGCGCTAAGAAAAACACCTTTACTTTTTAATCACCTCCATATGTCCTGTTTCGAACAGTAATGCCTTTCTAGCATACATACGACATACATCGCAGTATATTGCATATGTTAATACAAACAATCTAAAATTCAGCAAGACATTTCAGCACATTGGCAAGGCCTTGCTATCACTCAATATTTGCTACTTCCAAAGCTGCCAAAACCAAAGCAGCAGCATCATACTGCAGTCATCAGGCCGAGAAGACACGCCAAAGAAAGCAGCCACTATTACACATCACTTACTTACAAGAGTAACAAGGGAATAATTGTGCACTACCCACATCCCTTTTATACAAATACAGGTGCAGGTGTGGCATATCCAAGCAACCCGAAAGCAATCTCCAAAACAGACCAAAAGTTTTACCACACATGTAGGAGTACAGAAAGGCTCACACCCAACACACCTTTAAAAAAGTTCTCCCCTGTCTCTAGCACAGTTCAAAAGTGCAGAAACCCGTATCTGCTTACAACAGAGTATTTAAACAAACCCAACCAGAACAGGATAAAATTGTCTGTGCACACTTCTGAGCGGAAACAGCATTAGTAGTAAGACACTTATCACTAACCCTCCACTACAGGCCTCTCCATCTCTCAGCACTGAGTCCATCCTTTCTTCTGCAAACCTCACCTTATTTAAAAACCTCACCTTATTTGCAAAGCCACAGCACCTCCCCGAAACAGACAAGTAAGTTAAACGCAGTGCAAATTTTTCTTATTATTATTGACAATCACTTGTAGGGTATATGGGGCTGAGTACAGCTTATACATGCAGATAGTTATAAGCACACATCTATACACAAAGGGGAGATCAGTAACGGTGTTCTTACTGCTATCCCCCCCCCCAGCATGCAAGATTTTCATGCACATTTCCAACCTTGCCACAGCAGCACACGGAGGACACACACACTATTAAACGACCCCTTTCGGACCACAAGGAGGTCGTCTCCCCCCCCATCGCTTGCCAAAACCCACTTCGCTCTAACCCCACACTCCTCTTCCCCACCCCAGCCCCATTCGACCTAGCTCGCTTACCCGCTCCCTTCAACCGGGGAAAGGGGAGCAACCCCCGCCCCGCTTTCCCTGGCCTGTCATGCGGGGCCAACGCCACCCTTCCCCAGGCGGCAGGCAAAGCCCGGACCCTCCCCTCTCTCACCGGTCGCAGGGGGGCCGGTTCCCGGCTGACCATCTCGTGCCCCCCCGGGGTGCGGGGGCGTGTGCCGGGGGAGGCGGCGGCGGCGGCGGCGGCCGGGGACACCCCCTCTTCCGCCTGGGAAAGCGGGCCCCCCCTTCCCGTATTCGCTTGCCGAGGGGGGGCGTCTCCGGGTCGCCCTGACGGAGCAGGAGGGGCGGAAGGGAAGAGGCGGGCCCGCGCGCCAGCGACGGCGGAGAAGCGTTTCCGGGATCCCGGCGGCAGGGCCCGCCCCGTCTCGGGCGGCGGGTGGGCGGGCGGGCGGACTGGCCGAGGCCCGGCTGGCGGCGGCGGCGGCGGCGGCGGCGGGAGGGGCCACACCAGCCGGGCGCCACCTCCTCGCCCTCCCTCCACAAAGAAGCCGGGGAGGGGGAGGGGGAGGGGGTCCCCCAATGATCCGCGCAACCTTTACTTCCGGTGCGGGGTTGAACCGCCACGTCCGGGGCAGGGATAGCGAAAGTACATAAGGGAGTCCACGGGCGACCAAGGCTGGCACTGTTTCGTGGCACTTTTTTTAAGAGCCACGGGCCGTTCCCGCACTGGCCTGTTACAGCGCTATTATCCCACTTCCCACATCTTGCGGCATTCTGGGGTTTGCCTGAAGGCCCCCCTCTAAACTACAGACCCCAGAATACCGCAGGGGGTTGAGAGCGGACTGATAGCGCCATAACAGTCCAGCGCGGGAAGGGCCACAGATTCCCGTGAGCTTTCGTGGCTGTCGCCCCGCTTCCAGAGATGCGCCGGGCTCGTGCGAAAACAGAAGGCCCCGCTAGGTCGCTTGTGCTGCAACGGCCTGGCACACCTGCCTCTCGGGGAACGGCTGCGACATTTTGCTCTTGTTATGGACAGTCGAGCCGGCTCCGGCTTAACGGCGTCTCTTTGTGTGAGACAGGTGCAAGAGCCGCGGTTATGATAAGCCCCCGCAAGGTCGGGGTCGCGGCTGCTTTGACCGACTCAGCCCACTTCATTTCTTGCCGCCCCCCACTTTACTGAGCATGATCGCGTTTCCCGCTCGGAGTCTCATGAGCTCTCCAAAGTTTGGTGGCCTTAGTCACTTGAGCAGACTTCGCTCCCGAAAATACTCGGAAGGAATCACTGATCAGTAAAAATACCAATAATACATTGTTGTGCGAGTGTTAATTGGGCGAGTGTCAAGTCAATTTCAGCATGTGGTAAGTGTGAAAGCGATCTCCAAGTCTCCCTGTTAACAACAGCCTTCCTCAGCTCTTGCATACTCAGGACATGGTTTCCCTGCTTGATGCTCGTGTGCCTTCAAGTCGTTTTCAACTTACGGTGACCCTAAGTGAACATATCACAGGGGGGTTTCTTGGCAAAATTTGTTCAGAGGGGATTTGCCTTTGCTTTCCTCTGATGCTGTCAGGGTGTGACTTGGCCGAGGTCCCCTAGTAGGTTTCCATGGTCCAGTGCAGATTCTGACCCTAATGTCTGTGGAATCACAGTCCAGTGGTCAAACCACTACACCACACTAGTGTAGTTTACCCACCTTTAATGTGATCTTCCTCTCTTCCTACTGCCTACTCTATCACCAAGCATTTTTGTCTTTTTTAATGAGTCATGTCTGCTCACTGTATTTCCAAAATATGATAGTTTCAGTTTAAGCATTTTGGCTTCTAGAGTTCAAGTTTGATTTGCTCTTCAACTCATTTGGCACTCTCTGGTATCCCTAGAACTCTGTTTCACAACCACATTTGAGTTGATTCTCTTCCCATCACCTTTCTTCACTGTCTAGCTTCTATTACTATATAGAGAGATACACAGAAATATATAGAAATATGGACCATCCTTATCTTGGTTGTGCAATGCTTTAAGGTGATCATTGTGATAGAATGGAAAGGTAGATTTCTAAATTCTCCTCTACCCATTCCTTACAGAATTCATAATTTTGGGGGTGGGGACTGGAAAGCTTGTCCAGATTCAGAAATTCTTCTTTCTTTGTTAAGAGTCCTTACAGTTCCAACACAGAGACGTCATTTCCAGAGGGATAGCCTTTTTACAATGTTGCATCAAAAACAACAGAAGATTGGGGCATCTTAAAAACTTTTATGGCATAAGCTTTCATGGACTAGAGCCTCCTTCGTCACCAGCATAAAAGATGACCTTCTGTTGCCAGGTAAAAGCAGAAGCGACCATATGGTCCATGAGTAAAAATCAGAATTGGGGCACACTGTCATTTAGGTTAGTTAACATGCAATGAAAATAGGGAGCACTGGAATTCTCCCAAACTCTCTACCAGTCTGTTGAGTTGTATATATGAAAATCACTAATAAATGAATTTTTGAAACCTCATTGTGCAAAGAGGGTAAGTTATTTGTGCATCACTAGTTAAAATTAATTACTTACTTCTGTGTTGTGTAAAGAAAGGGACAAATGTAAATTAGGGCAGGAGATTAATGGCAGTAAACTACAAAAGCACCCGCTTGACAATTAGATGTATGCAATCTGATTTTTCAAAGCTACACAAGTTAGTGATAAAACAATCATAAATAATTTTAGCCTTTCTGAGTGATGGACGGGTTGTTCCCCCCCCATCTATCCCATAAGTTTTAAAAACATAGGAGTCAAAGGACAGAAATCAAAGGAATGTATGCAAATTACAAGAAAGGTTATCTCAACTAAATATCAGGAAGAACTTCCTAATGATAAGAGCTCTTCTGCAGTTAAATACTGTAGTCTTCTAAATCTAAGTCAGAGCTTTTTAAACAGAAGTTAGGTGGCCACCTCTCCAGGATACTTTAGGAGTGGGTTAATTGGCAAGGGGTTGGACTAGATAACAGAATAGGAAGACACCACAATGGCCATTGAGTCCAACCCCCTGCCATGCAGGAATATACACTTAAAGCAGCCCCAGCAAATGGCCATCCAGCTTCTGATTAAAAACCTCCAAAGAAGGTGACTGCAACCCTACTCTGAGGCAGCGTAGTCCACTGTCAATGACCCTTGGAGATCCTTTCCAGGTATATAATCCTAAATTCATTCCTCCTGCAGTCCTTTGGAAACGTGTTCAATCTCACCAGCTTCATAATATTGAAAGAAAAGAGATATGATCGCTTTTGAGGCTTCCTGCTAGATAGAGATTATACAGGAGCAACTTACCCAAATTCTCACGAGTTTATAAAAGCCTGTCCGAGTGAGGAATTGTCGAGTTTGATCCTTACACGTACACATGCATGGTAGAACACATAAGAGAACCTCCAAAAGGACTTCCTCTGTTAATGTTTATTCCAGTGTTCTATTTCCTAATTACTTTTGTCCTGCATTGTGGTGAAGGGAGAATATTCTATGAAATGCAACAACACATAAGGAAGCCTCCAGATGGACATCGTCTATTCCACAGTTTTCTAACTACCTTTGTGCTGCCTCGTGATAAGGGAATATTCTAGGAAATGCAACAACACATAAGAAAGCCTCCAAAGGTACACCCCCTATTTCGTTTATTCCAGCGTTTTCTAACTGCTTTTGTCCTGCATCGTTGTAGTGGAGGAATATTAGGACATGGAAGAAGGAATCGGAAGTATACGGAGAAAACCATGGAGATGTTGACCTTTCCCCGCTTCCTTCCCTCTGTGATGCCACCCAGTTCGGAAAGCACCGTCAGCAAAGAAACCTGGGCTGCAGAACAACTGGAAGGTGGTCGTTTTTAACAGAGACAGGCACCGTGCAACTCAACGCACCCCCAATGCGCCGGGAGATGTTTCCTTCTACTCCTGAGCAATAGGGTTCCCTCCCTCCCCAAACACGCCGTCAAGCGTTTCTGGAAATCGTAGCTCCAGATGCTTAAGCGTTACTCGCCCGTTCCGTGCCGTCGATACTGTAACTCCCGTCAGGCTGTGTGTTACCCGGATGCGTAGGGCTGTGGCGAGCTCATTGCAGTTGCTTAAATTTAAAAGTCTATGGTCCTGGAGGAATGAGACTTTGGCCATTTCCGCACCAAAGTGTTATAGCGCTATTATTCCACTTTCAGCCTCCTATGGAATCCAGGGGTTTGCAGTTTAGGGAGGGGCCTTTGAGCCGTTCCTCTCTGAACTGCAAACCCCAGGATTCCATAGCAGCTTGAACGTGTAATAATAGCGCTATAAGAGTCTAGTACGGAAATGCCTTCGAGTGTTGTGCTGGTAGAGCAGTGGTTCTCAACCTGTGGGTCCCCAGACGTTTGTGGACTTCAGCTCCCAGAAGCCCTGAGCATTGACCATAGTGGCTGGGGCTTCTGGGAGCTGAAGTCCACAAACATCTGGGGACCCACAGGTTGAGAACCACTGTGGTAGGGTGACGGCATGCAGTCTTTCCCCCTTATACCAATACCATGTGTTCTTGTAAACATCCCCAGTCCACCAGGGGGGCTGTGAGGCTGAGATAGCATCAAAAAACATAATAGTCTCTCCTGGGTTTAAAGAAATAAAATACATTGGTTTGCACAGTCCCAGATAGATGAATGGATAGATTAGATAGATAGATAGATAGATAGATAGATAGATAGATAGATAGATAGATCAGGGACTGTACAAACCATGGGTATGAAACCCAAATGAGACTAAAGCAATAATAGGGAAAGATGAGGTGTACATAGAGAGAGAATCTCAGATAGACAGATCGATCGATCTTTCAGCTGTGGACGTTTTCCTTATTTGTAGCTGTTATACCGCATTCTACTGGTGGAAGGGCTGTTCTGCCAGATTTCCTATCACTTTGTACTACAGGAAGCAAAGAATAAAAGTGCCTCTTAAGGCTTCTTTTCAGGTGAAGTCTCTGCAGTCTCTATGACTCTCTTACCCTTTTCCTGTTTTCTAAGGAATGCTTTTCCTTGCCCGATGTATTTTATTCCTTTAATCCCAGGAGAGACTGTTACATTTTTCCTACTATCTCAGTCTTCCAAACAGCTCCCTGGGCACTGGCAAGAATAAATGGTATGGGAAGCAATAGTGCCATTATGGTTGAATGTGTAGTTGGCCCTCCACATTCACTACAGTGAGGAGCAGAGGACACCGAAAAAATGGAAAAAATGCAAATATCAAAAGGTGTTTGTAGGAGAGGGGCCGAGGCATGGGGGAGAGAGTGGGTGTTCTTAAGATGGAGTGTGCATCCAGAGTTAAGTTTTGGATACTTTGGATACTTGGGCTGAAATCTCAAAAACTAGCCTACATTATTCCAGTTGCCCTTTCTGGCTCTACAGACACTCCATCCTTGTCCTTCCTTACTGAAAATTCTTAGGAGCCAATTAGGGCCTTTCTGCACTACACTGTTACAGTGCTATTATTCTGCTTTCACCATCCTGTGGAATTCTGGGTTTTGTAGTTCACTGAGGCCAAAGAGCTATCTGGCTGAGAATTCTAAATACCCCTCTTTAAACTGCAAATCCCAGGATTCCATAGAATGTTGAAAGTGGAATAATAGCACTATAATAAGGTAATGTGGAAGGCCCTTCTTAGGAATTTCAGACTAAGAAAGACACAATGGTTATCACAAGGAATGGCTTTCCATGGTTGAATTTTCTTTTAGCAAATAGGCAAAGGAAGAGGGTATTGTGAGGACAGAATATGGAGAAACAAAATAATTTCTGGGGGGGGGGCAAAAAGTCATTTTATCATCTAGTGTGTTTAACTTATGTGCAGAACAGATCATAGGGAAAGTGGGATTAGATTCAGAGGAAGGAGTGCAGATGACAACATATTACCAGCAGAATATAGTAAAAATTTAGAATAACTACTTATAAAGTTAAAGAAGAAAGGCAAAAGCAGAGTTTCAGCTAATTATTAAGGGGAAAAAATGACCACAGATAACTTAAAGTGGGTAATGAGGAATGAAATTGTTTGATGTATTTTATACCTTGCCTCAGTCATTAATCAAAATAAAAACTAACTTTTAAAAAACCAGGAGGCCAGACTTGGAGGATAAGATCCTCAGATGCAAAAAGAGATCTGTACAAAACACCAATGGGGTGATAGAAGCAATATTGGCACTACGGCGTGGTGATATGCTTTAATCCTCCCTCCCCCTAGGTCCAAATTGGAGTTAAGGCCCTATCACTGCTATCCACAATAGAGGCGGGGAGGGAATCTCCCATCTATGTAATTTCCCATTGTGAATAGCTGGCTTGAAATTAGTGTGATTTAACCTGAGATCAAGATGGACACAAAGGGGGGAAGCACACTTTTATCTGCACACCATAGGCCTTATCTATCTCATTCCCTTTCACACACTAGTACAGTTGTTTGCTGACAGAAAATAAGCCATGCATGTCTAACCACATGACAAACAGCTCACCTAGTTTGGTACTCAGCTTCTAAAGAAGGATAAAGCTAAGGAGGAAACATCTAAACTGCCATGTTTCTTTGTCTCCATGCCTTGGGTTGCTTCCTCTCTATGAATGATCTGTGCTTTTATCATCTGCTGACTACTATTATTTGTATGTATGTTTTGCAATACTGACAAGAATCTTACTTTTTTGTCTGCTTTTTCCTCCTACCTACAATAATATGGTAGTTTTCAGTTTATATAATCATATACTTAGTATATATATTCATATATTTAGTGACAATTTAATGCTACATAGTCATTCTATCTGGACACTCAAAATGTTAGTTTCTTAATCCCAGGAATGGGACTATCTCAATAGCTCCACCTATTGTGTTCTGCACATTATGGTGATTCCTGCTGTTTGCATGTGCAGTGCTATGCAACTGCTATGTGGTAGGCCTCCATTCTTCAGATGCTTGTGCCAAAAAATCATGGTGGCCCCACATTCATAAGGTTAAATTAAAAAAATTTTGACTGCCTCAGTAGAACTCAGTAGGACTGGTACTTACAAACTACTGTAGTCCTACACTTAGGTAGAAAAAATGGAATACAGAAATATAGGATGGGGGACATGTGGCTGGATAGCAGTACATGTGAAAGGGATCTAGGAGTCTTCATAGACCACAAGCTGAACATGAGTCAGCAGTGTGATGTGGCAGCCAAGAAAGCCAATGCAATTCTCGGCTGCATCAATAGGAGTATGGTGTCTAGATTGAGGGAGGTACTGGTACCGCTCTACTCTGCTTTGGTTAGACCTCATCTTGAATACTGTGTCCAGTTCTGGGCACCCCAGTTCAAGAAGGACATGGTCAAGCTGGAGCAAGTCCAGAGGAGGGCGACCAAAATGGTGAGAGGCCTGGAAGCCATGCCCTATGAGGATAGACTTAGAGAGCTGGGTATATTTAGTCTGCAGAAGAGAAGGTTAAGAGGGGACATGATAGCCATGTTTAAATATTTGAAGTGATGCCATGTAGAAGAAGGAGAGCACTTGTTTTCTGCTGCTCCAGAAACCAGGGCAAGGAGCAATGGATTCAAGCTGTAGGAAAGGAGATTCCACCTGAACCTCAGGAAGAACTTTGTTACCCTGTGAATTGGGGGTCCCAGGAGGGACGCCCAAATAACCAAAACAAACTAAGCAAAGATGGGGAAATTAGCTGGAGCACTCTCTTGGCTAATGACAGGCAGGGCGATGCAGCAGGATCTTTTACCCTATGTCTACAGCATCAGGTCAGTTAGGAGGCAAATGGTTCAAACAATAATTAGATTTATTAAACAGTTATTAAATAGTTATTAAAGAAAAGCACAAACACACTCCTAACTAGAAAAGGAAAATAGAATTTGAGGGGAATGGGTGATATGCCGCCTGTCCTGTAGACCTGAAGAAGCCTGATTGAAGAAGAGGAAGCTTGGCATGGCGACCGAGGGGAATCTGCTGAACCGAGCGGCAGCAAGGCAGAATAAAGTCCAAGCGATCTGGCGAGAGTTCCAAAGAGCTCTCAAAAGCTGGGATTTTTATAGGGGGGAAAACAACCACAGGCTAGTCTGGTCTTGGGCAAAAACAATAGGTTTTGAGTTGGAGACAAAGCCTCCGAAAGGTCAGAATTTGCATGATTAAGTTAAAGTCTGAATTGACAATGGTATAGCCGGTATGTAAATATGGCTAGCTCAGCAGTTGAGTACCTGGCTCACCGGGGTGTCCTCGCAGGGCAGAGGGTCCCTTTGTGGTAGCGTGCATTTGTAATGAAGGTGTTTGTTTTGGAAGGTCCCCTAAAGCAGATCTGGCAATATCTGGCTTGATTTGGTGGGAGCAGCAAGTAATAGCCATGCATAGCTTCGCGCTTGTTCGGCGGGCCTCACAAACACTTGGCTGGTGGCAGAGTAGGGCTGAATTATGATATCAAAATGATATCTTTGGTTTACCAAAGGTCAGGCCAGAATACGGTGGTAACAACTTCCTGACAGTCAGGGCTGTCCGGAGGTGGAATATGCTACCATACATACACATTTTCAAATTTTTTCCCCTATGGAAAGTAAAATTTTTCTGCTTTTAAAGAGAAGGGTGTTTTACTTTGCCTTCCCAATCTCCATTTTATTAACCAAATTACACCAAAATACAGGTGAAGCTTTGGGAGTTTCATTTCAGCACCTGGCACACATTTTTGGCCTTTTTACATACATGCCTTCTCTCGTCTCCTGCCCTCTGAAATACCTGCATCATGCTATTTCGAAAAGTATTCAGGTTGAGTGAAATCATGCTTCTGTAAAACAGAAGGATAGAAAACAATGTCACCCAGAGTGAAAACTACAGCTGTCTCTGTGTTAGATGTTAGTCATTCACCATTGGATTCTGACTAATTAATCAAATGTGCATATTCATAAACCATTTTTCATTCTCCTTAAACAAGTCATAATATTGAGTGAATACACATGGTACTGTGTCTGTACTGTGAAATGAAGTATCTTTTGTATTTGCATTTCCCATTCTTTTTCTTGAGCAGCTGGTATTGAGCCTCTGGATGGAAAAGCTGTACTACTTACTAGGAAGTCTAACATTACACAAAAGGTCCAGCTGGTAACACATTTTTTTCCCAATAGTGGCCACAAAGAAAAAAAAACCTATTCCCTGCTTTTCTTCACCCCGCCCATGTCTCACTAAAACTGGCATTCAGTATCTCTGGGATTTAAATAGCCAGCTAGACTTATAAACAAATTGAATGATACAGCAGCCCTTTTTTCAAAAAAAGAAAAAAGAAAAAAAAGAGAGGTGTGATTTTTTCAGTAGTTTATGGATCCTTCAGGCTATGTAATCAAAGTTAATTTAAAGTCTTTGGAAAATAATATATATATTCAATTCTGTCACTGCTGAATATATCCAACAAACTCAGTCATCCAAAGGAGGGCTGGTCAGTGGAAGAGAAAAAGTCATGATTTTCAGGAATTCCCCTTCCTCTCAAATCTGTTCCCAAGAACACTTACTGCTCAGATACTGGAAATGTTCCATCCACACCATGGTTGTAGAGGAACCAGAGCTTGCAGGATTGCTGTACTGAGACTTCTTTATTAGAATGGACAGCGACATTTACTACATGGATCATAGTGTGTTAATATTATTCACAGAGGTATAGCACCCTTGCTCCATCTGTGTGTGGCATACATGGGTATGTGCTGCATTGCCAGCTCTCAAGGTACCAAGTAAAGTCTTAGAAAATTGCTGTGACTCTCTGGATCTCTAGAAAAGGAGACAAACATCACGATGAGCAGCACTGAAGAGGGAGAAAGTCTGATTTTTCCAAGTACAGTGGCTTTAAAGTCTGAGCAACCATCTCCACTCATTGCCATCTGGCACCAGGGTTCTCTGGCTCAATGCAGTTGTTTGCATACGTCCCAGTTTGGGCAAGGGGAATGTTAGTGACCTGCCAACACTAGTGTGAGCTACCCTGCCTTCCCTAAACACATGCTTTACATTCCTAATAACCCTGTGAAGTAGGATACTCTTAATGCAGTGACTTGTCCAATGTTATAGCCATACACACTCACTGGTTGTTATATATGATAATTATTAACAAAATTCCCTCTGTTTTGTGTCTTTCTTTGGAAATATGCCTGTGGGTCGTGATACTTTCAAATTTCCCATGGAGTTAAATGAATTCCTCCTTGACAAAGGGAAACCATTAAAAACGATGGTCAAAATCTAAAGAGTGCATCACAGAACTAAAAAAAACGGGCATAAGAAAATGCATATAATAAATTGAAGGTGTTCCGTTTTTGTTTTGTTTTGGTTACTGTTTGCAGTGCAGATTTCTTGCTGTCTGGTCTACATCAGTGCCAAGTTCTCAAGGGGAAAAAAAGCTTATAAAATGCTTATAAATATTTTGTTTCATTTAGCTCTCTGTATAGCTGCATGGTTTAATCTATTCTGCATTAAGCCAGAAGCTGGGTGTTTCAAAACCACTAAGTGATGGATAATGAGTGTGGTGACACTTCTGTGGGCAGTATCCCATGATCCACTGTCCAGTTGTGAGTAAAGCAGAAGAAATCATCTTAGGGCGAGAAAGAAACCCCAGGCACCAACCTATGTTACTTGCCTTGTCTGATAAAGCCCCAACTCAGAACATTTCTCCATTCTCCAGCATTATCTCAAGCATGGGTCTTTCACATTATCTGCTACCCAGCCCTAATACAAAGACCAACAAAAAACTAGTCCTGGTTTGTATCAAGAAGTTATGAAAACTTTGACTGAAATAGGTAATACTGTATACAGTTGGCCCTCCACATCGCGGGGGATACATGCAGAGAACCCCCGCAAAAGTGAAATAATTGAGAATAACTTCTCCCCCAGAACTCCTTCTTCCCTGCACTCTGCTGCAGGCCTCTGTCCACATGCCCATCCTGGCCATCGCCAGCAGTGGGCAGGAATTGGGAGGGGGAGAAAAAGAATCTTTCCTCCCTTTCACCCTCCTCCCACCACAGTTGGGGGGATTGCACTGGACCTGCAGGTGGGAATATGGCGAGCGGGAAGGAAAGACCTTTTCCTCACCGCTTGCCATCTCCTCCCCGTGACCGCTCGGGCAATTGCTCGGGGAGCTGTGGGTGGGGACATGGCGAGCGGGAAGAAAGGATCTTTTCCTGCCACTTGCCATCTCCCCCCCACTGCCACTCGAGCAATCACTTGGGGAGCTGCGGGCAGACAGATGGCAAGCGGGAGGAGAGGATCTGTCCTTCCCTTCACCCTCCCACCCATCCCTAGCTGGCACAATCACACTCGCAGCAGCTGGCAGAGATCGTGAGGGGGAGGAAACAGTTTTTCCTCCCTTTCACTCTCCCGTATCCCCCACCAGGGAATGGGAGAGGGAGAATGCGGGGGAGGCAAGGCATTGCGAATAATCAAAATCACAAGAGTGAACACGCGAATGTAGAGGGAGAACTATATTTTTGTAACAACAAAGCTGCATTCATGTGGAGCCCTTTTTTTCTTATAGGACAAGTAATGCCTCCTGAGAAAATCACTTGACTGAAGGCCTTAAAAGCTTCGTTATATTTAAGAAAGAAAATCAGGAGGATATTGGCTAATAACATTTGTAGTAAATGGTAGTGGGCAAAACAAGTGTTATTTATAAATTAAGCTCATAAGTAAAGTTCACACTGCAGTACATTGTGATAGATAGATAGACACACACATGCATAATATCTCATAAACTGTTCATGAGTGATATTACACACAGTGCACCAACTGTAGCAATTACATTTCAGGGAGCAGGGGTGGTTCAGGGAAGAAAAAAAACCTCTTCCTCAGTGTTTATGGTCTTGATGTGCTACATATATGTGTGTGCGTGTGTGTGCGTGCGCGTGCGCTTTGGGGTAGCAAGTGAATAATTGCAACAATAAAGCTTTAGAGGACTTAGACTGCATCAGTCTATATACTTACCTGATAGTGAATCCTGATGAAAACAGTAGGGCTTGCTTCTGAGAATACATGTATAAAATCATACTTAAAGTCTGTATATTGACTGAACAACGTCTCTCCCTGCCTGTGAGTTCTGCCTTCACAGCATTGAAAACAGCATCTCCCGCTGGCACAATTTTTCCCAGGGCTTGAAATTCTTTGTGGAGTAGTAGGAGTTAGTGTTGTACAGCTGTACAGATCTTATGGCTCAGTCAAACTTGTTTAACAACTTAAGAACAGGCACAATGAAAAACTACATAAAAGAGGTATAAAAGTAGCACATCACAGCAAATTTCACATGCTGGATTTTAGACTTGCAGGCGAGCCATTCGTTCTGCATAAGCATGTAGTGGAGGTGGTAGTGATGGAGTTGACAAAAATCTTCAAAGGCTTAGCTGTGGCAGATTTCCCCCCTGGAAATTTCCAGCAGAACCCTGGATCCAATCCTACATCTACGGAAACACCCTCAGCCCTCTAGATATGTTACTTGTCACTTCTGCAGGACTTGGAGCTGTACAGTGCACCTGAGGAGAGGCAGGGCTAGAAGAAACAGCTGGAAATGAAAGGAGGTGACATAGTCTGATTTCTGTCTCAGCTACACCAGTGAGACTCCTAGATCAACTATGAGTTTCTACTGCTTCAGAGGGCTGAAGCCTTGAGGTAATAGATCCCATTGGGAACTATCATTTTACTCCCAGCTGAATTGTGTCAGCTGTTTGGCTCCTGTGGAAGAGGCTGCAACTGAAAGGGGCAATTCCAAAGAGGTTATCCCTAATGAGGAGCCTCTTGGGGTGGGGTGTCACCAGAGTGAGGGCCTACTACAGAGAAAGGAGGAAGCCTACCTACATTTCAGCACTTGCCTACTGGAATGGTGTTTAATCTGTTCTATCACTGGCCAATCACAAGAAGGATGCTACAGGTCACTACATATTTTCCTGCTGTCCATTTCCTTGTCAACTCAGTACCAACAGCATAGCAACAAGCCATAGCAAGAACCATTTGATATTTCTCCTCTGTTATTTAATGGAACCATAATTATATGAGTCAGTCTAAGTTATAGTGCAAACGAAGTGAAAGTGTCCCTTCTTATGTTACAATCATTGTAATGTAGGTATACCTCTACAACTGGGGAAAACAAAACAAAACAAAACAGATTAACTACAAGTAGTTAGGTATGTGTGATTAGTTACTTGCCAGCTTTGGCTTTTGTCCACTCACAGTTGTCCGAGATTTTTAAAACCAGTAAATGAGCTACCATCACCTTTTTTCTCTTCCCCCTTTTCTTCATAGAAGTTTGAAATTCAAGTGTGTGTGTGTGTGTGTGTGTGTGTGTGTGAGAGAGAGAGAGAGAGAGAGAGAGAGAGAACGAAGATAGATAAACACATAGGATTGTTACAAAGCTGTTGGTAATATAAATGCAGCATTATAGACAATTAAACCAGTTCATTAGTCATGTTGGTCAGCCAGTTAGCACACCAATAACCGTCGTCTTGGCTATTTCCAGTCCTATCCATACAATGAACAATTTTCAAACTCTACCCTTTTGTATACGGCTGATATATAGATGCATAGAGAGGGGGAGCCAGGACCACAGAAAAAAAAATCTGACAAATCAGGCCCCACCTCCATTCATGAGTAGGAATTCATTATCTAAAAGACTAAAAATAAACAAGCTCATGTTTATTGACAAACACAAACCATACAATATAATGACAAAATCAAAATACTTAGACATGTAGCCCATCATCCTACATCATGCCTTCAGTGCTTTCGAAGGAGAGCTTCCCATTGAGGTCCATTGGTACAGCTCCTTCAGGTTGTGCTTTCGAAGGAGAGCTTCCCATTGAGGTCCATTTGTACAGCTCCTTCAGGTTGTAACAGCTCCTGGAAGACCCAGTGAATTAATTCACTGAGATCTTCTGCCAGGAAAAAATGTTTACATTTTAGAACTGGATCCAAGAAAATGCAACCCCCAAATCCCTTCACTGCTCTTGTATTTTTTAAAAAATACATTTTAGAATTATTTCCTTCAGCTTTCCTTCTCTTCCAATTGTCATTTCATTTTTCAAAGTCAGCATTGCACTGTCCCTGCCTGCTTTGCAACCTTGATCTCTTGTGTGTGTTTCAAAAGACAAGAACTCCTCCTGCTGATCATGTCTGGCTGACATAGCACAAAGCACAACACAGAACACAGCAGCCAGAAACTCCTGGTGGGATTCGAAGAGGAGTCAGCTAACACTTTGGCATAGCCAGTATTTTCCAGCGCTTTGATGTAAAAGTTTCTGGAATGAATTTAAAGGGGTTTGCTCAGGAGAAGTGAGATCCACAAGACTGAAGAAGGATAACTCTGGAATGCAGGAACAATGTGATGGTGCATTTCAGAGCTGAGAAGCATATATTCATAATTAACACAGAATAGCCTATCAACAGATTTCTCCATAGCAGGATGACTTTTTGGGTCATGACACCACAACATATTGTGCTCCATTGACTTTGTTATTTGAAAAAAGGCTATATGAAAAAGTCTCTGGGGCAGGAATGGTTGCCAAGGAGAGTGCCCTTGATTTGAGCACCCTACTCTTGCCATCATGTGGGCCTTATGCTGCACAGCAACCTTGACTTTTCCATCAAAGGTTATTGAAATCTTGCTTTAAGGAAGGTATGACTTGTTTAAAAATATATATTTGAACTCTAATCTAAAAAGCTTTATTTCCAAAACAATTAACAACATGAGGGGGTGGGGGGACAACAGGTGGGAAAAGTAAAACTTCCCATTCCCATCTACTGTGGTCCCAGTCCTTCTTTCTTGCCTCTGTGTGAGCAGTTTTTACAAAGTGAGTGCATTAAATGCAGTGCTCCATTTAAAGACCTGCTGCTAGTGAAGATGAAAACATTAAATGAAATGCTGCATTTAATATCAGTCTAATTTGGCACAACTGGAGCTATTAAAGAAGATTACACAGAAAGGGTATTAGCAAGATTAAAATATTATTTTGTGATAGCAAAATCTTTGATCAGATAGAACCAACAATATTGGCTCACAGCATCAAAGACCTTGGACTTTTTGATGAGTAGGGTCTGTGCTCCTGATACTTCCTGGCTTCGTCTGAAGTGAGTTGTACTCTCCACAGCAGATGGAGTGGAAATGGAGTTACATGCAACAATGCATTGTTAAGAGCAATCCCGAATAGAATAGAATAGAATAGAATAGAATAGAATAGAATAGAATAGAATAGAATAGAATACTGAGGCTGAAGAGCTCTCTAAACTGCAAACCCTGGGATTCTACAGGATGTTGAACGTGGAATAATAGCATTCTAACAGCATAGTGCAGAAATAGCCTTAGATTTGCCATTTCTCACTGTTCTTTCTATTGAACAATGTGTACAGTGGAATATGACTATCAGTGGGAAAAAGGAATAAGAGTGTTGATAGGCACAGGAAAGATGAGAACAACAAGAAACAATAGCTAGGAGTAAGATTCTCCTCTTCTCAGCCCCACATGAAGCAAACTACAGCAAGATCAGTGATATGTTCATATTTGTACAACTTTCACATTTAACAATTTAAGCTATTATAAGTTTAGTTTGCTGGTGAACATTTTCACATTGTTAATGATTTCAACTATGGTAAAACAGGAATGGTGGACGCTATAATGATATAGCACTGAAGCATTCTGTCAGACTAAATGAGCATAAACAGCTGACATAAGGTATATCTTGCTCAGCCACTTATGCTTTGCTAAGTCAGGAAACCTGGGGACTTTATAGCACATATATGAGAACATAAATAAGAGTGAACATAACCGTCTTATTCTGAAGTGCTGACAGCATTCCAAGGAGACTGCTTTTATTTTCCATATTCTGAAACAGTCTAATTACATTCCATAACAAATTAAAGAGAGTAGCAAATTGCTTCCGTATAAAATACAGGAAGACTGAAAAGTCTACCCTTGGCTTTATCTACTTACTCATCACTCTCTTAGACTGCAAGTTCCAAATACATTCATGGGGCTACTAATGAGACATTCCCCCATTGCTTCCATTAGACTTTATGAAGTGGAAACCCCTATCTTAGTTACAAAATTGATTCTATACCCATTAGCCACATCCCTCCAGTTTCTGTCCTCTTATTTCACACTTCAGCTTATGTAAGACAATCAGGTAACAGGAATGTAGAATTTAACTTGCTCTTCTTCAAGTGATTACCTTTCACTCGTCAAAGAACCAGAGCCAACAGAATAGTCACAATGAGGAAAACATTTCCCCACAGAGGAGATGGTGCAGAACACTACAAACAACACTAACCTATGCTGGGGATGTTTAGGGAAAAAAACATACGCTATGAATTTAGCATAGCAAGTTGGGTTCCACATTTACCTGTGTGTACTGATGCTTTCCCTGTTAATTAGAAAAAGTGCAGAGCATTGGTTCATATATATAAAGATATATAAAGATTACAGTGTCAGACCTAAAAAGAAAAAAACAATCAAAGAGCCAGAGCCAACAGATACACACAATATCTTATTCACCAAGCTAGGCAATGCTGTAAACAGCTATAATAGCTTTACCATTGTTCTTTTCCACATGGCATTAGAAAGAGTTATGTCAGAGGCAAATTAATGTGAAACTAAAGTAGGTGTGGCACCAGAACTATTACAGGTGGTATCCAATATGTGGTGGACACTTCCAAACTCCACACAATACTCTCAAAACTGGCGGAAAAAGGAAAAGGGAGCTTTACAGAGTTATAGCATTACAACACTAACTGCCATGCTTACATTCTATGGCACTGTAAAATTCATAGTTTGGTGAGGCACTTGAGTTCTTAGGCTCAGAATTCTAAATATCCCTCCCTTAACTGTAAATCCTAGGATTATAAAGAATATTGCAATAGGTGGTATAGTGGAACCATAGTGTTATAATTGTGTAATGTATAAAACCCCCTGCCTCTTTTAATAAAACAACTCTTTAAGTTTGCATTGAAGACAAGAATACCTTTAAAAAAGTTAATAACACATTCTAATAGGGCAAAATTGGTTTTTATGAGTTTTCAAAATCTTGACAGGAGTATTAAAATAACTATCTGTATCAGACTTGGTAATTGCAGTTTATGCATTAAAGTGGCTCTGCCTCCTTCTGGCTGTATTACTGATAATATTTCATATCTGTTATTGATTCTCATTGCTCTGTACTCTAATTGTCTGGGGAAATGAGGCTTCTAGTATGTCATGTTTGTTTTAAAAAATCCATGCAGCTAATGCTGCACAATTTTCTTATAAGCATCTCCTTTATTATCTGCATTTTTTTTTTAGTAAGATGGTCAGTAAACCCATTCTGAATTTCTATTAGTTATTTCTCCTTGTTTTTAAAAAAATAGTGGTTTTTTTTAGCTAGCGAATAATTTTTAAGACAAAGCTCAGCCCTAAAATCAGTTCTGAGCCATTTGTACTCGTTCCTGCATAATAATTTCAAGGCTTCAATGTTATACTGACTTAGAGGGAGTAAGATATGTTCAATGTATAAGTCTGTGGTGTAAAAGACAGCATCTGTGCTCGTACAATGTTTTTTTCTTATATTGCTCAATAACCACCACAATACTAACTACAACAAACATTGACATCAGTTTAGACTTTCAAAAATTGTATTGTTTTAATATGTAAGCTGCTTTGACACCCAATGTTGGGCAAAAAGCGGAATACAAATAAAGATAATAATAAAGATAGAAAATTCTAACTGTACTATTATTATTTCAAGATGTCACAGGTTGAGAAGCATGATGGGACCTGTTGTTACTCCTGGCTTCATATTTTCCCACCACTAGAGGGTGAGAACGCAAAGCTGCTTGTAGTTGTTTAGTCTAGCTTTCTGTGAACGCTTCCCATGTGAAACCTAAACGTATTCAAGGTCTTCTGCTGCCTGTAGCCGCAACATTGTTATGGTTAAGGGAACGCCTTGTTATTGAATATGTATACTTAAAAACACGGCTTTTGAACAGGCTGTGCCTTCTTCTTGTTTCCTGTTCCTTTCTGCTCTGGACGAGGAGATGGCTCGCTGCACTGTAACTTAATAGTCTGCTACTTGATCTATTGCCCGCAATAAAGACTGTTAGCCTGCTGCCTCGTGTTGGCTGAGATGTTTTTCCTATTGATGGTAATGCCCCTGGCGGGTTTTTCAACATGGTAGCAGAGGATGGTTTTGAGAGGTGTTTTTTGAGGTGTTTTTACGATGGCTCATGTGGTGCCTGGGGGCCTGCCTCTCGTTAAGCTAAATGCAACTAATTACTTGGCATGGTCAGCTCGCATGGAAAAGTATTTGCAAGCTGAGGGGCTGTGGGGGGCTTTCACAGCTCCCCCGACTCTGCAGGGGACTGCTGCGGAGATAGCAGCGGCAACGAGGCATGCCATGTCTGTCCTCTTTCTGGCTGTGGAGAATGACCAGCTCACGCATATCAGGGATCTTGCCACCCCTCGAGAGGCCTGGGCGAGGCTGCGGGAGTTGTTTTTGAGTCAATCAGCAGCCGCCAAGTACGCCCTGTGCGCCCGTTTATATGGGATGAAACTGGCCCCCGGTGTCCCGGTGAGGCAGCATTTGGCTGAGATGTTGGAGCTGTTTTCGTCACTTCGGGAGAGAGGCAAAGTGTTGCCTGAAAGTGACAAGGTATTTTGCATCTTGAATTCTCTTGATAGTTCCTGGAATCTGGTGGTGTCCTCTCTTCAATCCATGCCAGAGAGGGAGTTAACCGTTCCTTTGGTTTCTGCTCGTCTGCTGGAAGAAGAGGAAAAGCGCGCAAGGAATGCAGAGACTCCCACACAGCCGGCTCCAGCTGCAGAGGCCTGTGCTGGAAAAAAAGTTCTCCGGCTGCTGAGGCAAGGCAGGAGGGGCTGGTGAGAGCCCATGCTGTGCGAAGGTGCTTTCGCTGTGGGTCTGCTTCTCATCTGAAGCGTGATTGCCTGCTCCTGAAGCAAGGGGAGCAAAGCTTCACAGGCGCCGGTGCCAGGGGCCGTGGCAGAGGAGGCAGAGGAGGTCGGGCCAGAGGACGGCTGAGAGTTGCTGTTGCCGTGGGAGACGCTATTTCAGACTCTGAGGAGGCAGGTGATTCCGTTTGGCTTCTAGACAGTGGCTGTTCCCAGCACCTGGTCAATTCTGAAGATTTATTTGACTGTTTGGATTCTGCCAGTGTTTCCTCTGTGACATTAGCTGATGGGACAAAGGCTAAAGTTTGTGGCGAAGGTGTAGCTTTTGTCCCTGCCCTTGACATGGGTTTGAAAAATGTTTTGTTTGTTCCCTCTCTTGATTTCTGTTTGCTTTCTGTGGGGCAACTAACAGAGTCAGGGTTCAAGGTTGAGTTCTATGGGAAGCAAGGTAAAATCCTCAAAGATGGGGTGGTATGTGCTGTGGCTACACGAGAAGGGAGGCTGTTCTTTCTTGAGCCACGACACACTGTGTGTAATGTGTATGGCAATGTCCCACAACATGATGAGTGCCTTCATCTCCTCCACCGGCGCGCAGCGCATGCAAGCTTTCCTGTGTTAAAGAGGCTTGCTGGTTGTTGTAAAGGGTGCACTTTGAAGCCTTGTAATGTCTTTCTTGACTGTGCTATTTGCAAGCAAGCTAAATCTAAACAACTCCCAGCACCGAGAGTTAGTTTTCGTGTACCAACCGCCCCATTTCAGTTGGTACACTGTGATATTGTGGGTCCTATGAGTAAACCTTCCCTAGGGGGAGCTAGATATTTCGTCATTCTCGTAGACGATTTTAGCAGGTTCATTTTCTGCTATTTGTTGAAACAAAAGTCTGATGTGTGTCAAGTTCTCAAGAACTGGTGTTCCTTGGTTGAAAGGCAATTTGGTTATTCCCTGCAAAAGCTTCAAACCGACAGAGGAATGGAATTCCTGTCGGAGAACTTGCAACAATGGATCAAAAAACAGGGTATAGTGCACAGGGCGACTGCCGGCTATTCTCCTCATCAGAATGGAGTGGCTGAGCGGAATGCAGGAGTTCTGCAGACTCGAATGCATAGTTTGCTGCTTGATGCAGATCTGCCTCTGAGTTTTTGGGGTGAGGCAATTCTGACTGCCTGTTACATACACAACAGGCTGTGGAGTTCTGTGGTTAATACTACTCCCTATGAGTGTTTGTTTGGTAAACAACCTTCCATTGCACATCTGAGAGTCTTTGGGAGTTTTGCTTGGGTGCACATCCCCAAGGGGCAAAGAAGGAAGGGGGAGCCTAAGACCCAGCGTATGCGTTTTGTTGGCTATGAGCCCAACTGCAAGGGGTATCGTTTTTACGCTGGTGGCAATTCCTGTGTGGTGTCTAGGAATGCCTCTTTTGAGGAACACGCTAATTGGTCGCGTGTTCAGGCAGCGTCTGAAGTTTTTCTCCCTGTGGCTGGTCTGCCAGCTTCTCAGCCACTGCAGCCTTCAGTCTCTGCTCCACTCCCTGCCTCCGCTCCCAGTTCCTCAAGGGTTGAAACAGAGGAGGAGAGAGGCGCGTGGAGGAGAAGAGCTGTAAGTGATGTGCGAAGGTCTTGCACAGGGGAGAGAGAACGCGAGGGCTCAGTGAAAAGGTCTCGCAGTGCTGAGGACAGGGACGAACCTTTGCAGGATCGTCCCATCCCCAGACGGTCTCAAAGAAAAACGAAAGGCATTCCACCTAAACGTTTTTCCCTGAGTCTCTCGCAGTTCGTGTGTGCGCTGTAAACTGTGAGCCTCAGTGCTTTGCTGATGTTGTGAAAATGCCTGAGCAACAGGCAGAACCCTGGTGGGATGCAATGCAGAGTGAAATGGATTCCATTATCCAGCATGATGTGTATTCTCTTTGTAATTTGCCCAAGGGTGTGAAGCCAATTGACAGCAAATGGGTCTACAAGTTGAAACCCACTGCTGATGGGCATGTGAAATATAAAGCGCGCCTAGTGGCACGCGGGTTCTTGCAAGATACCAGTGATCTGGATCAGATTTACTCCCCGACTGTGAAAGCCCAGTCCATCAGATTGGTGTTTGCCATAGCAGCTCAGAGAAAAGCTGTTATTACTCACTTCGACATCTCTACTGCTTATCTTAATGCTGATTTAGAGGGAAAAGTGTACATGCTTCAGCCTGATGGGTTTGTAGTAGAGGGGAGAGAAAACCAAGTTTGGTTTTTGAGGAAAGCGCTTTACGGATTACGGCAATCTGCCAAGTGTTGGAATGTTTGTTTACACAATGCCCTGCAAGGGTGTGGGTTCATACAAAGCCTTGCTGATCCCTGTGTATATATTCGAGGGAAAGGGGAGAGTTTGGAAATTCTCCTTGCATATGTGGATGATCTATGCTTGGTCAGTGCTACACAAAAACAAGTGCAAGTGTTTGAGAAAGAGCTGGGGAAAAGGTTTCAGGTGAAAAACCTAGGCCCAGTACAGAGCTTTCTTGGAATTGAAGTACAGAGAACTGAAAAAGGTATTCTGCTGTGTCAGAAACAAAAGATTGTAAAATTGTTAGAATTGTGTCAAATGTCTGACTGCAAGCCGGTACAAACTCCAATGGTGCCAGGTTTTTTGAAAAATACCTGTGAGGAATTATTTCCTGATATACACCTATATCAGTCTGTCATTGGGAGCCTTTTGTACTTAGCTGGTACTAGCCGGCCTGATATTGCTTTAAGTGTCAACATTCTGGGCAGAGCGTGTGCTAAGCCAACCCAGTATCATTGGCAGGGTGTGAAAAGGGTACTCAGGTACCTAAAGGGTTCCCTTGATTATTGCCTAAGCATTTGTCCTGATCAGATGCCAAACCTTGTCTGTTCATCAGACAGTGATTTCGCTGAGGATACTGTGGACCGCAAAAGCACAACTGGTTTTCTTATCAAATTCAGTGATGTAGCAATCGACTGGAAGGCTAAAAAACAGTCTTGTCTTGCTTTATCAACTGCAGAGGCAGAGTTTGTGAGCCTATCTGCGCTCTGTACTGAGTTGGTTTGGTTCTTGCAGTTGCTACAAGACCTGCATGTGTCTGTGCCATTACCAATACAAATATGTTGTGATTCACAAGCCTGCATTCAAATGGCAGTGTCTGACCGGGTGTCTTCTCGATCAAAACACATTGACATCAAATTTCACAATGTGAAACAATATGTACAAGAAGGAAAAGTGTCCCTTACCATTGTTATGGTTAAGGGAACGCCTTGTTATTGAATATGTATACTTAAAAACACGGCTTTTGAACAGGCTGTGCCTTCTTCTTGTTTCCTGTTCCTTTCTGCTCTGGACGAGGAGATGGCTCGCTGTGCTGTAACTTAATAGTCTGCTACTTGATCTATTGCCCGCAATAAAGACTGTTAGCCTGCTGCCTCGTGTTGGCTGAGATGTTTTTCCTATTGATGGTAATGCCCCTGGCGGGTTTTTCAACACAAGAAAAAGTCTTTTACCTCAGTTTCAATGTCTAGATTGCAACAGCATTTAATATGGATAGGGAAGGGTGTGGAGGAGATGTACAAAATGTACCACACAGACTTTAAGACATTAAAAAAAACTCTGAAATTGTATTGTGTGAAATATGTACAAAGCCCATTGCCATTCATCACACAGATGAGGGCAGAAAAAAGGAAAAGATACACTGGACTTTTGGCAGTGACCTATGCATGCCATGAATCACTCTGTGACACAAGTGACTTGGAGAGATTTTAAGGCTTTTTAGATCTGACAGGCCAGCCATTATATACTTCTGTCTTTGCCAACACTAAGGTGACATGCCATAGAATAGTTCAGGCCTCAGGTACTTTCATCTTAAAAACAAAAACATCCTTCGCTCAACCTCTTTTGTGATGGCATCCTCTTTTGTGATGCTGTGATAGCTTCAGGTTGCTACATTTGGGACTAAAAAAGAAAGTTGTGCGTTTGGTATTTTTTTTGTCTAAAAATATCAGTTTTTGTGCCTGTTGAGACTGGTAATGGAACAAACTATATCTTATCCCACAGATCTGTACATTCCCCAAAAAGAAAAAAATGCACACAAATCAAATTGTGTTTATGACTAAAATGTGCATATTTGAAACCATGATAGGGTCACCTTGAAAAATGTGCAAAGAATCAATACATTAAAAATGCATATTAAAACATATACGTTCAGAAAAAATGGGTATCAAAATATGCATATAATTCTACACAGGAAGAAAATAATTCAAAACCTCATGTAGTTTTGGGACAGAATCTTGAGCACTGCAACACAAATAAAGCTATCACATTCCTAGTCACATTATAATGGCACTGTGCTGACTGAGAGATAATGGTATTTTGGGGAGTGCGCTAAACAGGCAGTCAACAGATACAACCATTTTCCCACATGTCGGCAGTTGATATATGATAATGTCTTCCCCATCACTTGGTAGGAAATTATGGATGACCAAGGTACCTGCTATCTATTCTCGCCCATCACCCATATCTCCATTCCACAGTCAGACCAGCCTCCGAAATTCGGAAAGTGCATTATATCTTGTAGCACCTCTGAAAAAAGGCACTCCATGTGTGTTGTGTTTATATTTGTGTGTGTGTGTGTGTGTGTGTTTATTTACATCTCTCTCTCTGTGTATGCATACAGAACTACATGGTTATTACAACTAAATCAAATCCTACATTCTTTGATAGAAAAGAATCTGCTATCTAGAGGCAGAAAACACACACAAAAAAAGTCACTCGGCCACCAGCTGTCCTGCTCAGGTCTTGCAGACTCAGGGTTGTGACCTTCTTGAGTGAGTCTATCCATCTGTAATGCGGTCTTCCTCTTTTCCTTCTGCTTTCTAACTTACTAAGCATTATTGCCTTTTCTAGTGAGTCATGTCTTCTTATGATATGGCCAAAGTACAGCAGCCTCAGTTTAGTCATCTTGGCTTCTAGGGAGAGGTCAGGCTTGATTTCCTCTGGGACCAATTTATCAGCCATTAGACACACACCAATTAGTGAGCAGGGATAGAGAATGGGGTATCCTGGAAGAGGTTGGGGTTTACTGCAGCCCTGTACTAGAGTCCTTTATACTGAAACATTTTACTGCAGGTCTCAATTGTCAAACACAAGTGTCAGTTTTAGACAAGCTTAGTAGAGCTGGAGATCAGTGAAGGAGGCATGCTGGAATGCTATAGTGCTTTGCTGCATGAGTAAGGGGTTGGACTAGGGTGACCTTGATACCCTGTGAGCTGGGGGTGCCAGGAGGGGCACCCAAATGACCAAACAAACCAAACAAAGATGGGGAAAGTAGCTGGAGCACTCTCTTAAGCTAGCGAGAGGCAGGGTAACTTAGCGGGAATCTTTTACCCTATGTATACAGGTTCAGGTCAGTGAGCAGTCCGACAATTTAAAATGGCAACAATGATATTTATTAGCAAGCAGACAAATTATTAAGAAAACACAACCACACAGCTAACTAGAAATAGGAATGAGAGTTTTGGGGGGAAATGGGTGATACAACACCTTTCTCGTAGTCCTGAGGAGGTCCAAGTGAAAAGAAGGAAACTCGGCGTGGCGGCCAAGGGGAGCTCGCAGAACGAAGCGGCAGTAAGGTAGTCCAAACAGGCGGTCCAGCGAGAGATCCAAGGAGTTCTCAGGACTGTGGGTTTTTATCAGGGAAAGAATGACCGTGGGCTAGTCTGGTCTTGGGCGAAAACAATGAGTTTTGAGCTGGAAACAATGTCTCCGAAAGGTCAGAATTTACATGATTGAGTTAGGGTCTGAATTGACAATAGTATGGCTGGTATGCAGATGCAGCTAGCTTGGCAGTTGAGCTCTCAGCTCGCCAGGGTGCCCGCTCAGGGCAGAGGTCTCTTTATTTTGACGTGCATCTGTAATGAAGGTGTTTGTTTCGGGAGGTCTCCTAAAGCAGATCTGGCAGTTTCTGGCTTGCCTTGGTGTAAGCAAGTATGAATCAGCATATAATAGCCATGCCTAGCTCGGTGCTTGTTCGGTGGCCTCACAAACACTTGGCTGAGGGTGGCAGAACTGGGCCAAATTGTGATATCAAAAATGATATCTAAGGTTTACCAAAGGCCAGGCCAGTTCATGGTGGTAACAACCTCTAAATCCCACTTTGACTCTATGATTTTATAACCTATGCATCTGGGACCAATACAAAAAATAGTGCAAGAAAGCAGTCATCCAAAAAGCCAAAGTAACAAAACAACTGAGCGTCTTGCTGCATTGATCTATGCCACATAACATAAATCAAGTAGAAAGGATTCTTTTTTTTTTCTTTGCCCTAACTATGTTAGCCCCAACTCCAATAGACTCACTGAATCAATGGGGCTTGGTAAGTCAGCCCTTAGGGAAGTTCCACAGATTCAACGGGTTGCAAATAACAATAGAATTCCAGTCTTGTCTTTGTTTCCTTAATTCAGTTGTAAACAAAGGATAAATATTTAAGTGCTGAATTGCAATTTGGTAGTTGTTGCATAAGTTCTCCTTCTGGCCTTTCTGCTGAGAAGAAGCAGGCAAAGGAAGGAAGGAAATCACGTCTGCACCCAAAACATTTTCCAGTACTTAGATACTGACAATAATAAATAGAACTAATGAAGCTAGTTTGGAATTTGAAGCTTACTTTTTAAGCAATTTTTAATTTTTTAAAAAATTCGAACACAATTAGAGCTGCATAAATTTCCTCTTTTCCATATATAAGTTACATTATTTCAACAAGAGTAACAACCACTCTGCAGCCTGCAGCTCATGGATCTGTGCAATCCTTTCCTTTTGCAGTTTAACTTTATGTCTTCTCATCATATGAACTTGGGAGATGGCGAAGATGATCTATTAACTTCCCATTTTGTACAATAAATAAAGCTCTATCAAACTGAAAATGAATTAAGGTGATGAATATTGTGCATTCATTTCTCTCCCTGAGAAATGCATCCCATCTTTTGATACCAAATGTCTATGGCTATCTCTTCTTTATTTGCATTGTCTCAAAATTGGTGTGGTTTTCTGAAAGACCTTATGCTAGAGGGATGAACCTTATTGATTCATGAGGGTCCAAGGTCAAGCAGCTGGAATCTATGATGTTCATGTTCTGTTCATTAGACAGATTGGGAGAAACATCTAGGGCTGAGCTTAACTTTGAGGCCCAGTATGTTAGAATTTTGGGTTGTTGGCTTCTTCTCTCAAGAGATCTGAGGTAGGTAATCACTTTGGTGCTGGGGGAAGGGTTCAAACTGATTCCCTCCAGCAAGGCTTAGACTCAGAACTAGGAAGAGTTACTTCCTGGAATACACCTTCCTGATTGCTCTGTGTGTGAGCGCGTGTGTGTGTGTGTGAGAGGGAGAGGGAGAGGGAGAGGGAAACATGGCCTCCAAAATTACATTTCCAAGTTCTGCTCAATATGTAAAATTG
This sequence comes from Iguana delicatissima, assembly GCA_948472985.1. Taxonomy (NCBI): domain Eukaryota; kingdom Metazoa; phylum Chordata; class Lepidosauria; order Squamata; family Iguanidae; genus Iguana; species Iguana delicatissima. The sequence goes on from CAOKZL010000119.1 coordinate 736,641, forward strand.
TAAATAAACTCAAATGTGACAACATGTAAACTTCCATGTCTTTCCAAAAGAATCCAAATCCAGCAAAGTGTTGTGCCCTTAGAACTTCCTATCATGTAGGCCCTTTCTGCAGCTTACCTTTTTTCGGCGCTGGGGTGCGGGGATCGCAGAAGCAGCCTCCAGCGAGAGGCTCTTGTGTCCCTGCTGCTTCAGCTCTGCATGAGCTGCCCGCTCCCAAGCAGGTAGCGTGAGAGCCCCACCTCTTCCTTCCACAGCACAGCCTGGGAATTTCTCAGGCTGCGCTGGGGCGGGAAGCACGGCTGCCATGGCCCCAGAGGCTCTGCACGCACGGCAAGTGCACGTGGGGTCCTGGAGCAAAAAGTGTGCGAGCAGCACCTGCCCTACCTTGGAGCGTCGTGTGATTGTGAGTGCATCGTGCAGATCGCTCTTCACAATCGCGCGATGCTCAAGGGGCCCCTTCATATGGCAAATGCTGTGCGAAAAGGGCCTTAGAGAAATGAGAGAACAAGATATAGTCATCCAGATCACAAGGATTCAGCTACATCTCAGGTTAAATCAGAGCTTGGAAAAGTTCTCTTTTGGCCCCCAGAATCTCCCAGGCCATCCATGATGGGGAATTGCTGGAATTGTAATCTTGCATAAATTTTCCAAGTTCTGTGTCAAGTTGAGTCAAATTCTGTTGGAGAGAAGGAAACTCTCCTCTGGTTCAACCTATCTGCCAGGATGATGGCACGTTCTCTGTCTGGAATAGATTGCCATTATGGGAAGTTACTGTTGTTGCAGTGTGCCTTCACATTAATACCAATTTATGGTAACTCTATTGTAGATCTTTCTTGGTAAGACTTTTTCAGAGGAGGTTTGTCCTTCCCTGAGGCTGAGTGAGTGTGATTTGCCCCAGGTCACCTAATGGGTTTCCATGGCTGAGTGGGGACTTGAACAATTTACAGTATGTAAAGCAGATTTTAAAAAACAGAAAGGTTTTCAAAGTAATAAGAAGAATTAGGGATGCTCTAAATATTTTAGAGTAACAAGAAAAATAGCAGAACTTCCAGAGAGAATCCAAATTCAGCTTGAGCAATAAGGTTATAATTTTTATGCCATCTAATTCTTCTTGGTGCACATTCCAAAAGTTATGCTTGTTTTTAATACCTTTTTTAAAAAAAGGAAGAACAGCATGACAGCCTTTACTGAAAGACACGCTATTTTTTTTTATTTCCTACTTGAAGTACAGAGTTTTAAAAGCTTGTGCATTTCATTATCTGTGCCACCAAGTGCTTGAAATGTTACCTATCAGCACCAAATGAGGGAATAAGCCAAATCCTCCCCTGTTCCCCATTTCCACCAGATAAGCAATCTGCAGAGCAAGACAGAGAGGCAAATGTAGGCTCATTTTTCTTCAGGGCAGATCTCAATATTGTGCTCTGTGTGTTCAGGTTCTCTGCGTATGCATGTGCTTATCACTCACTGGCTAGCACTGATTAAATTATGTAGTTTGCAGAAGTATGCATGCAATACTACAAGCTTTAAAAGATGATAATAACATTTTTAAAAATTTATCTGTAAGAACAACTTTAACACAAAAATAATTTTGTAGTTCATTTATCTAAATGGGGAGCTTATCATATGAGTGATGAGGAGTCAAAATACTGAGAGTGGATAGATCTTAACTCACATGATGGATGGGCAATTGCACACAGTATGACATTCTCTTGTCTTAGGTCTCTGCTCAGTAAGAGAGAAAAATGTTTCTGGAGTGAACGTTGATCACAGGAGAAAGAAAGAATTTCTTCTGGTTTATTGTGCTCTATTCTCTCTGGCAAAAACCATTTATAATATTAGAGACATACAAGACTTCCTGGAGATATAAAACAAGTTATTTAAGGGCATACAGTAACATATTGCCCAATTGATCCATTTCTATTTAAAGGCCTCAAACAGGAGACCTCAAGGGTTTACCACACTCATTGTAAAGGTCCAGCATGCAAAACTTTCAGTCTTCAACTTTCTAGTTATCATACTTGTGTTACCCTGAAAATTGGGGGTATCTTGAGGACACCCAAACCAGACTTCAAAAATTAAGGGAATTAGCAGCGCTACCCAGCAAAACTTGCAAGAGGTCAGGGCAAGGGATCTTCAACCCTATGTCTACAGGGTCAGAACCACGCAAGAGTCAGAGGAACAATCTAAAATGGTTTTTATTGAAAAACTAACGGAGAGGGTCACATACACATGTTATCAAATATTCCTGCAATCTTACAAGGGCTACCGAAATAAAGTTGGAAATAAGTGACCAGTTGGGAGAGAAGGCATACAGACCTTAGTCTAGACTTCCTGGAAGAAGGAGAAGATTAGCGAAGGCTCGGTGTAGAGTACTAAGGGGAGGCTGGATCCTGGGCTGGACGGCTGGCAGTAATGAGGTCTCGCGGAGGATCGGGGATGCGAGTCACATTTGGCTCTCAGCAGCGTTGGTAGCAGTGAAACGGGCCCTTCTGTCCAGTCTAGGAGGGTCTCCAAAAAGGCTCTAAAAGTGGGGAATATTTATAGCCAATTTCTGTCCTTAGGTTGTGCATTGGCTAGCAAAGTAACGTTAATGGGCGATAATTATGGAATATAATGTTAAGAAGATATCACGACCCCTCCTTGGTATTGTTTCTTACTGGGAAGTCCAGGTGCGTGATAGGTTTAAAATTGCAAATTGATAGGCTTTGATTGTCTGGCTTCGCACAGTTCATTCACGTAGCTTGGGGCTGTGACGGTGTCAATGACTCACTTTATTAATCAAGAGTGAGTCTATTGTGGCTGCCTAGAGATACGTGACTCGGAACCATTGGTCATTGTCTGCTTTCTCATACAGCAGAGAGGGGCGGTATTGGGTTTTTTTTTTTTTTTTAGGAATTTCTAATTCAAAACCAATTTTTCACTGAAATTGACCTTTGCTAACCAATATCCAAGTTGGGGGATCCAAGCCAATTCTAGGGGTCCTCTCTTAGGATTACTTTGGGGTGTAACACTTGTAGAAAGAAACACTGGAAAATATTATTGCCCTGCATTCTAAGTATATTCAGAAATTACGAAGCAATTACTAATCTGAAGGAAGCTTCAGATTTCTATAATCTGGGAGAGACATTTAGAATCAGAATCAACAGGCAATTCTCATTCACTGCAAATCTTTTTCTGAAGAAGTACATCAACCATCTAAATTAAGTTCATACACTAGCAGTGGATGTATTTGCCTTCTGGTATGCAATAAGCAGCTGCCAAAAAACCAACAAACATACCCTAAGTGCACCAGATCCTGTCACCTTGGAAGCTAAGCAGGATCAGCCCTCGCTAGTACTTGGATGGAAGACCACCAATGAATACCAGGTGCTGTAGGCTATGCTAGGAGCTGTAGAAAGGAACTGGCAAAACCACCTCTGAGTATTCCTTGCCGAAGAAAACCCTATGTGTCCAAGCTTGGGCTGGGCTGGTAGCCAGTAGAAGCTGATAACAAACACAGGTCAGAAACTCAGCAGTAACTTAAGTGGTTAGTTTACTGAAGAAAGGAAACAACTTTACAAATGCAAAGCAATAAGGGTCCCAACAATGTCCATAAATCAGAGGCAGGCAAAAGCAAACATAAGTCAAAGGCAGAAACACAGGCAAGGGCAACAAACAGAAGCATGCACAGGAGAAATAGTCAGTTGATTGCTGACAAAGGCTAGAGGGGAAAGGCTCAGTTCTTATAGGCTCCAGGATCAGTGCAGCTGGTGCCTGATTGATTGGTGCTTGGCATAAATTCTCTGAGTGTGACACAGGAGACCCATTTGGTGTCTATGCTGGGTGAAGGTAGGTACGGCTAGATCATTCTCTGTGTCAGAGTGAGCAGGGCTCCCTGCTCGGGCTGCCACTTCTGTCCCTGGGGCGGGTGGTGGTACTGTCTACTCTGCAGGTTCTGCTGCAGCAGTCTCTGTGTCAGGGCTTAGAGCAGGTTCTGTTGCCTCAGACTCTGAGGCCATTTACGCACTAGACTGTTATAGAGCTATCATTCCACTTTCAATGTCCTATGGAAGCCTGGGGTTTGCAGTTCAGGGAGGGGCCGCCCAGCCCCTCCCTGAACTGCAAACCCCAGGATTCCATAGGACATTGAAAGTGGAATGATAGTGCTATAACAGTCTAGTGCTGAAATGGCCTGAGTCTTCAATCTAGGTCCTGGAAGCCCATGACACTATGAAATTAATGAAGTCACCATGAGTTGATAGGCAACTTGAAGGCACATGCACACACAACAAAACAATATTGGAGAACCAAACACTCCAGCAATTCTGTGGCTACCTTCTGTAGACTGGTGACCACTTTACCAGCAAAATCTACCACTATATTTCAAGACAAAGTAATAGGAACTTATACCAGTCAAATAGGAAGTCCATGCATTATCATTGTTGGCCCAATTCACTAAGACAGTTATGAATGTGCAACGTAGAGTTGAGCATTTGTGATTGGCAGTATGCACAATCCCTATGTATTCACTGTTTTAAGAAATATGTAGGGACAATGAATGTTCCCCAATCCCCACTTACTGGGCAACAGCCACTATCAATCAGGAAGCAGCTTCCTGTTGTTTCCAACCATCATCTGATGCAAGAGTAAATTGTGATAGCGAACCCACTTTTGACTGTTGCACCAGATATCATTAAAGAAGGGGGTGGAAATATCAGTCAGTTGGTTACAGGAGAACAGATCCCTCTCATTCTCAGTGGCTGATGCTCAGTAAGCAGGAATTGGGAGGGTTGGACCAGTGGTGGTAGTAGGTGATACAGAATAAGGGCCACTGTTGTTATTGTTATATTATTCTTTCCACACCAGGACTCAAGTTGGCTTACAACAGTTAAAACAAACATCGCTAAACATTTATCTGATGCAAAAGTTAAAAATATAAACTACCAATAAAATTAAACAATTAAAATCATAGCCATTATTTTTTTACTTTTATTTTTAATTTTTTTTATTTTTTTTAAACTTTATTAATAATAAACAATAACAACAATCATAGACAAGACTAACAATAATAAACAATAACAACATAATACATACACACTAACAAAATCAAAATAAAAAACAATTAAGAAAAAACACCTAACACAAATTACAATCTAAAAACACTCTAAGCCAATAATTATTTAGAAACCATCTATATTCTTCTGTAACTTCTTGCTTCCATCTGAAAGTCATATTACTTCCTCTATTTTCCATTGGTATTACCAATTATTACAAGGAATCTCTCAAATCCTTCGTATCAATTAAAACTCTATTCTTACTGTTCCGCTATTATACCATGAGCTTCTAAAATGTTGCAGCATATTTTCCCATTGTTTCATAAAGTTTTCCTTACTCTCCCCTCGTAGTATACAAGTTAATTTATCCATTTGAACTGTGTCTATCAATTTCATCTCCCAATCTTCTAACGTTGGCATCTTATTATCCTTCCATTTATAAGCCAAAACCAACCTTGCAGTTGTTGTTATATAAAAAAGTTGCTTTCCTACCTTTCTTTTCAAGCTATCATCCCACATTGATAATAAATATATCTCTGGAGCTAAATTAAATTTGATACTCAATGTCAGCTCAGTTTGCTTATGTATTTCTTTCCAATATTCTTTTACTACTTTACAAGACCACCACATGTGGTATAAGGAGCCCACCTCCTTCCCAAACTTCCAACATTTATTAGAACATTTATTCGTCATCATCGCTATTTTCTGTGGGGTCAAATACCAACGTAAATACATCTTATACACATTTTCTCTCAAATCTAAACACATCGTATGTTTGATAGTTCTAGACCAAAGTTTTTCCCATTGCTCCATCGGAATCGAACGAGAAAAGTTTTGGGCCCATTTAACCATTGGTAATTTAATTACATCATCTTCTGTAAACCATTTTAATAAAATTCTATAAATGCTAGAGATAACCTTAGGTTTATCCGATACAAGAATCACATTTAACTCTTCTTCTTTTAATTGATAATTATTATTTTTGATATCATTCAGGGTAACTTAGCAGGATCTTGTAACCCAATGTTTACGGGGTCAGGCCAAGGCAAGAAGCAGACTGGTTTGAAAATAAATGAGATTTCTATTAAATACAGACAAACAGTGTATGCAACACACTCACACAAGTAGCTAAGGAAAATAAAGGTTGGAGTGGTATAGAGGGATTTTGAGAGGGATTGTTGAACTGGGTGATACGACACCTGTCCTGAAGCTTGAGTTCGTTGGTCTGGAGTCTCAGTACGTGGGACTGAGGGGACAGCTCGCCAAACAAAGCGGCAGCAAGGCTGGATGGAAGTCCGGAGTGATCCAAGGAAGATCTCAGAATCAGAGATTTTTATAGAGAGAAGTGTGACTGCAGGCTATACCTTACTCAATGACAACAATAGGTTTTGGGCATGAGACAATGTCTCAGAAAGGTCACAATTTAGCATGATTGAGGTAAGTCCGAACTGACAAAGAGGTAGACTGTATGCAAATGCGCAGTGCTTGGCATTTAAGCTTCTAGCTTGCTAAGTTACCTGCTCAGGGCAGGGAGTCCTTTGTAAACAGTGTGCATACATAATGAGGGTGTTTGCAGAGAGGTCTCCTAAAGCGGTGATCTGGCTATTTCTGGCCTGCCTGTATTGTTTTGGGATATTGCAGCGTTTGATGGCCGAGCCTAGTTCTGGGCTTGTCTGGGGGCCTGACAAACACGTGGAGAGGGTTGGTAGCATAAGGCCGAATTATTGATATCAAAGTGATATCTAGTGCTATCGCCAGGTAGGCCTAAACTGCAGTAACACTAGTTTAATTTAAATTGACATAGAAGGTGGGAATAAAAAGTCCTTTTAAGGGCTGGGACTTCCCTGAGAATACTTCAGAATAGGGAAAATGTCATGTATATCTCAACAAAACAAAAACAAAAAACAGGATAGGAACAAACCGGGGACTTGCTCTTTTTCCCGTCCATCCAGCTGGGCCCACAGAATTCGAAAAGTACAGCTCCTTTGTTTTGTGAGAATTGAGCCTGCTACTGCCTCTCAGTGTTCAACTAATGCATGAAATATCATTGTGTCACTGAGATAAAAACTGGTCCTTGGGTAACTGTTGCAAGAGGAATGGATAGATAGATGCATAGACAGATAGATAATAGAAGCTTGTTTATATCAGTTAGAGGATTATAGTGGAGCACTATTTTTGGCAGATTTTTGGTAAGCAATTTCAATTATAGTGTCCCCCTTACCTGTGATATCGACATGTGCAACTTCCAGCACATGCAAAGTATTGCATAATATAAATGATGGCAATGCACACGAGCACATGCTGAAGCATCTGCATGCATGTCCCCACCATTGACTATACTAGGACCTGAGCATGGTGTGAATTTTGCCATTCTCAAGGGTTCCTGGAACAGAACACAAGCAGATAACAGAAGGAACACTGATATAAGGAAATGAAGTCCTTTTGAAGATACTAATTCCACATTTCCTTATCTTCTGTGTATGGAATAGCTTTGGACCCTTTACCCATATATATAGACTAGTAAGTTAAATGGGTCTTAGAACAAAGTATATATGTATAGGAGATTTATACATATTTATCAGGTTTCCATCCCACTCCCTAGTGCAATGTAACCCACGGCAGGGGAACAAAACAACACATGGATAAGGGTATAAGAGGAATTTATTTTGAGAAATAGAAATATAATATGACAGGGTATTGCTGATGGGGAAGCTGAAGTCTACCACATTGGATTGGCTCTTCAGACTTTTCAGAGATGTGGCCATGTTGATCTGTTGCAGGAAAAACAACAGATCTTGTGATACCTTAAAGATTAAGCAATTTTATTTGACATTAGCTGTCATTGATAGCAGTAGACCAAGTTCTCCTTGTCTGATATTAGAAGTAGAGGTGTCCCTGTTTTGCAATCCCCTGCCTGTGGCCTCCCTGTTCTCTTAGAAAACGTCAGCTTGGTTCTACCCATTCTGCCTAAACAAGAAGGAACAGTAGCTGCTACTTGAGCAGGCAGGTGAGAGATGGGGGGAAGGAGGGCAGCTGCTGCCACTGCTAAGCAAATGAGCAGAAGATGGAAGGCAGCAGGCTGGTGTGGTTTCAAGGAGGAGAAGGAGTAGCAGTCATTGTTGTGTGGGTGAAGAAAAAAGCAGGAGATGGAGAGCCAAACAGCAATGAAAGGGCACTGGGAAGAAAGGCAAAGAGGAAAGGATTAAGAAGCACGCAGGTACATTTGGGTGATGGAAGGGTGGCCTGGGAAGGGATTGAGTTGAGAGAGGACCAGCAGGTCACACTAAGCAGGTGTTTCAACTAATTCTGGCATCCTGCAAATGCCTCACTCTAGCCATTTCTGCACGAGGCTGTTATAGCGCTATGATTCCACTTTCAACATCCTTTGGAATCCTGGGGTTTGCAGTTTCATGAGGGGCCGGCTGAAACTGCAAACCTCAGGATTCCAGAGGATGTCAAAAGTGGAATCATAGTGTTATAACAGCCTCGTGTGGAAATGGCCTCTGCTTAATGATAGGGGCAGCCCTGTTCATGTTCTGCAAGCCATTTCATCAACTGCAAGGTACCTTGCCTTAATTGGCGGATTATTACTCATATGTTTGAGTAGGAGGCTGTAATCAGTGGAGTGAGAGGGAATTAATATGTAAAAAAAAATACAACTATTGATCATTATCTTACTTGTGGGCATTAAGCACTGGTAGATAGGTAGTAGTACAAACTTCCTAGCATGAATGAGCTGATTAACAAATTCAGGGTGAAGAACAATCAAACAGGAAAGAAAGTTTTTCTAGTTAAAAACTTATTTCCCCCATGCCTCTGAGGAAAACCACACACACACACACACACAATGAATTCTGGTATTTTCCCTCACTTTCTTGTGCATTTTTTCCTGTGAATCAGATGGCAGTGTATCACTATCTTTTAAGTCTTTCTGTTTTCTTAGACAGGCATATTTTAGCAATCAATACAAAAACATCTAATGGCCAAAAAAAAAAAAAAAAAGTAAGATGGCATATCAGAACCTGCTGGTTTTATGTATGACACAATCTCGTCTTCCTCCTGCTTACTGGAACAGTACTTCCCCCCACTAAAAACCTGTATGATAGCTTTGGCTTAGAAGTACTTTTTGGCTGAAGGACACTCTGTAAATGACAGGTCAGGAAACTGTGGCTTCTGGGCCACTCTCAGTTCCCTAAAGCTATTTTGAGATTTGCAGGGGTGCCACATCCTTCAAAAATGGTTGCATTTATGGCCATTTTTACTCCTGGGGCATGCATAATACTACAATAAAAGCACCACATACATACATTTGGAAGCCTTCCATTCTGATTTTTGCCCCTCTAACAAAATAAATACATTTAGCAAAATCCCTACAGGGTTATGATGCCATTTGCAGTGGAAAGCAACAGATTTTGAAGCACTTGCTTGTCAGGAATTAAATATTACATTCTAGGATAACTTCAATCCTATTCTTCAGGTAAAATGACCACCAGGGGGCACAGCCCAGCTGATTTAGTTTTCTTCAGCTTGCTTTCAGCAAACACGTAAGACTCGATAGAAATGCCAGTGTTTTTAGTTTACATGATACTTTGCCATCATGGCCTTTAATATTAACTTAAAGAAATGTAAACTGATAGAAATAAATCATAATTAAAACAGCAACAACAGCAGCAGCAAATCAATGCGTTTTTGGTCAAACAGGATCTAGGAGAAGATTAAACAACAAACAATATTAAGCCAAATTAATTTATGGTGGCAACTCCATTTCTGGCTTTATTCAGTTATTTCCAGCATAATCCTATGCATGCCCTTCAATAAGACCTATTGAGTACAATAGGGCTTACTCATGTGTAATTTGGTATAGGATTGCTGTCTCAGAGTAAGTGTGTAGTTTGGTTTTATTCATACTTGAATAGGGCTCACGTGAACTCAGAAAAAAACTTACTTTTGAGTAAGTGGGAGATACACTGAGAACAGCAGCCACAGCAACAACAAAAATAAAAATCTGCAGTCACCTTTTAAAATCAGTGGTTGAATGATGAAGGTCTCAGTGGGACATTCTAGGAAACACTCTCAGAACTCTTTGCCTGTGAGACACTTTAGGTATCCCTCTGGAATCTGGGACAGGAGTTACAATGAATTTGGCTGCCATTTCTTTTGCTAGTGAAGGTCATCCAATTCAGATGGAAGTCAAAATATACTATTAATGCACTTAGGGCTGCCATTCAATAGCAATATGTGGTGAATGTCCTACATGCATTTGATATTTTGACATGAAAATAGGGAATATAGTCATCCCTCCACCTCTGCGGGTTTCACTTTGGCAGAGATTATTCACAGATCATTTTCTGTCACCTCTGCTGCCTTCTTATGCCATTTTTAATAGGGACTGCAAGCCTCGTGAGACTGAGAAACTGCAAATGAGGCTTGTAAGTTCCTCTTAAAAATAGTGTGGGGCAGTCGTGGAGATGGCAGTAAGCCCCATCAACCACCCACTTCTGCCTTGTGAAGGAATCCTGTTGCCTCAAAGGAATCTATAGTGGGTTGAATATGGTGATAATACTTTTTTTTGTGTTAAATATGGTTTGGGAAGGCCTAGAGTTATTCACAGTTTTTCCACTTTCACAGGGATCCTGTGCCCCTAGCCCTAGCGAACATAGAGGGATTACTGTATAAGGAGCGGGAGTTAGATGAAGAATATATCAGAAATGAATTCTTTATAATATTTTAAATAATATCCTGGGTCATCCAATACTTTCAGGAAGCTTGTGTGCACTTTCAAAGGTAGCATTTTAGAGGCTCATGTTATCAGTTATTATTTTTCAACTTCCCCTGCCCCCCACCCAATATTATCAAGGTTTGAAATGCAGAACTCCTAGAGGACATTTTAAAATTCCCAAAGATAATGTGTGCATTTTGAAACTGATTTAACTAATTTTTTTTTGTCACTAAATCTCTTTGTTCTGTTACCCTTTTAGTTTAGTTCTAGAGTTCCAAGTTGTCTTATGGGGTGGAGTGGGGACTCTGTGGCCTTCCAGAAGTTGCACTAGAGATCCCGTTAGCCCCAGCCAGCACAATCAGTGGTCATGGAGAATGAAAGTGATAGTTCAAACATGAGTGGAGTCTTACATATTCCCACTTTTATTTCAGAAGGAAGAATTGGAAGCTGTAATAATAGGCTGCAGTGTGAGGTGTTTCTGTTCACTTTTCCAGCCTTTCAACCCTGCATAATCTTTCCATCCCGCTCTCACTAACCTGGGTTCTGTTTTGCCTACAAGTTGCATAACATTTTGTGGAACTGAGAATGATCAGCCATCACTGGGTTGTTTGTTTCTCTCTCTCTTTCTGTGTATGCCTTTGGTTCTTCTATATATGGGCATTCATGTATGCTGTGTATGCTAGGGGCTATGATCAATGACTTGCATGTGTCTGCATCTGTTCCCCCACCCCCCATGGCTCTGAGATTGGATTTTTGTTTTGCAAAAATATCTGGACTTTTATTACAAATATTTCCAAAAACTTGACAGTGTAGTGTATTTAAAAACAAAACAAATCAAAACTGTTTCCCACTTATTGCTTGGTGTTACAGGTATACCTCAGTTAATGAAATAGATGTCTCCAAGGGCATTGTTTTTTTAACAGAAAATTTCCTACCGGGGCAGAATAACATGGAAGGAATAGGGATAGGTTACTACAGCAACAACAAAAGAGCAGTACAACATGTTTCAGAAAACATTTTATTCAGAACTAACAATATACACATGTGAAATGGAACAACCAGGTCAGGCAAGCCTTGCGTGAGGAAGCAAAAACATTTTGAACCTGCTACAGATCACTTGAAGGATTCTTCCAAAATGCATCCAGAGATGACTTTTTCTTCCACCAACCTCCACTTTTTCTAATGATTTCCATTTTGGTGGCCAAACTTATAGATTCATTTCTTTTAACATATCAAGGGAGCTAGTGGGTCAAGTTTATTTGCTTTCACCCTCTGTTTTGCTGTTTATGCATGCTCAGTATGGGATACTGGAGGAAGCTGCTGTTGACCTTGTCTGTGGTAGAGAGGCACAAAGGACTGCAGTAGAATTGATCACAGTAGAGTCTTACTTTTTCTATCCCAGGCTTTGTTTCTTGCATTGTTCACTGCGGAAACACTGCCGCAGCCTAAACAGGTCTGTTTCTCTAGGCCTCCTTCACCATCCTCCCAATGCTATACCAAATACTTCCAGCTAAAGAGAGGACAAGAAGGGAAGAGTGGGCTGGGTGCATGTGAAAAGTGGGCTGGGTGCATGTCAAAAGGAACTTCTTTGCTGAAGCCTTTTTAAACTGAAGTATGCCTGTTCTGATTCTATGAGGAAAAACATCTTTAACATAAAAAGGCAATTGAAATTAATTTCAATGAGAAATTTGTTGGGCAAGATTTTTAAAAGTACTGTTTCAGCAATGTTGGAGACGTTATCTTTGTCTCTCTCTACCTGAACATTTGGTAGAATTGATTTGTGATAAAATTTCCTGTGGAGATGTTGAGAAAATACAAAATTGAATATGTTAGGTCTAGTTCCAGAATGTACTGTGCATGAACAAATGCTGAAGTATATTAACTTCATATCTTTCCTTACCCTATCTGAGAGAGACACTGAATGTTAGGGAGTTCTGTGGGCTTGTGTTTGAAGAGAGTGGTTGCAGAAATGTATATAACTCCAAAGCAAGAGGGAATCAGTATCTGCCTGCTAAATCAGATATGCAAATACCAGTTTCACAGCAGGTTACTCAAGATTTCAGCTAACAGGAAGATGGACCAAAATATTTGTTAAAATCACTAGTACTTTAAAGAGGTGGAATTATATTTCTTGACAAAATGGTTTGCTAAAATAAGATGAAATACTGAACTGCTAAGACAAAAAGCTGGGGGAACTGTGATAGAGTTGCCCCCCATCTCCTTATCTAGTTATGGAGAGCTGTTTTATCAACTGAGAGGAAAAAATTATTGTATACCTGCAACTACACACTCAAACTAAGAAGGCTGGAAGGAGACTGTTAGCAGTGAGAAGTTACAGATGTATAAACTCTAGATTAATTTAGGATGCATTTGTATGCTCACTTACCTGGCAATAAATCTAATTAAACTCAGTAGGGTCTACTGCTGGGTGTACATGTACAGGATTCTATAATTAAGAGTTCTGTGTGACTTACCACACAGTGAGTTTGCAGGCTGGGGCAGGAGCACATCATTGGCCATCTCCTGGTAATGGCAGTTCTGTGGGCTCCTTCTTCCCAGGACAAGTGTACCTTGGCTTGGCGTCCAGAGATGTTGGAACCAGAGAGTTTAAACTTAAATTTGAGTTCATTGGCTGGCAGGCCTGGATGGAGTGATCTGAATGTAGCCTTCACTCCAGTCAGGCAGGAGTTTACTTATTCTTCACTTCTCCGCGCACCGTGACAGTTCATTTTGAGCATCATCCTACCCATCTACTCTCTAGTTTTGAGGTTTGATGTGTAATGTATGTGTTGTCATTTATGGCTTTGCATGGTCACCTAGTCACAACTTCTAGTGTGGTTGGCATGAGTCCTGGATTCGGGATGTTATTTGCTGGTTCACATTGACATTGGTAAGGTATGGGAATCCTCATAAGGGACATAGGGTGTATAGGGCAGAAATGGTCATACTTGGCGTGGAATTGGATGCCTTTTCTGCATCCCATGGTGGTGGGGGGAACCATGCTGCGGCATCCACCCATATGGATCTCACTTCTGCCATCTTGCTGGGTCCAGCACAGGGCCAAATGGTCAGGTTTATCAATCGGCAGGCAGGTTTGTTGATGCCTGGCTTCAGACCCATGCATGTGCCAATCTTATCAACAGCTGGGACCAATAAAAGTTGTGGCATACTACTTTCATTCATTCCTGTGTGTGATGTGCTATTTCAAGCAGAGTGGGACTCACCCTTGAACACACAAATACCTGAATAAAGATTCATGAAGTGTCTTGGTATCATCAAGACTGATTTTTTCTCAGCTGCTATGATTAGCCCTTTTACATTCTATGGAACTAATGTTCCCTAAAAGATTACTTTAATAATATGATCTGATGCTATGGTAGATTATTTTCAAAGACAAATGTGACATAGCAATACTATTGACTTTCAACTGATATTAGACAAACAGTAATCACTTTGCTGCTGGAGAAGGGAAAAATCTATCTCCATCAGCTTTAAAGCAGAGTAAGTAAGGGTGTACAGAACTCTTACTAGAAGTGGTATCACATAAGCTGGATTGATTGGGAGAAAATTATATCTGAAATTGCCATGCAGCCTTGCTTACAGGAGATGCGTACTACACTCCTGCTACTGGCACCAACATTTTATGTTAGTGCTAGAAAAGTGGAGCTGTAAGTAGGCTCCTTGGAAGAGAAAAACATAATTATGCTGAATGTAATTCCTGCTCGTGAGTGCTAGAAACTGAGTCAAATCACAAGGAAAGCTGGAATGCAGAAGTAATCTGCTCCTGTAACTTGTGAGTGAGTGAGTGAGTGGGTGGGTGGGTTGGTTGGTTGGTTGGTTGGCCAAAATCTTCTGTGCCTATTGCCCTGTACACAATGCTTGCTGGCTTTGCCAGCTTCTTTCTGGTGGAGTCCCTGTGTCTTCCATAGCTTAGTGGCATATATTTAGCTGGGAGCATTTGTACTGGTATATTATAAAACTGTCTATGCTATTTATCCATCCAAAGAATGAGCAAAGTAGAGAAGACTAAAGAGAAAAGAAGAAAATAAATTTAAAAAGTTAATTTTAAAAACCCAAGTGAATAGAACAATGTAAGTAGTAGTTCCTCAAGACAGAGGTCAACCAGGCAATCATGGGCCATTTCCGCACGGGCTCAAAGAAATGGTGCAGAGCGTTCTTCAGGGAGGATGTCTTCACTTGGGAGCAGACTGGGTCAGATCTACTTAGTGTAGTTCCACACCTCAGCCCGTTCCGGAATGACCCGAAGTGGTTGTCCAGCGTGCTTTTGAAAGACCGCTTGAAACAGGTCTTTCAAAAGCACGAAGCGCGTCACTCTATGCCCGCGCTCTGGTGCAGATTTGCAGGTTCGCGCCAGTGCGAGCCTGCGATCTGCTGGGGGTGGGCTTTAGGCTGGCAAGCTTCATCGGTTGGTGGAGAGCCTCGACCAACCGGAAGCTGCCATTTTCATCCTCGGAGAAGTGCGGAGCGGCGGCCACGCACTGCTCTAGACCAGCCTGGACCCAAGCGTGGAGCCAAGAAATCCGGTAAGTACTGGCATGGGGCGATTCCCTCGCCCTGTGCGGAAATGGCCATAGAAAAGCTTGGCAGAACTAGAATCCTTGGACCATCTTTACCAAATCTTAGTATATCTCGGCTTCAGCAACAGAACTACCCAAAGTTACTGGGAGGAAAGCAAGGACTGCTGACATAAATTTTGTGAAGGTGTCTGAACAACATTGAAAGTACTGTTGAGATTAAAATCAAAATAGGATAAAGCAAGGTAAGCCTCTCTAGCAAACAGGCTACATATGTGATAATGTCTTATTTGCAGCACAGAGTTTGGGATAATACTTTAAGAAAGTATTTAGTTATAGTATCATGGTCTTTAAAAAGGAATTGGTGAGGTTATAGTGTCTTTTTTAATATACAAAGGCAATTGTTGGTTGTCCTACAATACAATTTTGAAAAGGCAGTTATTTATTATTCAGTTATATATCAGTAAATAAAATAGTTACTTCTAGTTAATTAAAAGGCAACATGTATAGCATGTAAGTGCTACAATTTGACTTCTGAAGTAAAAAAAACACATTCCGATGCTGCTGTCTTTCACATATTTGCCTCAAACCCATGAGCATGAGGAAATAGCACATGAGGTGCCACTTGAACCATACAAATACAGGGCCGGCCATGTTGGCTAGAAGAATAAATTCAAAGTTCATGTTATGGAAATACCTTCATCAGGCCAACCAGAAAGTCACAAAAGTTGCTGAACTATCTTTTGAAACCAGTTTCTCCATCAGTAAAAACATGTGGGAGTCAGAATGGAGAATGACGATGCCAGAGTCACTGCTGCTTATGTTGTCTTCAGATGGTATGTGAGGAAAAAGAGGCAGAGCATTAATTTAGCCCTGGGTCTTCCGAGATCAAGAACAGCAGAGCAATACAGTTTGAAGCCTTAATTTTGTCTATCTAGTGTGTAGCAGGTGAACAATGTGTGATTCCTCTTCTACCCTTGACTGAAGGCACACCCCTAAACCCATACAAGTAAATAAAAAGTTACATTTACGCCACAACATGACTGAAATTATATTTCACTAAGTTACAGTTGTAATTTGCTGTAGTTATACCTTTATCATTGGAAACAAGAATTAATTACAAATAACTAATTATTTGTAACAAGTTACTTCTAAGCTCTTTTGGAGTGTGGCTATCCACTGAATATGGCTCATTGCCTTTAAGGAGAAAGGATGGAAGGTCTTGCACTCTGATAAATGCAACTGAAGAGGTGGAAGAATAATTTGTGTTCTGTGGTTTGAAGTGATAGCCTTATTATTAAGCAGATGAAAGGGGAAATATGGCATTTAGAATATGGCATTTTATGGCCCTTGTGCACCTTTCCTTTTAACCATGTATATGTGTGTTTGTATAACATTTACAGAGTTACGTCTTAGGTATTTGAAAGCTGTATAATATTACCTCACAGTCCATGCCTACTTATTAAAAAGTGGTGTCCATTGAGATAGGTGTTGTTGTTGTTGTGTGTTGTGTAATTCCTGACTTACAGAGACTCTATGGTGAATGTATCATGTCTTTTTTCTTGGTAAGATTTGTTCGGAGAAGGTTTGACATTGCCTTCTTCTAAGGCTGAGAACACGTGACTTGTTCAAGGTCACAGAGTGGATTTCATGACTGAATAGGGATGTGAACCCCGGTCTCCCAAAGTCCAAGTCTAACACTCAGACCATTATATCATGCTGGGTCTCTTACATAAGTATGACCATGAAAGAAGAAACTGGGCAAGCATAGGTAGAACCAGCCAATCCAAGCTTATGTAATGCTTTGAAGTGAGAACTGTGGAGGAAAAGATATAACCTAGCATCTGTTAAACAGTTAGATAGGGCCAGTCGGAAAGAGAGAAAGGGCCAGGTAAGGAGAGGGGAATGGAGCCATCTGAATAGGATTTTTGGAAGCTGAGAACACTGAGTGAGTCAGGGGGAAAACATTACTTTGTTTGAAACTGAAGTGTTACTGTTATTGCTTGTGGAAACAGCGTAACACAAAATGTTTATTTTATACTATAAAAGTTTACTGTTTTTATTTTCTACATCTCTATCTGGATATTTTGATTTAATAATTAACAAGGAAAACTGGTCATGCTTTATCACACTGAACCCAACAATCAACACATGCACTTGTCCAGTTGTAGTGGACACCTTGAGGCCCAAGTCAGAGATCCAGAGAGGGATCTTAAGGGTGAAAAAAAACAAGGTAAGTGATAGGAGTCCAAGGGTTGGGACTATGAGTCAAACCTCGATAGGAGTGACTCACAGTGAAGGGTTGCATTGTTACTGCGGTAGATAACCCTATCCTGGGGTCTACAATTTAATATTAAAAATATCTCCACATGCTTGAGAGGTCCCCCAAACGAGCACGTAGGCAGGCACGGTCAAACGGCTGAAAACAGGAAAAAACCAGTCAGGCCAGTGAACCCATAGTCACTTAGCCCCAGGAGACCTCCAGACATGTAAAACATAAAATATACAAAGGGAACCGAGGAGCCAGCTTGAAGGGATTAATGCATCTGACAAGCAGCCCATCAAGCAAGGACGATTTGCATACAGCCGAGGCTTTGATAATCCTGGCAAATTCAATCATGCAAAGGACGTTGACATTTTGGAGCTTTGTTCTAGCTCCTCCACCTATTGTTCTCCCCTGGAAAGGATTAGCCCTCCAGATACCTTTTCCCCCATAAATAGACCCGGTTTTTGAGAGGCTCTTTGGACCGCTCTCGGATCTCTCCCAACCGTCTCTCCGCCCGTTGAGCTATCCCCTCAGCCATCCACGTGCTGAGTCTCATCTCTCTCTCCGCTGCTGTCTCGGACCTCCGGACTTCAGGACCAGGTGCAGTATTCCCCAGCTGTAACCCTCTAAAAGCCCCCTATCCAATTTCCTCTCTTTTACTTCTAAATAGCTCTTGAGTGAGTGTGTAAGTGCGTACATGCACAAGTCTTTATTTTTTAATAAAATCATTTAGTGGACAATTTTGTTTCATTTTTTGGCTCGGCCTGGCCCCATAAACATTGGGTGAAAGATCTTGCTAGGTTACCCTGCCTCTCGTATTGCTATTGCTTGTGCTCTGGCTAGTTTCCATTCCCCATCACGTGGAGCACATTGAGGTGTCCTGCAAGGGACCCCAGAAATCAGGGTAACAGCATCCTTAGTCTTATGATGTGTTAGGATTTTTTATGTTTGCTGTGACCTGGCTGCCCCTCCACCGAATGAGTTTATTATACTAATTGGATTTTCTGCCTCAGCCCATGAGCCTTTTTGGATCATTTCTGATATTGAGTCAGAAACTGGTGATGCTTCTCATGCAAATAAATCTTGTGCTTCTTAGTTTCTTCAGATTGATTCCAGGTTTGTATGTCTGAGAGAGATTGGGAAAAGGAAAGAAAATAAATGATTAAGGTAAAGTGGACTTCCTTATGTCTGAATTTTCTTTTTTCTCCAGGAATTCAGCATACATTTATCCAAACCTTGCTGGGTAATGAGTTATTGATTTTTACCTCTGGCCACTCTGTTCTGCGCATGCTCGTGCACACACACACAAACTCAGACAAAAGAACAGGCCTATTCAGTGAACAGGCCAAGTTCAGAGTAATTACACAGCTGTTGTTTAATGCTGAAAATTATCTCTATTGTGTCTGGGCTCTTAATGGCTGCGAAAGTAACAAATGTGAATAGCTTTAGGGAAGGCGACATGATGAACAACATCTATTTTGGAGAGAGCAGTGCATGTAATATAAACACTAGCTAAAATTCATCACCAAAAAGGAAGAGCACAAAGGCCTAAGTGCAATCAGTGTGGCTGTGAGCACCCTCCTTCCAGCATCCCAATCAGGACTCGACGATTGCAGTGGCCTTGCCTGGGCTCTGTAAAAACCAGGAGGAAATGCCAAATGGCTTCCTAGCCTAACATGTTGGAGAGGCTGAGGACACATTTTTCATGAAACGGAACAAATTACAATGCTTGCATATACAGTAAGCATACAGATGAATTACTGCTGATCTTCTAAGGAACGTGACTGGAAAGTTAGTGTGGGGAAAAGAAATTCATACCAAGTTCATTTTCATTCTAATGGATAACATATATTTTTTACATCTTTGCCTTTAGGGCAGGACTGAGCAAAATCAGTTGTTGAACTTCACTTCCTACTATTCTTCACCCACAGTAAAGATGGCTAGAGCTACATAGAATTGCAGTCTAACAACTGGAAGGATGTACTCTGCTTGCATCTGAGGAGATTCTGACGTTTCTGCCTGAGAGCAGGCCAGACCATAGTGAAATGCAAGCTGTCTGCCATCTTTTTCCTACCCTGCCCTTTGCAGGATGCCTATGTTTTTTGAATAGCTGTCTTACAGATTGAAATCTTCCTTGCTTACCAAATTTACCATAGCTTAAGACTTGTTGAACACAATAGGGTTTAATGCTTAACAAAAATAGGGCTACAAGGCTTAGCAAATGTAGATATCTTTATTACAGTCATTGACCAATTAGCAAATGTATGATAGTGTAAGTCCTGTTGAACTAAAGCCATTGCATTATAGCGGCTTAAATGCTGGAGTAGGACTCTGGAAAACAAGGGTATGAAACCCCTCTGGGTGACCTTGGGCAAGTCACACTCTCTCAGCCTCAAAGGCAGTGGCAAACCTCATCTGAATGAATCTTGCCAAGAAAACTATAGGATAGGGTTGAAGTAAATCAAAATCAACTGGAAGACATATAACAACAAATCCTTTTGAACTCAATAGTGGTTAATTTCTCAGTAGCATGCATTACAGTATGCTGTTGGAGGTGTAATAGCAATAATCAAGCATTTATCTGTTGAAGGCAGAACTTTGCTAAGGTTCCAAAGGTTTCTGTTTTTCTTTCTCAAGACTAGGATTTTAGCAACTAGGTTTTAATATTTTCAAGTTAAATGAACCAAGAAGACTGATATGTCCCTGGCTTCATTTTCATACATATAGGACATTTGTCCAGTGATGATGCTATCTGAGTAGAGAGGATTATACATGTACATCCTTGACTGTATGGGGCATGACATATGCTCAAATGAAGGTCCATGTGATCACCCAGTCCAGTCAGAGAGTTCCATGGTTATAACTCTTTTAAAAACAGCTGAAATCATACTGATTAGGTATTTGTATGGAGAGCTGTGGGCTGGATTAAACTCCTTTCTTGGCCTCGCAGCCGTCATAAACAGCTGCTTGGCAGGGTTTGGGATCTGTCTAAAAGAGCTGTGCAAATAGTTCCAACTTTGCCACACTTCCATGGCTGAAGCACAGCCTCTGTGTTTCTTGCTGGTAGCGTTGCTTCGTTTCCCCTTGCAGTGTTTTAACAGCCTGACACACAGGAATTGTTGAATAGGTGAAGCTTTTTACTTTTGCTTATTTCATTACAAATAAGTCAGTTTGCTAAATGTCTTGTGGACCTCTATTTTCCTGTAAACTTGTTTTCTTAGTAATTTTCTTTTCACTGTGATGAAATTGCTTTGGGGCATTAGCACAGATGAAGCTGTCTTGGCTGGCTGTGAAATATGGTATGCTAAAGCTGTTAATCCCTGCTAAAATACTGGTACACCATAAATGCAGTGCTTGAGCTATTACGGGACTCGGCAACACAGATATAGTTCATGGGTACGGTTCACACAAGGTTGTTTTTGTGGCCCTTGATCCCTTGAAGCTCCCTTAACCTTCCTTTATCTACTCCATCCCATATGAATTGCTGCTATTAACAGCCCTAGCGATGGCAGTTCACCTTCTGTGCTCCTTAACATTTACAAAAAGCCCTTTGTTTTTCAAAACCAGAAGGAATCTTCTGACCGTTTTAGTTCTGGGTTGTTATTGTTGTTGTTTGGCAATCTATGTGGCTATTATAGGGTCCTGGGGAAAGAAATTGTCCCCTTAAGCCCCACTGCAATTGTCTACCCCACCATAAGGTTTACCTTTCTTTATTGGCATCTTAATATATCAGTGGCACTAGTATGTTCTGTCTCATCTATCTTATGTGGGGAACCAGTTGTTTTGCCTGGATAACATTACAGAAGATGTATCTTAAGGATACCATCTCATTTAACTGGTAATGTAAAAGCAGTCTTGCTTTCTCGGACCAAAGGCTTATGTAGTCTTGCAACCTGTTTTCTGCAGGGATCAACCAGATACCTTTGGGTGGCCCAGACGCAGGACAGGACAGCCTTTGTTGCTGCTGTTCCCACAACCAAAACATGGCATATAGTCGTTACACAATTACCCATCCCTGGATACATGCATTTGCATTTTAGGATGACAGCATGGATGATACACAAATGTATTGCATTTTCTCATGCCTTTTCAAGTCCGTTGTTCATGATGCACACATGCCCTGTTAGAAGGGAGACTCTTGACTGAAGTATGAAAGTGTTTGTTTTAGTTGTGGCTGTCAATTTTTATTTTGTTTCCATCCTTTTATAGTATTTTGGCATTTCTTAATGGAAAGTGTTCCACTATTAACCTATACTTGTTTACTGAACAGTCAGTCTCACTGTGTTCCAGGAGCTTAATTCCTAGTAAGTATGTTTTGGACTGCAGCCTCAATAGTTACAACTGCCATCACTTGCTCATGTAACAATAAACAGAAGGATGCAGGCCATGACCAAAACTAAAATTGCTCAGTAAATATGTGGCTAGTATGAAGAATCCATGAGTATAGTCAACACAGACATTTGGATTTCAGGAAAGTAGATTTTAACAAGATCAGGGAAATACTGAGTGGAACTCCATGGCTAGAGATAATAAAAGAAAAGGAAATCCAGCAAGCATGGGAGTCCTTGAAGAAGGAGTTGCAAAAAGCAAAATCACAGACAATCTCATCAAAGAAGAAAAATGGGAAACATCTGAAAAAGCCAATGCAGCTGCACAGCAAACTTAAGGAGGAAGTGAAAATAGAAAAGAGCACATATAAAGAATGGACAGAAGGATAAATTACCGAGGACGACTACAGATGTGCAGCCCAAGCTTGCAGGAATAGTATAAGGAAAGCTAAACCTCAGAAAGAACTGAGACTGGCTAGGAAAGCAGGAAGCAACAAAAAGTTTTTTCCCCAAATACATTCCAGGCAAGAGAATGACCAAAGAAATAGTGGGCCCACTGCTTAATAAGGTTGGTAAGGATTAGAGATGGGCCAACCAAATCCTTGAATACTTGAATCTTTGGCAGGGATTTGAGATTCGAGAATCCAAATCCCTATGCCAAAATAGGCAAATGGAATCTTTCAAATCTGCCACTTAAACAGTTTGTTGGTGTTGGGGAAAATATATACATATACATATACATACATACATATATATATATATATATATATATATATATATAGAAAGAATATTGAGAGACCTTGGTAATGAGACTCTCAATCAGCAGAGTATTTTAGTAATTGCACAAAAACGGAAGTTGAACAGATCACCAGTCCCACTTCTTTAACTACACCCCAAACACACTTAATCTAGCTCAAAATAAGCACAAAAACAGTTTGGTTAAAAATATAAAAGAGTTTACTCACAAAAGCTTGTGCACAGTCTACACAGGTTCAATTCTTGAAGAAGGTAGGAAGAAAATAAAGCACTCAAATGCATGCTGCAAAATGATCCCTGTTAGGAGATCTCAGAGCATGTTTTCAGGTCAAAATGGCGAAGACAAATGGGGAGAGACAAAATGTCCGGAGAACCTTTTTTAAAAGAACAAGGAATGCTGGAGGAAGAGGTGTTAACCAACAAACAGGAAGTTTTCTCTCTAGGCTGTCTCTATCTGCTTAACAATAGACATGCAAACAAACTAGTCAGTTAATTAGGCACGCAAAGGTTGCCACTCCCAACAGTTGGAGACCGGGATGCCTGAAAACCTGGGGGACCAGGATGGGATTCTCCTCACGTGTTTCCCCACCCAACGTGGGCAAGGGTGATTGGCCGGCAGACTGGTATAAAGCCTCACATGCTCTGGAGGCCGCCATTTCTCCCTCCTGCTGCCTGTGCCCCTAGTGCTGCCTCTCTCTGCTGCTGCCTCCTTCTGCAAGGTAATTTTGGGATAGGGATTGGGAGGTGAGGAACAGGAGCAAAACTGAGTTTGTGTGGGGGTCTAGGAGCTTGTGGGAATGTCCCAAGGGGTTCCAAAGACTGCAAAAAGTGGTTCAGAGGTTCCATGCAAGCCATGTCAGCTATACTTTCCCCTTCACCAGCTTTCTTTGATCAGTTCTGGGACTAAGATTGTCATGATGCCACTTCCTCTCTTAGTTTCTGTGTCTTGAATACATGAATACTTCAGTTAACCCATTTTGAACCTCCTTTTTAGAAAGTCTTTTTATGCTTCTCAACCCCTTTTCCTCTTTTTCCTCTGTCTAGCTGCAAATTTATAAGCAGCATTGCCATTGGAAGGGTTGCAAAGGAAAGCTGGAGAAACACAGACTCTTGGTCTTGTGTTGCAGCAGCATGTCTGTGGTAAACAATGAATGCCAAAAAACCTGAGCTGGGAAAGAATGGGATTCTACTGTAGCTGATTCTATAGGAGGAGTGTGTGTTGCCTACAACAAACAAGGTGAACAGTAGCTGCCTCTAGAATCGTTTAATGAGCATGCATTAATCTGTATTATTTTTTGATTTGAGACTAGAGGGTAGGGATTGGGAATTGTTGAGACAGGCCTAGAGATTTGACTTGAGTGTCCCTTGCAGGACTTGAGGGTAGAGAATTGACTGGACTAGAGGCTTGTTTGTGTGTGTGTGTGTGTGTGTTTGTGTGTTTAAGTGTTTTCTTTGTTGCAGGACTTGACACTTGACTCTTGAGACTGCAGGGTGCAGAATTGAGATTGGACTAGAGGCTGTTTGTTTGTGTGTGTGTGTGTTTAAAGTGCCTTCCTTGTTGCGGAACTTGAGACTTGACCGGAAGGTACAGTCTTCTTGAGATTTCAAGGACAGCCGAACATTTCTTTGCATCGCTCCCTTGCAAAGCTCTTTCAGACACAATTCTGGGGTTTGTAGTTTGACAAGGTGTCACAGCCTTCTCTGCCAAAGTGTGCTGGCACATCATCAAACTACAAACCCCAGGATGCCAGAAGGAGCTATGCAAAGAAAAGCTAGTTTTGACCTGGATTATCTCTGTACTGTATCTCATGTGATTTTCAATCTGGAGAGATCCTGAGGCAAAACTATGACAATTGTCCTGGCCAGATTTCTTCAGAGGGAGGTTTACCTTTGCCTAGGCTTTTGCTAAGGCTGAGAGAGTGTGTCTTGCCCAAGATTATCCTGCTTTCCCTTGCTTTTTAAACCTTTTTTAAAAAAGGATTCAAAAGATTCGAGATTCGTGAGATTCGTGGATTCCCAGAACCTTCCAGGGATTCAGATCCAGAAAATTCTGGATTCGTCCCATCCCTAGTGAGGATTGAGTAGTTCCAACAAAAGGCAGAACTATTCAATACCTATTTGTTTCAGTTTTCTCCCAAAAGAGAAATTCCATACCTCAGCAGAGACCTTGGCAAGGAATCTGGATTGCAAATCAAAATTGACAAGAACGTAGTCAGAGATCACCTAGCTAACTTAAAAGTGTTCAGATCTGCAGGGCCAGAAAAACTGCATTCCAGAGTGCTGGAGGAACTTGCTGATGTATTTTCTGAACCGCTTGTCATTATTTTTGAGAAATCTTGGAGAACAGGTGAGATGCCAGAGGACCGGTGAAGGGCAGGCAATGTCCCTCTCTTCAAAAAGGCCAAGAAAGATCTGGGAAACTACACACCAGTCAGCCTGAACGCAATGACAGGAAAAATATTAGAATGGATTATAAAGGAGTCTCTTTGCAAGTATGACAGTGCTGTGCTTAGTAGGAGCTAGCATGAGTTTGTCAAAAATCCTGTCAAGACAAGGAAGAAACAGTTTAATTGGAGCTTGAATGAGGAGTTGTTAAAAAAAACAAACAGATTTTGAAGATGGCAAGAGGAACTTTGCAAAATTATTTTCAAAGTAATTTGAATAAAAGAACTGATATTGAAATTTTCTGGAATGCAAGTAAGACTGTGATGAAGAACTTCTTTATCCAGCAAAATGCAGAACTGAAAAGACAGTCAACAAGAAGAAATATCAAAAGAAATCAAGATTAAAGAATTGCAAAAAAACCCAACAAAAGATTTGAAGATACTATTAAAACAGACATTGATGACTGAAACATATGAAAAAGAAAAATTAAATAAGCACAGCAGAAAAAAATTGAGTTTGCAAACAAGCCAGAGAGATGGCTGGCTTACAAGCTGAAGAAGGAGAAAGAAAAATGATAAACAGATAAAACATGAAGAGCATTTAACTGCAGATATTGAGAAGATGAAGAAGATCTTTTAGAAATTCTTCTCTTCATTCTATAAAGAACATAACGTGGAATCTGAGAATATACAATCAGATTCTCAAAACCTACTGACAATTACAGAACAATGAGCATGTTTGAATGCCAAGATAACAGTTGTAGAAGTAGTGGAGATAATTAAAAATATAAAAGCTGGAAAAGCTCTGGGACTAGATGGATTATCAGCTCCGTACTATAAGAAGTTAGAAGATCAACTATATTTATCTTTGCAGTATTTGATGAACTTTATAATTTATTGTGGTAAGGTCCCTGTCATGCCCTGGATAACTCACAATGTACAAACTCCACTCTGAGATAGACAGCAGTATTTGTTTGTGAGAAGCAAGGAACACAGCACATTTGTTCCAAAGCTGCCGAGACTGATTCATAGGTTTTATACTTTTCCATACAAATTTAGGTTTGTAAATCTGTGATTGGAGATAATCACAAAAAAATAAACACTGGACCCACCTCAAAATTGCTTCTATGAGTGGTTACGTGGGCTGGAAGACAACCAAAAGTATGTCACAAGGGTATGTATCTCTAAACTTGGTATTTGTTTGTATATTTGTGGTTGCATATGAATAACAATCAAAAGTTCATGAAACAGAATTATGAATTAATATTTACAACAAATTAATGAAATATAATTAAATGATTTTTTGCAACAATGTTTGATTATAAACATTACCTGATAACAGGTCTGTAAACTGGACAATTACTCACTCTTTGCATGTTATTGTGACTGCAGCTTAAATAGGTGGGTTTTTTTTTTTGCAAATCAGAGCAGATCATTTTTTGTTTACTGTTATCACTATCTATGTTTATGGTTTCTGTAACTTTGATACTATCTGTTAGTTGTGGTGCAAAAATAATGAGAATAGTTCATCTAGCTAGCAGAGTAGCCCTGGTAACAGAAGGTGATGTAATCAGATTGGTTTTCTGACTGAGAAGAACCCAGCAGGGTCCAGTAAACCAAAATAAGGTTTTCTGGGAGAGAGTTAGGTTCTCAGAGACCCAGTGTGGGGCAGAGAAGTAACCAAGCCTCCTCTGAAAGGGTCAGAGAGTGGAACTCTCAGTGGGGAAACAGACCTTTGTGCTGGGAGAGCTAAATCCCCAAGAAGTGTGCGTGAAAGCTCTGTTGAGGAAACACTGAGGTATTTTGAAGACAATAAATATCTGTGAGAAAATGTTATTTTTTTTAAATCTTTTGAATCCTCAATACTTTTTCCTTTGTTAGTTCTTTTAATAAAGATTTCATTCTATTTTTTTTTCTTTAAGTACAGCCTCAGTAGGGTGTTTTCTTTGGTTTTATGTCAAGAACACACTACCACAGGTTATCCATTCCTTTTGGAGTAACCATTAATGACCTTTTCCCACAAAGGTTGTGGGTTTTAGGGACAGCAGGATTGTGTTTAAGTGTGGGGTGGGAGCCAGAGTGTGATAATAAGAAAAAAGGCACTGCTACTCCAGAAAGGGAGAAAAAAAAAGCAGGCATTGCTAAGGAAGCCTTCCCTTGGTACCCTCTCTCCCTACAGCACACATGATACTCCTATATACCCAGCCAGCTAACACATCGGAAGAGTACTGTGCTCAGTTTGGGGCACCTCATTTTAGGAAGGATATAAACAAGTTGGAGCAGATTCAAAGAAGGGCAACAGAGGTAAGAGGTATTGAGACCAAAACTTATGAGGAAAAATTGGAAGAGTTGTTCATATTAAGCGTGGTGAAGAGGAGACTGAAGAGTGACATAATTGCACTGTTTAAATACCTCAAGAGCTGCCACAGAGAGAAGGGTTTCTTCTTTGCTTCCCCAGAGATTGAGACCAGGTCTAATGGTTTTAAGTTATAGGAGGGTAGATTTTGACTGAACATTAGAAGGAACTTCTTGACAGAAACAGCTGTCCAAGCTTGGTCTGGGCTGACAGCCAGGAGAAGCTGATAACAAACAGAGGTCAGAAACTCAGCAGTAACTTAAGTGGTCAGTTTACTGAAGAAAGGAAACAACTTTGCAAATGAGAAGCAATAAGGGTCCCAACAATGTCCATAAATCAGAGGCAGGCAAAAGCAAACATAAGTCAAAGGCAGAAACACAGGCAAGGGCAACAAACAGAAGCATGCACAGGAGAAATAGTCAGTTGATTGCTGACAAAGGCTAGAGGGGAAAGGCTCAGTTCTTATAGGCTCCAGGGTCAGCACAGCTGGTGCCTGATTGATTAGTGCTTGGCATAAATTTGCTGGGAATGACACAGGAGACCCTTTTGGTGTCTACACTGGGTGAAGGTAGGTACAACTAGATCATTCTCTGTGTCAGAGTGAGCAGGGCTCCCTGCTAGGGCTGCCACTTCTGTCCCAGGGCAGGTGGTGGTACTGTCTACTCTGCAGGTTCTGCTGCAGCAGTCTCTGTGTCAGGGCTAAGAGCAGGTTCTGCTACCTCAGACTATGAGCCTGAGTCTAGGTCCTGGAAGCCTGTGACAAAAGCTGTTTGACATTGGGATCAATTACTTAGAGAAGTGTTGGGGCCTCTTCCTCTGGATGTCTTCAACAATAGGCTAGACAGCTATCTGCTGGGGATGTTCTAGCTGGAGTTCCTGCATTATATGTGTGTGTGTGTGTGTGTGTGTGTGTGTGTGTGTGTGTTGGACTAAATGGCCTATGGGTCACTTTTCAACTCTTATCTTACAAATCCTTATCTTGTGGATGGAAATTAGTTATTAGATGGAATGTATGGTTCCCGTAGTATAAATAACTTACATTATTTGCTCAGTCAGTGATTTTTTAAAAACATTTTCAGCAGAGAAACAAACACAAAAGCATATTTCTACACAAGGCTCTTGGATTTTTTTTAAGTTTTACATATAGCAAAGAACATGGATCCCTTTTTCATGTTACCTCTAGAAGCATAAGATCTGAGGCCATTTCCGCACTACATTGTTATAGTGCTATTATTATACTTTAAACATCTTATGGAATCCTGGGACTTGCAGTTTATGGAGGGGCATTTAGAATTCTCAGCCAGAGAGCTCTTTGGCTTCAGTAAACTCCAAACCCCAGAATCCCACAGGATGTTGAAAGTGGATTAATACCACTATAACTGTAGTGCAGAAATGGTCTTAGTGTAATGAAGTTGCTTTGAGGATTAGCTATTTGGGAGGCTAGTGCAATGGGATAGTAGGTTGCTAGGCAACAGGAATAGCACCTCAAGAATGAAACTAACAGAGTGGTGTGCTTGAGAGGGGCATATGGGTGAGAGGAATTCTGTAGAATGCAAAGCTTCTGTGTGTCCTGAGCCTTCAGTGGGAACTAGCCAGAGAGAGGGTGACTTGGGTGCAATTAAGCAGCTGAGGAAAAGGCAGAGGGAATTGATGTCTGAAACAGGGATTGATTGTCAAAGTATGTCAGAAGCTAGACTATTAATGTATCAACACTATGCTACAACTGAACTTGAACAAAATACTTCATTTTCACTGTTACTTTAATAGTGTTTTATAACTACTGAGTCAGCCTGAGTTGTCTAAAGTCACTGGTTATAAATAGAACACGTTTGGAGTATGAGGTACTTGTATCAATTATGGCAAAAAGCAGTTTGGAGGGCAATTAGCAGCTTCTGGGGAAGTACATTTCAACATAAAAAACACCGAGAGAACAGTTAACATCTGTGCTGCAGTGCTGGTCTGAAATTTCAGTCCATGTAGTTGTGTTTTATTTTGTTTCTAAAAGTGTGTGTATGTACTGGTAGAGAGATACAGGGAATCTTGAGATACAAGTACATCATTTATAAAACATCTAGTTGATGAGTTTCTGCAGTATCAAATGGATATGTATTAGCCTGTAACTTAAAGGTAACCAAGCACATGACTTGGTGGGATGAGTGGATTTGTAAACAGTGTGGTCAAATGAATTTGCAATGCCAAAAGTACAGTAAGTTTTAATTACCTTAGGAATGGAGGCCATTCACAAAACATCCTTCTCTTGGTGAGCTTATTAGCACATGTAGTGGGATTTTTTTGTTTAAAGGTTGATCTGCTTCCTTACTCAGATGTTGCTTTGTTTAAGGGTTGACGCATCCTTGGATGTGGAAGTTTTAGAATATTCCTGTAGTTTTTGCATATTTCAATTTCTGATACTAGATTTGTGTCCACTGGTTCTTTTGCCTAGAGAATGGCCCATTTCCCCATGCAGAAAGATGTGCTGGCAAATGGAGGCATCTATTAATTTGGAAGAGGACCATATGTATAAACTTCTGATGTTACAGAGAACATTATTAGGTCATTATTGGTACGTTAATAATGTTCTCAAAGTAGATGTGAAGACATTATGTTTTTAGAAATAGATCATGGGAGCTACTTAGTGATCTAAGGGTGGAAATGTAATGATAATATTTGAAATGCACTCTTCAAGACAGTCCCTATAGTGCCCTATTGTACCCCAAGGGAAGTCCAAAACTGAAGATACAGGTCTCTCACTGTGTGTATGCTTCTATGTGTGTTAGAGAGAAAGAGATAGATAGACAGACCTCAGGCTTGCCGCTGTCTGACCTTAGCATGCCTCATAAAGTTATTATGAGCATAATAATTATGACTAAAGTAAACATGATGGCGGAGGATGACGGTTGATCAGCATACCTGGAGGGCACCTTTGGAACGCAGATGTACCCTAGTAAATATGTTTTATTTGTCCCCAGGACTCCAGTTACTTCCTTAGGAGAGGTACAAAGTCATTACAATTTGTGCACTAATATACTTTACTGGAACTAACTGCCTGTCATGGTGGGATTGTGTGCTTTGATGTCATGGGTTTTTAGGTAAAAATGTTGTTTGATTTATGGTATGAGTATGAGCTGTGTAGCTGTTGTGAGGGGGAAGAGAATGGAGTGTTGAAGTGGGTACTGATTGGTGGAATGGTTGGAGAGATTGCATGGAACAGCTGGTGAATGGCAGTTAGAGTCTGAGTGGAATCCATTGACCCTGGAGTTTGAGAAGAATGCAGGGAGAAATGTTTTGGAGAGGGGTTACAGTGAGAGAGGGTTGGGTGTTTGATAAGGATCTAATTTAGCTTGAGAGAATGGAGTGTGATGTTTCAAATGTTATGTATAAACAATCTAGTTTACGTTTAATTTCTTTAAATACATTTGTGTTTTTGTTTTTGTACACTTTTGGCCTCCAGAATCTCTATCCTTCTGAGATAAGTGATCTGTGGTGACAGCATTCAAGGTGGAATAGTGGTGTCCTGCTGGATATAAATGTGATATAAATCCTCACAGTAACCTCGAGGACATTTTGATTGACCTCACTGTTGGTGTCACACTAGTGGGACAGGAGGAAGTCCTTGCGTGTGGCAGAGGTGAGGATCAGGGAAAGCCCTCACACTGTGTGTTTGTAGAGAACACCATGAAGTTTTCACATTTGGTGAGTTAAGTGTAAAGGTCCCCTTGTTTGGCCACAATGGTGGGATTATCTGGGTGGAATCCTCACAGCTGGGGCACTGGTGTGATTTCCTGAATGGGAAGCCCCACACTTGTTGTATATAGTCATGGAGTAAAGGGTGGAACTCTCACATAAAGGGTGGAAACCCCACATTTAGTTTAGGCAGCAGTGGGACATAAACTGAGATACCCACAGCTGCCACCACCTACTGTGAAGAAATGCTGATGGTAGTGGTGCTTCTGGTAAGGTCTGTTAAATCAGGCAGGCTTTTACTGAGGAATCAGACTAAATGTATCAAACACCATAATGTGGTAAGGCAAACCTGCTGCACAGCAGCAGTTGTAGAGTGTTACATTGACAGAGGTTTTCTCAGCAGTGGCACTTTTAATTATCTCTTTTTAGTATTGCACAGAAGGAAGGAATGCTAAACCACATCTGAATGTATTTCACCTTGAAAAACCCAGAGATAACCTAAAATATAGCAAGAGAGATTGCTGAAATACTAGACTTTTTTGGGGAGTCACTAAACCAGTTACTAAAGTGAAGTGAAAGATAGGTACAGATAATAGTGTGTCTAATTACACCAACTGGACTCAAGCCAAAAGGATGGTCAGCTGCTGAGATGCTCAAATGTGAAAGGAAAGTCCAAAGCTGCATGAAAGAGAAGAATGGAATGTGAGAAGCATGAATGAGGTGAAGCTAGATATTTTAAAACTAGAAATGGAATGTGTAAACATTGCAATTCTCATGGTGATCAACCTAAAGTAGACAAGAATGAGACATTCTCAGTCAGATAATCACATGATGTTTTACTCTGGATATGGCAGTCTGAGAAGTGGGTTGAGGCAAAATGTAGCAAGAGCAATCAGAGGATATAATGCAAAGTCTCACCAAATAATATCAAGAAGACGTCCAAGAAAACCTCTCAGTATCACCATTATCCAAGTTTGTGCTCCAACTATAGATGCTCAGTAGATGAATTATTTTTTGCTAAAAAGCCCAATGTTTTGGCCTATATATGCCATCAAAGGCCTTCTCCAGGGGCTGTAAGAAATCATGAAAAGATATAACACATATATAATAAAACGTTGCTTAATTTTAAAATGTATGGAATGATTACATTTGTAAACTGCCTGTGGCCTATACGTTTCTATGAGAAATTTAACTTCAAAAATGTCTGAAACTCTTGTGCCATTTACAGGACCAAAAAAGAGAGAGAGAGAGACAAACAAACGTGTAAAGCAGGGCTAAAGGATTTTTTTTTTAGGTCAACAGATGGTCAGGGGAAAAAAGGGTTTGCTAGGTAACAGTCACTAATCACACCTCTTCTGTTGTTTCTTATGCTACCATTGTCTCTATTGTAGGCAGAATTCCAAGTAGACTGGATTTACAGACCATATTAATCGACAGAGGTGCACTTTGTATCATTTCACGAGCTGCAGTAGCAGTTTTGTTACCTGTTCTATTCAGTGCAAGTAGCTAAAGATTTATGTGGGGAAAAACAACCAGATCTCTAAAGGTTTCTTTAAGGTGTTCCTTTACACCTTGTAATATAGGAAACAGCAAAACAGGTGCTCCCTAAGTGAATTATTTGCCTGAACATCATCCTACAAAAGATCTTAGATTTTGAGCTGTAGAAAGGGTGAATGCAATTGATGAGAGAATTCTTACAAGAAAGGAGGTAGACTGGATTTTAAAATTAAAATATTTGACCCCCAGTGGCCTAAATGAGGATCTTTACCTCCACACTCTTATAAAGAGTTTCCCAACAATCCTCTTTCCCTCACCCTGGTTACACTGAAGTGTATTTCAATGTTATCCAGCAAAAACCCTTTTTCCAGATAGTCTGCATGAAACCCTTCAGGCCTAGTTCACAAGTGTCTACATACATGGATGCCACTGGATGGCCGAAATAGTAATTAAAATGGAAGCTGAAGAGGGAGAAGCCCCGTTCTGTCGGCTAAAAACATCACTAGGAGTGGATTCTGACACTATGAACTGCTAATATCAAAAATTACACTAAAATTAAAGAATACGCTAAATCAATCAGTGCCAAGATACTATCAGAAGAACATTCTTGTAGAATTTAAACATCATGTGAAGAACAGATTTGCACTGTTAAACCTAAGCAGGATTAGACTTGGAAGAAAGAAGTGTGAAAACTGGTGGGAGGAATATCAATAATTTATGATATACAGGTGACAGTTATTTACTAGCAGAAAATAACAAACATTTGAAACAAATTGGAAGGAAATTTAAGACGGTGTAGAAGCAGGGCTACAGTTAAATATTAAGAAAACAAAAAAATGAACACAGAAAACTTACATCATTTTAAAGTGAATAATGACATCAAAATCATTAAAAGTTTTCCATGTGTGTGTCCACGTGCATTCAAGTTGCCTGTTGACTTATGGTGGGCCCATGAATTTCGTAGGGTTTTCTTTGGAAAGCAATTTTCAGAGGTGGTTTTCACTGGTGGTCACCCATCTTATTACTAACCAGGACTGACTCTGCTCAGCTTCCAAGATCAGACAGGATCTGGCACCTTTAGGAAATAGGCAGACAAAAACCTTCTATTCCTTGTCTCAATTAAAAATAAAATAAAATGGAGGCCAAAATTCACTAAGGCAGGTATAGCTGCATAACCTAGAGGTATGCATTCATGACTGGTTTGTGTTCATGATCCCCATATATCAGCTGCTTTAAGGAGTATGTAGGGACTGTGAAATTTCCCCAGTCCCCACTTATGGAGTAGCAAGCGATTTGCTCCCCTGACAATTGGGAAGTACCTACCTGATGTTCCCACCCACCGCCCACCTTTGCACAAGTGATCTCCAATGTGAGGGGGAATTGTAATTCTGCTTCTGCCCCCCTCCAGTATGAGGGGGAATTGTGACCCTGCTTCTCTCCACATTGCTTGCAGAAGGGGAGGGAATATCAGTTGACTGCTGCCCAATCAATGGGGGTGCAGACCCTTGTCTTTCATTTATTTTCTTGGTAGAGAAAGGAGCTGTGTTGGAGGCATTCAGGTATTAATAAGATCAAGGTCTTCATGGAAGGCCTTATTTTTTTCAAGCAATGATATGTGGGAATAATCCCATAAGATCTGCT
Source organism: Iguana delicatissima (assembly GCA_948472985.1). Taxonomy (NCBI): domain Eukaryota; kingdom Metazoa; phylum Chordata; class Lepidosauria; order Squamata; family Iguanidae; genus Iguana; species Iguana delicatissima. The sequence goes on from CAOKZL010000119.1 coordinate 770,840, forward strand.
TTTGCTAATAAAGCACATTTAAAGAGTAGACCTAGGTCTCTTCGCAGATATATGGCTTTACCATGGATCTTGCTCCTGAATGGCTCTAATCATTTAGAGGTTAACTCTAATCATTTAGTGGGGCAATTCAGCCTGTCTTTGTAGTAAATTTGGGGGTGCCATTAAAAGACCATGATCTGAATTCTGTTACTAGTTCCATGTAGAGCTTGATGTATCGAATTAATTGGATTTATCAATATGTCAGCTTAAGATTCAACAATTGATTCAATAGCTCTTCCCTATTTTGGGCTAATCAACACCATTCAAACCAATACATAACTACTAGTTTTTAATTATAAGTTATTGTTATGGAAAGAGCCATTTAGATCCTTTGCATCAATCGTCATAGTGCCATAAGATATTTCAGATTTCTTGGAATAGGAGTTTTCTGTTCTCTTCTCTCCTTTGTCACCAGCTATGTTTTGTGCTGATGGCTTTACAGACACCAAACTTGTATCCCAAAGTGAAGGTACCACCCATAGTCTTGCTCCCATCCTAGACCTTTTCCGTGTCTGATCCTGTGACCATTTCTGTGCCTATCGAATGACTCACAAAAGTCAGGCTGTAAGACTAAGGCCCTTTCCACACCAGGGTATTAAAAAGGTGCAGAGTGACCTCCAACGGAGGTCTTCTGCACCGTAGAGTGGACTGGGGCGGACTACTTTTTGTAGTTCCACACCTCAATCTGCTCCGAAGCGACCGGAACTGGTGGTGCGGCATGTTTTTTAAAAACCTCTTTTCAGAGGTTTTTAAAAAGCACGGAGCGCGCAGCCCCGTGCAGCTTCGTCACCGCGCTCCAGTGCAGATTTGCAGGTGTGCGCTAGTGTGTGCCTGCAGATCTGCCGGGGACGGGCTTTAGGCTGGCGAGTTTCTCCGGTTGGTGGAGAGCCTCCACCAACCAGAAGCTGCCATTTTGGATGCCGAAGCCACCATTTTGGATGCCAGAGGACTGCAGAGCAGCGAGCTCCCACTGGTCTGCATGGCAACGGACTTACCCAGCTGCCGGTAAGCTCCGTTTTAGCACGTTTTCCCCCGTTTCCCCCTCCACATGCGGAAAGGGCCTAAGAGACAGACCCTAATACATGCTAGGAAACATTGAATTGGATGCATCTGATTTGCTTTTGTTGTGAAGTACATGACTTTAGGGGAAGGTAACATAAGATGAAAGGCAGCATATAACTGAAATAACTATGATAATGCATATTGCAAGTAGAGACGCAACCACCTCTGACAAGATAATTACTACTCTAGCATGCTCCCTGTTTGATGACTTGTGAGCTTGGTTACCACAGTAGACAATCTACAATATCAGAGTTGTCACCTCGGCAAAGAAGAATTAATGAATATTTAATGCCTCAGACCCTGCAATGACAGAAAGTATTCTCTAGCTCTTGAAGGTCAAAGTCAAGAGTTTGTAAAATAGAACCATCATAAGAGTAGCTCAGTGTTGTTCTACCTCAGGTAAGCTTTATTAGTGCAATCTTTATAGCTTTCACCCCACTTTAAGACAACAACATAAGGATATAGATGGGGAAAGACAAATGTTCAACAATTCAGCAGAAGAACACTCCAATAATGTATGATTTTGTATTGGCTTTCTGAATCCATCTCAAAAGTATAACTTCAATTAAGCATGAAATCACTGAAATTAGCTGTCAAATGAGTATTGGTGTAGCTTCCAGAAATGTCATTAATAAACACTGCATGTCCTCTTTCCCACTAATGACACCTGGAAATTCGACTGCTCATTATGCTCTAGACTGAGTCCAAGGAAGTTTTTATTTCTTGTCTCACTGTAAATTCTCCCATTGATTTCTGTAGGGTCATGCTTTGCGCTGAATCCCAGTTTCTCCTCCTTGAGCAGCTATGTTGATGGATTTCTGAGAAAGAAGTATGCAATAGGCCAGAGCTTGGAAAGCTACTTTTTTGGACCATAACATTTCAATTCCTCAATACTAGCTGTGGAATTTTGAAAGCTGTGGTCCAAAAACATTCTTTCCTATCTTCATAACTTCCTTTGGATGCTGGATTTCTTTGGCATTAGTTCAGCAAGGCATGTAAGTGTCTGATTCATACTCTGGTTCCAAGCTTCATCTGAAGGCCTTTTTGGTTGTGTCTCTGTCTCATCAAATGAAAAAGATTTGCATTTGATCAGTTTAATTTTCCTTTTAAATTTTAATGTAACTGTTAGTTAAGAAACTAATTTTTTTAGAAATCTGCTCAAGCCAGCATTACTCACATTGAAGAGAGGTACTGTTTAGCTAACCAGTTATTAGTCCCAACTAGAGTAAACCTGTTGAAATGGATGGGATTGGTGAGTTACCAATTGATTGCAATGGATTTAATGTAACTGGTACTAACATTGGATCTAGCCTAGACTTTCCTTTATAAAGGTAGCTGTACAAAATTCAGAACTGTATTCAGCCTATGTCAAAGGCATGAAGAAAGAAAAGTAAATGTTTGTACAGGACTGGAAAGGAGTGTTATTATAACTGTCCAGCACAGCTTCACTGTGCTTCTTTGTTGTAACTGTGTCGTAAAGCCTAACTAGGCACCCATACACTTGCACCCACCCACCCTTCAAAGAGTTCTAAGAGCACTAAAATGCCACACTTACAACAACAGTTCAGAAACAACATTGTGGGAAGTACCTTGTTTGGTAGTTATTTAAAACAGAGTTGTACTCTGCCAACACTTGTTTGGTGTGTTCCACCAGTAAAATATTGAATCACTCAAAAACAACCAACAGTGATGAGATGTCCTTCCCCCACCCTAATAGAAGCTTTAAAGAAATGCTGAGAACATTGACCATTTATTCTTAGGAAGAAATAGTTTACATATTCATCTTTTCCACGTGACCTTGCTCATAATTGAGTGGCTTATTCTGTCAAGGTGAAAAATTTGAAAGGTGGATTGGATCCGATGGTGAGTGGGTGATTTAAAGGTCAGGTCCTTGATTGCTGCAGATGAAAATTTGAAGTCAGCAATTAAGAAGTCCTACTGCTTTAAGAAAGAAAGAGGAAAAATAATGTACCTATTGAATTTCCTGTTATCAATAATTCAAATGATTTCCCTGACCCTTTTTTAGAAAAGAAATTAATTTGGGACTATAACAAGGGCAATGGACTTTTAAAAAAGATTGCTGTTTCTGGTGCCCAAGTTATTTATATCAGTTTGGGGTGGAAAAAAAACTCTTATGTTTTAGGTGAGGAGAACTGTATCCATTATACAAAAGGGTAAGAGAGGAAAGGCCTGAGGAGGCTATAGATTAGTACTGGGACTGTGGAGAACCAACTGGCAATATAAAGGCAGGTCAAAGAGGTTATGAAAGTTAAAGAAGTGTGTTGTATAAACTGGTTTTTCCAAGTATAAACTTGGAACTGTTTGAAGGAAAGACTTTGAGTGACAGGAAGTAAGAAACTTTTCAAGGCATAGAAAGCAGTTTAGCAGAAGGTATAGTGATGAGTTTGTGTGTCTGTCAGTCAGTTGCTATGTTATAGATTGATTTTTGGATAATTACACACTTTGAAATAACTGAAAAACATTTAAAGGAAACCATATGAAACTGATATTCAGCTAGAGAGGGAGCATGTTTATGACCATTCAGTGTGCAGTATGGTATTGTTTTGTAAAAGATAATTATATCTAAGATGTGTGTGATTTAACAGTTTATTCTTAAATCAAAGTCTTTACAGATTTTCAGATGTAATACTTGTACAAAGAGCAGTAATAAATTAGCCAGTAGATGAGACTGTTCCCTGAGTTTCACACTGCCCTCTGTGTGTGCTCTTCAAGCATACATTTCTGTGCAGCTCTGTCACAGTGCTAGATCAGTAACATAGATGTTATTTGCGCGGAGATCTTATGAGTTGCGTATTTGCAGGCATGGTGTACCTTTGTGGCATCTCCCACTGATAGAGGCCCTGCTCACACGCCATGGTATGTACAGTGGTTACATGAATGGGTTAAGAGATTGCCCCCTGGCCCCATCTATGCTCTTTCCATCACTGCAGGCAGTGTACAAAGGCTTGGGTAAACGATGGGTATGAACATGTGCTTCTGTAGTCTTTCGGGCTTCCTGAGCCTTTGCTGTCAGGAAGCAACCGCTTTTCTTCAGCTACTTATAAAATATCCAAGGCACATCTCTTTTTCTCCCTGCCAGTGGAGGAAGTAAAATGCCAAATAAAGAATTCAAATAACTTTCTATTCTTTTCCATTGTATAATCTAGAATGGCATTGTTAAGAGCCCTGGCTTTAATCTCTCAGAAATGGGATTCTACATCTTTTCCCTCTTGTTATTTGCTGGTGTCTCTAGCTGGCTAAGTGGTTCTGTAAGCTTTCCCATGAGTCTGTTTATTTGAATTATATCCTTACCTTCCTCCCAGAACTGGAACACAAAGCACATCACAACTTGAATAGAAGATAAGTTCAAATAAAAACCCAGAAAGTTATATTATTAATACAAAAATAGTTGCATTGCCATTTCTGCACTACATTGTTATAGTGCTATTATTCCACTTTTAGCATCCTATGAAATCCTGGAGTTTGTAGTTTAGGGAGGGGCATGTAGAAGTTTCAGCCAGAAAGCTCTTTGGCCTCAGTAAACTCCAAACCCCAGAATTCCACAGGATGTTGAAAGTGGAATAATAACATTATAACAGTGTAGTGCAGGAATGGCCATAATTGACTTAAAAGTAGCTTAGAAGTACATCAGTGGAAATAATATCATAGAGTTGGGAATGGTCCTAAGGAAAATCTAATCCAATTTTTGTAGTGCAGGAGTCCACAGCTAAAGCATCTTTGACGAGAGGCTACTTAATCTCTCTTTAGAAACCTCCAGTGAAGAGAATCTCCCATTCACTGAGGAAGTATTTTCCGCATCTGAAATCTTTGACCACCAGGGAGTCCTTCCCAATGTTTAGTTGGAATATCTAAAAATGTGTGTAATTTGAATTCATTGGTTTGTGTCCTAACCACTGGAGCAACAGAAAACAAGCGCACTTCATCATTCACAGCTCATTTTCTGGTATGCTGGGCTAAACTTATACAACTTCCCTAAAAAATAATTATTTCTAATAATTAATTAAAAATTAAGAATTACTGGATGCAGCCGTTATATACCCAGTAGTGAGTTGCTAAAAGTCCACTTGAATAGCAAGGTTTGTTGGCTGACAGAAGGATGTTTGCCAAGTTTCCTTTAGAAGGAAGATTCACAGTCTGAGGGAAGCCACCAACTGTCCTGATCCGCCAGAGGCAGTCTCGGTTAATCCTCTGTCGTCTTCTTTATTTAGATCCTTTAAAATGTCCTAGTTTCTGTCTCTTCCTCCCATTTTTGTCCTCAGCATACTTCAGTTGCTGCATACTGAGTGCAAAGTTGAAAAGTAGTTTGCACTCAGTTAACCGATCCATTAATAACTTCCCCTTCTTGACCACACTATGATGTTGCTTGGCTCCCTGTGTCCCAGCTTTCATCTGTGAAATGTTGGAGAGTATGCAAAAAGGCCCAAGCATAGAAGAGCTACTTGCTTGCTTTTACTAAACGCCGTTGCTTGCAGACAAGAGAGTGTCTGGAGGACTTCTGAATCAAAGAAGCAGGAGTCAGAGCTAGTGCAAGGCATGTTGTTGCCTCAGAGTGGGGGTGTGGCAAGGGCTCCTTCCCCCAAGCTATGTGCTAGTGGAACCAACACAGTTGTTCTCAGGTAATCATGGGCTATTTCATGTCTTTGCCCACATGCCTGGGAACAGATCTGACTTCAGAGGTGGAATGTGATGAGTGAGATTGTTCCAAGGAGCAGCTGCACTGCTCCCATGTTGCCAAAGTTGTGACCAATGTTGTTTAAAGTATCAGAAACTTTAAGCATTCTTTGCAGCCATGACAGCAAAATGGCGGCAGCCTCTTCCTCAAAAATGGCTTTTTCTGAGGAAGGATCCCTTTCTTAGAACATGGTCCAGGTTGTGCCACAAAAGCAGTGATGGCAGACACCTGGCATGCTGGCTGCTGGGCAGCAGGAGCTCCTGGAATTTTGGGGGAAGCACATTCTGAGCCTTGTCGTTGGTGGGGCATTATTCCACCTCTGCTGCCCGAGTCAAACCTCATAATGGCCTGGCCTTGCTGGAGGTGGGAGAACTGGATAAATTGCAAATACATGGAAATAATTCCTGACCTCTCTGCATTGCTTCTATAATTACTGCAATGGCTTGTGTTATTATCTTCTTTGCAACATGGCTGCTGGGTCATATTCCTAACTTGCATTAGTTTAATGTAAAGATGTGATCTAAAAAATTTTCGGTTCCAGGCATTATGTTTGTAGGCATAGGAATCTAACAGTGCAGAAAGTACAATTCCACAAAATGTGTTAGATTGTATCATAATATATTATAAATTATGGCTTCAAGAAGTCCATCCTGTAATTTATTATAATGGTTAACCACAAGGTGGTGCACACCTTCTGTTTTAAATGCTAGTAGACTTTTACCCCAAATAGTTCTCTGCCATTCTTATATTTGGCAATAATAACACTAAACATAGCAGCCAGTCTCAGTCAAATGTCAACACAAATATGGACAGCTATGTGGGTCCAAACCCAAAACAAGCCAGTTGTGTGTTATCCGTCTATGAAACAGGAGACAATCAGTTTAGGATGATAGTGCCTAAATACTCCCAAAGGCACCAGATCTTGTCTGGTCTTGGAAGCTAAGCAGGACCAGCGCTGACTGGTACTTGGATGGGAGACTGCTAACAAATACCAGGTGTTGTAGGCTGTATTTCAGAGGAAGGAACTGGCAAAACCACTTCTGAGTATTTCTTGCCTAAGGAAACCCTGTGACATTCAAGGGGATGAATCCATAAGTGGATGGCAGATTGAAGGCACATTCACACACACACACACACACACTGTTAGAGCAGATAAGAGAAGGGCAGTTTCACACAACACACGGTAATGTATCCATGCCCCCGCACACCATGGCCACGCCTCTCACTCTGTAGCCCCGCCCTATGCCTCAGCCCTGCCCCCGCCTGCCCTCCCTCCATGCACTCCAAGCTCTGCCACTATATGATAGCAATAAATAGCAATAGTACAGATATTACAGCAATCAGCAATCAAGTAGATATGCTACTCCAGCTTTTTAAAGAGTCTTATCTATTTTTGGTACTAGTCTGTGGCATCATATGGTCATCTGCTATGGTGATCCCAACTGTTGAAGAGAGTGACTAACTTTATCCTAAACTAAGTTCTGCATTGAATTATAGATAATTGACATTTAGATGGTATTAATTAAAGAAAAGTTATATTTTTGTTCCCAAGTTATTTGCTAACTAGAAAACACTGACAGTTATTTTTTCTAATGTTAAATTTAATGTCCGCATACTCTAGAAAAGTATATTCTTTAAGTATGCTTGGGTTCTGCCCTTGGTTTGTCCTAGAATAAGTATGCGTGCACCATATGGTCTTGTACCACACTGATATGAAATCTACGGGGAAAGATGTTTAAAGAAGAATAGGGCATTTAAACCTAGGCAATCTGAATACTCCTTAATTCTGGAGACTGGGTGTGGTGTAGCAGTTTGAGCATTGGACCATGACCCTGGAGACCAAGGTTTGATTCTCCAGTCAGCCATGGGTGATCTTGGGGTGTCATACACTCTCCATGCCTTCAGGTCACCATAAGTCAGAAATGACTTAAGAGCACACAACAGCAGCAACTCCTTAATTCTGCATTAAACATGTATTAGGGTGATGGGAGTGTTCATCCAAAAATGTGATTTCCCTACAGATGGCTGTAATAATGCTGGTTCTTGTGCTGTAATTGTGCCTTGGTGTCTGTGGAGTTGGCATTTTTCTAGGACAGTCTGCTGTGCATTATGGGGATGCTGTACAAACACACTGGTTTTGCACAAAGCACACCCTTCTTTCTACACTGTGAAGAGTTGAAAATTTTGCATTAGAATGACGTCACACTTTCTTTCAATCTTCATCTCCTTGCAGTCATCTTCTGTTTTTGGAAAAAAAGTCAAAGCTGGTCAGTTCTTTATTGATTTGACTTATAAGGTCTCCCCAGCCTTAATGCCACAGTCACACCAACACATTCTGATATCATACAGAGAATCTAATTGGGAAGAAATATGATCTGTGTTTTTCTCTCTCTGTGTTAAATCTGAGTAAGTAATCTGTTACCCATGGAAACCAAGAGCTTTTGCCAGGAGACTAAGAATACTGTAAAGAATAAAGTCAACAGAGATTCTGAGGGGGAATGCATGCAGTGCAGTCACACAGCAAATTCAGAAATAACTAACGTGACCTCTTTTGTGACACTGAAGTAGCTTTGTCAGAAATGCATGCCATGTGCAAAGAAACAACTCACAACAGCCAAGAATTAATAGCATTTCCTTTTGAGATAGATTTAAGCAGTATGCTGTGTGAATTTTCCCTAGCTATGGGTTGCAGTTAATTTGGGTCTGTATTGAAACCTGAAATAATTATCATAGGTTATCTTTTCCTACTGTATCTGTCTTAATATTATTATCTTTTTTTGCTCTGTTACCCATGGCAACAGTCATTATGATCGCACTTTCTTCGAAGAAGAGTCCTATCAGCGTCTGACATTTATCCAGCTGTGTAACTTAGGATACTATTTTATGGAGTTTGAAGATCAGTCTTTAATTCTGCATTGAAGTATGGGAGGAAACAAGGATTTACCCAGAGATCTAAGATAAGATGAGATTTCTAGGTCTCATGTTGCTGGCGAGCCAATCAAGGTTGACATAAATGCTATTTTAGCATAGTTTTTGTTTGTTTGTTTGCTTGCTTGTTTGTTTAAACCCTGCTTTTTTAAAATTTGTATTTATATACTTATACACGGCCTGACGTCTGCAACCCAGTAATTGGATCTGTCATATCATATTTATTTATCAACAGTAAAAATGAATCATTGAGACATACAAAGTGGCTTTCTGAGAACTGCATTAAGATTGCAATCCTAAGCAAATGGATTTTGGGATATGTTCCAATTGCACTGAATTAGGTGGAGGTCTTTGTCCTAGTGAATGTGGTTAGGGTTATGCCGCAGAAATCTGACTAGTCAAATGAGTGAGATGTATTTTCCATCTTTCTCACACACACACATGTATATATCTACAAACAGAATCCTATTTCATGGGACTTTGTTTGAGGTCAAGAACAGTACATTCATGGCCATTACAAGCAATTTACTATAACCATAAAATAATATACTGGTTGCACATGCCTGACAAGCTGCATTTTGGGTGGACATAGATTGCTTCAGCATCTCTCCTTCCTCTGGATTTTTTAAAACTCTTGCTCATTTTGTACATGGATACAAATTGCTCAAGATGAGGCTTGGAAAATGGATGTGCTGCTCATCCAAACTTTTAGAATAGTTTTCCAACCAGGTACCCTTCAGATGTGTTGGTGTACAACTCCATGTCAGCAAGTGGTAATGTGAGCTACAGTCCAACAGGTCAAGGGCGTGAGCTTTGGGAATAATGGAAGCATATGCTGAAGCCAGAATGTGGAGAAGTGACTTTGTGAACTGTAACACTCAGCATTCTCCAGTGGCCATGGTGGCTGGGGGATTTTGAGGGCTCTGGCATTTACATTTCTGTGATGTGCAGTTTGTTGTAGCAACATAGAATCATAGAGTTATAGAATGATAGAGTAGGAAGAGACCACAATGGCTATTGAGGCCAACTCCCTGCCATGCAGGAACAGACATTCAAAGCACCCTCAGCAAATGGCCATCCATCCTCTATTTAAAGACCTCCAAAGATGGTGATTCCACCACACTCCAAGGCAGCATATTCCACTGTTGAACAGTTCTTAGCATCAGGAAGTTCTTCCTGATGTTTAGGTGAAATCTCTTTTCCTGCAGTATGAATCCATTGCTCTGTGTCCTAGTATCTGGAGCAGCAATACACCCTTTTTCTGAGCTAGTTTCTGACAAACTCTTCCAGTTTGATGATTTTGCACTCAAGACTTCTACTGATTCTCAGTTAAAAAAAAAATTATGATATTCCATTCAGTTGTTATCAGACTTCTTCGAGTTACTGAATTTTTTTAAATGCCTTCATAGATGTGAAACATTTCTTGGGCCATGACAGAGGCAAAGCTATTACTTTTGACCAAACTGATTACCCCCTCCCAGTTTTACAAGATATGTTAGGAAGGAAATATTATCACTCAGGTTTTGCTATTTAATTATAAAGTCAGAATTATAGGTGCCAATCTCCTGTGCCTACAGACTTCCTTTCATAGTGGTTGAGATTAGAAAGTTTTCCAGTTTTCCTGCTTTCTTCTGACTTCCTCTTGTTTCACTTTCAAGACAAACTGATACCAATGTAGTATCAACAAAATAATTCTCCAGATTAACTGTATGTTCTTGATACTGTGTTGGACCATGAAATTCCCTCCTCACAAATGTCTAGAAAGGAGGAAAGGAGGTGTATAAAAGAATTAGAAGGGAAGGGAATAAGAATAGTGTATTTTTGTGGTATTCTTAATCCAGGCATCAGACAGGGCCAGCATCATTCCAGGTGCCCAGATGGTTAATGTGAGAGAACAGTCACATTCATCATGTCTCATTTTTATCTAAGTCCAGATAGCTTTGCCAAATCTTGTAAAACGTGTCCCTCTTCCCATATTTCATACACAATACTTTCCTGTATGAAACTGATATAGCAGATCCTATACTCATTGGTTAGCATTTGGGGCATTTATGGTTGGCCTTTGCATTCTGTAACATTCTGTTCTTGGCTGTAACAAGGATCGAAATCTGGAAGTTTTAATGATGCATAAATGGCAGGATAACAAATTAAACTTGGCTATTATAAATTATGTTGTCTTGCAATTAAGAATGAAACAGAAATTGTCAGACCTCTGATCTTTTACGAATCATGTTTTATTTTTTGTTTTCTGTATGTTCGTGTTTTGTATCTGCGTGTCCACAAACTTCAACATTACTGTATATCTTTCTGGTAATCTTTTTGTTTTAGTGTTGCGACAGTGATCACTGCTGAATGCCAGCGATTTCAGTGCCGTTGCTGGACTTGGACTTGGTCTGCTCTGAGCAGCCACTTGCGAGGGATCAAAAGCCCCACGGTGCCATCTGAGATGAGGCCTGGTGCAATACCACCCCCTTGGTGATGGTATTGGGGGTAAGCCTTCTATAGGTGGAGAAGTTTTCTTCTGATCATTTCTATCTACATGTTGCAAGGCTTATGTTTCTCCAACCCCCGCCCCACTGGCACTTCTTTTCTGAGGAACCTTCCATCTTGACAGCTCCTATCAGGTCATGCAGCTTTTTAAAAACCTGCCTCTGGTCCTCCTCCTCCTCCATCACCAGCAGCTGCCTGACCAGCTAAGGAGCAGCTTGCAGCCTAATTTGTGAGCATCACAAACTGTGATAGGCAAAAGAGAGGAAGTCTAGGGCCCTCATGTCACCCCCCTTCTTTCTCTGACTTGGTTTGGACCCTGGGTGCCCATTATCCCCAACATGCCTCAGCCCTCTTCCCACAGACACCCACATTTTGATATTTGTGATTTTTCCACTCTTGCAGGGGTCCTGTGCCCCTAACCCTGGCATATGTGGAGGGCCATCTGTACTTGATTGTCCTTTGTTCAGACTGGGGGAAATGACATGTAAATAACTCTTCTATTAATCGTGCACCCAACTCCCCCAATCCTTTTCTGGTCATCGAAATGAGACACAAACTCTTCATCTAGTGAATGAGGCACAGTGGAAATATGTAGTGGTAGAGACAAATCTGTCTCAGAGTGAGCTTCTGATTACTTATTAGATATAATCTACACCAATAGGAAGGCAAGCTTTGTTTATCCTGTTATACTGCATCATAGTGATAGAAACATTATTCTTAAATCTGTTAGCTTTAAACTGTGCTGTAATTTGTTGTCAGTCTGCAAATTTGTCCTTAATATACACTGACTTTTCCCTATCTCTAGAATCACTCTCAGAAAAGATATGTGAAGCCCTGTATTTGCTTTTTCATGGATCTGGGGTTGTTTGAAAAAAACGTCATGAAACAACAAAATAGATAAGTATATCCTTACGTAGTACCAAAATTTAGCAAGCTCAAATTTCCTACTTTTCTTAAATAGTCTGTTTTTCCTCTCCATCTGCTTAAACATTTCTCTGTACCTGCTGCAGATGCTGTCTCTTTTTTCTAATGGGCTTGGCTGATAGAAAGTCATTAGCAGATAGAAATTGTTTTATTCAAGGATTAAGGCAAAACTTTAAGAGTCTCAAAGGCCTTGGGTGCTATTATCTTGATTGCCATTCGCCTACAGTGTGACATTTACCCTGATTCTGATGGAGCTGGTACTTACATACTCTTCCCCAAGCACATAGACTTGAAAGGAATGCTGGATAGGTGAGGGATGAGACACTGGTTCTTCAGATGTTTTTGGCTACAACTCCCCTACTCTTCACCATTGGCTTTGCTAGCTATGGTTGCGAGGGCTTGTGGGCTAAAACCAGCCGGAGGGCCACAGTTGCCTACCTTTGCTGCGAAGGAATAGTACATGCGTTAAGACTTAGCCACATTTTGCCTGCAACAGAATAAAATCTAGCCTCGTGTTATTTTAGTAACAAGAATAAAGGAAAACTTGTAAAAGCTCTGTGTTTACTGGGAAGACAAGTGTAATTTACTTGTGTTTTAAAATTAATGTTACTTCTCTATTGAATTTTTGATTATTTGCAATAGCATAGGCTTCCAGACTTTCTCCCTGGAGCAGTTGCTGCAGAGATTGAATCAGTGATGTGATATGGCTCTTTTTTGGCAACTCAGAGAGTTTCTCTTATACTGAATCAGACCATTGGGCCATCTGGTTCAGTATGCTGGCAGGTGGTGACCCTCCAGGGTTTTAGGCAGAATTCTTTCCCACCCGTCCCTGCTGTTCTTTGGTTGTTTCCTGACCAAGAACTAACCAGGCCCAACCTTTCTTAGCTTAAATCAGATAAGGTGAGGTATGTTCAGTGTGCTAGATGATGCTAACCTCAACTTCATTCCATTTGTTTTCCCCTCTCCCTTGAAGGGTGTTTCATAAACTTGTCACAGGCCTGTAGCTCAAAGCAGCAGTGGGGCAGTACATAGGTCTCCTTCTGGTATGATGATGGCTAGCTGCAAATAGGCCCTGCAACACGTCTGCTGGGAAGTGTAGGCAAAAAAACTTCTGGAGGGCCATAGTTGTTCACCTCTGTTCCACACAAATGAAGTAAGGCTTTCTCTGCATCTTCTGCATATAAAAATAAATCCATACTACCAACCACTAGGGCAAGTCTGGGGAATAAAGGGCCTACTAGATTTTGAGGGACAACTCCTATAAGGCTGATGGGAGTTGTAATCCAACATCTTGAGGGCAACACCTTTCCAAACTCTGTTCAGGAAGCTAACTTTTGATAACACTGGTAATATAATAGAGCTGCAGGCCTTATTAAGAAGCGTTACCAACACTTGATCTTTATGATAAATTCATTGTGCACTAATATATGCCTTGTTGCCTTTGGATTGTATCTTTATCTTCAAACAATTTAAGATAAAGGGATAATAGTGTTGATATTTTCAGTGTCAGATCCGTATGAGAACCCCCACAGACAACAAGTTGCTTTCAGTTCTTGGCAGTCAAATCTAAGCAAGCCTGAAGTCTGTTTGGAAAGAAGCTGACGTATTTTTTGCCTGAGAACCTGGTAACACCTGTATGCAAATAGTGAAGAATGTTGGCTTGAAAAGTGAAAATTATGAGGACAGATAGATAAAAGAAGCATTCCAATGGTATAAATGTTAAGGGGTGCTTCACATCACAAAGTATTCATGGATTGATCTGAATTTTTACATCCAAACCAGCTCTTTCCATGAAATGGTTTATAAACTTGAAAACACTGTACAGGCTTTCTGATGGGAAGTTTATGTCAAAGCTTACAAAACATCTGTCGCGAGCATGAAAAAGAATGAGACATTAAGGCATACCCAACTACGCCCTTCCTCTAAATTGCTGAGATTTTTTAAAATAGGCATTACTGTTGGCTTTTGGCCATAGCATCTTTAGCCACAGGGCATGAATTACATTGGGGAATGAAGTGAATTCAAGAATGGATAAGGTGGCGTTCTGCCCAGCTGAAATCCAGAAACCCAACCTAGCTGGAAAAGAGAGCCACAAATAAAATGCTGGACAACCAATAAAAATGCCACACTTATTTTTATAACATAATTGCGTGCTTTATTGATATACACAGTAAAGCAGTATATAATACAATAAGTAAGGCATATATTTGGTGAAATTTGATATGTTGTGAAAATGCAGTAAAACTGAAGTTTATAAAAATAATTAGTAAGTGTTACAGTGTTGATGTTAGAACACAAAAGATTATGATACCCAAGTAATAAAACCAGTACTGGATAACAATGGGATAACATGCCAGATGATAGTTATTCAGTTACACTGATTATGTTTTACAATTTAGTAGTTTATGGATATAAGGAACATGAAATATTCCCCCCAAAATGCTTAAAAAGCAGCAATAAAGCTTTTAAACTCTTTTAAATGTTTTTTGAGAGATTCACTTCAAAACTAATGTATATGAAGGAAAACATAAATGAAAATTCTGATGAAAACAATCGTGCACTCTATTAGTCTCCTAATCTTTAAAAGAGAAGTTTCAACTTAAAAGCATAAAAGAAAGCAAGACACCCCCTATAAATCTCACTCTGCAGTTTCCAATAGAAAGGCTATGGGAATATGCAGAATACCCATAGATAAATAAAGGGAACAATCCACCCCAGTATGGATTATCTGTATGGACTGCACAGAATTGGCATTGGACATGAAAGAGCTCTCTTATCCTTCGCCTCACTGTCCATTTCTTTGGAACTTAAGAAACTTACAGTGATGCAAGATGGATGCATCAGGAGATGGACATAAAATTTCACCTTCCTATTCAAAATGAAAGGCTGGGAAAGGGACAGAGTAGTAATAAGACTCTTTGAACATATGCCAATATCTTAGTGTTTGGGCACTGTGTTCACACTAGGATGGATTGTGCCTCTACTTTTTAAAACTCTTTATCATGAAAAGTTTTATTTGGGGCCTCTTTTGCAAGTTCTTACATTTTGTTTTAAATTTTATTGTTACAAATGAGAAGACCTGTTTACACAATGGACAAGTGGTGAAGATGTAATACCTTCTGTACATAACTGTCAGGAACACCACAAAACCAAAGTGAGGTAGAAATAACATGACTACCCATGTTTAATGCTAACTAGCATTAAAAATAAAATAATTTGTTTTCCTCCCAAGTTTTAATTACACTTCATACAAGAGGTAACTGATTTTACTCTTGCAAAATGTTAATGTGGATTAAATGGTAATAATTCTATTTTCAGACAATGGAATTAAAGGCTGGTGGAAAGGAAATGAAATCAAGTGGTAAAGCTTTTGTTGACAGCACCTCAACATTTTAGAGTAGTAAACCTGAGGAGCTGTTACATAACTTCTGTTCTCTGTGATCCCTCTCCTGAGTCATTGTTAATTGTGCGGTATTACTTGTAGAAAGAACTAGGGAGGAGCAAAATGGCTGGCTATTGTCTTCAGTGACCAACCTCTCATGAAGTCGTGTGGCTACTTTCTGCTGACTATGGACTGGAAGATGACCGAATTGCTCCACACCATTTCCTGTTTAATTGAACTACTGTGGCTCGTTGGGACTTGCCGCAGGGCAAGTTTATAGTGACTATGTTGTTATTAAGAGATTAGGCAATTTTCAATGCTCAATAACACTGCTACTATAAAAATAGAGGTTGAATAATAATATGAGAAACCTAACTTTAAGGATGGAAACAGATCCCAGTTCACATTGCCTGTAGTCAAGTCCTCACCTCCCCACCTACCCCCGCCCACATAGGTGTAGAGTTTCCCACAGAAGGTGTTGTCACAGGGCATGAATACAAATCAAACTTCTACTTTGAAGTGTTAAGGTGCTGGCCAATGGCAGAGACAGGATACCAGATGGTAAAGTCCAAAGGTTCAATCCGGTAAGGCAATTCCCCATTCTGTGTTTGCTAACCACATTCTAGTTCATAGTAATGGAGGAAACAGCACAAGCATACAATACTGGTTCAATTTTTTTGTTTTTGTTTTATTTTTGAAAGCTCTGAAGATAGTATTTGTCATGTAATGTGCTCTTTCGTATTATTGCCAACTAGCTGGATAATTTCAATACAACTTGATTTTACTTGGAAGGAGTTGGAACAATACCTCAACTGGAAGTTTAGGACAATACTATTTTTCAAGCCAGTCACAAACAGTGAGAAATGTATGTTGATTCTTTTGGTGTTGCTGAAATTCTCTCTTTGACTTGTAAGGAAAAGAACACAGAACATGAATATCTGTCTCAAACAATTACAGAGCTGAAGTGATACTAAACGAATGCACTGCCTCTTTTTTTGTTTTTTATAGGGATTTATATAAACTTTTTTTATAAAGCACACTTTGTTTACAATCTTTCTTTATAACGGTTATAAATTTTAGACAACCCAAAATGCGTTCCATATAAAGAAATGGCAAGTTATTTAGCTATCAAGATTTTACATGTAGTTTTCTTATAATTTTTTTTGTACAATTGCATAGACGTGTAAAACCTGCCATTGTTAACAAAACAATAACAGACTTAAGAAACTACTGAAATCTACAGTATAGTACCACTACCCTTCACAAAAATAGAGATTTGTTTTCATGTAAACTCTTACAGTCTAATCCTTTGTCATATGAATATTATAAAAACCATGCGGGTACGCCTGAAGTTGTAAAACACATCTTGCTATTCTAACATCTTGTTGTCGGTCATCACTGTCACTAAGGTTTCCATTGCTCGGCCCAGGTCATCTGCCATGTGGAAAAGGCTGCCTACATTGTGTCCTGTAAAGGAAAAGGAAAAAAAAAAAAATCCAGATGAAGCTGTACTGTGAGAAGTTTTGAGGACCACCATATGTACTACATAAATAAAAAAGATTAATGAGTTAGGTAGCTCAATGTAGAATAAGGCATGCTCCCATGCAAAGGGAATCATTTGGGTTTTTTGACACTGCACAGCGACTAGGAAAGCTGAATGAAACCTGAAGAATATTTTTTCAGCCGTCACCATATCGAGCTTTTAAAATGTCAGATCTAGCAAATCAGTTTAAGAGTTTAAGCAAAGCAGTTTAAGAGGCACATGAATAACATCCTGGGCACAAGGTCCAAAATTACTATGGGCCCTCAGTATCCACTGTGGTTTGGTTCCAGAATCTCCCATGAATTCCAAAATCCGTGGATGCTCAAGTCCCATTATATGGAATGATGTAGTAAAATGGTATCCTTTATTAAAATGGTGAAAAACTCAAAAGATTTGCTTTTTGGAATTTGTTTCTGAATATTTTCAAGCTGTGGTTGGTTCTGGAATCTGGATTTGGGCACCAACTTAAATGCGTGCATGAAAGATTTTACTATACAAGTGTTTGCAAATAAATTTAAATGAGTAACACATAACCTGATCAATCATAATCAGCCCAAACAGCTTGACTGCCAAAGTGCTAACTGACATTAATGAGAATAAGGTCTTGGATAAAAGCTCCACTGTGGCCCAAATTGCTGAGTTAATCATCCTATATAAAGTCACTGAACTTTTTTAAAAAAATACTAATTAAAGGAAATTAGTCATTATTGAATAACCAAACCAAACCACGCTGATTCTTATAGCATTGCAACTCAACTTTTTGATTATTTCAGAGGTTGGATTCTGTCTTGGGTGCCAAGCAACCAAAATCACCCCAAAATTCATCTTGTAAGGAACACATCCCCCCGCAACATGGTCATGGTCCCCGAATAGCTATGTTGACAAGGGGGCTGTGCTGCTTACAAAGTGAATGGGGTGGTGGTGGTATTATCAGGAGATATGTCTATGGATACACAGCTATGTGATATACATTTGTTTCCCACTACAGGATCTCTTTCAATGTTTTTGTTAATCCATGCTGATAATACATGATATTGAGTAGCTGAAAAATAAAACAGATAACTTTTACTGTACATATTTGAATGTCACAGAACTCAAGCAAAGTAGTTGTTTGCATGGTTTTCTCAAAATTGTGTTCATTAAAGAAAATAACAGAAACAACAAAACAAAACAACCCCCGCCCCACGCACATATAAAATAAAGGCCAGGATCTGCAATGGCAGAATCTAGTGGAAGTAGACAGTTGGATACTGGCCTATCTCTGTGCACAAAGAATTCTCTCTGTGAAGTAGGTCCTTGGTGATTACTGAAAAGCAAGAATTCATTTTAATTTTTTTTAAAAAAACTGCTTGTATCTCTTAATGATACAATCTGCACTGTTAGCAATATAAAAATAATAATTAAGTCACATAACTGGAATACAAGTTATTTGTGGAGGCACACAGAGCTAAGATATATTGTTACTGACCCTTGTATTGATTTATGTGTTTATCAGAGACCATTTTAGTTAACTCTGTTTTTGTCACAATACCAGATGTTTTCCATTATAAAAAGGTTTGTCAACACGCTGCAGAAATAAACTGCAGTTTGTCTACATATTAAAGACTATATTCCAGTTATACAAGTTACTTCCCAGTAGCAGATATTTCTTCCTTATCTTTAAATGTTATTACTGAACTCCCAAATAAATGAGCTCTTTTTTTAACTCTAGGAAGTTTCAAAACATTTCATTGAGATATTTTTATATTACTTTTAACTCTAAAAAATCTCAAAGTGCCCCATAATATTGCAGTATTAAAGACATGAAATAGAACAAAATCCAGCAAAGAAGCAATAAAAAGTTGTACGGTAATAGCACTATAAAATATTTGATCAAAATAAACAAAAATGTTCCATTCAAATACTTAATAAATGGAAAGCGAATGTTACATATTTCACCTAGAATTCAAATTTCTTAGCATCATTGAACTGAACTGGTTTTCATATATGTCCACATACATCACCACCAAATGATTAGTGTTAGAGCAGCTGTACAACGGTTAGGATAAAAAAAAAAGTGTTCAGCTTCAGAAGGAACAGACAGAAAATAAGGAGTTTGCTTTTAGGGCTAATTCATGAGATGGTGCCCATTTCACACAGTCTGTTTTTAGGTAAGGCATTCAGTGTTTTTCAGCTATTTTCTCATTTGCATTGATCTAGAAACCTAACAGGCCCATCGTAAATGTGGTCAATTTGTGCTTGAAAAGGTACCAAATGTCTGCCCACAGAAAACCTGTAATCATAGCCTGGTTTCAGCACTTTGCTGATGCTGTGTGCTATATCAAAATATGCACTATTTATTTTAAGCGCCTCCTCATCTTTCAAACATACTGGTTGGAAGATGAAACGGTCAACATCAAAATACCTTCTGCAAATACGTTTTTTGATAATGCCATATCAAAAACTTTTGAGTTCAGTAACAGATAGAAAAGAGTGTACCTTATAAAAAGAGATAAACCCTTTTGAAAGAGAGGATTCTTAGGATATTACTATATTATTTTATATGTACTGCTTTTAACTTCTTATTATCTTTTTTTAGGTGTACATTTTAAATTGTTTTAGTATTGTTAATAGTTTAACTTTGGTGTTGACCTTCCATATGTTTTTAACTGTACTGTGACCATTTTAACTTGTAAGCTGCCTTAAGACCCTGTTTTCAGGGAAAAGCAGGCTATAAATAAAAGAATAACCACCACTGCCATCTATTATTGCTTGTTCCCAAACACATGTTTTCTTTATGTATTCTGATTATTTACACAGGTTGAAATCCTTATTTCATGCACCTTCACAAACCTCTATAAAATAATTACAATTTCAGCGTTATAGCTGAAGGACTGAAAACAAGAGAGAGAACACTCCAAGGGCACAGAGCAGAATGCAGATCTGAAATGGATTTAAACCTTTCTTCCCAGGTGAAAATCCAGTACTCTATCGAAGACACCACAACAGTTTTCATATGTACTTTAAAGCAGCATAGTAGAGCCTGTGGGGTGTTAGTGACATTCTGGCTGGCGCAAAAAAGAATTTACAAGTGCAGGGAATATATTATTTATACCTCTCAACTATAAGAACACCTATAGATATATATGTAACAGGCATCTGGAAGCTAAGAACTGGGCAAGGTCTCAGGTCCCAGAACATAGGCTAAGGCCAAAATATGATGTCACACCTTATTTACGAGCCAGGAGGAAGATTTCATTGAAGGGTATTCATCTTATTTTCCCATTAGGCTCCACAGAAATATGTTTGGTTCACAAAGTGAAATTAAGTGCATTCTAGTATTTCTAGTGTTTTCACATCCGCTAAAGTTGAGAGGTATTATGCGTTACAGCACACAAGTGAAATGTACTTAGCAACGGACATGCTGTGCCACAAATGCCAGACAAAAAAGGAGGCAGCAAACAAAAAGCTCTTGCAGTGGGCATCAGACTCACTAACCTCTCTCATTGGCTTTCCGGGGCATTTCTTCCTTTAGTTACAGAGATATTGGGGTCAGGGAGAGAAACACAAATACAGAAGTACTTCAGTTTTCATTTTGGAACTGCATTCAAGACAAAGACATCTGAAAAGTACTGTAAGGCTAGAACACATTGAAATGCACAGAATGTTGCTTGCAGCTTCATCCCACTGAGAAAAGTCATAAAAATCTTGCCTTCTGCTTTTAGATTGAAAGAGAAGTACATTAATGCATTTACTGAAACATTTTTCTTAGAGAAGACAGTAACACATTCTCTGAACAGTATGTGTTGATATAGTAGCAAATCTGCATGTTAAATTTTGAATGATCCATCAAAGTGAAGGTCTCTGATAGCAAAGATATACTTATAATCTCACTGAATTCATACTGGAACTTAAGTCCTATTGATTTTAGAGAGGCTTAGGTAAGTCATTACTAACCCGGCTGTTAATAGAGGACGAAACAGCAATCTTGGCTGCGACTGCTGCACAGTGCAGAGGGCTGAGCATCCCATGACAGTATCTCAGGGAACAAGAAGGTGAGGCTTAACCCCCCCCCATCACCCTCTCATCTACAGCCCTGCTCAGGTCTTGCAGATTCAGGAGTGCGTCTTCCTTGATTGAGTCTATCCATCCATAATACGGGCCATATCTGTAGTAGACTGTTATAGCACTATTATCCCACTTTCAACAACTGAAATGTGGAACAATAGAAAGAGCTGGTACATATAGCCAATGCCAGAAAGCCTGGAAGAGATTTGCGACACCAGTCCAACAGGAAAGTCCCTAATTAATCAGTGTTACATTATCCTTGGTAAAGGGACTGTTCTATACTTTATCTAACTGCATTTTTCTATTAATGGTTTCGCAATAGTGGTTAACACTGGAGTTAATGGATATAATTTTCTTTGCTGGAAGGTGGTATATTGTTTTTCCACTTCAGGTTGGCAGATCTGATATTGCATCTTATTCTAGTTCCTTTCAAGGAATCCCTGCAGGTGTTGACAGAAAAGCCAAGGGAACTAAGCGTGTAAAGTGTTATCTCATTTTTCTCATGTATTTTTAATCTATACATTGCCTACTTGAACCAGGATTTAGTAAGTAACTAAGATTTAGTAAGTACAAGCTATGCCTAAACATCCTAAAAGCACCAAATCCTGCCTGATTTTGGAAGCTAAGCAGGGTCAGCACTGGCTAGTACTTGGATGGCAGATCACCAAGTAATACCAGATGCTGTAGCCTACATTTCAGAGCAAGGAACTGGCAAAACCACCTGTGTATTCCTTGCCTATTAAATTTGTGGGGTTGCCATAAGTCAACAGGTGACCTGAAGGCACATATATCACATACACACAGAGAGAAGGCTAGACTGAAGACCTTCCTTCGATGGATGAAAGGGCTGTATTCACAGAAGGTATATCCAGCTCATCTTAAAGATTTTCTCCTTCCTTTGTGCATTTGCTCAGCCCATTCAGCAAGCTGTCTTGAACTTTCTGGGGTAGGGTTGTCTGACAGGGGAGTTCTATATGCCTAAATCTGGATTCAATGAATTGTTTCTCAATAAGTAATCAAAATGGTGCTGATGATGCAGTATTTTAATGGACCAATCATTTCACTAGGCCTAGGACAGACTAGCTAAGTTAACAAAGTATCAACAAATGAGGTGTGGTTCAACTTTTGTATAAATACTTAGACTTCACTCAAGTTCACTGTACCCTGTTGGAAATTCTGGCCTTTTCGCCTAGTTTGTTATTGTTGTTATGTGCATTCAAGTTATTTTCGACTTAAGACATAATACATCAAACCTATCATGGGGTTTTCTTGGAAAGACTTGTCTAGGGAAGTTTGCCTCTGAACAAAAATGTTGTTCTTGTTGGAGTATGCCTTCAAATCATTTCTGACTTATAGTGATCCTAAGTTGACCAAATCACAGGATTTTCTTGGCAAAATTTGTTCAGAGGAGCTTTTGCCTTTGCTTCTGCGGCTGAGAGAGTATAACTTGCCTACCGTCTGATAGTTTCCATTACTAGATGAGGATTCAGAGCCTGGTCTCCAAGAGTCATAGTCCAGTGCTCAAACCTCTACACCGTAGTGGCTCTATCCTAGTTATCCCAATCTAAATTTTTAAAAAAGCTAAGATGTTTTCTTTTCACATGTAAAAATATGAAAACAGGGTAGGGCATGTATTTATTTTAGCAGAAGAATATTTAGGAGTAGACTGTAGAGTGTAAGTTAAATTGTGTCTAAACAATATTACCGAAACATGAACAAGTACCATTTCATTTGGGTATATATAAATCTTAGCAGAAGATTTAGTAAATTGCTTTCATGCTATACTTGTGGACAAACTGCTCTGTGTCATATTATCTTGTAGTGTTTAACAAACCACTAAAGTAGTATTTAATGCTACATTTCCAACAAATGTCAGACCTATGGCTTTGACATCTGTTTGGAGTTTGCTCAACAGCTGTGAACAGCACCTGTAGCTACCATGAATTTGCTTTGAGCAGCATGTCAAAGGGGATGCGAATGGAAACCCACACAGCTTGTAAGAAAAGGAAAATTCCTTAAGTTATCTTCAGATACTCAGCAGGAATTCCCCCTGATAAGAGTCAAACTGTTTCAAGCAACAGTCTTTAGTGTCCTTCTATAATGTTTAAAAACTGTGAAGTGTTAAAACTTTAAAGTTAAGATAAAAACACTAAGAACAGCAGCTGTTTTCCCTCCAAAAGATCTGCTTACTTAAGTCACAGGCATATGAAATTTGCCTTCATGATGCATTACTTGTTTTCAAGGACAATGTTAAAATATGCATGAATAAAGAACATAAATCCTGATGCCTTCTGTTTGTAACTAATGTGCTTCAGTTAATCATCAATTTATCCTCCTCCTCAGGTTGTACCCGTCACCATATTTTTTACAGTGGAAAATCCACAGGAAAAACACATCACACTGGGAATTCATGTTTGACTTACTTCTTACTTACCATCACAGTAAATTTTCTCACTGATCCATTTTAACTGGATAAAGGTTTATCCAAGTTTAACTGAATTGTTACAGGATGTAATTTTTACATTTTATTACCATTTTCCTCTTTTTCCTCCCTCCTCACTACACCAGTATATCTTGCCAGTGCCTCAGGCATTTGATAAAGTGCACTCTAGTTCATGAGAGCTTATGTCATAATCAAACTCATTATAAGGTGCTACAAGAACTTGTCCTTCCTCTGGGAGAATGATAGAATAGCATCTTAGTGATAATACCAATAAAATGACAATAATGATAACAAATCATGAGCTATGTTTTTGGGTAGATATGCACTGGGCTATGTGTGGAAAACTTTTATGAGCACCACATCAGTATAAATAATATTTACGATTTTAAATATAGGACTTAAAATATTCAAAGCATTTCACGTGCATTTTCTACTTGTTACCCATATCTTTCAGGCCAGTTGTAATGATAATCCTGAACTGTATTACAAAGGGGAACCAACAGTTAAAGAAAAATCTTTGACCTCCCCAAAGTCTCCACAGACTGTTTTCTTTCACTGATATTGTATAATACTGTCATGAAGAACTGGTAATTCTTCATGTGGACTAGATTCATCTGTAATATTTTTAAGGCCAATATTTGAACTTAAGGCTTGTACTTTACACTCCTTTTTTGCCTTGTTTATCTTGTTTGATGATGTAGGCAAAGTGGAAGATGCTATCAGACAGTGGACCAGGGAGTGCCTGAAAGAATTCTTCCAGAGTGGATTTGATGAGTGAGTTCAAAAGTGGTGCAAATGCATCACCAATGATGGAGACTATTTTGAACAGCACTGTGTTGTAGGCAAAGAGTTATGATCATTACTTTCAGTATGGCCCTTGTAAAGGGTCCAGAGAAAAGCTGTTACTTTGTTTCTAAGTAGTTATCTTGAAATTCATATACTGCCAGCTACATGTTAGGTGATTAACCTGTTCATTAGTTAATAAATGTTTGCTTTTTTGTTATTCCACCTCTTACTGGCAGTGTTTTATTTAAATAATTAAATGAGAAATCAGATATACAATTAACAAGTTGGACTCAACATAAATCACATTTCCTTGCCCAGGATCAAAGTCACCTGATGGTCCCAGTAACTGAAACCAGCAAGGGATTTAAAGGCCTTTCCACAGGACAACACTCTTGCATGTCCTCCCATCACAATCCCGCCAGCGCCTCTGCCAGGATGAGAGCGTGTCCTCAGCACTCCCCTTTGCACACAACTCGCTCCCTGTAGAAGGGATTGCGAGGGACACACCTCTTCCTTCTGCAGCACAGCTGAGCTCTTTTCCGTGCTGTGCTGGGGAAAGAACAACCTCCATCGCACTTCCTGCCCTTCTGCATGGCTGGTAAGTACAGGAGCATCACACCATCGTGGGAGCTTAACAGATTTAATTCATTAAGTGAATATCCCACAATCGGGATGCATGGGGATAAGATGGCAGTGGGACTCCAATGACATTGTGTGAAAACACCACCTGTGGACTGGTGCCATCCTGTCCCCATAGTGGGACTGCGACACCATGTGGAAATGGCCAAAGTTTTGAGGCAAGGTGAGCAACTGGAGCACAAAGGTTGGTGTCTGAGTGAGCATCCTGGAGAGGCAGCCTGTCACACATCTTAACAATGTGGTGCCAGAATCGCTGAAAAACCTCCTACTGAATGAATGTGAAAAGAGCAAAGGCCCTGCTGTGTATCCCATTACCTCAAGGGATTACATTGACAAGACTTGTTCTGTAAGCCGCACTTTAGTTGTGGAACTCCATTGCAAAAGGAGTCAGGCCAGGTCTATCCTTACTGAATTTCCAAAAGGCAGTATAACTTGCCTTTTTTTTGGTCAGGGTTTTGACTTCCATATTCAGATTGTTATTAAAGAATGTTTGTTTCTGGTTTGCTTTTGTTACTGTAATTTTATTGTATATCTACTGGGGATATCTGGTAGACAGAATATGATGTAATATTTATTTACTGCGCTTATGTGCTGCCTGATGTTTCCACAGACATCACTAAGAATGATTTTAGCACCCCCCCAAAAAAAACAATAATACAGAAATACGAAAAGAATAAATTAATCTATTAAAACCACTACACATAATTTAAAAGGACAAATTAAAGTGGTGTTTTAACTCTCTTCTGAAAAGCTGACGGGGTAGGGGGCCAAACAGGAGCACAGTCCATGATTTAAGGCAAACAGGGGACAAAGTCCTTGCACATGTTCCCAACAAACTATGTGTCAACAGGACTATCTTCAATAATAAATGGCTGGGGTAACAAGGCAGTCCAAGGTACTCTGAATCAGGGCTATGTGTTATGCAGTCATAAGAGGACTGGGTGATATTTACCATCTTCTTACATAGTGACAAGAAGTTTAAGTCATGCTTGTACTTGATTAGACAACTTGTGAAGGAATGATATAATAAAATCTCCTTCTTCAATGGGACATTGCCACTATATCCCTACTGTACAGCTAGTAACACCTAATTATATCCCTCTTCAGTCACTGATTCATGAACAAGTGCATTCAGATTAATTCTTACATATTAACAGGAAAACACTACACTGTCCTTCAGTTTTGAAGATAAAATGTGAAGGAATAAAACAAACAGACATTTTTTTTCAAAGTGTGAAACTGCAATCCACAACTATTTCCCCATGGTTTGTTGTTACCAACTGTGAAATCAACTTCAACTTATGGTAATCCAATGAATGAGAAGCCTCCCATCACTCTATCATTTACAGCCCTGCTCAGGTCTTACAGATTCAGGAGTGTGTCTTCCTTGATTGAGTCTATCCATCCATAATATGGGCCATATCCACAGCAGACTGTTATAGCACTATTATCCCACTTTCAACATCCTATGGAATCCTGGAGTTTGCAGTTTAGGGAGGGGCTGCCCCTCCCTAAACTGCAAACCCCAGGATTCCATAGGATGTTGAAAGTGGGATAATAGCGCTATAACAGTCTACTGCGGAAATGGCTATGGTCTTCCTTTTTCCTACTGCCCTCCACCTTGCTGAGCCTTATTGTCTTTTCTAGTGAACACATCTTCTCATTAGAGTCCCAAAATACAACAGCCTCAGTTTAGTCATCCTGGCTTCTAAGCAGAATTGAAACTTGATTTGCTGTAGGACTATTTATTGATCTTTTTTGTCAGTCCACCAAATTCTTCTGCAGCAGCAACTTTCAAATGAGTTGATTTTCCTTCTATCTCCTTTCCTCACTGTCCAGCTTTCATAGCCATACACAGAAATTGGAAATACTATGACACAGTCACTACTAAACTTAGTATTCAGTGATATATTGTTACACTTCAGGATCTTGTCTAGTTCCTTTACAACTGCCCTTTCAAAGTCTTTCACGAGCTATACAGTCAAAGACTATAATCTATACACAGGCTCATTTTCTTTTTTCTGATTTTTTTCCTGATTTTCTTTTGAAATTCTTTGGTGCACTCTCATTATCCAATAAGGTGCATTTACTTCAATGGACCAAAAACACAAGGGGTAAAATAGAGTAACAGCTCAAAAATCCCAGCTAACTTCCATTTCGTTGTTTAAAAGTTAATCTGGGTGCAATTTTTATGCCCACAAAGTCTTAAACCAATATAAACTTTAGTTACTGAACAGCAGCTGAGTGATTATGGACAGACAATTAGTTCTGTGTTGATTCCCAAAATGTGGCTACTTCCAAGTATTTTTAAACCAGCCCTTGACATTGAGAAAATGGCAGACATTAAAGACTTTTCTGGCATTTTAACAGTCAGGCTGCAACTGCTTATTAGTTATTATACAGCTACTGTTTTGAGGTGTTCACCCTTTTTGAAAGCTAGGATTCTTACCAAAATTACAACTGTTTATTTTATTCCATTGATTCAGTTGTAGATGAAGGTCATGTGATAGTTAGAAACGGTCTTCACAAATAATGCATTCATTGAAGAAGGCAGCAAGGGCAGGTGAGATTAAGCTATGTTCTACTGCAGTGGTTCTCAACCTGTGGGTCCCCAGATGTTCATGGACTTCAGCTCCCAGAAGCCCTGAGCATTGACCATAGCGGCTGGGGCTTCTGGGAGCTGAAGTCCATGAACATCTGGGGACCCACAGGTTGAGAACCACTGTTTTACTGCGTTCCAAGCACAGTGCAAATTCACCGAACAGTTCTCCTGGGCTGACTTCTCACACCAGGTTTAAAATTGTTCAATACCAACAGTGACCAAGAAATCAAGTGCCACCTCCTAGACAATGTTTTTTTGTGGTGTTATACTACGGAAGACAGCAGATTTCAGGTTTGAAGGATTTCCCTTAAAATCAACCAACCTAGATTTCTGAGATCTATCAACTGGAGCAGAGTATTTGCATTGTGATTTAATGGGATGAAAGTGCACTTAGAATTAAGAAAGGATAAAGAGTGCCTCTGAGCACATGCTTACCTCAGAAATTTGTTTTGATTACGAACCAGAAGAAAGCTCTTAGGCTCCCCCCACCACAAAATATCCACTGTTGTTACTTGCCAATTTCCCTTTTGTTTTAGAAGTGAGATTTAGTTGTTGCTGTAGTTAAACAGCTGGAGGTCAGAAACTTCACTGATCTACTACAAGTCATTTAGAGTTCTGTCTTTTGCTTACTCCTGCCATGATACATTAGCCAGATTCAGCAATGACCTTTTCCAGAAAAAATACAGAAATACCAGGTATACCCAGCTTTCATGAAGAAAATGTTACAAAGAGAAATGTTTAAAAAGGTTCCAGTGTCTCAGTTCAGTCAGCTCCAATTAAATGAAAAAATGCACAAACATTATACGTTGGTTGTAATGTCTTTGGGTTATGTTCTGTTTCTAGTTCCAAAACAAAAAATTAAAATATTAAATTAAGATATATATACTTTTCCAAAATGGAAAAGAACATACATCTAACAACTATGATAAAATAGGGAAAGTTGGAAGAGTGAAGCAGAGGAGATCTATCCTATCGTAGGAATACTCAAAGCTTTTAAAAAAAACTGTTTTGGAAGCAGGGCTTTCATTCTGTGAAATGAATGAGACTTCCCACAAGCACAGGAAATCCATATGCACTTTGGAACATACATACATTTGATGGAATGCAGTCCACGTGCTCAGAGGTGCAGGCTTTAGAAAGATCTCTGAGTTGTGTTCATCTCCCTTACATTTCTACCTGTCATCCATGCAACTGCTTTTCAACACACCGCTGATGCAAGGATAATGCATTATGAAACTACCAGCACTGAAGCTTACCTCTTGTACTTGGAAATGAATTGTTGAGCTGTTCCATGACTTCTTCTAACCCTGTGCTTGTGTCCTGGGGAGGACTGAGCAGTTCATCCTCACCTGATAAAAACAAAATCAGGATACCCTGGTTTTAATAAGAACCATAAGAAAGCAGAAACTACAGAAACACTGCCACTGACTACAATTCAGTGACCCTGAGCCATTGACTTGAGAGGTCTGCAAGCTTCAATTTTCAGAATGTTATCCAAAGGGAACTGAATTCATCATACATTTAAAAACCCCCACATCCCTAGCAAATAATCTATCAAAAATTTTAATATCTATGCAGATATATACCAATTCCTTTATCCTTTTCTAAATTACCATGTTTTTTATATCTGAAAAGTGACATAGGCCAGTAAGGGTAAAATAAATTATTTCCAAAAGTCACTCCATCCACCCCTTGAGCAATCTGTGGAGTGACAGCCAGAAGCAGGGTCTTTGACACAATTTCCACTCACAGCAGCAACTGCTTGCAGAAGGGGTGGGAATTGGAGGGGGGCAGTTACTACTTCCTGACTGACAGGAGAACACCCCTGTTGACTGCGGTAGGTGCTGCCCAGTAAGTAGGGACTGGAGAACTTTCACAGTCCTTGTGTATCTCTTAAATTAGGAATCATGAACACAAACCAGTCGTGAATGCATCACTCTAGATTACAAGTTCATTAACTGCCTTAGTAAATTCTGGCCGTGTTTTCTTGCAAAGTAAACCAGAACTCGCACATAAAAAAACCCACATTGGGATTAACAATTTCTATCATGTAATTGCATAAGATAAAAAGTGCAGAAAAAATTGTGCTTGGAAAAGGATGTTCAAAAGCTTAACATGGTACAATAGCTTTATCACTAAAAGTAAGATACAGGAGCCAAAGGAATACAGAGTCCAGCTGTTAAAAGGGTTTCCTTCAGAAATTCCAAGTTTTTAGATTGCTATGCACATTGATGATGTTGCATAAATATACCAAATGTTTCAGTTCAGAGAGAAGGAAACTGGAAAACGTGCTACATAGTATAACATCCACATTACTTGCAGGCCCTCTTCAGTTTTAGATACCTCACATACCTAATGGATGCAAAACATAACATGCAAATATTAATCTGACAATGTATAACTGTGCTAAGATTCTTCAACCAAACCAGGTTGCTGATTTGTGGGCTAAGGGTCTTTTTGGAAAAAAAAAAATTAGATTTCACTTTTTAAACATAAGTTCATGAAGATTAGAAAATTCCTGGACTGTTAAATTGAAGAATGGATAGGCAATGACTAGGCATGTATTAATAAAAAGTGGGTAGCTGTACTCTGCCTTTTTGATTTACTTGTATACAATTATCTCTGATATGCTCCAGAAAACAAAAGAATCACATACTATTAGAATGTGTTCAAAAAAATTGGGAATACTAAAAGCCATTTTCTTTCATCAATATAATTAAAATTTCATATTCAGGACAAATCTGCTAGAATTAAGTACAGGAACAAAAGGAAAAGTTAAAATCCCTGTTTGCCTACAGGTACCTTGTTTTTCAAACTTAACTTGAACATTACAAGTTCAGATTTTGGTAAGAACCTGCATAGAAATTATCTCTCTCTCTCTCTCTCTCTCTCTCTCCACAGGGAAAATCACCTTGTTGTTCTTCCACGGAATTAATTCACAGCACAACTAGTATTAATTTGTTAGGAATGATCCAAATGTGCTCCCCATGTTACTGCTTCAGTTTAGCTTTAGTTTTGCATCACACAATTGAGTCCCATAATCAGCTTATAAATAGGAAACTTTGGAGAAAGGATGGGATTGGAAATGAATTCTCCTACTTTGGGAAGAGGTGCACCAATTAGACACCAACATAAACTTTCCTCTCAAGTTTAACAGCTCATAATTAGCTTCTCCAGAGCATTCCACTTCCGATTTCTCTTCTCCCCCTCATTTCCAGAACTTATTTATAAAAGAAAGAAACCAATAGCAGAGAGCAAGATGAATGTAATATCTACACAAAATAAGTCCAAGTTGAAGAAAGAAACAGGGAACCCCTAACTTTAACAAACTGTGAACCTAAAATACGTAACAGCTACACAGTTACTGTACAAAAAATCTAGATGGTCTGGAAAAGATTCAAGTTACTCAGTAATGAAAATATTAGTAAGAGAACAGAACAAAAATTGCAGAGAATCCTAGTCTTTGAAAATTTCAAATCTGTTTTATCTTACCCATAGATTCTGAAGTCTGACTGCCAACTACACGGAGAAGCATTGGCTGATTACTATCCGACCTCTGTAATGAGGTAGGAGGAGAAGACTGAGTTGTACCATTCACCTTGGCATCCACTTGGGGCTGAAATACCAGAAGGAAATGTCATGGTTGCCATATAAATAGGAAGGAACAAAATGAGGGACACACAGATTTACTCAGAAGATGAAACTCTAACTGGCTTCAGTTAAGATTTTCTCCTAGTAAGTGTGCACAACATTGCAATGTACATATTCATATTGTGTAGTAATGTCAATGTTTACATTAGTTTTTTTTCAGTGTTAGTTTATTAAGATTCTGTTTAAACAAAATTGACTAACAAACAGACTGAGTTGTGTAGAGCTAGTACTTTCCACAGTTGATATCAGACTCAAGCTATATGTTAACGTAATCAAATTTTTGCCGTTTTAACCATTTGCTTTACATAGTGTTAACATTAAGTGGTGCTAATACCGATAAAGAAGAGCTGATGACTCACCTGTTCCAGCAGCTGTCTCAACCTGTGCAACTGTGATTCCAGCTGTTTGTTGTGATCCTCCAGGATTTGCATCCTGGCTTCTAGACGGCCTTTGTGCTGACGAAGCAACTTGGCTTCTGCAATGAGTTCAGCATCTCGTGGACTCTGGGGGGAAATGGGCATCATCTCAGGTGGGGATGGCAGTGGAGATAGTCCTTTGTGATCATGTTGCTGCTTCAGGCGGTCATATTCTGCTTGCAGGTTTCTATTGAAAATAGGGCAGAAATAATCATGAAAATGCCATGCTGTCCCATTTTATAGATAGGTGTGTGTTACCATCACCGGTTGTCATGTAGTAGGCTTGGGATCTAATCTTCGGGCCATGAAGCCTGCTGCAAATTGTTGAACTGGAGTTCAGTGACAGCAAAATACACATGTATGTTTACAGGACAAAAGGCCAGTTTTTTCCTATCAGATAGCCTACAGATGTTGGGCAAGTAAAGGATACACCTAACCTAACCCCATGTATTCCAGGAGTCCTTCTGAGTTTACAAACTGGACTCTTAAATTTACATTGTAGTCTGAAAAAAATCACAGACAGTAACCAACACTAAACTTGTCTAGCTCTGTTGGTCACTTGAGCAGTGCTATGAAGTGCGAACATATTTGTTCTGTTACTGAATGCATACTTGACACTACAGATAACTTAAAACTTGTTTACCAGTTTAATACACTTTGCAAACATAAAACAACCCTGGCAATGTCTAAAAAGCATTCCTCAGGCTGACTTCGGCCTGGTACAGTTACCACATTCAGGTTGGTTAGATTAAGATTCAGAGCTTGTTTCTCTTTGCATAGATGATCACATTGCCTTTATTCATAATATGAGGATATGTCTGTTCTTGTCTAAAAATAAGCAATTCATTCTAGACTACAAACAATAAGACAAAGAGTGTACTTTATAGCCTGATACTTCTGTGCATTTTTTTCCCTACTGGATAGAAACATTTAATAGATTTTTTTTAACAAAAATGCTTACTTTTGCCACAGATTTTGTTACAAAAGGTAGAGCCTAGCATTCCTTCAGAATGGCTGACTTCTCTTGAAAAGAAATATAGCTTTTCCTGACCTCACCCTCCACCCCTGAGTTACCAGAGCAGTGATTGATATGCAGGGTGCATTTATATAGAACCCTAAAAGATAAAAAGGAAAGAGGAGATGCAAGGTAACATGGTCAACAAACCCTTCAGAACTCCAAAAATGTACTGGTATCACTGTCTAAACAATATGAATACTGGAGGCATTTACTGGGCTGCATGGCATCTCTCCAAAATCAAAATTATATGCCAAGTCAGCAAAGCGTTTCTACCTGCAAGAGCTGAGGTCTACAACCTGTATAAATTATACAACTTAACTAACTTTGCTTATATTTTCATGTTTGCTGTCCTTTTAAGAAATGTATGCTTTGATTTGTGGGTCTGTGAGATCTGCAGTATGAATGAAAGTCAGAGGGAAGATGAACAGAAGCTTTTTTGGCAAGAAAAAAGTTTACTATTACATTTAAAGTGGTTTTCAAAGACAACTGTGCTAGTTTGCACCAGAAATAAAAGATGGAAAGGACTCCTGTTAACACATTTGAGACTGAGAACAAGAAACTTCTAGTATAAGCTTTCATGGATTCCAGTCCACTTGAATATGATGAATGGAGTGGAGTCCACAAAAGCTCACACTGGAAGATTCTTTCTCTCAGATTCCAAGTTACTACACAATTCCTCACAGTTCCTTTACATCTTTTTATTACACTCATGGTTTGTGTTTTCCCATTTTTCTAGCACATGAAAAGGTTTATTTTCACATTTTTGAATGAAGAAAGAAACAGTCACTGTAACCACCAGTGCCTGCCTACTTGAGATGCTGTTTAAGGAAAAGGAGCTTTACACCTAAGCAGCCCAAGATTATCTGGATATCTACCTATAATATTCTAAGAAGTTTACCACTGTGTATTTCACTTGTCTCTGTAGAACACTCATAAGCTATGTGAAGTGAAAAAGGAAACAGATCTATTGAGACTTTTGTGGCATTCTTCATGTCAGTGGGAGTTAAATTCAGAAAAAGACAATTTCCTAAATAATACAGATGCAGAAGTGAGAGAAAGAGAAACCTCTCAAAATGACTGAGGGAACAGGAATTTCCAGTGTTCTGTAATCCTCCTTGCTGAAATACAACACGGACCAGGTGAGTGTAGGACAGAGGACAAGAAGAAATAGAGACTAGAATCCTGTTGGGTGACTTATGCCAGTGGAATGTTTGCTTACATTTGCCTGAGTCCTTTTCCAGCTGAGGCCAAACAACAGCAAGGAGATGACAGCGCATGTCATCTCCACCAAGAGGCAAACCTATCTTGATAGCTCCTGAGCAGCTCAGAAGCTGGCAGCACTTCTGAGAGGGATGGCTTTTTTGCCTCATCATTGTAGCACCCATGCCTCATTTTCATCTCCCTTTGTGCCTCTTCCTGTTCTTCCACTGGCATAGTTACATAGCAAAAGAGGATTTGGAAAGAGGAAGAATCTGCCAGAAGGCAGTAGTGTCTATCTGGTGAGTGCAGTAGCAGGAACTGGGGCACACGAGTCAGTGTTTCATCTTGAACTTGTTCCAGTTGTCTTTCTTGCACTCCTTGATTGTAGTGTTAAGACCTGGGAATTGCTGACCACCTGTCTTGGTGCTGTCTTCATCAAGCATTGTCAAGCTATGCTATAAGCAAATCTAGCCTTCTCAAGAACATCCATGGGACAGCATAAGGGCAATTGTAAATGACTTCCAGGGATTTACAGATATTTACAGCAGACCTGCACAAGCATGTTGACTGCCAAACTAAGCTGTCTGAGACTCTCCTCTTTTCTAGTGCCAGGAGGCAGCAAGATAAGAAAAAGGAAGTGCTGTGCTCATAAGTTGCTTGCATGAATAAGCTAGATGACAATGTTGCCACAGTACTATGTCATAATGTATGGTCATTCCTCCACATTCACTAGGGTTAGAGACACAGGACACCCATGAAAGTGGGAAAAATGTGAATAACTGTGGGCCCTCCCAAACCATATTTAACACACACAAAAGTATGATCACTATATTCAACCCACCATGGATACCTGTGAGGCATCAGGGTTCCTTCACAAGGCAGTGGGGGGCTGGTGGGGCTTACTGCCCCTCCACTGCTACCCCATGCTGTTCACTTACAAGCTTCATTCACGATTTCTCAATCTCATGAGGTTGGCAGTCGCTATTAAAAATGACAAAGGGAGGCAGCAGAGGTGACAGCAAATAATCCATGAATAATCAAATCCGCAAAAGTGAAACCCATATATGTGGAGGGCTGACTGTATTAATGTTGCTGAAAAGGCTTCTGCTTGCCCCATGCAGAGAAGTAAGCATAGATGGCTGGCAGCATCAGTGGAAACATGCAAGATCTAGATCAGTGGTTCTCAACCTGTGGGTCCCCAGATGTTTTTGGACTTCAGCTCCCAGAAGCCCCAGCCACTATGGTCAATGCTCAGGGCTTCTGGGAGCTGAAGTCCAAACACATCTGGGGACCGACAGGTTGAGAACCACTGATCTAGATGGTTACAGAATCGTGAATGAGTGCATACTTAATATATCATGATCTCCTAGTCACTTACTGAACACAGGATGAGGCATAACAATATAAGAACAGGTTGCTTATCTGTAACTGTGGTTCTTCGAGTGGTCATCTGTGCCCTCATACATTAGGAGCTTTCGCGCCTGCGCGGTAGCGTTCGGAAGATTCTAGAGCTCATTAGCTTTGGTGGGAACCCCTCCCCCACGTCGGTACTGCGCATGCTCCTCCCGCCGACTAACGGTCTCTCCTCAGTTCTGGTCCGCCGAAGCAGATGGGACCTGAAAAAGAGGGGAAGGCAGGGCGGGGATGTATGAGGGCACAGATGACCACTCGAAGAACCACAGTTACAGGTAAGCAACCTGTTCTTCTTCTTCGTGGTCTCTGTGCCTCATACATTAGGAGACTGTATAGCTTACCAGTAGGATGGTGGGTCAGGTCCCAGATCCTAGAGCACAGAAGACAGCACAGCACGACCGAACCGGGCATCTCTCCTGGAACGGCAGTCAAGTCTGTAGTGGCGCACGAAGGTCGACGGCTGGGACCAGGTCGCCACACGGCAGAGTTCCGACAAGTTGACGCCTCGCAGGAGGGCAGCAGATGTCGCTATGGCCCTGGTAGAGTGGGCCCGAAGCAGGTCTGGCGGAGGCTTCCTGGCAAGCTCATACGCCAGTTGAACAGTCTGTATCACCCACTTAGAGAAACGCTGGGTGGATACTTTGTGGCCTCTCCGACGCCTGCCATAACAGACAAACAGGTGGGGTGTCTGTCTGTAGGCTGCAGTTCTGTCCTTATAGAAGGCCAGCGCCCGACGCACATCAAGGGAGTGGAGGGAACGCTCCAGAGGTGTCGTTGGGTCCGGGTAGAAGGCCGGCAGGATTATGTCCTGGCTGAGGTGGAAGTTGGACACCACCTTCGGCAGGAAGGAAATGTCAGGCCGGAGGACCACTTTGTCGTGGTGAAAGACTAAGTATGGTTCATCGCACCGTAGCGCTGTCAACTCTCCCGCCCGCCTGGCAGAGGTGACGGCCACTAGGAACGCGGTCTTCATCGCGAGCAGCCTGTCGTCCGTCGTGGCCATGGGCTCGAAGGGCGGCCTCGTCAGCTGGGACAGCACCAATGACAGCGACCACGGCGGTAGCGGCGGCGATACCGGCGGGTAAAGGTGCTGCAGGCCCTTCAGGAACTGCTTGACGGTACCGTCCCTGAAGAGAGCGGCCGACAGGGATCGTGGCGGCTGGTATGCCACGATCGCGGCGAGGTAGACCTTGAGCGACGGGAAGGCCAGGCCCTGTTGCCGGAGATGGAGGAGGAAGTGGAGCACGGTACACAGGGTGACAGGCGATACCGGCTCTCGACGTTCCTCGGCAAAGGCCACGAAGCGCTGCCACTTGTAGTGGTAGTTCCTTCATGTGGACTCCTTCCTAGCCGTGGTCAAGACGTTCCTGATGGCTGGATCGTCTAGGGCGATATCCTCCAGGCATGGAGGGCCAACAGCGGCAGGTCCGGGTGCAACACCAGTCCGTCGGAGTGAGACAGCAGGTCCAGTACCGTTGGAAACCTGAGAGTCCTGCCCCGGGCGGCCTCGATCAGGGGTCCGAACCAGTGCTGCCTCGGCCAGTACTGCGCCACCAGGATCGCGTCCGCCTGGTCCGCGATGATCTTCGCGATCACGCGGCCCAGGAGCGGGAACGGAGGGAAGGCGTAGATCAGCCCTTCGTCCCACGGGAACTGGAAGGCGTCGCCGATGGAGCGGCGATCGTGACCAGCCCTCGAACAGAACAGGCGGCACTTCGCGTTCTGGGTGGTTGCGAAGAGGTCGATGGTCGGCTCGCCCCATCGGTCCCGAAGCATCCGGAAGGCCTCGTCGGACAGGGACCACTCGTGATGGGAGGTGGTGTCCCTGCTGAGGGCGTCCGCCGTGGTGTTCTCCTGCCCCGCCAGGTGAACCGCCACAGGGTGTATCCGGAGCGGGACGCACCAGTTCCAAAGTTCGAGTGCGATGCCCAGCAGCGTGGTGGAGTGCGTCCCCCCTTGCCTGTTCACATAGCAGACCGCCGTCATGTTGTCGGTGAGGATCAACACCGTGCGGCCCGTGACCAGGTGTCGGAATGCTCTCAAGGCCTTGTGGATCGCCAACAGTTCGAGAGAGTTGATGCGGAGGAACAACTTGTCGTCCATCCACCGGCCTCGGACCCGGAGATCTCCGGTGTGCGCTCCCCAGCCGAAGAGCGAGGCATCCGTCATTATCGTGACCGACGGCCTGGGTTCGCGGAACGGCATGCCTGACAGGAGGTTCCTGTACGACTGCCACCACAAGAGGGATCGGTGTACCTGTTGTGGCAGGCGGTATCAGCAGCGCTGGTCGTCCCTGAGTGGATCGAAGGCCCTGACGAACCAGTGCTGGAGCGGCCGAGTGCGTAACCTGGAGAGGTAGGTTACGGCAGTGGTCGAGGCCATGTAGCCGAGGAGCTGTTGGATCCTCCTCGCTGACAGCGTCAAGGCCTCGAAGGAAGCGGACGCTGCCCGACGAAGCGTCCGCGCCCTCTTGTCTGGGAGGAAGGCCCTCGCCGATACCAAGTCGAGGGTCGCCCCGATGAAGTCGAGAACCCGGGTGGGCTCGAGATGGGACTTCTTGGGGTTGACCCTGAGTCCGAGCCGAGTGAGAAGGGACAAAGTCCGATGAATGTCCCTGTACAGTTTCTGTCTGCAGGACGCCACCAATAGCCAGTCGTCCAAGTAAGGGTAGACGGAGATGCCTTTCGTCCGCAGGAAGGACACGACCGGAGCCATGCACTTGGTGAACACCCTCGGTGTGGTGGAAAGCCCGAACGGCAGCACTCGGTACTGGTAGCTGGTGCCGTCGATCGCGAACCGAAGGTATCTCCTGTGCTGCGGGCGGATCGAGATGTGGAAATAGGCGTCTTTGAGGTCTATGGATGCAAACCAGTCCCCTCGGCAGAGGAAGGGGAGGATCGACGGCAGCGTGACCATCTTGAACCTCTTGGGGCGGATGTATTCGTTCACCCCTCGGAGGTCTAGGATGGGCCGCAGGGATCCGTCCGCCTTTGGCACCGTGAAGTACCTCGAGTAGAAGCCAGTGGTCTTGGCTGAAGGCGGGAGCCTCTCGATCGCTCCCTTCTCGAGGAGGGACTGGACCTCTTCCAGTAGAGCCGAGCTGGCCGGGGTGGAATAGTAGACACCCCGAGGCGGAATAGCCTGGAACTCGATGGCGTACCCCAGGCGGACGATGGTAAGTACCCAGGGGTCCGCAGTGATCTCCCACCAGCAGTCGAGGTGCCTGGCCAGGCTCGGGTGTTGGAATAGTTCTACTGGAGGGGCGAAGGATGGCACGGGGGAGTCCTGCGAAGGCTGTCAAAACCTGGACTTCGCTCCCGAGGACGACGAAGATGGCCGTCGTCTGGGAAGCCTCCTGGAAGCCGAAGAGGTCGACGGCCTCGACGCGGTCGACCGCGGGGACCGCGACTGGTACGCCGATGAAGAGGAGGACCTTCTCCACGTAGGCCTCGGCTGGAAAGAGCGGCGAGTCTGGGCAGGCTGGTTTATGCCCATCTTCTTCGCAGTCAGCCGGGCCTTGACGAGGTGATCCATAGCCTCGTCAGTGGACGAATGGAAGAGCCCTTCTCCGTCGAACGGCAGGTCTTCAATGCGCCGACGGCTGTCCTCCTGGAGTCCACAGGACCGGAGCCACGTGTGGCGTCGGAGGGCTATGGCACCGACCATCACCCTCGAGGTAGCCTCCGCAGCGTGCCTTGAGGTGGCGAGCTGCTGCGTAGCCACCGCAATGGCCTCACCGAAGATTTGCATGGCTGAGGCGCGTGACTCCTCTGGCAAGTCAGCGAGGAGCGGGCCGAGTCGGTCAAAGAGGTTCCGATAGTATGCCGCGAGGCATGCCATCGTGTTCACCGTCCTGACCACCAGGGACGATGCCGAGTAGCACCTTCGGCCGAAGGTATCGAGCTTCTGTCCTTCATGGTCTGGAGGGGTGGTATGTGCTCGATTGCCTCCCTTCGTCTGAGCCGACTCGACCACTATGGAGTTAGGTACAGGGTGTTGAAAGAGGAACTCCGCGTTCTCTTTCTGTGTCCTGTAGGAGCCGCCAGATGGTGATGGCGACCTCTCTGCCTCCTTCTCCTCGGCCGGCCCAGGGGCCGGAGTTGCCAGGGTAACAGCCGGAGCTGCAGGCTGCGTCGGTACTGATATGGCCGATGTCGTGACCGGTATCGGAGTCACCTGCAGGGGCACGACCGCGGGCCTAGGACGGTGTGCCGCCTGTGTGGTGGAAGTCGCCGCTGCCGCCGGCTGGGCCACGGTGGGCTGTGGCGCCGGTCGGGTAGCTGTAGCCGTCGTCCGTGGCGGTGGAGAAACAGCCCTGTAGCGAGGTGCAGGCTCTGGGGACCGACGGCGACTCGGCGAGCAACGCAGGGGTGACCTCTCATAGCGGGGGTAGTGAGCCTCCCGCGGTGGCGAATGAGACCGGCGACGAGGCGACCAGTATCGAGGGTCTGGGTGGTACCGGTCCCTGTAGGACGGCGAATACGAATAGTAAGAGCCGGCCGGCTCATGCCACACCTGCGCCTGGGCGTACCTTCCAAGGTAGGCAGGAGAATACGCTCTCTCTCCCAAGCGATGCCTCTCTAGGCGCATCTCCCGATATCGCGGGGATGGAGGCCTGGCCCGCTGCTCCGGCGAGCGGGACTCGTCGCGTCGAGAGGCTGGGCGCTGTCTGACCACAGCCTCCTCTCGGCGTTCTGCCGAGGGTGGACGGCGACTCGGCGGAGTGATCTCCGCGATCAGCTCGGGCGGTTGAGCAGGCGATGCCTGCACGACCTGCTCCTCGTCCGACACCTCGAGGATTACGTCCTCTTCCGGAGGCTCCTCCTCCACGGGGAGCTCCATCAACAGAGGTTCCTCAGCGGGCTGGGTGGGTGGCGGAGTCGGGGGTCGCACCACCTTTGGTGGAGAGCGTCGTTTCTCCTTGCGCTTCTTCTTCTTACCCTTCTCCCCCAGGCCCTCAGTGGCTGGGCGCTTCTTCTGAGCCGCGGTCAGCGGCCTGGAGGAGGAAGTTGAGGCCTGCGAGCCCGCAGGGTCCTCATGTGCCTGAGTTGCCGAGATCTTCGGTATCCTCGGCAACTTCATCATCGGTACCGAGCCCGGTACCGATACCGACGAGGTCGAGGGTACGGCAGCCGCCGCCGCTGCCGAAGAAGAAGAAGAGGACGGGCGTTTCTCGGCCATCGTCTCGGGTCTTTTAGCACGCAGAGACTCCTCCCAACAGTGGGATTTAAGCCTTGCTGACCTGTTGCGGAGAGTCTGGTGTGTGAACTCTCTGCAAATGGGGCAGGCCTGAACGTTGTGCCCCTCACCCAAACAAATCAGGCACTTAAGAGTGTCGGTCAGAGAGAGCGACCTTCCTTCCACAGGAGGCGCAACGTTTGAAGAGAGCCGACATAAACCGGGGGCAAGGCAAGAAAAGCAAAGTCCGAGAACGCCAAACACAGTCCGAGATCCGAAAACGTAGTCAAAGCCAGAAAAAGGTCAAAACCGATCGAGAAATTACCAAAGACAAGTCCGAAATCCGTGAGGGGTAGTCAAAAGCCAAATCCGAAGTCGAAAACACCAAAAAGCAGAATCGAAAAGCAAGCCAACAAGCAGAACCTTCTGTACGCTGAGGCGGACAAGAAAGAACTGAGGAGAGACCGTTAGTTGGCGGGAGGAGCATGCGCAGTACCGACGTGGGGGAGGAGTTCCCGCCAAAGCTAACGAGCTCTAGAATCTTCCGAACGCTACCGCGCAGGCGCGAAAGCTCCTAATGTATGAGGCACAGAGACCACTCGAAGAACCTTACTGACCACACTAAAATTGGAGTCTTACACTGTCTGAGGCCACTCAGGAAACAGACATGAATATCCAAGCTGAAAAAAGTACATAAACCCCAAGTAAAATTCAACAGCTGACAAGGATTCTTTGACTTGAGCATTTAGCCCAACAAATCCATCCTACTGAGACTATTGTTCACTGCTGGCCAAATCTGTCTTGCCTTCTTCGTCTATTTTTTTTCTTGTGGGTCACCCATTTAATCTCAGTATGAACTGAGATCTTGCATAGCAAGATAACTGTGATCTGCATCACAATTCAACTCACCCAAACCCACCTTAGAAGCCAGGCAGTCACACCAACTAAAGGAGTTTTGAGGTACTGGCAAGTAGGGCGCTGAATGATGACACATTCAGCCACCTTTTACCAGTGAGCTGTAGTGAGATGATCATCAGCAGTGACTGCTGCAATGGTGCAACCATTATAAATGTGAATTGCAAAATTTATGAGATCATAAGTCTAACTTACAGCATCATAATTTGAATGGGATGCCCTTACTGTGGGCCCTCAGTATCTATCTGCAAGGGTTTGGTTCCAGTACCCTCCATGGATACCAAAATTTGTGGATGTCAAGTCCCATTATGTATATTTTATATTATGGCATTCATTATATAAAATGGCAAAATCAACTTTGCTTTTTGCTGTTTGCTTGTTTTTGATGGAATATTTGCAAGCCGTGGTTGGTTGAATCCATGGATACAGAATCTGTGGATATGGAGGGCTAACTGTGTTTTCCTCTTGGTTTTAAGTAACACTCCAAGCTCCAAGCTGTGTGTAGATGTCCTTATACTATAAAGACAGGAAACAGCTGGCAAGTCCATTAGGAAAAAAAAACAATAATGGAAGGTGCTTCCAATGAGGCTTGTAAAGCTGAACTTGCACAGTTTCACTCTGGCCTTAGCTGCAGGCATTTTGCTAGGGATCCTCCTCTTGAGATTGGCCTTGCTAACAAGAAGGCCATGACTACCACATACATTCCTTGCAGATGGGCATACTATGAGTCCTGAAATCTTGCTTACATTTCTACCTTCTAGCATTCCTGAGGGCTGAATGATGGTTGTCTTCTTTGAATCAACAACTAAATCCTGCACCTGTCAAAGATGGCATTTTGAGACCCTATTCCTCAGGGTCCAGGATCTTTGGGATGGTCTACTCTTTGGCCTAGGAGGCTCTGCATGCTCCACAGAAAAGCACTGTTGCATTTGGTATCAGAGACCAGTATCTTCTCTGTCTCTTTTTAACATTTGAAGAATTTTGGGCCTCTGCAGAGAAAAGCACTACATGGTCCTGCCGACTGAGATTTAAGAGACATGTATAAGAAATGGAAGAAGTGGGAAACCACCAAAGAGGAATAAAAAATAATGGCCAATATTTACAGGGGGAAAGTCAAAAAGCTAAAGCTCAGAATGAGCTCAGGCTTGCCAGAAAGATTAAAAATAATTAAAAGGGGGATCTGAAGCTATGTTTAGAGCAAGAGGAGAAACAGGACAATGGTAGGACCATTGCACAGAGAGGATGATGAAACAGAGGGAAGGCTGAATTGTTTAACATCTTATTTGCCTCAGTCATCTCCCAAAAGGAAAACAATGCTCTAACTGGTGAAAAAATTGAATAAGGCATACAGGAAGGGGACTACATCTCAGGACATGTAAAGAGGTACATGTAAAGGAACAGCTAACTACTCTAAATGAATTCCAGTCTGTATCCAAGAGTACTAAAGAAACTTGCAGATGTAATCTCAGAGTCACTGTCAATAATCTTTGAGAATTATTGGAAGGAAGAGAAGAGGTCCCAGAATATTGGAGAAGGGTAAATGTTGTCCCCATCTATGTTATGTATCATTTAGTGCTACATAATATCTTGGGCAGTACTTTATATAAAAGCAGCTCCCACAAAGGATTAATCTTTAAATTGCTCAATTTCATTAAATTATAGCAGTGATGATTCAGATGGTGGTAGTCATGCATCCTTTAGCAGTAATTTTGTCATTAACTTTTACTCATTGTACTACAATAGTGGCTAAAGGATGCAGCGAAATGGTGGAACTGTTGCTCTAGGGTATGAATATAATGCTCAAATCTTTTCACACCAGGCATAACAGATCGATTTCATACAGCACTGCAATTTAAAGGCAAGGTACAATGAATGTGTTACAAGCTCATCATCGGGCTATGTGTGGGCAATTTTTAGTCTGAAGACTGAAAATTCCCCCTTTGGCAAGGTGATAAAGACACATCTACTCCAGTTGCTGCACTAACATTGCTGTGAATCCTCCACATCTGGCAACTGTAGGTACAATAATTTTTCTTCCTGGCAGCCGCTGCTACCATTGCCAACGGGACTGCTAAGCATGTGATTTAACAACCGTAAAAGGAGAGCTGAACAGAAAATACTTGTGACATCTGTGATAACATAACATATTCTTCCACTCCTATACTCCATAATTATAAAATCTGTCTTCTCTCACTGATGTAATATGTATATATCTGTGTAATTCTTCAAAGAAAAAAATGTGGTATCTTACGCCAAACTAACAACAGAAGGTAAAATCAACAGTAGAAATCACAACCAGACTGAAAACTCCACACTTCTTAAAAACTTCAAAACACAGCTGTATCTGTGAATACCTGCATGTATGTGTGTGTGTGTGTGTGTGTGTATGTGTGTGTGTGTGTATCTCTCTATCTATCTATACACGCACACACACACACACAAACTGGAAGATTAAATGATCTGGGAAAGTACAGTATCTTCCCTGGAGCTGAAAAGGGTCCAATGTAGGTGTTGGGCAGGCTTTTCAAGGGAAAGCATTTCATAAGTAGTCACTTATCAGACAAGATGAGATGAACTTGCACTTGGCCTTCTGCAGAGAGTGGCTATTAAAGACAATTATGGATATAAATAATTCCTAACCTGAACCCCAGATGAAATGAAATCGGACTAAAGTTGGTTATCCACTTTCCTCTCTAGCTTTTTGCCTAGGAGGGATTTTAGCAACTGGTTATTTATATGTTCTTACTCTAGGCTGGATCAGTGTTTCTTCAGGAGCAGTCTTAAAGAGTATCCTCTACTCATCCACTACTTTTACTCTTTCCCAAAGCTGAATAACAGTTATGCTATTATCACATAAAACTTTTGTGCTAAGTACGTGCAGTACTAAGAGACAAGACATTAAATTGCTAGAAACAAAAACTTTTTCCCTCGAGAATTTTACCTAGGGTGATATTCCATCCATCTAAGCTGTCTGCAACATACTTCAAAGTTGTTAAGAAAGTAAATGATATGAAAGAGAAAGGGATGATTAATACAATTCAATTCCCCTGAATCTTGTGGGCAAATAATACTTGCCTGAAATGTATAACTTAAACTGACAATGGAAATGGTGAAAATATGAGCTAAAACAATTGACAAATACAATAGATGGAAAAATTAATCCACTTTGTGGCTCCAGTTCCAGAAAATGAGGTTTCAAATATTAATCTAGGGATAGGTAAAGACCTGTTTGTGCATAGAATCTATAATGATAATTCTCTTTCCATATCTAATTAGAGAGAAACTTGTGCACTTGCTCACAGGATTAAATACACTAAACAAATGCAAATGAAGTAAACTAATTTGAGTTGAACAAAATCATGTA
This sequence comes from Iguana delicatissima, assembly GCA_948472985.1. Taxonomy (NCBI): domain Eukaryota; kingdom Metazoa; phylum Chordata; class Lepidosauria; order Squamata; family Iguanidae; genus Iguana; species Iguana delicatissima. Next base: position 815,573 of record CAOKZL010000119.1, read on the forward strand.
TTTTACTAGGATTCTTATTTACTAGGTTTTCTTATTAAACAGAATTAGCTGTGGAGGAAAAACTCTGTCCTTGCTTCACTAAACATGACAACTAGGATAGTAATTACAGTCCATCTATTTTTGTTTTATTTTACTTTTGGTTCCATATGAAAAAGAGACAGCTGATAAATTTACAGAACATTTATAAACAACATATATCACAACACTTGAGTTGAACGTTAGCTTGTGCATGTTTCTTTGTAAGAAAATACCTAAGGAAAACCCACCTGTTTTCTTCCTCTAGGTCTGCTAGAATTCTCTCTAATTCGCCTCTTTCCTCACTCTCCAAAGAAATTAAAATCTGTGCAGGGCTTCGGGGCTGACTGAGCGGGGATTCCTGGTTCAAACTTTGGCAGTAGTGCTGGATTAACAAATGCTCGTCATCTCTTTAAAAAAAAGGAAGGGGAATGTGAATAACAGTAAGCATTTCATTTGCCCCATTAAGAGGAAAAGTAAGCAATGATTTTGTTTGGATCATCCCCAAATATCCACCCAGGAAAGTCCGGTAGGAAAGGTGCCTTTTTTATCCCTATGGATACCAGAGTGGCCCTTGGATAGTTGGAGGCCCACCTCTCAGAGTACTGTAGCTGTTCATTCCTGCACAGCAGAGAGGTGTGGCCCTCTAAAAGAACCTGAAATTCCACTGTGTGGCCTTCCAAGGTCCAGAACACTCGTGCAGTAAATGTCTGTCAGACAAATGTTTTGGTTTGATTTACAAGCAAGTGGTTCAGTCTCATATGTTCTGTGTCTGTTTCAGACATCAGAGACAGCTTTTTCTGGTACTGTTAGAATTCTGACTTAAGATACTACCTGGTATATTGGCAAAAGGGGGTCACACTGATTCCTCACCTTGCTTGGTACCATTTGCTTTGCAAGGATGGAGAGAAAGAATTATGGTAATGTAATTCTTCAAGGTAACAGGAAAGAGGAGGCAGAACTGTCAAGTTAATCATATCCTAGTAGCTCCAGAAACCATCTTCTCTGGTTATTAAATGCCTCAAGGGCACCAGATCATATCTGATCTTCGAAGCTAAGCATAGTTAGCGCTGCTTAGTATTTGTATAGGAGACCACCCATGAATACCAGGTGCTCTAGGCAGTTGTTTCTAGTGCAAGTGTGAGGCACTAGAAAGTTGTGTGTCCTTCATAGTACACTGCAATGCTTATAAGGTTAAAGCCAGTACATATCATCATCACACTAATGCGTTCTCTTGGATTACAGCCCGCTCCTCTTTCTTCTTTTCTTTGCATTTATTGTATAAAGTTCTTTCACAGAGGTTATGAAGGTACACCTTTTGTTCGTCTTTTATTATTCAATGGAATGAAATTTCATACTGACTATTATAAAATAAATCCACAATAAGATTATAATTTGTGAAGAAAAGGCTGGCAAGACTAGCAAGACAGAATTACAGTGGTTATGTCCTTGGTCACTGATCTTGCAGATAATAAGCTGGGGAACAAGAATTAGGAAGCAGCTGAAGTGCTGTAGGGACTATTCTTACAGAACTTTGGAATGTGTGTTGCTCAGCCGATATCTCAGTCAGGTGAGCCTTTAGACCGGGGCTTTTCAATTGATGTTCCCTGGAACCCTAGGGTTCTGGGAGAATGTGACTGAAAAAGCAAACATTTTTGTGCTGTAGATGCAAGCATTGTTAGATAGGTGTTCCTTCAAACCTGAAAATTATATCAAGGGTTCCTCCAGGGTAAAAAGGTAGACAAAGGTTGCTTTAAACAAAGTATGCAGTTTTGTAACTCAACCTGAAGGGTGCTGAAGGTATCTTTACATTATTTGATTACAAATAATAACTGATTACAGCATTTAGATACTGGCCAATTTAACTATCTCCTCTGGGTGGCTAACATTAAAATGTACGTGTCTGTGTCTCTCTGTGTGTAAAATCAAGGTTTGCTTCAGCTCAGTAACGTTAACAGTACATTTTTTATGTGGCAACATTTAGCTGCTGCTGAACCAAAACCTGAAAGATGGAGTCTTAAAAAATGTAGTCTTGATACTGTTATTTGGCAACAGAGTCTAATATGCTCCTTTTTCTCAGAAGTGAATGAGCTCCAATTCTATTCCACTATTTCATCTAATACCAAGAAAGATGTTGATGTTCTAAACACTGCCTGGAGGTAGTAATGAACTGGATGAGAACCAGCAAACTGAAATTCAGTCTAGGTAGGCCTAAATACCCTGAAGGCACCAGATCATGTCTGATCTTGGAAGTTAAACAGGGTTAGCTCTCATTACTCCCTGGGATACTTCCAACAAACACCAGGTGCTGTAGGCTGTATTTCAGAGGAAGGAACCGGCAAAACCAACTCTGAATATTTCTTGCCTAAGAAAACACCATGAAATTCATGGGGTTGCCGCAAGTTAAAAGGCGAGTTGAAGCTACACCATGCACACAAGCACATAATATATATGCTCTTTTTCAGAAAGAAAACCGATTATGGAACAGGATAAGGATGTTTCTGATGTTTTAACTAATGACTTCACAGCGGCAGTGGCTAGAAGTGCCTTTGCCCAACTTAGGTTGGGGTGCCATCTGCACTCTGTAGAAACACATGTGTGAATTAGTTTGGATTATTATTATTGCAGTGCATTCTGTGTGCGACTGCCTTAGATGAGGTTCAGAAGGTGCAGCTGTCCAAAAATGGCATAATCACCCCAAGGAATTATGTTACACACATACACCCCTATTGTCTTTACTGGTTACAATATGCTTCTGGGCACAATTCTAAGTATGGGTGATAAACTTTAAACGTCTAAATGGCTTCACTCTGAGGATACCTGAGGGACTGCCTGCATTCCTAACATGCTGCTCACTTTTGAAAATCAAAAGAGGCCCTTTGCTATCTCCTAGGTAGGTGTGAGGTATTGCTGATAATGAGAGACAGATCTATGCCTTGTAACTGTTTGTTCCAATTTATTATAGGTATGATTTCTGACTTTATATTTGGCAACAAAAGAGAAAGCCTTAGTTGTTGTGCCAATATTATGGGACCTCTTGTCCCATGAAGCAGAGATGGTACCTATTCTGATTGTAAACAGCTAGTTCCAGAATACTGTTCTGCTGGAGTTAAGGTTTTGCTTTCAAAAACCTAAATCCACTATCATGTTAGCAGTGCAGTGCCAGAATACAGTGCCATCTAGAAACCAGCTCTGGGAGATTTCCTGGGCAAGTTATTAGGGTGCATAGGGAACTGCAGTGGGGAGAGTCTCTTTCCAGATTGTTAGAACCAGTTTTGGTAGAAGGTGTTTCCCAGTGGATCAAAATCTAGGTAAACCTATGTATTTGCTGAGTCATGTAAAAATTATGTAAGCTACCTGTGAAACTATCTGTAAGCTATATGTGAGAAGTGGTAGAAGTGCATATGGGACACTTGGTTACAGATAAAATAAGAAGGACAACAGGAGACACAAGCCAAGACTTCTTTTATTGAAAAGTGGTTCCTATTCATTAATTTTATAAATACAGGCACACGCTTGAGAGGACCACCAGAACACTACCAAGATCTTTGGAAGGATGTTTTATATTTGAACTTTTAATGCAGATGTTATTGGAGAGCCTGCAACTTTGCCTAACACCATGAGATGTAATAGGCATAAGAGCTAGGAGAAGGAAATGCATTTCACAAATTTTAATGTATTTTACGATACTGTAATTTTAAATTGTTGTAAGTTGCCCTGAGTAGCATGTTTCTTTTTGTATCTTTAGTTAGTATGTACACAAAAAAAGACATCCCATAATTTCATGGAAACTATACACTTACATGCTCTCATTAGGAGAAATACTATCATTCAGGTATGTTCCATTGGTGTTCTCCATTTCTGCTAGCCTGTGTAGAAAGGAAAATATCTTAAATAACAATGTATATTCTGCCTCTTAAAACACTATCTGAATACGAGAAAGGAAATGACACTCTGATAACTGTAAAAATCAGTATGATTGATCCTGAAAGAGTTGCCCTTGCATTTGCTGCTTGTTATTAAGTTGACACGCAGTGATATGTAAGATTATGCACTGTTCAATATATACGACATTTAGAAAATCAACTTTTTATGATTTAAATGTCCACCTATTCAATTTCCATTGCTTGTACAGGAAGAAGTATAAAGATTAGAACTTAGGTCTGTACAAGTGATGTTTATGTTAGAAGTCTCATCATCTAAAAAAATGTAAATTATAGCGCTGTTATATGAGTATACTCAAAACAGTGGCTTCTCCTCCTATAATATCCAGGAGCTGAATTATTAAGCCGTTATCTTTATGGTCCATGTACTGAGAATCATAGGTACTTGACAAGCATTGCTACTTTTTAGTACATGGTCACTTCAGGATTCCACTGACGTATACCTCTGAAAAGAAAAATATGTAATGAAGTTCTGTGTGAAATTAGCAGCAAACCATAGCATGCTTTTGTGTTTCCTACTTCATGTAAATTTTAAACAACATGCAGACATTCTGCATGCAAGTTAGTTGGCAAGCTGATTATTAGAAGTTAGTAAGCACATGTTTCATTAATCCTACCAGTTTGGAATGACTGTAACTTCATTGCTTAATGTTTGTGGTGATAACAGTGATTTTCTTAAAAACAACAACCACTAATTGTTTCAAGTAAGATTTGCCTAACAATCCACCTGGTCTCATACCTGCTAGCATAATGCTCAATGCGTGAATGGGTATCATCGTGTGAAAGCTGGGGGGACGAAGCAGGCCTATAAGGCAGAAAACACTGATTAATCACACAAGTAATATTCCTTGAAAGAAAAATGCACTGAGGTTTATTTGGCCTCACAAAGGTATGCCTTGCTAAGTCTAAAACACAGCCTGTTACAGTAGCAACTCATGGGATCTGTCTGCTTCCTCAAGCTACCTGAAAAAAAATATTTAGTGGAAATAAGAGAAGTTTCTTAATAAAGGAGTCTTTCTGTGGTTTTGGGGTTTCTCAAAACCAGAGCAAAGTTGTTCTATCAAGGGTTTCTTGCAAAATATTTCTGATAAATAAGCTTCCCTTCCTGCCGTGACACCACAGCTACATTTCCTTATTTCTATTTGTATTGTGCTCAGAGTGTGTTTTCCTTTCCTCTTTACACTGCATATCTTGCCTACAGTATCACAGTTCAACAAAGAAAAGGCTTTAGATGCCTGAACCAATGCCACATTCACAAAGAAAATATTTTAATTTGTATCACAGATACAACCAACACATCCAGCCAATAGATAACTAAAGGGAGATGAGATGTTGTGCTGATCACTTCCTTCTGCAGACAGGAGAGGTTCTTGAAGTCAGAAAGCAGCGGTGTTGATTCCACAGCTTACAGAAAACCTGACAAGGAATGGATTTCCATCTTTTGCACCTGTCTATTCCACATACAATTGAAAGGCCATGCATCAGCTTTCACCAGGTACTTGGGAATGTTTCTTTTGTCACTGAAAGCTCAAGTGCTCTCTGGCTCTGATTCAAGAGTGTTTTTGTCCAGCTTCTCCTGGCCCTCAAACTAGGACCTCTCCTAGTCAGGAAAACCTGTCTACAGCAGATTGTGCACTGAGAGCTCTTCACTTTTATTAGTTTAGTGTGGGCTGCCCTTGAGGACAACATGGAAGCAACAACTAGGGCAAATGTGGCAACCAGGTTCCATCTAAAATATATGGCACCAAGTTTAAAGGGTCACATGGGCTGATAATATTTATGGTCCAGGTTCAAAGTACTGATTATGACTTTTAAAGCCCTAAATGATTCAGGATGTATGTATGCTCAATGTACAAGGGAGTGCATCACCCCAGTCATCAAGATATTCAGATTTTTGCATTTTTGTAAGTGTCTCCTCTGAGTTCCTCAAGGGGAATAATACATCAATTGAAGTTGCAGATGGGGCTTCTTTGGCTAAAGCACTCTGAATACCTTCCCATTTGAAGACTGACCTCCATTGCCTTTATTTTAGCACCAAGTTAAATGTGGACTGTTCACCTAAGCATTTGGGGCTTAGTGAGATCATGGCTTGGTTTGTGTCAGCTTGTGGATAGTAATTTGTTTGAGTTAAATTATTTTAGATCATTTTAAGATTAGAACTTGATTGAATGTGATGCACTCTGCTTCACTGAATCTGCCCCACTCTGATAACACAATTAGTCAGAAATGTTTAAATAATAATTAATTAATAAACATGACAATACCCTCGTAGGAAGATAAAGTGTAAATGTTGGTGTATATCACTGATTGCCAACTTCCATGAATGCATGTATTAGCCTACATCCTAGGAATACATTGACTCTTAATTCAGTTCTTTTCCAGTATGAAGAATGACACATTCAGCCTTTTTCCTTTTACATGAGAATTCTTTGCATGACCACGTTCAGGATTTTTTAAATTCCTAATCAAATCCTGTTCGGGTTTATTACCAAATGGCCTCATTCACACCCAACAAACCAAAGCACCAGACTGGTAGACTGTTACTTGTTAACAAAGATAAAGATAATATGTGGGTGGGAACTATGGCTCACCAAATTAGAAGTGGGGATGGTGCTAGAAAAGTGGTGAGGAAGGGTTTGGAATTCTTAAGTGAATTACTCTGAGTTTTAATCACACAAGTCAGGCCACAAGAGGGTCAGAACGAAGAGATTCAAATTAATTTCAGAGAAACAAGTCATAGTGGTTATGTTTACTTTGTTTCAGAGTATGAGCAGACAGAAGGACTATACCCGTTGCTTGTTCAGATACTTGGAAATACACAGCAGGCACAAGACAACCCTGGCCACTCAGAGCTTGGAATTCAACTGCATATATTTAACACTGGCTGGAATCTGGATCCAAGGCCGGTGATGCAGAGACTGCATATTTGACTAAATTGTTGTTATGGACAACATGTGAGCTAAATTCTATCTGGCTACAAAGACAGACTGTAGAACTGGGAACAGAAAATTTCTTCTCAAACCTTGAATAATCTAAGGAAAATAAAATTAAAAAAAACATGGGAACAAAGAGGAAAGCTAACAAAGTGTACATGCATTTGTGGTTGCTATTGGCTTACTTGTAAGCAGTCAAACAACCATGAAATATGACTTATCAGGATTCCAAGGAGTCGCTGGTCAAAGACTGTAGTTATATGCCTAGAACATGAGGCCCACAGGCTCTCTAACCAGAAACAGTGAGCTCAGAGTATAATCAGGCTTCATCACGAAAACAGACTGAGAACTACGCAGGGACACTATATTTGGGGTGAGAGTCTTGTTTGGGTTTACCAGGCAATGGGTCTCTTCGATATATGTGAGAGCATGATAGTCATGGATGGAACATTAAAAAAAACTCTGCCCTAGAAAATATGGCTCAAGCACAAGCATAGAAGAAGGAAAGTTCTAGGAGAACCATGAGAAACACACTCTGAACCAAGTAAACCTTAGGAGATTCTGGGAGATGGGCAAATACCTGTCCATGCCTGGTACTGTTATCAGGGGAACACTCATGCCAGAACTCAAGGGCAGTTACAAGCTCCAGACTGAGAGAACAAAGGTGGAACAACTTTTGGGCACACTCAGGATGAGATATGACAAACAGATCAATAGCTTGGCTCTGAGAAATGTAAGGGAACGTCAAGGAGGCTACATTTGTCAATTACGTGGAAAAAGCTATGCCTCCCAAACAGCTTACTAATGTCAGGATCCTCTTGCTCCTAGCTGTCACAAACTTCTTATCAATTCTGGGAAGTTTTGTCCAACAATTAATAACAAACAAACAAGTAGAAGTGTGATCCTATCAAAAATATAAAATCCTGAACACATACTACAGCTATCATGCCAGAGCTATTCAGTCACAGAGGAACAGCCTTTCTTCTACCTAATTTCTCTGACTAGCTTCAGGTACATTATTTTTTTCCCCTAGGTTTTTCTTCTATGTTGCTACTAAATTCTGCCTTCCATTCTCATTTTTATGATGAATGAACATATCCTTAGACAGGCTTTTTTAAAACCTGGAGTATAATCAATCTCTGGCAGAGTACAGACATTATTCTAAATGCACCATGGGCCTGCAGGAGAGCTGTGCGCTTCTGAGTAATCCTTATTCAACAAAATGTGAGCAAATGGATTCTTAGTTTACATAAAGTTTTATCTACCGTATAAAATCTGTATAACTGATGTGTTTCTCCAAACAGTAGGAGAAACTACCAACCATGACCAATTATCTTTTCTCCTTAGAATTTAACATCAAATTTAGTATAGTGCGTTCAGATCTCATTGTAGCCACTGCAATTTATTTTATTTTATTTATTTGCACCTGAGTGTATGGCATAACTTTAAAAGACAGATCAGGGCACTTTGAAAAATGCTTAGTGGCATTTTTATACCAATAGTGCAGAAATACTATTGCGTTCCTGACACATCTCAGCTTTTAAAATCTGCCAGAGCTCAGTTGCATTTGGTCATGCCTCTTTTTATCAGAAGCTAAACTACATGCTTAAAGTGAGAACAGAGAGGAGGAACAGGGAAGAAGAAAGCATGTGGTTGATCAGGGTAGTTCTGATATGCAACCATTCAGTAAGAACAGCATGTAAATCACCAAGCGTCAATTTCAGTTAAAAAAAGCAGACAAGTTATGACTGCCTTTGTGATGCTGTTGGCAATAGGTAGTGAGTTCAAGGAGATAAAATATTAAATGAAGAAGTATTTTAAATGTTTTGCCATTTTATGACAATGTAGATAAGGGGAAACATTAGTATTTTCATTAATATACTAAGTATGCTCTGAATCCAGAAGACAATTATGCATTCGTCATTTTAATTCAAAGTAAAGAAGACCCACGTTTGTTTTGTTTTATGCTTTTGGGCTGCTGTGGATTGTCATGAAGACAGACAAACTGAGAAAGACTATCTTAATTCTGAAATTTGCAGACAAAAGAAGCCCTAGAACTAACAAGAGACAGTCAGCATGGGCTAATGGTCTGGGTGTTAAAACTAGGACTCTGGAAACCAAGGTTCATATCCCCACTTAGTCACGGAAACCTACTGGGTGACCTTGGGCAAGTCACACTCTCTCAGACTCAGAGGAAGGCAAAGGCAAGCCCCCTCTGAACAGATCTTGCAAAGAAAACCCCATGATAGGTTTACCTTAGGGTCACCGTAAGTCAGAAACAACTTGAAGGCACACAACAACATGATGAATGATGCGATCTTGTTTTTAAAAGAAAAAGAGGGGACAGAATTTTGACAGATAAACATATGATGGGGGCAGTAGTGCTACGTTATGATGATAGGTTGGAAATGATTTGAAGGCACACAACAACAACAGGGTGCTAATGAAAGGCCCATACAGAAAAAGTGCACCTACAGGTCTGCAAAAGTGGCAAAATCCTGCCAAATATAGCATTGGTTATTGCATAACTTCTTGTCCAACCTGTGGAAAATTTTAAAAAAGGTATCAATCTAAAACAAGTTTCATAAGCAAAAATATGTTCAGATTGGGAAAAATAATTTTGTCATTGGTTCATTATGTTTTTCATGATTGGTGTGCTGTTGTGTCTTGATTCCAAATTATAAACTTTAAACATTGACTGGGATACAAGCTGATGACATTGTGTAAAAATCGGCAGTACACTGCAAGTTAAAACTTGTGGTACATTAAACTGAATAGGTCACAGGATCTTAAAAAATATAAATATTGACTCAACAGGAAGCTCTAGAAACAGATCTGTAAGCACATGCTGTGTTGGCTCCACGGACTCTGGTTCCTTTAACTTTGGTACGGACCAATAATTCAGATTGGAAAAAATCAATGAAATATTCATACAGAACACATAATGTGTTTCAAAACCTAGTATTCTTACCAGAACAATTCTCCACAACTATCTACAAGTTTCACCTTTATTCACAACTCAGAAAGTCTGAGTGCCTCTTAGAGGATAATTTTAAAAAGAAAAAGTAGAAGACACAAAAGAACAGGTGAAATAAGTTGCTTTTGAGGAGAAACCAGATAAGAGCAAGGAAGACATCACCAGGGCACTATGAAGAGTAATGGCTAGATGCTCAGATAGAATGGAAATGTTCAGGCTTACGTAGATTGACGAGATTGCTGTTCCAGAGGTGAAAAAGGGACATGAGGTAAATATCTGATGATGTCTGATGCTATAACGATGATAATGAGAGACTAATGAATTCTAGTTGGTGTAACAGAGGAACACAAACTTAAATAGAAGAAAAATAAAATTTGTCCTGTCTAAGATATATTTTAACTATTTAAGGAGCTAATACTTGTATGTCTTGGTGTAGTCCCATACGCACCCTTACTGGATGAGCTAATGCACTAGTGAAGAAGCTGCTAACAAAACAGCAGTGCAGAAGATTACAAGATGAAAGGACCAGTAACTGAGTCCCAAAGATTAAGTAATGATTATGACAGAAAAGTTCACCTATTTTGAAGTATTAACTACCAAAGAGGACTATACTCCAATAGGAAACAAAACAAATACCACCAATTCATATATGAAAAAGCAGTTGAGGGAACACATCAAAAGCCATTAGACATTTTGTTAAAGAAAATTTTTGTCTAACACATATCCAAGAATTCAAAGATAGACACTAACAGTACTGAAATACCTGCTCAAGCAATATATTATTCAAAGTCAACAAATGCTGATGTTGAGGTATTTTATTTTTCAATTTAAAATTAAACGAACTACAAATAGCCACTAGAAATGTTAAGAGGTTTCCTAATCTAAATAAAATAAAATAAAAATATTTTTGCTGGAATAGTCAGAAGAAGCAACTGAACAGATCTACTTATTGATATTAGACAGAGGGAACTAAACTAACATAATGGAGTTACATTCAAAAATTAAAGAATCGTAATACTGTAAGACCCAAGGAAAAAGTGAATGTATACAATAAAGACCATGTAACTCTTCAGCAATGGGAATGAGGAGCTTGAGAAGTTGCTTATTATTCAGACAGGTGTACTCAAATGGAAGACTTGCTACTGAAAAGGAATCTATGTCACTTCATAAAAGTCCTGGCAAGAACTAGGAAGGCCAGTCATACATCCAGAGACAGTGATGAACTCAATTAAAGGACACTAATGTTTTGATTTAAAAGGAGAAATGCGATGACTGTTAGGAAGCAAGTATTCCTAAGCGACTGCAAGGTAAAAGCAGAGAACTGAAACACCAGGTAGCAGCCATTTGTAGTAGGAGTTACACAGTGTTAAACTTGTTTTATTTCACATTTCAATCTTCTGTAAAGTCTCTGTATAATATTTGTCCCAACACCAAATACTGGAGAGGCCAAGCAGCCCTGAACGCTGTTCTATGGGAAGACTGTTTCTACAGTGCTCTATTATTTAATGTTCCGTTTTTATTGTGCTGCCCCAGCACTCCATGAATTCCAGTTCATCACCTGAGCTCTGCCACCCAAGTTCTTGCTCCACAGCTTCTTTCCTTTTCCAACTACAGACATATCTTACTATGCTGTCAGCAAAGTCACCAATCTTTTAGGGCTTGGTACTGTTTTGTATTTGAAACTCAACTGGTTAGCCTTGACAAACGAAACATCGAATGTTACCAGGGTCCATCATGTAATTAGCTTGGCTCACTAACGGTACTAAAACTACTACAGTATTCTACAGGTAGTGAGTGGAGTAATCTGTTCATCAGGATTTCAAAACCATCTTTCTTATATTATTCACAGAAATATCCAGCATTCTCACAGTCTATATGGACATTCCAGATACTTGCCAAACACTTCACTCTGTAAACGAAGTTACTGTAAGACCTCATTTTGAAACAGAGCATCTCATTTTTAATTTCTTTTTTCTGCTCCTCAGTAAACTGAAGACACCCACTTCCATTTTTTCTACACATATACAAGGGGAACAAACAAAAACTGTAACTGCTTCACATGCTACGCCCCCCCTTCCAATTTGCTTTTGTTCCTCCTATAACCCTTTAGAAGTGCTCTTTTTCACTAAATTACCAAAGACATGCATTCCAGTCTGAAATACTTGCCTGAGTATGCAACTCCCAGAAGTTAAATCTGGCCCTTAGTTTCTTAAGATTCAGCACTGGCTCACAGTTAAATTAACACGCACCTTAATATCCATATTTAAGCCACTGCTTTTTCCAGGTTGCAATTTACTGCAATAGCAGTTGGCAGTCATACATATTTACTCTATTTGTGTAAAAGAAACAAATGTTTTGATTTAAAAGGAAAAAAGCAATGACAGTTAGGAACCTAGTGTTCCAAGTGATTGCATGGTGTGTAGTATGCACCTGTGTACATCCAGGTCTGTATGAATGATCAAATGAATGAGAGAGAGATTTATATAGCTAGCACAATTACCCATGGTAAGGCAGAGTCCTACCATGTTAAAGGTTACAGATTCAATATTCAGCACCACTGGGTAGGGCACAAGAAACAGGTTTCTAAAAACCTGTAGAGCTACTACCTGGCAGTGTTGACAATACTCAGACGGACCAATGGCCTCACTCAGTATAAGGCAATCTCCTGTGGTACCTACACACACATATGCATCAGTTCTATTCATACTGTGCCTATGTCTTGCTGCTCAGACACATCTATAGATAATATAGGCTTCACTTATTTTGTTTGATGCCAAAGGTGTATCATTTTTGTCAACTGTTAATAGTTAACTGGTCCCTAGTTTTAAACCTTGGTACCTCTGTTTGAATGTTTTTGTAGTAGAACATGGGATGCAGCATACCATCCAAGACTTCAGCCAGTCTTTTTCATCTCTCACAAAACCAGAAAGATGGGGATTGTGAAGAATGCTAGCAGATTCTGCGCATGGGACACATAAAAATTGGATGCAGCCATGTGACCAGATACCACCTACCCATAGGCTTATCTATCCATAAGCTAATATGATTAATGCTATACAGTTGGCCACCTGTACCCACAGATTGTGTATCCACGGATTCAACCAACCATGGCTTGAAAATATGTATATTTAAAAGGAAGAAGAAGAAGAAACAAACTGGTTTTGTCATTTTATATAAGGGAACCCGTTTTATTACACCATTGTACATAATGGGACTTGAAATCCACAAATGTTGGTATTCACCAGGAGTTTTGGAACCAAACCCTGGCACGTAACAAGGGCCCACTGTACGAATAATTACAAAGTTTAATCATACTATGGTGGACATCAAAGATTATCACTGTCAGGCATTCATTTTGAGTGTTAATAAATACAATTAGGTGTCTACATTTTGCTTACCATGGTAAATGTGCCATTGTCTTTAGGGGAACATGACAGAAAAGTTGCCTTCCTCCTAAAATTTACAGCTGCATAAGTATATGTGTGTGTGTAGGGGGAGTTATTCTGGAATTTATATAGTCCTGCCTGCCTCTGCTGCAGCTCAAATGTTGGTAGGAGGGCTCACAATCATAAGGCCACTTCACTGCTGATGCAGCCAGACTGTCTTGCCTGGTAGGCTCCCAGTTACTCTTTCCAGTAAGGAAAGGTGTTGGGATGCTGCTGAGCTGAGTGAAACTTGGTCCCATAACTTTTTTTCCCAGATTTGCTAGCAAGGCCTGCCAAAAACAGTAGATCCACTGTATTAGAAAAATCTACTGAAAAGATCACTCATGTTAACTTTACTTGTAGGGGAGAACACTCTCGAGAGAGAGATATGTCTGGCACCAATTTTACTGATATTTCAGTACTAGGAAAAACCCCATCTATCTGCTTGGGTTAACTCCCTGTGCATCTTGCTGCTGACTGTTTTACTAGTTTGTTTACTACAATTGTTACTGTTTTAGTATCATAGTTACCTATACTGTGATTTGTTTAATAAACAGTGGTATAAAAATAAAATGAAAGAAAACAAAAAATAGAAAATGGGTCTCAGACAAAGTGGCACTGTTGTAGGTGTCACCAACATTCATTCTGTGCAGATCTTTAAAATATGCAGTAAACAACAGCATGTTAATTTTATGGTTCCTTACTATCATTTTCTGAAAAGAGTGCAGTTAGTCTTCACGACAGCCTCTGCTCCATATGCATACCATGAATTAATGTTTTACATCCAGTTTTAGTACTGCTTATTTTAATAAATGCTGTTTGCAAGCCAAAAGCAAGGCCACACATTTCAGGAAAAAAAATTCAGAATATTCAGATTTTTATGCTTCCTCTTATACTAATTTGGTAAACATGTGAATTAAGTAGAACAAACAAACAATTACAACCAATCTTTAAAAAAATATTGTGTTAGCACTAGATGCCAAGCTGATAGTTATTCGTAATGTAGGTAAAGTGGATAGTTATTAATATCTGCAGTTATTGAACTGATATGCTAATAAGTTCATATAGTCCTAAATTAATAAAAGCTTCCAATTGACAAATAACAATTTAGCCCAAATTAAGTGCTTAAGGCCTGTTGTTTTCAGTGGGAGAGATTCACACGTGAACAACACGCAACTGAAACAAAAGGGATGTAGAAACTAGATGGCTCAAACCCACACTTTTGACAGTAACTGAAATAGAATGCTTAGTCTCTGGGATTAATTAGAATTGCAATTATGATATAATGAAATAACCAGAAACTCTGGCTTTGCTGTTAATCGGCCAACTGCATCACTGCTTAGGGATGCAGAAAAAAAAACACATGCGCACAGATATTGTCCACTAGCAAGTGTTTCTCTACTGATTTAAAATGAAGGACAGGATCTGTGCATAAACAAAGGTGTTCCTCCACTGAAACTAGTAGAAACAACTGCATGCACAAGATATTTAGTGGATATCTGAGCATACACAGATCTGGATGATGACACATACACATTAGCTCCCCTTTAAAGGCAAATTCAGTAACATCTTTGCATTTGTTGAAAATATGTCATCACACTTCAAAGATGCTTTTTCCTTCAAACAAAATTGCTTAATCTAGAAATTCAGCTATTTACTGTGCATATTTCCATATGAGACAGCGGATTGTGCAACCAAATCCTAATCATTAAAACAGAGTATATTCTACACATAGAGGTTAACTTCTATGACTCTCAAAAACTACACCTGCAAGAAGACTATATTCTGTACCCAGTTGACAAAATGTAGCAAACCCTATACATATACCTTTTTCTTAAGCTGGAATACATTTTTTTTTCCTTTTTCAGAAAATTTGACAGAGGAAGGAAGGAGGAACGGAATGGACACGTGTTAAAAAAAAGTTAAACACAAAAAAAGTGAGGGAGTGCAACAGCAGCAGCAATAGCAGCACACTTGGGCAAAAGTACTCACGCAGAATCTACTGGCCAGAAGTTGATCAGAGTAACAGGACTGCAAGACAAAAAATGAGGAGGTGAAGAGAGAGGCAGAAAAAACTGAGCAGCAAAATAATTACAGAAAGTTAAAAAGAAATCCAAAACCAAGAAAATCCAATAGACCAACATGAATGTCCATGAAAAGCAGCCAAAATGACAAATAAAAGAGAGGAGGAAAAAAAAAGATATAGCAAGCTGCAGTGCAATTGCCATTAGAATGTGTTTCTCCTAACTAGCAGAAAAATCTCTGGGTGTCATCTCTATAGGGAGGAACAGGCAGAATTGATGCTTAAAAAGAGAAAGAGATCAAGAAGAGATAAAGAATTCTCTCTGTCAGTGGCTGAATTTTGACTTCTGCCTATTTCCAAGTTACATCCTTTTTAAAGTCTTTCAGGGCAATCAAGGAGACAGAAAACATTTTCTTTCTGCTAAGTGAAGTTCAAATTATTGGAGGGTAACCATGTGAAAATGGTAAAGGGAAACAGCAATTGAAACGTCAGCTTGCATTTTCCTTTCAGCCAAAATAAACAGAAATGAAAGAAATGAAAGAGGCTTTATGCAGTTAGGAAGTATAGGGAGCAGGTGCCAACTGGGGGAGCTCAAAGAGCTTATATCAAATGCGATACTATTTATTTGCTTTACTCACGTTTCCATGTTGTCTCCCTCCAACACTGTTTGGACAGGCAGGTAACCCATTCTAGGGTGCTTTGCAAAGTATCTTTTTGTTCGGAATTTGTTTTTCAATACCTTGGCAAAATCACGAACGTCTTCTCCTGAAGTAGTCTGAAAGTAACATTTCAACGATATCAATTTATCAGAGAGATCCTCTACGTAACAGGAGTGGGATACAAGTATTAATATACACAGTCATGGGCTTTGGGTATTACTGACGTGCCACCTCATCCTCTGAATCACAACAGGTTATCATTGTATGTGAAAAGTGCATGGCAACATGTTTCAGTGCCAATTTCCATACTTAGAATGTGTTGTGATCTGGAAATTAACAGGTTGCTTACATGTAACTGTGGTTGCTGAAGTGGCCATCTGTGGACTCATAAATAGGAGTTGCTCTGCAAATGCAGAAAACTGAACACTTCAGAACTGAGCATAGCATTCCAGCCAAACTCCTACCAATTCCTGCAGTTCCTGGCCTGGCAAAACAGCCCCCCAAAGGAGAAAAAACTGAAAAGACAGTCATCCTTAAGAGGAGGAGTACGTTGTGAATTTATAAATGACTACTTGAAAAAGCACAGTTACAGGTAAGCAAACTATTCTTTGTGGTCTGTATAACTTACACACATGGGAGATTACCTAGCACTACTTTCTCACAGCAAGAAAGGTATTTCTAAAGAACTGAAGACAGCACCACTCTTTCACAATGAGCTTAATAGCTTGCTCAGGTATCTAGGCAGTAATGCTGCACAAACATGAATAGCTTTGCCCATTAAGGAAAGCTGCTGGAGCAGACACTGCTATGTTAGTGTGGCTGAGTATTCCATCAAGAATAAGCCTGCAAGCCACAGGACAGAAATGAGAACTGATCAATAATAGTTGATATATTATAATATTTTAGAGAAACATGACTAAGACTACATTATGAAGTCATTACAATAACTACATGATGAAGGTCTAGATATGCAATGGCTCTCATATAGACAGTTATATATAAGATTTAAAGAGGATTAGAAGGCTAAACAATTTGAAGAGATTAAATCTGATTTGGAATTACTGCTATGCTATGATGACTATTTGATTACGAAGATGTACAAATTTTTACTGAAATCTGAGATGGAAGAAGAACAAGGAATACATGATTACTTGAGCAAAGAGTTTTGGAAGTAATATACACATGGATCAATGGGAAAAGTTACAGTCAAAGGATATTAAAAGTATACTATGTTATGACCTAAAAGAAAATTATTATTATTATTAGGTGATGTACTGCTGGTATCTTACACCAGAGAAACTAGCAAAGATGTATAAAGAGACTGGAAATAAATGTTGGAAATGCCATGATCATATTGGGTCTTTGTACCATATGTGGTGGACATGTGATAAGGCGAAGCAGTTTTAGATGAAGATTCAAAATATGATGCAAAAGATATTGAAGTCTCAGATGCCTAGAACGCCCAAACTATATTTACTAAGAATCTGGGAAGAAGATATAATTGTAGATAAGAAATAACATAAATTGGTCCAACATATGCTATTAGCAGCAAAACTGATATATGCTAAGTACTGAGAAAAAACAGACTTACTTACAGTGGATGAATGGTTAAACAGATTGATGGGAATAGCTGAAATGGACAGTCTAACGTACAGTTTAAAAGGCAAAGTTCAAAATGAATTTGCATCTGAATGGAAATGGTTGACTGATTTTTTAAAGAAAGATGAAGGCAATCTGATGACTTTAGCTTTTTAAAATTAAAATTTTAACATTTATGTTGTTACATGAGAAGTGTGAAACTAGAATTTAAAGTCATAAGCTGTTTGTTACTTGAATAGGTTACACTTTCTCATTTTTTAATTGGATGGTGATTATTATTAATTATAGGCCGCCTTCATGGGGACAAGCTAACCTTACGATGATTCCAAAAGAAGGGAAGGAATGTTTAATACTATATATGATAACAGCAGCAAGAATATGTTATGCCCAAGTGTGGAAACAAAAAATTATACCAACATTAAAAGACTGGTTGTTTAAACGATATGGCGGAAGCTGATATTGTTATTGAGTCTTTAAAAGATAATCAGAAGGAGAAAGTACTTGAAGAATGGAAAATGGTACTCCCTATATGGGAAAAGTGTCAGGGAGAAAAGCAGTATTATTTTTAAATTAAAAATTAGAATCAGGAAATGGTATTCTCTTTGTAATTACAAGTAAGATTAATTAGCTTCAATAAGAAAGTGGTATTATAAGGAAAAGATGTCTTAGTAACATTAAATAGTTAAAATTAAAAATAATTTGGAGAAAGGATTAGAATTGGAGAAAATAAATAAAAGGTGTAAGAAATTTAGGAAATATATATAGTTAAAAGAAGGAAATAATAGATAAGATAACAGGGTACCCTGAGTTTCAGAAGGGGGAGGGAAAGGAAGAGGGAGTTTTTGCACTGGTGGATTTTAGGTGGTAGGAATTGATACGATTGTATGTAATAATTGATAGATGTATGTAAGAGATGCTTATGTAAGTTTGATATTTTTTATGAAAGGGAGAATTTACACTGGGGGAGTTGGGTGGTGGGAAATAGTAAGAATTATTATATGTATATGTGGAAGAAATGTATATGTATATGTGGAAGAAATGTTTGTAATTTGTATACTTTTTTCAATAAATCATAAAAGAAAAAATTATTAATTATCGATGTTTATTATTATCTTATAAAGATTATTAGTATTATGTAACTGAAGGATTACTATTATATCATAATATTATATTAGTGGAATCAAATGTAGATTAGAATATGGAAATTACACAAAATATAGAATAGGTTAATAGTGATCTAACTTGTTAATTCAACTAATTAGGTGGATGAGTAATCAAATAAGATAACTAGGTAAATAATTATAATGAAAGATGATAAGTATGAAATGATAGGTGTTTAATGATATGTGATCACTTGCAACTGTTAGCTATTTTTTTAATGTTGAAGTTAATACTTAGGTGTAAATGTTTAAGTACAATGGACTGCATTGTTAGTTATTTCTGGTAATATAGTGTGTGTGTGTGTGTGTGTGTGTGTAAAAAAAACTCTCTCAAAACAAAATGGTGAGCTGCAGTTAAACCAGCACTGATACTGGGATAATCACTAAGTACCAATATTAGATCACAAGAAAGCACTACGTGCAAGATGAATCGGAGAAGATTCCCGAGACTTCCAAGAGGAATATAAACCACAAGGCATATGAGGGAGGCATGTTTCCAGTTACCCCTGCCAAATATACCCTAATGGACAACAGCAATATCTTCTACTGATAGGAATAGTAGAAGTGGTTAAATGCCGGTACTGCAGCCACAAGGTTGTGAGTTCGATCCTGCCGGGCTCCAGGTTAACTCAGCCTTCCATCCTTCCTCAGGTTGGTAAAATGAGTACCCAGCTTGTTGGGGCAATTAGCTAACACATTGTAAACCACTTAGAGAGCACTTAGCTGATAAGCGGTATAGAAATACACATGCTATTGCTATTTCACAGATACCCACTGAGTTCTCAATGTCCTTTTGATCTACCAAGGAGGTGCAGAATTTACTCCATTTATTTCAACAGGAATATCACAGGAGTAACTGATTAGTATAGGATTTGTCATCCTCAGCAGAGGACAGTGGGCTCTGATCCTCAACCAGAATGTCTAGTGAAGTAAGAAATTCCTGGGGAAAGAATGAAGATGACTGGCAACTCACAATTATTATGAGAATGCGACTTCTCTGATTATTTGAGTATGAGTCCAGTGATAGGTTTAGATCAGTAGACTCTGATTCAACTGCTGCTGGAGACAGTACTGGTGGTATTCAGTTGGCTGAGCGTGGGCTGAGACTGATAAATGATAGATAGGCCATCTTTAACCAAAAGCTGGGTGCAGTATAAAGTGTCAAAATTCTGTGTGAGACAGGTCAGCAGTGTAGCTGCTATCTGCATCTAGGTGCTTGCTGAAAGTACTGGCCTTGCAGGTTTTTTGTGGCAGTTCTAACAGTTTGGTCCCATTGCCACCCTTATGATAAGGACACGGTCTCTATGGGTTTTACAGCTGTCAGCCTGATCTGTTAACATGAGTCCCTCACTGTGGAAACAAGGAGCAGCTGTGTCTGTATAAAAGAAAGTCCCAGTCCTTTTGACCTTAGTATTAGCACAGATTGACCAAGGGAGATTGCCATGGTGGGGATTGTTTCCATTTTGATAGAGGCTGATTCCCCCACAGAAGTTGTCAATTCGGTTCAGGGCAACAAGTTTCTTGCACAGCATGTGGCTCAGATCAAGGACTGCTTCAAGCACTCTGTGTTACAAAGCAGAAGAGTATACCTATAATGGGAAACAGTAAGCCAGATGCTTCAAAAGCATTTAATGCCTAGGTAAACTGCAGTTGGGAGGGTGCAGGGAAATAACAACACTAGGATAAAAGGGAAATAACAACCCAAGGATTTCTCCTACTCAGTAATGGCCACAAAGTTTTCTTCCTGAGTTCCTTGATCAAAAAAGTCAGTTATTGTTTTGTTGAGAAGATCTTCCTCATGCTGTGATTGTTCAAAAGCAGTTGCTTTTAAGTACTTGTATTACTTGAAGTGTACACAGTGGAACAGACATCATTTGCTCCATTGTATCAAAATCACGATCAAAGAAGACAGCAGAATTCTGAGTCATCCATCTGAATCCAACATGGTCTGGACTCAACATGCATATCTGCTTTCTTCTCTCCTTAATCTTGACCTTTGTCAGGTTGAAATCTCTTGTGTCTGTGTCTCACATCAGAGCTGATGGGGCCTCCTGAACACTGTTACACAGTATCAAGCTAGAAACTGAAGCTTGCTTGATGTACAAGGCACTGACGAGCTGGTAGATTGTCCAAACCCTCCAGAAGTACCATCTCCAAATCTAGGCCACAGAAGGAAGAGGAAGCTATGAATACATGCTCAATAAAGATGGCTTCTCAAGAGGGATCTAGATTCCAAATGCTTTATTGGCTCTCCTAGAGCAGATGTCCCAAGTTGAGCTACCTAGTTCCCAAGTGCCTATTTCATAAAATTTTGACAGTGCTTACACTTCCTGACTATGTGCAACTTGCCAAGGCAGCAGGAGTGTCCACTGATTACAGTAATCTTGTTGCTGCATTGGGTACACTTTTGAAGACATCCTTGGGAAGTTTTAGGTCCCTAAGTATCATGAAAAGAGTGGCAACAGTTTGGAAAGAAATTGCAACAGAAAGATGAAACACTAAACAAATCAAAGAGAACTAAGAAAAGGAAGGGAGGGGGAGAGAAAGAAAGAAAGAAACAAACACTGAGAGATTGCCCAGAAGCCACAAAGAAAAGCCAACCCAGAGATACCCAATCTTGCTGCTGCAGCAACAGGAAATAAAAGAGAGCAGAGAGACTAGGAACTAGCTTTGCTTCAGGTATGAGCACTGGATGGTAGAGGTGAGAATGACACCAAAACATTACTCTTAGTTCTGTAAGGTCCTGATCGGCTCTGTGCAGGCAAAGTACAAGAACTGTATGTCACTTACAAAGATCATGAAGAAGCATAGCAATGAAAAATTACAGTTTATTAGAAAATTTGGTCACACAATTGGCACAAAATCTCGGCAAACATGGAAGATGACAAGAAACATCTAAAAAGGTCTTATAGGTCTATAATATTTTAGTCATAATATTTTATAGGAATGCTAGAATTCCACTACTGACGCCTTTATCAGAACATGGGAAAACAGTCCAATATATGTTTCAATATTCAAAGGTTACCAGGCCTATGATAACCTATTACTATATATGGCAAGAAGATAAATCAGTCAAACAAACAAAAACCCAACTAGCAAAACATGTAAGGAAAATAAGAGATTGCCCTTCAAATAAATAGGGGATTGCTGATCATTTACAGCAGTGGTTCTCAACCTGTGGGTCCCCAGATGTTTGCGGACTTCAGCTCCCAGAAGCCCCAGCCACTATGGTCAATGCTCAGGGCTTCTGGGAGCTGAAGTCTAGAAACATCTGGGGACCCACAGGTTGAGAACCACTGATTTACAGTGAAACTGTATTCTTATTATATTCTGTAACACAGTATAACTGAGATCCTACCTACATACGACCAGTGGGGTTTATGTTTTTGCTGCAACAGCTCCCCCCGACCATGACTATAGGGAGGAACCACAGAAGTATCTGGCTATGCTTCATAACCATACACAGACAAATGACATCTTCTGCCACAAACCACTGCAGTCTTGGTGGATGATGTCACTGCTCTGTGTCTAGCCATGGGACACAACCAGATTCTATTTCAATCCTCTGCACTGTCCACCAGTCACAGAATGGTTGTTCAGGGACTGCTGTAGCAGAACTATGAGTCTTGGGGGGAGGGTGTCTTTGTTTGTTGCACAGGGTAGAAGAGAATAACAATCTCTTCAACTACCAAAAGGAGAAATACACTTGTGTAAAGCGGACATACATTTGCAAATGTCACTAATGTTGCTGGCCGATACTGCTTATTAGATTCTTAGCTTCATATTGGTCTCATTAACATTAGGAAAGAAATGAAATTGCTTTTTAACAACAGATGCTGTTCTATGTTTGTTATTAGTTTTTAAAGCAGATTTTGTTCCTTTGCTAGTAAGAGTCAAGAGGAAATAACAGCCAGTCTATTATGATACAGCTCCCTCCAATTACAGATGAGAGGAAAGTGCTAATGCACTTTATGATGCTGAAGATTAACAATATTCTCCAATTTGAAAGCAAGTTGTTCAGACATGTCCGCACTGTGATTTCAATACAATACAGTAAGTATTTTAAATTATGTGAAAGGAAAGGAATAGAATATATACTTAAGAATTTTAATATAAAGCTGGCTTATGCTACTAATTTTTCATTATTAGGGTGCATTTGGATTAATAAGATGAGATACCAGTGAGTCTTTTGCCTGTCAATATCTAGGTGTTTCTGAGTAAACCAAGTTAACTCAGTTCCATTTCTCTGTAATTGAAAACTATCCAGGATCTTAAATCATATTCTAAAGTCAAAGTATGACTCCAGAAAATCAACCACATGCCAGTAAAAGTTCATCTGATAAGCATTATCATTTGCCTCCACATATGTAAGCATTGCAGAGAATCACAGGATCAGCAAGCACCTGTTGTGACAGGGTGATCTAAGTATAAACATTAATCCTGTTCTCATCCTCCAGAGATTTCCACAAAATAAGTGCCTCCCACATACATTCGCGCGCGCACACATACTTTTTATACATACATACATACATACATACATATATATATAACATACATATACATATATTAGAATATTTATATCTAGTCCTATTTCTGAGAAACCTAGGTAGAATACCATAGAATCAGTTTGGAACAGTTTAAAACATTAAGAAAAGTTTTAGAAGGCTATAAGCCTATTAAACATTAAAAACAGGACAACTTAAAAGCAGTTAAAATAATTTTAAAAATGCATAATAATATATTTTATAATAAAATAGTCCAATTACTAGTTCCGACAAGAATAGACCCAATTAAATCAAGTTCTAATTTACCAGTCAGTAACTACATTGGGTCCAGTTTCATTGAGACAAGCAAACTGGATTTAGATCATGATGTTTTTGCCTTCTATGTACAAATCCATACAACAGAACACTGAGACTTTTACTTACTGGTGTACAGTATTCAACCATTGGATAGTGCATCTTATGACCTTTTGCAACTCGGCCAGAAAAGAAGCAGCTTTGGCAGATGTCATAGTTAAAGTGCTTTAAGCTTCTATATCTGGAAGAGAGAGAAAAATGTAATTTCAGAACTCAGAACTAAACAGCAAGCTTACATTATAGCTAGCTATGCAATACCATTTTGGTTAGCTGTACAACAGCAAGTATATTAATTCAGCAAAAAATTTAAAATGTGCACTTTAAGATACACTATAAAAGATTTATTAGCGTATGTCAGGATAAGTGAGTTACTAACATCATCCAGAACATAAGAATTATAACAATGTTTATGCTATTTCGAAAAGAAAGGCTTTTGTGTCCTGAATAATATTACAGGTTTTTCAGTAAGATAGAAGTATGTATATAGAACAGCACATAAATAAATACATATATTTTTGTGGCATCCATTGGTTTCCATCAAGTGAGGCTAAGGAACAGAAGGTGACAATCTTGGATGGATAACCCAGCTACAGTGTGCCATGTGATAGTTAAGTAGTAGGACTGACTACTACAATGTATCTGGAACTACTCATAAAGATTTCTAGAAATTACAGTCAGTTCAAAAGTAGCCACTTTGGGCCCGTCATTGGGAACCTATCTCACCAGTATGTAAAGGACTAGTGTTAGTAACCGTGTTCTAAAGATCTAAGTGGATTAGATTAGGAATTAATACTGGAGGAGCACCTTTTTCCATGCTAACCAGCCCACTGACTAAGAAATGAAAAAAAGGCCATACTCTGTAATTCAGTTTCCATGAAGGAATGGCTGATGTGATTGTACCAATATTGTGCAATAGCCTGCTTCATGAAGTCCTCTTCAGATGCAAATAGCATTACACTATAAATTGAGTGTCCTCTGCAGTACAATGAAAATAAATACAGCTAGCAACATAAAGCTCTGTGTTTTTACTCTGAAGTCCTGTAGATATCAGTGAGAATTAACTACCAGAGAAAGGTATACAAGACTGTAGGCCACGTCCTGCTGAAAAGAACTGGATGGATAGATATACCTTTTAACAGTGATGTAGACTCGAGTAAATTGCCTCAGACTCAAGTCAGACTTGGGTTACTTCAGTAACTCAACTTGGATATGACTTGGCAATAAATGACACACCGATTCGACTTGACTTGTGACATGTATATTTTTAGTGACCAACTTGCTACCCCTGGTTCAGTAATATAACACATTCATCAAGAAACCTTACAACTTTGAACACTTCCATTTTTTTTTTTTTTTGGCCTACCAGTCACATGATGATCTGTCTCAAGCCCAAAGTCTGGGCGGATTTCTTGCAGGGAAACACAAATGGGTTAGGCAACAGGCTTGAGGCAGAGTCGAGGTCTGCTCACTGCTGCATGTAGGAGGAGCTTTCTAAAACTTTTCGTAAGAGCAAAAGGCAAAATTTGCCCCCAGAGAGCAGGGCATGTTTCTCAGAGGGAAACAGAAAATGTGTTAGGCAATGGGTTTGAGGAGGAAGGATCCATCCTTCTAAAGCTTTTAGAGCTTCAGTAATGGGGAGTAAGAAGGATCCTATTCTCCACTTCCAAAGGTGCAGACTCTTTTATGCCTTTTGACACAAAAGCCTCCAGCTTTGGGAAGGGGGAAACAGAAGAATTGTACTCCTCAATTCTGAAACTGCCGATGGCAAAACTGCAAATGTAGAGGGCTGTCTCTACTTCAATTGTTAAAACTGACTTTCCAGAAATTCTGGAATATAATTTGGGATTGTACATAAAGTTGGCTCCCAGACTTCAGACTTGATTTGAAAGTATGTGGCAAGGACTTGAAACTCGACTTGAGATTTGAAGGTAGAGACTTGAGACTTGGGAGTAAAAGACTTAAATACACCATTGCCTTTTTTTTTTAATCTAGTGCAGTGGTTCTCAACCTGTGGGTTCCCAGATGTTTATGGACTTCAGCTCCCAGAAGCCCCAGCCACTATGGTCAATGCTCAGGGCTTCTGGGAGCTGAAGTCCAAAAACATCTGGGGACCCACAGGTTGAGAACCACTGATCTAGTGCATGTTAATGGGATATCTCATCACTAACTGTCTCTATAATGTGACTGGTATCTAAAATCCATTCCACTGCAATCAGTAGCAAAAAGTTGTATGGATGGGCATAAGTGCAGATTGTTACGTTACTTTTTGTCATAATATATGATCTTTACATAAACATATGAAGTGAAATAAAATATAATGGTACTGTAATATGTAACACCTGAAATATCATGTTAAAGACTGTCCAACTTTTCTGACTCAAAGTGACTTTCTTTAGTAAGTCTTTAAAAGATACTAAAATGCATTCCAACCTTATGATGATTCCACACGTATTTGGAACACAGGACAACCTGTATCCTTTAAACTCTTCTGGATAAATGCTGATATGAAACATAAAAACTGGGAGCCTGAGAGAGTTCTCCACTTTTTTTCTGAATTAACATTCATATTTTTTGCAATTATCTAACTTTTGTAGCTTGAGTTTGACATAAAAGACTTTAAAATAATTTTGAATGGAGAGCTATCACTGTATTGCTCACCACTTTGCACAAAGGTAGTTCCGGATTCTTCCCTATTATCTCCATCTGAAACAACGATGGAAACCAGCACCCGGGGGGGTGTCTTTGGCTGAGAACAACCGTTAGTCAAAATAGCATAGATGAATCAGACCAATACAATTTATGTAGAATGCTCAAGAACAAAATTCATATGGATGCTTACAGTGAAGTATTAGAATTAGACACTAATATTGTAGTATCTACACTATGTTCTAGATTATGGTCTGCAGAATGATGTAACTCAAAGAAATTATGCTCTCAGAATGCATAATTTAAAGAAAATTGTGGTATTCACAAAACTGTTTTATATTCTCTTCTTTTTTAAAAAAAATCCAGTGCTTTACATCCTGTGGAAGAAGGTACAAGAAGGAAGATTTCATACATTTCAACTTAAGGTCATCCATTCATTGTCTTTGAAAACAGGCAAAACAATGGTATTTTATGTGAATGCAGCCCACTCATAGTCATCTGTCTGAGCTTTAAGAGGGGAATTCTGAAATGCTCTTTGTCTACAGCTTGACATACAGAAGGAGAAACAACAACGCTAAGAGAATTACATTACTGAAAAGCACACAAAGTGGTTATTAAGAAAGAAAGCAAAAGCCCAAGTCTTTAGCATAATTTAAAGCAAACAGCTTCTTAACAGTTAAGTAGATTCTGAACAAACCTTCCAATCCATACCTATTTTTTTCAGTTTAAAAATGTCTGATTCATTGCTCTAGTAACCATGCTTTTGAAATTCAAATGTCTAAACAGAACAAGGTAATTTCAGAATTTAGAGATAAGATTATTACTGAAAGAAGTCCAGGATAAGGTGAATAGATTCAGTCATTATGTAATGGTGGTTCTGGCATACCTGGGTTGTATCCCATTGAGGATAAGTAACTTCATTGGCAAACATTTCATTTTTGTACCCTCAACATTTCTATTTGTATGTTCTAAAAAAAATTGGGAGTAATCAAATTTAAATTGCAATGCAACCAGTAAGTAAGCCCATTAGGTAACAGCTGCCTTTAGGAGACATGGGGAAAAGAAGCATGAAAGAGATGTGAAAGTCTTTGGTACCCTTCAATCTAGCCTCTAAGTAGTACTTGTTAATGACTTAAGATCTACTGGTAATAAGAAGATCAATATAATGGAAACAATGTACCTGAACCCAATAATTGGACACTCCTTACAGATGTTGCACTTGGCTTGGTGTTTGGCAGTTTCAGCAGCAGCCACCCTATGTAAAACTGGCAGCCACACCATAGATTGTGGTTCAAGCCTCATCCAGTCCAGAAAAAGGGCTGCCTCAATTTCAGGCTTGTTATTCGCCTGTAAGAGAAGGGAAGCAGATGAAACAACACAAGAAGATGTTGCACTTGACAAATTGTGCTTTTATTCCCCCAATTTTCTCATACCATTCACTTCAATTCTATTTTCATATGGTAACACAAAAGCACCAAGTTAAATGTTAGGACTGAATTTTTATACCTGTTATTTTATCTTTCTTGTTTACCATGTATTTTACTTCTTATATCAAATTCACTATTTATTAAGTTTAAATATTCTAATTATTTTAGTTAATTTTATATGAGCTGAGTCCATTTGTATGTAATTTTTATTTTTGTATTATGTATTATATTTTTATTGTTGATATGGTCAGTTGACCAATCAGTAAACGATGATGATGATGATGCCAAAACCACTGCTTCATGTTCCCAAACCTATGTTTGTTGATATAACACACATAAAGGTGCAAGGCCTAGTAGTAGGCGAAAATAAGTGGGTGGGAGGAACTAGTGTTTAACCTTTTCCACTCTTCTGGATTTCCTTCTGGAAATCTTCCCAGCTCCATACATAACTATTTTCTACCAACTTTCTGTACTTGCACTCCTGTTCCCATGAAATTATTGTTGCTTACTACTGTCCAAACTTCTGCTAAATTCTCTGATGAACTTGTTGTTGTTTTTTTAAGTGCTTCTTGATAGTTGAGTTTTTGATACTGTCCTTTTTTTGTTTAAAACTCCTAAATCCCAACAAAGACTTGCATTTTGGATCAAGGCCTTCTCTTCCTAGGATCCTGGATTATTCTGTGGACTATACACTAACTTTGTAATTTCCTTCTCTCCTCCTTTAGTACCGTATTTGCTGGCGTATAAGGTGCACCGCCATATAAGACACACTCCATTTTAAAAAAAAAAATTCTGGAGGGAAAAAAACTAGTTTAAAACAAATAGCATAACTTCTCCTGTCCCCCTTCCCCTCCATTTTGCAGAAGGGAAAGGAGGGAGCTCTAGAGGCAGGGAAAGAAAGATCCTAGGAACTTTTTTCCCCACCTCTGGTGCCTCCTGCTTTCCTTTCCCCTACAAACTGGAAGGAAAAGAAAGTTCCTAGGACCTTTCTTTTTCCTCTGGTTTGCAGGGGAAGGGGAGGGGAAAGGAAGGCGCTCTGGAGGGGCAAGAAGAAAGCTGCACAAACTTTCTTTTCACCCTCTGGAGCTACCTCTTTTCTCTTCCCAATCAAAACGGAAGGTATAGTGGGAGTTGGGGAAGCTGCAAGGGTTCCTTTCTCCCTCTAGAGCTTTTCCTCTCTTTCCAGTGCATTTTGCCTCTGTGCTAAGAACTTGCACGGTGGCAAAATGCTTAGAAAAAGAAGACCCACCTGCATATAAGACACACCCTATTTTTAAAAGTTATTTTTCAGGGAAGAAAGTGTGTTTTATATGCCAGCAAATACAGTAATAAAAATATTCTGGAAATTAGTGCCATTGCATCTTACTTATTGATATTTCTAACCTCATTCAGAAGCTGCACATTTCTTCTGGGCTTCCTTTATTTCCTTGAAGTCTTTCTTCTTTAATCACTGTTAAAGTGATTAAATCTACTTAATCCTGATTTAATACAGGAAAAATAGAATCACAGAATCATAGAAATGTAGAGTTGGAAGAGACCACACGGGCCATCCAGTCCAACCCCCTGCCATGCAGGAACACCCTCAAAGCACTCCCAACAGATGGCTATCCAGCCTCTGCTTAAAAACCTCCAAAAAAGGCGACTCCACCACACTCTGAGGCAGCGTATTCCACTGCCGGACAGCCCTGACTGTCAGGAAGTGCTTCCTGAGGTTCAGGTGGAATCTCCTTTCCTGCAGCTTGAATCCATTGCTCCTTGTCCTGGTCTCTGGAGCAGTGGTAAACAAGTCCTCTCCCTCCTCTATATGGCATCCCTTCAGATATTTAAACATGGCTATCATGTCCCCTCTTAACCTTCTCTTCTGCAGACTAAACATACCCAGCTCTCTCAGTCTATCCTCATAGGGCATGTCTTCCAGGCCTCTCACCATTTTGGTCGCCCTCCTCTGGACTTGCTCCAGCTTGACCATGTCCTTCTTAAATTGGGATGCCCAGAACTGGACACAATATTTAAGATGAGGTCTAACCAAAGCAGAGTAGAGTGGTACCAGCACCTCCCTCAATCTAGACACCATACTCCTATTGATGCAGCCAAGAATTGCATTGGCTTTCTTGGCTGCTGCATCACACTGCTGACTCATGTTCAGCTTGTGCTCTATTAAGTGTCCTAGATTCATTTCGCACGTACTAATTACGTCCTTCAGGGTCCCTCACTAGGGCCCTCAAAACCACTTAGAATTTCTTAGCCTTCATGTTCATCCCAAATGGTAGACAATTTTCTGTGTCTTTTCCTTATTTTTAAATTCCTAGACAAAGCAAATGTGACTATAATAACACATTCAGTAGTTGGAATTGACTAGGTACATGTCCAAAAATGAGACTGGCAGATGGAAAACTACCACAGTAAGTAAATATCAGCATTGATATTTTGATATTGTCAAGAAGGTCAGAAGACAATTTTATTAGGTACATAAACAAACCTCTACAGTGGTTTACATCAGAAGCTATGACGAAGAGAGATATAATCAAATGATTAATTAAAAGTAGTGCTTTGAAGCTAGTCTTAACCACAACTGCTGCAAACCTTATTTTTTATTTTTTTCTTAATGACTCAGACAAAATCCTTCTAGGCACTGTATAGATTAAAATACTATGAAAAATAATGAAGACCATAAACAAAAGAAAAGAAAAAATGCAAGTTCAGCAGGTAATATCCAAGCACAATACCATAAAATTCATTGTAAAATGCAGATACAAAAACTAATGAAAGGAGCATGAGCTAAAAACTGAACTGCAGGAACTACAATGCACACCAATATCTTTAACAAATGAGGAAAACAGAAGGACCTTGGGCCTATGCTAAAAAACCAGTAAAGCGGGTACAATCAGACCTGGCTAGGGAGATCATTCCAAAAACTGGTAGGCTACCATTGAGAAGACTGATTTCCACTGTCATCTTCTGAATTTATGATTACAGGACAGGTGGAGAAAGGGTTTCACAGATGACCTCAGCTGATCGGCAAATACAGGCAAAAGAGGTGCTCCAACATTTTAGCCATAATTACGTAAGTAAAATGATGGAGGAGGGAAGACTTTCTTGAGGGGGGAAGAACACTACATTCCGAATAATGAATTTTATAATATTTGGCCTAATATATTCTGTCAATTTGACAAGAAAGATGGAATTCCTTGTTGCCATTATTTATTTTTACCACCCTCCAAATAAATAAAATAACAGAAAGCATCTTCAAAATATGTGTCACTTTCGCACTGTGAACAGTGAGCCTGGTACACTAGGCAACAACTAGACAGTGTTTAAGAAGCTACTTATACTTTCTGAGACATTAGGATGAATTTAGATAAATGGGGGGGGTGAATTTATTTGAAAAGAAGGAATGCATACATACTAATACATATGAAGCAGCAGGCTGGGACATTCCTCCAAAAAAGATCTGTTAGCAAGTATGTCATAAGATAGTTCTTTCAAGTAAATTAATGTGCTCTGACCTAGCACTTCAAGTTCCTGGCTGCTCTGAACTGATCAGCAGATTGACTTGTGAAGACATACCCCAGTCAATCTTTTGATCCCAATTATGGAAAAATGCAGTGATATAAAAAAACCAAAACCCTGCTCCTCACATTGCACAGTGTCTTTCTGGGGCTGATCTGTTTGCAGATTTATCACTTTACTAGTAGTCCTTTTGTGACAGTACCACTAATAACACTGGGAAGTTACCTCCTGCACATAGGAATAACATCAGCATGAAAGCTAGGAAAGAATCTTTCCTTTTTCAGACTACAGACTTATAATTGCACTGTAACTGCCATGGAAACATTCTGTGGAATTCTGGGATTTGCAATTAAAGGAAGGGATATTAAGAATTCTCAGTCAGAGAGCTCTAATACCCCAACAAAATACAAACCCTAGGATTCAACTGGCTATTGCTATAGCAGCTAAAATGGAGTTGTAGTTCTGTGTAATGTGATGATGGAAATGCAAGTTAAATCTAGTCAAAGAACTTGGTTAACATCTGCCACTTAGCATGGGAGGTTAGGAGTCCATGTGGTGCTGGGGTACTCATTAAATATTGATATAGATTTCTCTGGGGTAAGTTCACCTCACACACCAAAAGAATCATTTTATATGCCACTCATGCCATCAAAAGGGGGAAAAGGGGTTTTCTGTATTGAAATGCCACAGTGTGTGTTCCAGACAGATTAAAAATAAGAAGCTCAAAGCAATACCTTTTGTAGCTGCTTTTAATTTACCAGAGCATACACTGAATGGATTACCTCCTGTAATATCCAAAGATCATTTTAATTTTCCAATTTCTGCAGATTCATATTAATTCTGCTGATTGCTAACAGTCTTGAGAGTAATCTATTTCAATTTACATAGGTACAGCATGTACAATCTCGCCCACACTAAAATGCACCAAAACTAGAACAGAAATGCGACATTGAGAAAACCTTGCTAAGGTCAGGCATAGAGGACAGATAATTCTTGAATGTTCCCTGAGCTGCTATTACAATTTCTTTAATAATCTCTACATCCAGCCAAATAGTTGCTAAGGGTTTTATAAAAGGGAAGAGTCTATAATCCAGCAAAATATATCCAGACAAACAAAAGGAAACTGGCGATTTGTTTCCCTCCAACAACATAGCTTTCTGCAATTGCCGCAGCAAAACTGTATATCAAAGAACAAAAATTATGTTTCCTAGTTCCCAGACAAAACCTTGTTATATCTGATATTTAAATTCATACTGTACCAAGAAGCAATTCAAGAGGAAAACGTATTTACAGTATTATGCAATTTTTTTTTAAAAAGATCATTTTATGCCCTTTGGAAGTTTAACATGTGATAAAAATATGATTTATTTACTAAAATATTGCTCATCTCTTATTGTAATGAAATTGTATCAAATTATCTTAGCCACTAATCAGATGAAAAGATTAAGCAGCAGCTGTTTTTACCATGCAGGGTGTTAACTGTGTTAGTTAAAAAAAAAAAGGAGTGGAATTTACAGCTATTAGAATTCCATGTTTTCCAACATGTATCAATGTAAAGAACCCTATAATAAATTTTACTTGCCGAATAAACAATATTTATACAAATGGCAAGGACAAATGATGAACAAAGCACAGCAGTCTCAGTCTGCACTTTCAGGAACATGAAGAAAGGGGCACATGAGCAAAGGTCTGGGTGAAACTGTCACACGGAAATGTATGGTCATCTCCTCCCAACTGCATCTGATTCACATATCTTCCCATATTGACTTGTCTTGGCCCTGAGATATGCACAAAGGAACCTTTCTCAGTCCCACTACTTTTAGAGGAATGGCTGGTAGGTGCACAAGACAAAGTGGTTGCTCTCTGATACTCCATTCCCACAGAGGCTAGAATGATCTCCCTCTCACTGTTCTTCAAGTGCCAAGCAAAGACTAGTAATTTCAACAGGCTTTGAGAAATAAAAGGCTTTAAATATAGTGAATAGGTTCACTTAGAGTCTCCATAAGTTGGAAATGACTTGAAGGCAGACAGCAAGAACAACAACAACAACCAGTTGAAAGCAACCTCTCAACAGCACTGTCTTTGGATATCATAAGCATATATGGTTTCAACACAGCTGTGGCACAGAACTCTCATTCCTTAGAAACTAATCAAAATCAGACCTTGAATACTATTTGAGAGTGCCCATTTGAGCTACCATTCCACAGACAGGGTTCAGCAAGCAAGGACTATACAGTCATCCCTCCACATTCACTAGGATTAGGGGCACACGACCCCCGTGAAAGTGAAAAAAATGTGAGTAACTCTAGATCCTCCCAAACTATATTTAACACACACAAAAAGTATAATCACCATATTCAACCCACTGTGGATTCTTTTGAGATATTAGGATTCCTTCACAAGGCAGAAGTGGCTGGCTGGTGGGGCTTACTGCCACCTCCGTCAGTGCCCCACACCGTTTTTATTAGGGACTTATTAGCCTTGTTCACAGTTTCTCAGTTTCAAGAGGCTTGCAGTCCCTATTAAAAATGGCATAGGGCAGTAGCACAGCTGACAGCAAATAATCCATGAATAATCAAATCCGCAAAAGTGAAACCCGCAAATGTGGAGGGCTGACTGTAGTTCCAATTTCTATACAACTGACATATTAACTGAATTGTTGTTATTATTTGCTGTAAAACCTTAGGATGAAGGCTGGAGTGAAGGGAGAAGAAAATGCACAAACTCAAGTTCTGCATTATTTAACCCATATGATACTTCATTATTTCCCCTCGCAACTGATCTTTGCTTCTCCTTTTTAATATTTGTAGCATCTGAGTTGCTTAGGGTTATCATGCTTCTTGAGAGAAAAATGTAATTTCAACGTTGCAGGGATTTTTATTTTCAAAGAGCCATCATTTTTTAGGGCAAAAAACCAAAAAAGCAGCCATTGATAGAAGTATTGAAAACACCTATATCAACAAAATTAGATCCCCTCACACTCTGAATCTCAAAGACTTACACGGCAAATGTAAGAACTTATATGGCCCAACCATGCTTCCAACCCTTGTTATCTCTTGATATGGTTAACACCACATTTCAGTGCTACTGCGTAAGAGGGACAAGATTTAAGTCAAGTAACTTAACCTAAAGAGGCTGGGAATACAGATTCTGGTCACAATTGTTGCTGGTACCTTTTCTCTCTGTCCCCCATCCTTTCATTCACTTCCCATGATTTCAAATTGCCAGGGTTGTTATTAGCATAAAGACTCCTTGCTTCCACTCGTTCCTATCCTTAGTTAAGGTTATGTGTGAAGAAGATGGTTTGAAGACTTGATTTTTTTCCAAGATGATAATATTCAAAGAGAAGAACAGACTGACTGAATTGCTAGAGGCAATCAACATAAATAAAACAATCCACATTCCACACATGTTTTCAACAATGCAAATACATAATTGACTACAAAAAACTCCAAGACGGTAACTGATGAAATGCCACTTAAAATATACAGCAGTATCATAAAATACAAGCAGAAAATACAAAAAAGGAACAAACTGATTAAAATAACTGGCATAAGAAATTGTAGAAACCATCATGTACAGAAAAGGAGAAACTCTGAGAAATTCATGGGCCTAAATCCTATTGTTACTTCAACTAGAGAAGACCCACTGATTCAGCAGGATTTACTTATTTGCTGACTCACCATTCAACAAGTGAGTGGGTGGATCTACTCTAGTTGGAACTAATCAACAAGATTCCAGTCATGGTCTCTCAGACTTTCAAGTGTTTTATGTACCAACCTAGCAGGTAAAACTAGCAGAGTGAATAGGGGCTAGAAGCTAGACTGAATTAACTGCTGGTTTCACTGGCGGTCAATGTAGCTGTTGCAAAATAGATGCAATTATCTATCTGACTCGTATGGTAATGCTTCATACTGCTTCAAACCATTTTTCCAAGACAGGTCTAGACAGAATAGCTGATAAAAAGATGTGATTAATGAATAGCACTCCTGACAACGGCCCAAGCGTGCTTTGCAAGTAGAAGTTGAATCCAAGTGTAATCATAGGCTGAACACCTATTCATTGGGCAACCCAAGGCGTCAAACTCAAGCAAACCTGCCTCACATCAGCATCATATCTCATCTACATGATCTACCTTGTCTAGATTTAGCTTTAGTACACTGGGTCAAATTCCCATTGCCTCCCCCTGGTGCTGGTCTAGGAGCCGGAGATAGTTAAATAAATAAACACATAGCTGGTATTTTATGTATGCTGTTGATCTGTCATAAGTTCTAAACAGATCCCACACAGCTATTGAAATACACAGTGCTTGTGGAAAACCACATTGTAATTTCTATGAGCTGAGTATGCATCCCCAAAGCTTAGTCTCCAAGTTGCTTACAGAACAAAGAAAAAAGTTGAACCAGTGCAATACCATTTCTTGGCTGCTAATTAGTGTTCCAGACAAGTGAACAAAAGAGCACAGCCCATGATGTCAAAAGCTACTGAGAAACCTAGAGTGGGGAAAGAGAATATTCATCCACCAGCTTCTAATAATAAAACCAGCCCCAAAGCTCAACTGAAATTGCTTAGAGAGAACATGCAGAAATTGCTCAAGCTACAATGCAACTACATAACTGCTTACTACCCGAAATTACTTGGGAAATGGGGGCATAGAGGTTAAAACATAAGCAAGCACAATGAGAGAGACTGTGGAACACACTTACAGCTTAAACAGTGCCAACGTTAAACCCAGGTTCAACTTAATGCTGTCATGTATCCTTGTGCAAAGAATTATCTGAAAATCAGGGTCATGGCTTTCAGTCGATGGGCCCAATCTGGCCCAGTTCTGACCACCAAAGTTCTGGACAGGCCTGCTCCCCTTCCAAATTAGAAAGGCAGGCAGAGTTGGGAATCCTGTATCATCTCTGCCCAGCACATGATACTTGGGGTAATATGGCACACAAAACCAAATCAGTTCCCTGCTCTTGCTGAATATGAGCAACTATTTTATTTTTCAGAGTAGAAGGATGGCTAAATAGAATGAAAGGAAAAAAACCTAAAACAAATAAAAAAAGGTGGGGGAAAATGAGAAAACATTCATCCTCAGGAAACAAACTGGCCTGAATTTTCAATCTGTGGAGAGCTAACACTCCATTGGAGAGCCAGTGTGGTGCTGTGCTAGGCTAGAACACTGGGAGACCAGGGTTTAAATCTCTGCTTGGCCATGGAAGCCTACTGGGTGACTTTGGGCAAGTCATATTCTTTCAGCCTCAGAGGAAGATAAGGATAAACCCCCTCTGAACACATTCTGCCAAGAAAACCCAAGGCAGGCTCACCTTAGGGTCACCGTAAGTCAGAAATGACTTGAAGACACACACCAAAAAAATCTTGAACGAGACAAAAGAAGAACACAAAGTACAAAACTTAAGTTCAAATACTGGCCTTCAAGTTGACTCTGATGATGGCAATGCTATCATAGGGCTTTTTTGGAAAGCTTTATTCAGAGAAGGCCTTCCTCTAAGATAGCAAACATGACTTGTCCAAGTGGACCGCCATAGCTGAACAGGGATTTGAAACCTTCTCTCCTAGAATTCTAGTCCAGCACCAAAAAGACAATACCTGTCTCTCTGTAATGATGGCTGTCTTAAGATAAAATCACTTATTTTACCTAGCACAAGACTTAGCACTTCTTTAATTTAAGCAGCATGAAGGTAGGTCTGGAGACAGCTTAGGAAAGTGAGGATGAGGACATTTGATATGGCAACCCCCATGTCTGTTGGCATACAGAAAGAACTCGATAGAAGGAATATACAAGGCTTTTTTGCAACTTCAAATGCATAATGAAACACTTAGAAAAGTGTTTTATCATGCACAGTCTGGTTTAACTTTTGAAATGTTAACTTGAGGAGGAAGCCACAGACAAAAGATCCCTTTACTTTTCCCCCTAACTGCTTCTCTTTCCGTATTTTAGAAAGACAATAGATATGCTTTTCTACTGTGATTTGCATTAAACAGACTCTTAACTTTTTTTCCCTAAACAAACAGTGCTTAAGGGAAGAACAGAGGTATGTTATCAAACAATGAAATGACGTCTATTGATTCTGCTCTGAAATGTTAATTCTGGCCCTTCAGTTTACTAAGCTGTCTTCATCTGTCAATACAGACCTTTGTCTTGAATATTTCTAAACATACAATGCCAGGCTAACTATTGCCATTCACCATCCATTTTGCTTTAATAGCTGTGGAAAACATAATAGGAATACTGCTGAGGAGAGCCAGTGTGGTATAGTAGTTTGAGCACTGGACTACAACAATGGAAGCCAGGGTTTGAGTCCCCACTTGGCTATGGAGACCTATTGTGTGAACTTGGGCAATTCACACTCTTTTTTTAGCCTCAGGGGAAGGCAAAGGCAAAACACCACTGACCAGGGATTCAAACCTTGGTCTCCGCAGTCCAAGGCTCAAGCTATTATAACATACTGGCTTTTACAAATTGCTTGTTGTTATGTGCCTTCAAGTTGTTTCCAAATTATGGTGACCCTAATGCGAACCTGTCATGGACTTTTCTGGAGTTGAGTGTGTGTGATGTTCCCAAGGTCACCCAGTTAGTTTCCATGGCCGAGTATCAAACCCTTGTCTCCAGGGTTGTAGTCCAATGCTCAAACCACTGGAATGGTTCTCAACAAATTGCTACCCTCGGGGGGAAAAAGCAAGATTGCAGGCCATGCCCACTAACAATTTTCAAAGCTAGAAGTGGACTTCTGGCTTCTTCTTCTTTTTTTTTTTAAATGCATTTTTGGTTGTCAATGCAGCCCTGGACCCACAACAATTGCTCACCCTGATGCAAAACAACAAATCAAGGTATTTTTATATTGCAAAGTTTTGGAGATGGAAGTGTCAAATGTTTCCTCATACTCATGCTGATGACCATTTTTGCTATAAAAATATATATATATTTCAGCCTTTTATGATAGAAACCATGGTGAGTAACAGAAGCAAACAGGTAAAACTGAACTAATCTGATCCCCATCACCATTTTCAGAAGTTTTCCTTCCATCTTGAGGGGCATCTATTGTAAATATTGCACAGAGCTGAAGATAATGCTGCCTTATACCTATTACCTCTCCAAGAAAATGTGCCAGCAAAATACATACAAAGATAACAATTAAGCATACTTTGCTCCCCACATTTAGTGCTGCATTTGCATTTATGTATTTGTAATTGGGAATGCAAACTTACAAACTGAAAACAGCTCCTAACACTTGGTTCAATGTTGCTGCCACCAAAAGAAGCAACTTCCCCCAGCTGCCTTGGAATCTGGATAGAGTCATGAAGGAGGAGACCCAGACGACGCTGGTCACAGAATCCAGTGGGACTTGCTACCTGCTTGAATAGATCTGGAGGCAGGAAAACAAGATGGAAAAATGAATTAAGGAGATAAGAACTTTGCAAATATATCAAAACCAATTTTGTTTTTCAAGACGCAAATAAATAATGGAGGGTTCCCATCAGGTTTCACTTGTCTCATTAGTTTGATTACATTTTTTTTTTGGCAATTTAGCAATAAACTTCTTTGACACCGCAATTCTGAAATAATTATGTTTTAGCACTTTTTAATGGATATTTCAAAACAAGTGTTCTTGAACTTCAATGTCAGTAAGGTTTTTTTTCCCTATCGCAAATGTGAATTATTTGCATAAAACGTGCACACAATCAAAATGGGAGTTAATGCTGCAGCTATCAAAACATTGTTCAATTCATGTGCAACCTAAGTGCCAAACTCTGATTTATACCAAGAGTTCCTCAAGAAAAAGCACATAAAAAACTGTACTGATCTATGTTTTTCCCTGCTGGGGAAGACTTTTGACTTTTTCTCCAAATAAAATAAAATATAAAAGAATCAAAACCCTCAGAATTCAAAAGTGTGTGTAAATTGAAGGTGAAGAGGAAACTTGTGCTGGCCACAGGGAAAATTAGTATCTGAAATTATACTACAGTAAAATGTAATTTATCATGCCGTTGCTATACTTCATGTGTTTTGAAACAGGGGTATAGTGATACACAATCAGGTTAAGATCAACTAAAATTAAAAGAAAAACAGCACTACACTAGT
Source organism: Iguana delicatissima (assembly GCA_948472985.1). Classification (NCBI taxonomy): domain Eukaryota; kingdom Metazoa; phylum Chordata; class Lepidosauria; order Squamata; family Iguanidae; genus Iguana; species Iguana delicatissima. The sequence continues at coordinate 854,845 of CAOKZL010000119.1, forward strand.
TACCAATAGATAACATGAACAACTCTTGTGTATTTTTTCAAAGCATTAACAAGGTTTCAACAACATAAAAACAGCATGGTGTTGTTCTTTGGCGTCCCAGTTTTTATCAGCAAAGCTCTCACCTTGTAAACAAGTTTCCTAATGCAGCTTTAATACCTGGTTTTATTTTGCTTCTATTTAATTAGTTAATCAAAACAATCCCATTCCTTGCCAAGTCTGATCTTAGTATGCATCGGGTGCTTTTTGATCCCTCCACAGCTCTAAGAAATTTTGCTGAACTAAGGTATCAGGCTATGTGAGGAGACTTATCATGTATTGCCTATCATTTAGGAACAAGCAAGTAAAAAATAAGAAGCATGGATGCAAATAATAATTAGGATTCAGGAAATCCCTCTGTTTGTCTTTAACATTATCTGATCAACTCAGTCTGAACAGATATTTGCTGCTTTTGATGCATAAACCTAAATAGTAGGACCCTCTTCTACAACAAAATGATGGATGTGTAAGGCTGCAGCTCTCCTGTTTACTGACATTCTAAATAAGGAAACATGGTCTGGAAACTGCTGCAAACCCTACAAGCTTCACCAAACATAGGCCATTTCTGCACCACACTGTTATATTGCAATTATTCCACTTTCAACATTCTATGGAATCCTGGGGTTTGCAGTTTAGGGAGGGGCATTTAGAATTCTCAGCCAAAGAGCTATTTGGAATTCCACAGGATGTTGAAAGTGGAATAATATCGCTATAACAGTGTAGTGCAGAAATGGCCATAGTAATGGAATGATGCTTTGCTCAAAAGAACAACAAAGTGTGACACACCTAAGCCATTGGCATAGTAGCTTTTTAAATCCTGCTCACTCGGAGAAAGCAATTCAGCTTTATTTATTTCACTTTAACTACTGCATCTAAATACACAAGATTTCTGTTAATCACTAAAACAGAAGTAAAGATGCATATGTCAGAAGGAGTTGATACTGTGGTGTATACGCATGAGCATGAACTAGTTCTTATATATATCCTTCACAATTCAGTACCAGAAAGGCCCACTGTGGGCTAATTTTGGTAAATGTGTAGCAAAATGATCAACAGAATCTGTGCTAATATTGTTCCCTGACATTATCTGACACTAGATCTACAGATTTTATCCCAGGCTTCTACAGCATGTGGAAACCTGGTTTTCATCCTGTGCAAGCAAAAGCCATTGCACAAGTGCTTGCAGAATCTCTTACAACTTCTTTTTTTTGTTATTGTTCTTGCTGCAATTAAATACAACTCCAGTTTTAGCATGGGTACATGGGCTGTAGATGACCGAAAAAGACTTTATTTGACTGTAACTTCCCTTAGCTTAACTATATTTTCCAAGCAAAGGCCACAGATATTAATAACTATTATCATTTTTTGTAGAAAATGTCATTCAACAGAAAAAAAACTTGAAAATGTTTATATGTTAAAAATATGTAAATGAAGAAAAAGTGCTTAAACAAATTCACTGCATCTGCAGGAACCTGCAGAGGGAAAATACGCTACAAACATGTGAAATGTGACTTACATCTGTATTTATCTTCCAGGTGTGCTTTACATAGGGAAATTATGCCAGTTTTAAAAGACAGGACCCGGATCCTTCCTGTTCGACCCCTGTTGGTATTAAATCACAGCAAAATATGAAGATATAATAATAAACATACAATTAGCAGTCATTCCTTCTGACTGTATCAGTGAAGCTACTAGAAGCTAAGAAAACCCCAAACAAGAAGAAGATTAAACTCTTAAAACACTAGTATGAAATACAAACACCAAAAGATAACAGTTAAATAGTAACTGTGATATTAAAGATTGCTACAGTTAGTCGCTGCAGTTAGATGAACAAAATTTCAGGAGTGTTGTACAATATGGAAAAGTGGCATGGTATTTTCCTAGTAATTCCAGAAAGTACTTTTTCTCTTTTCATAGAAGTTATACAATTCAACCCTATCTCCCATGCTAAACAGCTATTTTAAATGGGAGTTGGGTCCACCCAAGAAGTTTCAGTCTTAATATATCCAACTGATACGTTCCTTCAAACAACAACTACTAAAGGCATAGTAAACTTTTAAACATTTGCTGCTTAATCACGATCATACACGTTTTGTAATTATTCAAAAACATGGTTTCATAACACTCATTAGAAATCAATTCTGTAGTAGACAGTGCCTACAAAATCATGCTCCACTGTAAAATGTTAAGTGTCTGAGATGCTGCAAGGAAGTACAAACTGGAGCAATCTTTCTGGCAAGGATAGTAGAACAAGAAGTGGTGAAGAAGCCATTATGCCTGTCTTATTATCTTCCACCTAATGGAATGGTGGGATTAAGAAATGGAACGGGAGATCAAACCAAAATTCCTTCAGTTTCCTACAGCATTCAGTTTCCTACAGTCGCTATTCAGATACCTTGAAGAAGAAGAATAAAAACGTATCATGAAAGAACTGTTCTGCACCTATTGCTGCTCCCCAGCAACTGTCATTCAGCAGAACATTTGCTCTGAATCTGGAGCCTCCATATAGCCAGTGTGAGCCATGGCCATAATAAATAAAATTTCAAGTGTGGCTTTCCATTTAATATGCTTGGCTTTTAAAAAGCAATTTGGGGCAAAGGTAATTACTAGGATTGCCATAGTTTGGAACGTTCCTCATAAAAAGGAACCCTTATGTTATTTATTGTTCTACCTGTAGGTAATTATTGTTAATGTTACTGGCTTGGTAGATGAAGTTCATTAATCACCTTACACCTTACACATCATTAACATTAACACCTCCAATAGTATTATAAAGCCTCCTCCTGAATCCCACCTCCCAGATCCTCCAGTGGAAAACAGACCAACATTTCCTCTTTCTTTCTTTAAATTAAAATTGCCCCCTTTCTTTCTTTCAGGAAGTCAAGAGCAGAGCTGCATCATAAATACACATCTTTCCTGAAAAGCTAAAATCACTTCAGGAACTTGCCCAGAAGTGATAATGGTGTAGTCTCTACAGCCCTAAAGCTATAGTGCTAGACTACCTAGAAAGCTTAGCACTAGAACTCTGCTATTATATTCACACTACACAAATACAGCACTATATTCCACCTTAACCACCTTAACCAACATCCTGCAGAATCCTGGGACATATCTGGTGAGGCACTGGAACTCTCTCACTGTAAATCTTAAACGCTCCTCCCTAAACTGCAAATCCCAGGATTCATGGCAGCTAAAGTGGAATTGTGCAGTGTGTAGTTTGATAAGCGCCCTGGAAATTATATCCCTAACACTTTTTGGAGGCCCACTAGAGAACTTTTAGCCTTTCACAGAAACTGTGGATTTCCCAACACGTTGCATATTAGCTTATGAATCAGAGCTTGGATTCTGGCTGGGGAGGGGAACAGTTTGTCATGAGTAATGGCAGAAATCCTAGCATTGTTCCAAAGAAAAGGAACTCCTGGGACCTTTGTTGATCAATCAGGAAAGTGGCATTACAACCCAAAGGAACTAATTACAAGTAACATGGGTCCCACTTTTGGAAGAAAGGCGGCTTAGAAATAGTATGAAATAGATAGATAGATAGATAGATAGATAGATAGATAGATAGATAGATAGATAGATAGATATTATTTCCAAGTTGGGGGACTGCAGCAAGCAAGGAGAGGAATTTTAAATTTTTCCACCCCTGCTGCAGTTCTGACAAGAATCACTCCTCCAAATCTGTTGTTTGCATTGGGAACTAAGGCTCTCCTTGTGCATACTCAGCAAGGTTAGCACCACACCTGGTTTGGAATTAATAATCTTTCCTCCAACTGCTCATATGATTGAACTTCCTTTGTGTACAAGTCCAAATTTAAATGAAATGATTTATCTGGGTGTTCATCCTAAATGTATTAGCTGGGCTGAAATGCAAACTTCCCTGAATGTTTAATAGAAATAAACATTAATACTAAGATTGGCTGAATTTCAGAAAAAAACAATTTTAGTAGGCAATAGCCATTCTCCTTGTATCTATACATTAAGCAGAAACACAGTATGTAATAATATAGAGTCTTCCCACCAAACTGTTGGATTTGACCTTCACAAACTTGATTATTTGTGAGGTGCCCGCCTGCCTTCCTGCTTCTCCCCCACCCATTCCCCCACCTTTTGCCAACGCTCACATGCCTGCCTTCCACAGACCTGGGCAAAAGGCAAGAGAATGGAAAGAGACAGCCCCAAGCACATGCCTTCTCCGGTCATGATGCTGCCCCCTCCCATTCACTTGCCTATCACCTGCTAGCCTGAAAGGCAGGGTGGCCAGGTGAAATGCAAGTGAATGGGGAGTAAGCATGCAGGCAGATGCTGCCTCCTCTCATTCACTTGCTTATTGCCCATAGGCCTGGAAGACAGCACAGCCGGGCAAAACCCAAGTGAATGTGCCTGTGGCCCCCTCTCATTCGTCTATTACTGGAGGCCTGAAAGACAGCGTGGCTAGACGAAACGCAAGTGAATGGGAAAAAAGCGCATGCAGCTGCCACCCCCTCTCCATTTACTTGCCTATTGCCTGTGAGCCTAGAAGACAGCGCAGCTGGGCAAAACGCAAGTGAAAGGGGGAAACGTGTGCAGCTGCTGCCCCTCCAATTCCTTTATCACTGGGTACCTAGAAGGCAGCACAGCCAGGCAAAATGCAAATGAAGGAGGGGGCTGGAAAGGAATGGGAAGAGGAGTGCTTACTTGGGCGGGGGGAGTTATTTGTGGTTTTGGTTTTTACTTTCATGAAGGTTCTGCATCCCAAACCCTCATGAAATTCCAAGGGGCCACTGTATTATCATACAGTAGAGTCTCAGTTATCCGACCTAAATGGGCGCACGGAGGGTCGGATAACCAAAAGGTCAGATTACACGGATGTCTGTGGCGGCCGCCATTTTGGGGCGTGTTGGGGGGCATGTCGGGGGGCGTTTTGGGGTGGGCCTGGGGGTGTGTCAGGGCATGTCGGGGCGTGTCTGGGGGCGCGGAAATGCCTACAGCCACGCCCCCAGGCCGCCGCGACGTCGGTTAAACTGGAGGGTCGGATAACCACAGGTCGGATAACTGGGACTCTGCTGTATAACTAGAAATGGGCAAGATTATGGCAAGGAAGAAAATTTTGGTGTATTGCTCAAAAACAGTATTATTGGAAACATCAATAATTCCTTAGACAACATTTATTTGGCTGTGATTTTCTTGAAGAAATCTTCATGAAATATTTTTAGTAGCTGGATGCTTTCTAGGCCTATAAACGGTGAAGATTTCTCTGATTCAACTGAAGCAACTGTTCAGGTGAAGTTGTTTCTCATGCAAAACAGGAAACTTTAATAATGATATAAATCAGGCCAATGTGTAGTAATAAAAACGTACAGGTGCCAAACAAAATTATTATTTAAGAAATGGAGACTAAATTGAGAATTACTGGAATGTTCTATTTGAAATTATCATTTCAGAATTTCTCACTTCATTACTATAAGAACCATACAGGACTCCAAACCTAACCACAATCTTCAATGATTTAACTTATTTCAGCCTTTAAGCAATTAGCTGTATTTAAACTGTACTCTCTTTTTCACAAGGATGCAAGGCCATTATAATCAACTGTCACTGAAGTCTACCGAAACATACGTGTCATAAACATTCAAAAGCCAGTTGAGGCACATATCTACGCAGAGAGGAACGTTGACTAGGTTATTGTGCTCTTGTTCCAGTCGATCATAAATTGTAGTCAAGCAGTTGATGATCTGAAGTATATCCATTGGTTGGTCATTCTGTTTGAGGTTGTGCTGGTCCAAGGCATCACATGCAGCAGACAGACTCAAAAGATCCACTGTGGAAATAATAATAATAATAAAAAAAACCCCAATGTCAATTGATGGCAAAACATGATTTTGGTTAACAGTTTATTCTCTAATTAAGTATGCTGGAACAAAAAAACAGCTGAAAGGCAAGTGTACTAGCCTACAGACTTTGTTTTCAGATTTCCTTTTCAGTACTTTCTTCCTACTACTAATGCATTTTCTCTGTATAGGAAATACCTATTTAGTAGCATATGACATGCTGTTTTTTTGTCCAGAAACTGTCTATCTCAGCAGCCTCCCTAGAGAGCAATGAAGTATGCTTTCTCTAATTGAAATTTATTATCTGAAAACTGAAAATGAAATAAAATACTTTTTAACATATTGCCTACAGGTAAGTGTTCTCCCTCTGAGAGAATGCATCAATGATAATTATGTGAACCCTCAAGGATTAGGTGGCAGTCTAATTATAATATCCACCTACAGATAAATAAGGTCATTCTCTTTTGGAAGAACTTTCCATGCTAATAAGGTATGGTGCCTTGAAAATCTCTGATGGTTTCACTTCAAACTTTACTTTAAACAAGATATCCACTAATGATAAGCAGCAGTTTGGAAACAAGTTTTGCTGTAGAGGATTACTGCACGGATCTCAAAAGAGCTACACTCTTCGAATTGAATTCGATACTCAAATTGAACTCTATACTTTGCATATGCAGTAGTATAGCAGCCTCATCTTCCACAAAATGATTTTTAACAAGGCATTATCATCTACTGCATAGCTCAACTAGCCATTTTGAAACATACAGAAAATAGATCTATTATTAATTGTTGAGAGAGCATGGTTAAAACTATGACACACACCAAATACTAGATGTCAGGAAGACTGTTCAGGATTCTCTTTTTGTGTGTGTGTGTGTGTGTGTTTAACATATTCTTCTTTAATGCCTTAACTCTGCATTTTTTTTAAAAAAATCTGAACACCCTTCACCATTTGATCTGGTTCAATAAGTCAATAAAAAATGCAGCTGACAAAATGCGGCTGGTGCCCTATGTCAGCATAGGTGGCAATGGCAGCAAGTCAGTTGTGGTCAGGAAAAGGCAAGCACAGTGGCAATAAGCAAAGGCAGAGAAAATCCCCATTGTCACCTTCAGGAAGAAAAGCTGATGACTTCAACACTTCTGTTTCTGCAAAGCCTGGCTTCTGAGTGGTGGTTTGAGAGGGCTGCCTTGGAAAATCACCTGTTTTGTAGCACAAGAGCTATCCCAGCATTAATGACTTCCTCTGGCTTTCTGTTGCCATGGAGCAATGCTGCAAAAAGTGCACTATGCTAGCATAACAGAACTTTCTGATCTATTTTGAGGAGATCTTTGGAATAGCCCAATATATCTGGAGAAGCTCCTGCCAGGTCAGTGCCCCCCAGACAGTGATGGGCGGTGGACTGAGCAGGGGCGTGCTTCACTCCAAACCTTTCTGGCTTGGTCCACAAACAATTTGTGCCACTAGATTTTTTTTTAATTCTTTGTGGATTTTAAAAATATAAATGCAAATCAAAGGAGCCTCTTTTTTCTTTTTTGATTTTTTAATGTTATGTTTCAGCATAAGGCTACTAATTACTTCATTTTACTTCAATATAAAATGTACACAGACTACTCTTCTTGTTGTTATTCTTGTTAAATTGAAGTTATTTCCCACATATAGTGACCCTAAGGCAAGCTTACCATGGTGTTTTCTTGACAAGATTTGTTCAAAGGAGGTTTGCCACTGCCTCCTTGTATGCCTGAGAGAGAGTGAGACTTATCAAAAGCAGGTTTCCATGGCTGAGTGGGGTCTTGTCTCCTGGTGTCCTATTTCTAGCCTCAAACCACAGTATTCTAATGCATGATTACTAACAAGTAAGCCTAAATACCGGAAAGACACCAGATCCTGTCTTATCTCCAAAGCTAAGCAAGATCAGACCTAATCTATACTTAGATGAGAGACTGCCAATGAATATGAGGTGCTGAGAAGAAAGCAGTGACCAAACCACCTCTGAGTATTCCTTGCCTAAGATATCCCTATGAAAAAATTCATGGGGTCACCATGAATTAATTGGTGACCTGAAAGCATGTGCGCGCGCATGCACGCACACGCACACACACTCCACGCTGAAAGCAATACTGCTTTTAGGACAGACAGAAGGATAATCTTAAATTTCCTCAGGCAAACAAGTCTTTTATAATACTAATCTTCCAAAGGAGGTTTGCATGGATTTCTTCCTCCGTCTTTGCTAATAGCAACAATTCAAGATGAAAGGAACTGTGCTACTGGAAATTTATTAACAAGTCTGTATAATTAAACTGGCTTAAAAGAAAAAAATACGACAGTTGCTTGAAGGAGTTAGCTTCCTCAACGTCCTTTGAAGCAGGTATGAACAATGGAATGAGGTATTTAGCATAGGTGGCATAACATATTTCTAAGAACATCTGGAATGGTAAAAATCTGACTTGGCCAAGAAGTAAACCTGTTAAGTAAAGACAAAGTGTGCCATAAAATTCCTGCAACTACTTGAAGAGCCATGGTGTAAAAGAAGCCCACATAGTGCTCTTGAATTAGTTGAAGAATTCTAACAACTTCACAAATGTCCACACAGCCCTTTCTGCAATGATTTATAACTCTATGGAATATAAACAGATTGCATTACCATTTCCTGGTGAAATATACTGCATTCAAAACTAGTTTAGTTAATGCTATACCCAAGTGCAATCATTCTCCCTCTCCTATGTTTATAGCTCTGTAAAATGGCTGTTTTCCGCACAAACACTTCCTCGCTGGCAGAATGATTACCTTTGCTCCTATAGACATATATAGCTGACATCAAGACTTCTTCTTCTTTCCCCTTGACCTCTCTTACAAGAATAGTATACCCTGACCCTGCCTCCCAAAAAACACAAGAAATAACTTTCCTCGTTAAAACACCTGCTAGATGAATGCACAAATAACATTGTACCACAGTACAGTTAAGCTGCTACAGAAATAGAAGTAAATTGGTTTTTGCTGCTCTTCATTGCAATTGCTAACTATCTGGGCAAGATTTTGAACTGTTATACACAGAGCAAACCACAAGTTGTCTGTAAGGTGTTGTATCAGTAATCAAGTCTGAAGACATTGAAGTTTTGTGTCTAACTGTTGAAAGGAAAGATAATGGCAGAGAGTAAACCTTGAACGATATTCAAAATTAACTACCCAGGGGTCCAAACCACTTGCCAGCGTGGATTCAATTGATCAAGAAAGACACATGCTACAAGCTTTTGCACAATGGTATCTGTTCTGAATAGAGAAACCGCTTGTTTGAAAGCAGCCTGCCCCCAATGGCAAGCTATGAACATTTGAACTAGTTCTTGAATTCTAATTCATTTATTCACTTGATTTGGATATGTGTTTTAAAACTGCTTTAAACAATCTTCTTCTGATAGCCTCCATTAAACCTAATCATCTCTTAAAATTGCTTCAGTTGGTGTGTGAAAACAAGGTAATATTTAGTATGTACTCATACCACAGAGCTTTGCAATGTGCAGTGTACTTGCCAGTTAATCTAATTATATTTCTGCAGACCTGGAATGTTTAAAATAATAATTTAACTTGTACTTTGAGACACGCAAACTTGGAAACAGGTTCTGCTCTATAATTATTAAATGTCAATGTTAGAAAATTGTTGAATGCAAGTAGTCAGAATTGGCTGAAGTCAATAGAATTGACATTAAAAGGAATTAACAGTATCATAAGAATTCATTTAAAATTGAACCATTTTATCTATTAATGTCTCAGCAGAATGCAGATGGAATGACTCCCCTTTCTCTGTAGTCTTCAGACCACCAGATTTGTTCTGCAGAGATGGAGCATGCTGCATTGCTGCAGATTTTCTGGGGAACTACAGAGTAGAAGGGGAGAAGAGAAAGTGCTTTACACCACACTAGATTTTGTCCATATTTAGTTTATGAACCATTGTTTTCCTAGATATTCTGGCTTTGAACAGAAATGAATAATTGCATAATTAAAAACTGAAATGTGTAACTGAAAAGTGTAACTTTTATTTCATTTTGATCTTATTGTTCTATTCTACAGAAGCCTTCATTGCCACTTATTGTTGTCTTGAAAACCATGGACGAATGATTACAAAATTTGCACATTTTCAGGTAACAGCATTAGCAGACAAAAGAAGTTTACCACAGTATATACATCTCCAGAAGGAACACTCTTGATTCAAGGTGGTAGGAGCACATGCTCAGTGTAAACCTCTACAGAGCAGCTACCAAACTGTGCTTTAAATAATCTCCCAGACTGAATAAGTAGAGTGGAAAAGCTTTTTAAATGAATGAAATAAAGTCTGAGTGCTGTGGCAATGTTGCTTTAAAAATTAAGCAAAAATGTTCCTGACTTCTCTCTTATTACCCCATGATAGAATAATGTGTAATTTTAAAGGATAAATTTACAGCACAATCTATGTATGTCTATTTGAAAATGAGTTCTGAAAAATAAAAAGACTGCAGAATACTCACAACAGAGAGCTTTTTGTAATCTTCGAAGCTTCATGGCAGTTCTGTATGCTGAGAATCTAACATTGTTCAAGTCAGCTAAGAAATGTACAGAAGGAAAAAGAAAGGAATATATGATTACATAACTGAATAAGTTGATGCAGTGAACAGACAAACTGAAGAATCACATGAAATATGAACTGGAAGAATCTTTCTTGCTATATATGTGAGGAATTAAACTGAGAACTAGAAATGAACATTTTAACTACTGGTAACAGTCATCATCACCACCGCCATGTCCTTGTAAGGAACGTATCAAACATGAAGGCCACAATCCAGCCAAAATTAAGTACTACTGAGACTTAAACATTATGCCCTCCTACTCAGGAGTAAACCACACTGCAGTGGACTTACTTCTGAGTAGACATTGGTTGGTAAATCTCACTGATTTCAGAGTGGAGAATCCGGCACTTCTCTTGAGACTTCAGTGTGACTTTTTTTTTTTTTTTAAAAAAAGTTTGCCTGGCTTGCGTCCCAAAATGACACAATATGCTACTGCTAGACTATTAAATTGTAGTCACATTAAGAAAGGTAAGCGTTAAGAACTTGTAAATCCTGCCTTCATCCCCTTTTCCCTCCTGCTTGGAACTGAGTCATATTGCTTGCTAGAATATTTAGAAAGGAAAGCCTACACAGAGAGGAACTTAAAGGAGAGAGAAAAGAGAGAGAGAGAGAAAGTGTGTCCTGCCAGGCTTTGTATGTGAGAACCAAACCCCATGATGCAACAGAGAACAATGTGGCTTTATAAAGTGCTGAAGCTACTGCCACTTTCACATAGTTCTGTATTCTTTCTTGGCAGCATCAGATTCCATCCAACCCTACCCCTTCAGTTTATATAATAACCTAATTTTTGTAACCCTGAAGTTACAGTGAATAGGCTGAAAATAGGATCTCACCCCAAGTGAAGGAAATGTTGGGGAAAGCATCATTACTGGAATACTTTCTCATCTCAATTCCACTTTATTTATTTTTTTTAAAAAGAACTTCAAAATAAATCTAGTGCCTATACAAGGAAATGGGTGCGTTATGGATAGGTGGATTTTTGGCCTTTCCATGGTTTTATATGTGGTGTCTCCCACTGCTTCTAGCCAGTGTGCCCACAAAGGTTCTTCCAGACACCCTTACAGCTCTTCTCACTCCACTGCCCCTTTGTTGAGCCATTCCAGATCTTCTTACCACCCTTCCCTATGTCAATGCTGTCACCATCCAACAGAAAGCCTGCTCTTGTACCAGTCCATGGAATCAAACCAAAACGGAGGCATGGCATGATAGCAGGACACAGTAAAGCAGCAAGAAAGACCATCATCTCTGTCATGGACACCCCAGCTATGTCCCAATGGAAGTGTGGAGGAGAAAGTCTACAGTTAAGACTCCTCTTCCAGAAAGCACAGCCAAAGGGAATGCAGAATGAAGAGATGGCAGGTCTATTAGTATAGCCATCTGTAGAAACTGGTGGCACTGGTTTGCATGACTTGTTTCCATTTCCTGGAAGCTGCAGAATGCATCCATGTTTTTTCCACAGAAAAATAAGTTCACTTTCTGGGGGAGGTGAAAAAAGCCAACTTAGCCTGGATCAGCCATGATCTGGGTCTCATTCACATTGCACAATTATAGAATTATTTTTCTACTTTAACTGCCATGGTTCCATCCTATGGAATACTGGGATTTATAGTTTAGTGAGGCACTAGTGTTCTCTGGCTGAGAATTCTAAAAACAGCTCCCTAAACTGCCAATCTCAGAATTCCAAACATCAGTTAATGTGGAACAGTAGCACTAGAATTGCATAGTGTGGATGAGCCTGTGGAAAGAACACTGGGGAATTTGTACCGCTTCTTGAATTCTTTTTAACAGTACCTTTATCAGTTGAAATTAAGGAGGTGCAGTTCAAGGCTGTAGCCTTATAATTGCTCACCTTCCTTTTCCAAGGGGCTCAAGAAGAGCAACAGCAAATAAAAAACGTCAGTTGTATCCATCCACTTTTGGATAAGTTGATGCTGACCACTGAGGCTTACCACATGCTAATTGATTTGTCATGAGGTATTTTGGGGATAACAAAATGACAGACTGTGCAGCATTGCAGAAGGGGAAAGCCATACAGAATGGGAAACAGAAAAAAATGGCATGAATAGCAGAGATACTAAAAGTTGTATAATTGCAGAAAGGAATTAATTCTAAGTGGAACTCATTAAGGACATTTAGTGAGAAAAGGACCTAAGATTAAGTAGAGGTACCGACTTGCTATTTACTTATTTATTTATGAATATCTATAATCTGTTTAGATCTAAAACTAGTACATGACAACAAATAAAATATATGCACAACATACAACATGTAAACTAGAATCCAATATTTACATGCATCACGAAGCAGATGGGAGGCTGAACTAGATATGGAAAGCTTACATAAATAGGTTTTCTGGATGTGTCCAAAACTATCAAGTTATCAGAATGTCTCTAACTTCAAACATTTTATGACAGACTCCCCCCTCAACAGCCATTTTGTGATGATGCCCAGCAAATTTTCAAAAACCTTCCCTGTACACTACAACCTTCCTTATACTGCAATCCACTCCTGAAGAGAGTTTGAAATCCGACCTACGCTGTTATAGTGCTATTATTCCACTTTCAACATCCTATGAAATCCTGGGGTTTGCAGTTTAGGGAGCGGCATTTAGAATTCTCAGCCAGAGAACTCTTTGACCTCAGTAAACTACAAACCCTAGAATTTCACAGGATGTTGCAAGTGGAATAATAGCACTAGAACAGTGTAGTGCAGAAATGTTCTTAGTATAACAACTCTAATTTGTTATAGAAGAAAACTCTGAACAAATTATACTCTGGCCATATCACTTGTGGCACAATTTGTTGTTGTTCCTTTAAGCTGCTCTTTTTGTACTTTAAGTTGCCTTCCTACAATAGATAGCTCACCTATAAACCTCACAATTCAATTGCTACATAGGTATATAACAACTTTCCAGTTGCGCCGTCATTGACCTGCATCTTTTTTCTTTCAGCCCCACTAATGCGTGCTACTCTTTCACAATCTCTTTTTGTGAAGCAAAAGCAAAAACAAAACAAAATAAAACAACTGCATGTACAGAACTGGTGCATAACTGGTGCACTTGTGGACATTCGCTCTTTCCTTGGTAATATAGCAAAGACTGAAAGGTTCTAGAACAGCAAGATTTTTGAACTATTTTAACTTCTCTAGTGTTTTACGTACATCATCACATCTGACAACAGCTTTAATAAAAATGAGCTTCAAAGTTTAGATATTTTATTTCCTGTTCACACTTCACAGGTTGCTTTATTTCATTTTTATTATCTTTTGCTCCACATCCCCAACCTACTGGCCATTTTTGGTGAATAGCCTGGAACTGTAGTAAAGAATGCAATGGCATGGCCGCTCTCCTGACCTCCCATAATAATAATAATAATAATAATAATAATAATAATAATAATAATAATAATTTTAAGAAGTAGTGAAAAAACCCTCATTATTACTGTTAGCTGTTAAACAAGCAAGCAGCAGATTATCTAGATTGCCATTTCTGGATAGTCATCTTGAAGGCCAGCTTTTTTAAAAAATGATCTTGTTAATATAATGCTAGCAACTTTCAACAAGTGTTTGCTTTATTACTATTAACAGACTGCCATTAACATTTCTAATGAGCTGCTCATTAGTGTATTGTTCTGGCATTGTTCCCTCCTGCCAAATCTGTTTCTCCATACTGATGCCAGCTCCACAAACCTTGAAGTAGCTTAGAATAAATTTTGGAATTTAAACAAAGACAATTAATCTATCCTGAAAGCAAATTAATAAAGCTTTCTTTTGCTGAGGCACTGGGGCTACAATTTCATTGTGGAGATTTGTAAAAAGATCAGTACTCTTAACTTGGACAAGCAAGGACAGGGTAAAGAAATAAGAGTTCCATGTTACAATGAAAATAAGGAGTGAATGATGCAGATTAGCATATAAATAGCATCTAGTGAAAGGGAAAAGAAGCATTCACATGGTTTTTAAATAAAGTAAATGATTATTTAGGAGAAGAACAGACCTTGTACAACACAGCAATTAGTTTCCATATCTGGGTTAGTAATAAATTTATCTGGATATAAAAGCACGTTCAGTTTTCTAATTCTCCTAATTTATCTACTTATGCTCATCATTTTTCTAGATAACTTTATCCTCTCAGTTGGAACTCTTTTTTCAAACAGCTCTTTGTTAGATTCAGCTGATACCTTGCAGTCATAAAATAACAGATTCCCTTCTCCTCTAGACCTTTATTTGTAAGTTTGATTGAATTTTCCATTTTCGCTTGTTTGCATTTTTAAATGAAGTACATTTCATAACAAAATTCTAACTCAGATCTTCCATCCCAGAGCGTTCATCTCCACAGAACAAACAAAACACCTATGTGGTCTCTTTCACACCAACAATTATAACACTTTGATATCACTTTAAATACCATGGCTGTATCCTAAATAAGACTGGGTTTTATAATTTCTCACTCCACGGTAAAGAATTCAAAATACCTCGCTAAACTACAAATCCTATGATTCCATAGGCATAGGATAGAGTCACTGCAATTAAAGTTCTATCAAAGTACTTTAATTATGTAATGTGAAACATAATTGTCATCTAAACATCTGTAACCTAGTACACCTTTCCAACTTTATTCTTTTACCGAATTCAAAACATGCAGTTTCTCCTTCTTGAATTTCTCCTTTCACAACTATTAAATAAAGGTACAAACCTCTTCCCCGTCTGCATATTTTATTGCCAAAATTCAGCGGCATGGAAGCAAGAAAATTGGCATTTTCTCTTTAAAAACACCACTTTGCTACTAGTCTCCACTCCCAGACACATGAACCCACTTAAAAACATGGCACATGCAGAGCATGGGCTTCCTTTACTGTGGAATTTCAACAGCAGTAGCATGTGTGGTCTCACTTGTTCTAGGGGAAATGGCTCCTGGGTTTGCAGAAGTTGCCTACCCCTGTTGAATCATAAACCAGGTAAGAGATCTCATCTGCAGTCTTGAACAGATATTCCAGTTCATGCATTGTTTGGGATGAATATTCTGCATCATGTTTATTGCTTGCTTCCATGTATTCCATAAGCAGTCTCTCCCAGTCTGTTGCCCTCCACAACCTTCTGTTTCATAGAGCCACCATAGCAACCTATTACCTATGCTTAGCAACTTTGCTTCTCACACTGTGAGAACAAAATGGAGTGATGCAGAAAACCAGACTCAGTTCTGTATCCCAATCCCAGCTGTTTAACCATGGTTAAGGACTACCTAATATTATTCATCATTCTTTGCCTGTGGCAATTTCAGTGTATCTTGCAAAATTATTCAGTGATTTAGTTGGCAAGGAAAACACCAACGTGGAGGCTTAATAATTGAAAGCTTTTTCTCACTATCTGAATTGGATACTGTAGTGCTAGCAAATCAAATAATATGCCATGCTAGCAAGCTTTCTTCTCGTCCATTTTTTATTCCGATTTTCTTTTCTCATTTTCTTATCTAGCCAGGTTTTTGAAAGTGTATCCTCAAAACTAAGTTATGAAAATTTAAAATGTTGTGTTTGTATTTATAAATGAATTAACATACAAAATGAACAATACCTCCCCACAAGAACTGGCAAACATACTTTTAAAAGGTAGGATAAATGATGGGATAGCAGTGCACTGAAATAATGAATACTTGTACTAAATGTAGAGGCACGCATTATGCATATAGATCCAGAAGAACATCTAGCAGAACAGTGCAGTTTTTCTTCTTCTTCTTCTTTTTTTTTTTTTTGATAAACAGACATCCAAAACTGAACAAAAGAAGTTAAAAAGGTACATCTCCCACCAAAGGGGCACTGCTCCTCCAAGCTATTGTATTTGCATGCTAAGCACAGGTAATTGTAACAAATCAATTCCTCCCTTGCTTCCTTTCAAAAAATATATCTCAATGGCCAGGCAAGCATGGGCCCCAGGAGCATTTCTTTACATAATTCCATGCTGACTGCACTACAGAGAAATCATCTGAATAACAATGTTACCACGGTTTATTGACTGAGCAGTTTGAATTTCCCCTTCTGTGAGCTCCCCAGTCCTCTACCTCATCCCACTGAGGAAGGAAGTGTACTAAAACGAATTTATACAACTAATAGAAATTCTATATCGTAGCCAAAGTTCTTTAGCTTTTAATACAAACATTTAAAATTTATTTGCAACCTGATAGTATAGAACTGTTATGTCTGTTTAAAGCACACAAAATTAAAGTCCAATTCCCCATTCAGCGCAGTTTTTCTCTCTCTATGCAGTTAAGTTCACAAAGGATGAAAGTGACACACTTTGGAAATATGAACCATGAAGTGTATGCCTTATCTTTATTCGTTGGAGTTCTTCCATCCTGTGGAAGGAGTTGGATATTTTTGCCAAATGTGGAATACCAGTTCAGAATTTAAAAATGGCGTTGTACATGCACTTGAGAGGCCATCCAGTTGTGCATTTGATTGAACACTGTTGTGCAGTTGCCATTTAAAAAAATGGTTGTGTAACACAATCAATGCCTAATCCCAAATGTGAAGATTCATGTTACACACTCCCAAAGTAGGATCTTGGCCATTACTTCACAGCAGAGGGAATCAAAATGGATAAACAGATGTTTACCATACATCCAGCTGCTACAACTGGCATTTAAAACAACACTAGTTTAGCTTGAGAAGAATCATCCCTTCACTGCCTACAAATGCTGGGAATTAGATTGTGTTAAAATAACACTGAAACACAACATATCTTATTGTGCTGTAGTGCAGCTTAAGAACAGAGGCAAGAAACTGAGAGCAGCCCAGCAGGTTTAAGTGCCTTTAGGGCTAATGAAACCTTGAGTTTAATGTCTTGCGTTGTGGTCAAACTCTTCAGTAGGCTCAAGCACAGGTGGCTGGATAGCAGACTACAGTACCACCACAGTGCCTTAAGACAGGGGACCCAGATGTAGGTTAACACTGCAAAGTTTGAATTGATGACAATGAAATAATTCACAGTGTACTTTAAATAGCACTGGAATACTTCAGTTAGCATTGCCTGGAGCAGGTAAGGAAACAAAGACAATGGTGCTTTATGGATGTCAAATATTTTTCTTACCTATGAGTCAAGAAGTGGGATTACACAGAGGTTTTGTAGGGAGCTGAGAAGAGAGGGTTAACTTTTGTCCACAAAGCAATCCATTGTGATTCTGCAGTTTGTGTTTTATAGGCATCAGCCTATCATTTGTGGTTTCTTGGCAAGAAAAAGTAAGTGAGTCCTGACATTTCCTTTCCTTCTTTTCTTTCTCTTTAAAATTATTCAAACAAATTTAACAGGCATTATGCCTTCTCCAAATTATGTGGTATTTAATTAATTCCATCATATGAGAAACTAGCTGCAACTATGACTGGCTATTGAACAACAGCTACAAAAGTGCTATAGTTAAAAATCACTGGCACTAGAAGCAAGTTTGGCAAACAGAAAGGTTTGTGTTGGCCTAAATAATAGTTACAATTCTGCTGGGCTCCAGGTTGACTCAGCCTTCCATCCTTCCACAGATCAGTAAAATGAGTACCCAGCTTGTTGGGGGCAATTAGCTAAACACATTGTAAACCATCTAGAGAGCACTTAGCTGATAAGCGGTACAGAAATACACATGCTGTTGATATTGCTAGTTCATTGCAATGTATTTAAGAATACTGTGATTCTTGGTGCTTAAAAAGCTGAGAGAACTTCTGGGTTTGTCATTCTGAATCAATACAACTGGTGCCTACAGACTAGCCTGCTTAGATATGGACTCATTGACCTATTTGATTGATGGAGTGATTGATGAAAACACCACTGCATTGGGTTCAGTCCAAAACACATAGAACATACAGGGTCCTGCAGATTCTTTCCTTCCCTCATCCTTTTTCCAAGGTGTAGTAATGACAGTTATTATGGCAGCAGAATCAGAAAAGCTAAATAAGCTTTATCTTCTAAATCTTATTTTTCTAGCATATTTGAACCTTCAGTTCAACTTTCAGCTAGTTCGCTGGGTGATTTGCTGCAGAGTGTCAGGGCTTTCTGACTTCCAACTGTTTAACAGCTGCAAGAACAAAGCAATCTTTCCTACCTAAATTCCACCTAGTAAATTCTATTTCTGAAATTAGAAATAAGAGAAAGGAGGCTTGGGTTGAACTGCCACAAACTTATGTGTGAAAGGAATCAGATCCCTGTTCAGTTTTTGTAAAGAGGAGGAGGAGGAGGAGGAAGTGGGGGAAATCTGGGTTCAGATGAGGCCCAGAGACAGAGACATCTTAATTTTAAGTATAAGGCTTCAGCACTTGATTCTGGCTGGTGCATCTTGGTGGTCTAGTAGGTCCGACAACACTGAAATCTGCCTGTCCTTGGTCCATTAAATTCAAAAGACCAAAGAGGGAACCTATATCATTCTGGAACATGTTTAGCTGCAATTCCCATCAGCCTCAGGCAGTATGATTAAGGCTCAGGGGCAATGGAAGCGTACTCCAGTAATATCTAGACTGCTATAGATTCGTAAGCCCTCTAGGTGAACTTATTAAGACTGAAAACCAAGCATCAGTCTTTTTTCCCCTGCAGTGAACAGATTGGATTTGAATTCTTCAATTTATATAAGGTTTGTATTATGCTTTTCTAGATATTGTTGTTGTGTGCCCTCACGTCTTTTCCAACTTACAGTGACCCTAAGGCAAACCTATCACAGGGTTTTCAGGGGCTGAGAGTGGATGATGCACGTAATGTCACCCAGGGGGTTTCCATGGTCAAGCAGGGGACTGAATCCTGGTTGAGTGCTCAAACCACTACATCATGCTGGTTCTCTTGCTAGATATACCTGCTGAAAAAACAAAATCCTTCTCCATCTTCACTGCATTGCTAACAGGGTTCCTTATATTCAGAGACAATAAAAACATTTTACATTTTTTTTAAAAAAACACATTTCCCTATGCACTGGAGATACTGTTGTTCGCCTGTTAAACAGAACAGAAACGCATATATTTCTACTCCTATACAATTTTCCTTTTCTGTGTACCAAATGGATTTTTTTTTTGCTTAACCCAACATGTATCTTACTTTTATAGAGCGTTTTTATTTACATCAATTTAATAACAATGTTGAAAGACAAAAAAAGCATATTTTATTACTATGAGCAAAAGTATAGTTTCTCTTCCAAAAGAATCTTCTTGCTGCCACCAAAGTTAATCAAAATATAAAACAATGTGGTCTATTACTTGAATTTAAATTTATTTGAATTTATGACTTTATATTCAAATAGCATTTTGTAACTCTTTCTATAAAAAACAAACCCATTAGTATGTTTAAAAGCATCAAATTCTCAAGGATCAAACTGAAGAACATAAAAGAGAAAGAAGTTACTTTAAGTAAGCAACTTCTAACTAAATAACCTACTATTTTCATAGTTTAAGTATCTATTCTTGCCATGACTATTATAGATGGCTCATATCAGAGGATTTAAGTATGCCACTGAGGCTGTTCTTTGAGGAAAAGCTTGCAAAGGGCTGTGCTCATTCCCAACACAAAAGCTTTCTACACCGCCCTTTGTAGGGGACAAGTGAACACTTCTCAGATCTGTTACAGACAATTAACACTTCAGTCACTTTCAACAAAAAGAAAGACAGGGAAAAGGCCTAGTTATGAGTAACCAGTTTCAAAGTGGCAGGGAGCAGGACCTTTGGCATATTTTTAAATCCCAGAGAGAGGGAGACTTAATGGAAACAGAACACTGCAAGAACAGCAAGATGAGGCTGCCTGAGGGCAGGGCCAGAGCAAGACTTTTGTTGCCTGTGGTCAAGAACAATATGCCTCTCTCTCCTTTCCATTCTACATGTTGAAGAGGACTGCACTGGCATTTGAAATTTACCTCTGCACTCAATAAGTACTGTTTGCCTCTTTAGTTAAGGGTGACAGCTAGTTTTGCGGTTGAGCAGAGGCCCATCAGTGGGAAACAGTTAGGAAGATCAGAGAAATATCTAGGGATCTGTCCCTGCTGCTCCCTCAGGTTCTGTTTCCTTTGGCGGTTACCTAACTCTTTCCAACTTTAGGGGCAGTCCTGCTTCATAGACCCCACCTTTTGAATCACTGCAACTAATTCAGGAGCATATCACATTGATATCTGTGCTGTATTGGAAATGTTCTGCTTTCTATTCATCTGCAGTTGGAAGGGAGAAGTCAGGAACACATTTTGACACCTAAAGTTGTGTGAGCCATCTAAGGCAAAGAAAGTAGTGTGGAAAAGAACAGTGACACTGTATTTCAAAAGAAATATACTCAGGTATAAATTATTAAGAATGTTACCCAGACAAAATTCTACTTGTGCAATGGGGCTTTCTGCACCTGCTCACACTGCAACTTTTCTGTGTGTAGATGTGCCTGTCTGTCTGTCAACATATGGTGACCTCATGTGAAAATCCCTGTGAAATTAAGGAAGAAATACTCAGGAGGTGGTTCAGCCAGTTCCTTCCTCTGAAATATAGTCTATAGCACATGGTATCGTTTGGCAGTCTCCCATCCAAGTACTAACCAGGTCTGATCCCACTTAGCTTCCAACATCAGAAAGGATCTGATGCTTTAGGATACTTAGGAGGCCGCAGCCCTTGTACCCTGTTGTATTCAAGCAGAGATGCAAGGGCTCCTAAATTCCACACCAGACATGGAATCTAGTATTGGGAGCACTGCTGAAAATTGGATGAAGAAAAAAAGTATGTGACAAGGAACTGTTTCTGTTCAGTGATCTGAAATTTCTACCTCCCACTACAACCCCATTAGGTCTCCCGCTGAGTTTCCCAATATTTAAGGAGAGGATTTTTAGGGGGCAAGAAAGCCTTGTTGCACCAGTGAACTTTAGATTAAGAATAAAACTCTGTGAATTTCTGAGTGGCACAGCCCATCAACCAAATTAGAAAGGGAGGAAAAATCATGACAACTCTTCTACGTCAGGGCAGTAAAATGTGGTGTGGAAAAAAAGGTCACTCTTGTGCTCTTGGTAGGCCTCAGAACCCCAAAACGGACCAGAATCAGCCTATTTCCCAGCCCAAAAATCACTTCTGGTTTCAATTTCCAGGTAGGGAGAGCTGGTATTTTTCAAGGAGGTTGGGAGCGTAAATAAAGTAATGCACTATTCCTAAGTGGCTTCACGGGCATAAATATACCCCTTTTGAGAGATAAAATGGGTCCAGAGGCTTTGGAGATGATCAATGGGAGCTGGGGACACTTCAGAATACACAATATTAGAAGACAGACAAACATGAATGTTTTTTTTTTAATGTCATTTGGTTTCACCTGCCTTTAAACATATTTAATATAGTAAAATTATTAAATATACAGGATTACACACAGCTGACTTAAGCCACCCCACTCTAGACTATTTAGCTCAGAGATGAGTAACTATGGTACTTCACATGTTGATGAAGTGCCATTATTCTGGTTAAGCCTCACGCTTAGACCAAGTGGGCTACAGCTGGCAAGAGTTGCAGGCCAACAGCATCTAGAGGGCCTCAGTTGCCCACTCGCCAATTTAACCAAATAACTATATCTGTTGATTTGAGGGATGTTTTGTGTGTGGTTTTCAAGAAAACAATTATTTCTAGGAAATACACAACAATCAAGCATGGTTGCTCATGGATATAACTAAAGTCATTAAAACAAAGTACAGAGCAGGGTGAGGGCCAGTGTGGTGTAGTGGTGTGATTGTTGGATTACAACCCTGGAGACCAGGGTCAAATCCACACAGAGCTACAGAAACCCACTGGGTTACCTTGGGCGCATCACCTACTCTCAGCTCCCAGTAAACCCTGTGATAGGTTCATCTCAGGGCCACCATGAGTTGGAGAAGAAGGCACACCACCACAACAACAACGACGGAGCAGAGTGGGAATCTTCGACCTCAGAGCTCAATATTATTACAGGAAAACAAACATTATTATGAGGGAAATGGCTGGAAACTACAAACCAAATGTGTTTGGGACTAAAATGAAAAGTGAGCAAGACCAATGCAGACATTGGGCCTTTCTGCACTACTCTGTTATAATGCTATTATTCCACTTTCAGCACCCTACGGAATCTTGGGGTTTGTAGATTAGGAAGGGGCATTTAGAATTCTCAGCCAGAGAGCTCTTTGGCTCCAGTAAACTACAAACCCCAGAATTCCACAGGAGGTTGAAAGTGGACTAATAGCACTGTAATACTGTAGTGCAGAAAAGCCCATTATTCACTCCCTCTCCTTGCTGTATTTCCCCTGCTACTTAACTGATCAGCTGGGCAGCAACTGAGAAGTGTGTGCATTTATACCTCATTCTGCCGCACTGCTCAGATGACTGCTGGAAAAAACAATGGAGAAAAAAATAGGAGAGCTATGGAGTTCCACTACCTGGCTGAGTGCTAGGAGCTGATGGGTCCTTTTTTCTTCCTGTTCATTTACTTGCTAATGAGTTGACTAGCATGCCAGAGAAGAAGTTGTAGTGAATGTAGGTTCAAATGTCCCTCCCTTACCATTGCTCTGCTGAGCTAATAACTGGGAAAACCGCTGGGCAAAGGAAAGCATGGGAAAGGGAGTGGATTGTAAGAGAGCCTGAGGGTCCACATCCAGACGTAGGTCAGAGAGGCCACTTCTGCCCCAGGAGTCAGAGTCCCTAATATAGAAAATGCATTCAAGAACTGAGAAACAGGAGCACTTGATATTCAATACAGTCTGAACCCTCAAGAGCTGCTTTTAATTCTAGCAACTATGTTATGTGAAAAGAGAAATATGCTCTCCAAGGATTGACAAACTTGGCTTTTAAACAATCAGACACCAATTTTTAAAGGCATCTTTGCTTTGTGTTTAGCTAAGGAAAAGCAAGAAAGGGAAAAAATGTTCACAGTAAAAATATGTTTTCTAAAAAGGAAGAGAAAATTGTACAATGTACCTCTGTAAGATAAACATTTGAAAAGCTAAACATTTCAGCATTTGCAGATAATTAAGAGTTTATAAAGTTTCTGTTGTCCTTTCAAAAGCCTGATGTATCACACATTTTCCATTTTCATTTAATTTCTTAAAATTTTCCAAGAAAAATTTATTCCTGATATGTAAAGCAGTCTTACCTAAAGACTGGTACAGCTCTGTCATTTTAGGATGATCCCAGCAGGTGGTTTGTGTCTCATGACTGCAAGACAAAAACAAAAGAGATCCAATATTCTTATGCTTACACCAGTTCCAATATCTTTGTGGTTTACCATCTTCCTACCCAACGAAATGGTTAGGTGACTGTACACTTTCAGTAGTATGATTATTTAACTTAAATATTAAATGCACGGTTGTATGAGAGCCAGCACGATGTAGTGGTTTGAGTATTAGACTACAACCCTGGAGACCAGGACTCAATTGCCCACTCAGACATGGAAACCTGCTTGGTGACCTTGGGTATGTCATACAGTCTCAGCCCCAGAAAACTCTATGCTAGGTTCATCTTAGGACCACCGGAAGTCAGAAATGGCTTGAAAACACAACAACAATTGTGATAATACAATGTTGGCCATTTCAGCTGGTGTATTCAAAACATTTTTCATCCACATACTTTCCCTTGATATCACATTACCCAGGATGTGTTTACTGCCTTCCACTTTAATGTTTCAAGAATTCTTTGGACAGTTTTTAGGCAACACGTGAAAAGACTCAAAAAGACTCATGTTTAGCATGTCTACTATTAGCTGACACATTTTGACAGTCATTAGGAGTGAAAGATTTCTTTGGGGGGGATGATGAGAGAAAATATATGGTGGTTCTATGTTTGTTTCAGCTGCAGTAAAATGGAAAAATATACTAATATATAATAGAAACAAAACAATTTTATTCCTTAGCAAGTCCAGACAATGTTGAAGCTGCTGTAAAACAGGACATTATTTATTAATTTCACAGTAGTTTTATCTTAAGGCCAAAGCAGTCAGACTATTCATTGAGTCAGAGCTTGGTATCAAATATTTTATTACATGGTGGCGTAGCACTTTACAGAATGCTGCAAATGAAATTATCAAAGCCTGTTCCAAAGCCTAAATGTGTCAATATTGACACTTTTTATGCACCTTCAAGTTGATTCTGACTTCTGGTGACCTTATCCTAGTGTTTTTCTGGCAAGATTTCTTCTCAGCAGGTTTGCCATTGACTCCCTCTGGGGCTGAAGAGTATGATTGCCCCGTGTCCATGCCTCCCCACGCCGTAGCCTCGCCTCCTCCCGCCTCCTCTCCACACACTGTAAACTCTGCCACTGGCCCAAGGTCGCTCAGTGGGTTTCCATGGCACAGCAAAAATACAAACCCTTTTTTTCTGTAATCCAAGCCCAGCATCCAAACCACTAGACCACATTGGCTCATCAACACTGACACTAGAGGCTAGGAATGAACCATTAACAGGTCAAATGCACTGGGTTATTTCAATCATATGAGCTCCCTCCTGTATTCAGGTGGCAATAACAAAACTTCTGAGATGGTCGGGCAAAAGTCCTCAAAAGTGACCCATAATAGTAAGTGGAATTCACTAAGAATGACTGTACTAGTGGGCATAATCAAGAATCTCAGCGCATCAGATCTATGCAATCATGTTTATCTTTAGCACAGAAATCTTAAACTGAAAGTAATGTCTTTCATTCCACTCATGGGTCTCTTATCTACCTCTTAGCTGTGAAAAAAGATAAGATACAAAACAAGCCATCGGAATGTGCTGGGAAATGGCAGCTGTGCTTCCATCTGCATACAGAATATTCAGTGTAATCTTTGGAGAAGAAGCCTTCAGGAAGAATTGTGCCAATTCTTTGATTGTATTTTTGATCATGAGGCCCTCCTTGCCTACAGGGCAGGATCCAGAAAAGGTCAAAGGTTGGCATGCTTTCTACATATCTAAATCAATTAAAAAAAAATACAGGGGGGCTATATAATGAAAAAGGGTTGCTGACTGATGAATCAGATTTTGTTTTTGGCGCACAGCTTGTTAAAAAGGGCTTGTTAATATTCACAACTAATAATATAAATTATCCAAACATAAAACTATGTGAATGACAATCCAACTACCTAATTCATTTTCCTTTGCATTATTTTCTTTTCTGCTATGTGAAAAAGGAAGCAGAACTGGAATTCACAGATATCCTAAGGCCCTTCTCAGTATAGCTTGACTCTGGAGTAGGGTAGCATTTGGAAAGGTGAAGGCAGAGAAATTCATTTTTCTAAAATTTAGAAGCAAATTCAACTGTTAATCCAACTAAAGTAGATCCACTGAGTCATGGAACTTACGGAAGCACTGATGAAACAAGTCCCATTCATTTAATGAGTCTAGTTGGAACTAACAATTAGCTTTCATTCACAGAATGAAAACCAAGTAAAACTGAAGAATGTGATTTAATTTCCAATAACTTTGTTGAAGCAGTGAACACAGAAGGTCATTTGAAATTATCTAAAAGTGTCTAATTGTTTAAGAAAAACAACTGCTAAAAAATGCAACGTATGCAATCATCTATGGGTTTCTTACTTTGACCAGATTTCCTTTAAGCCAATCATCTCAGCCTACAATCCTATAATACTTACCCTTCAACTTAATTGTGCTTACTCCTAAATAGCTATGTATAGTACTGTGTAGGTATTATACTACTGCATGTATGGTCTTGCAAATTTCATAAGAATTTGACGTATTGACAATTTGGTGGATGAAATAACTTTAGTTACATCTGTCTGTTATATAAACAGTAATTTGACAAAATTGTACCTAAATACCCTGAGGGCACCAGATCCCATCTGATCTCAGAAACTAAGCAGGGTCAGCCCTGACAGAAGACCACAAGGAATATCAAGTGCTGTAGGCTATATTTCAGAGGAAGGCAATGGGAAACCACTTGTGAATATTCCTTGCCTATGAAAACCCTATGAAAGTCATGGGATCACCAAAAATCAAAAATATAACTTGGAGGCATATGCACACACAATTTGATAAAATATTATCTGTAAAAGTAAGGTGTCTAGCAAATATTCATACATATCCTAGATGTTTTGAAGCTCTGAGATTCATTTTAAGTTCACAGATGCTTACAGTGTTAGTATAAGTATTATTTAATGGAATGAAATAATGTTTCTTGGATTGTTTATAATATCCTATTTAGTACTGTTCAGTACTCAGTTCGCCATTAGTAAAAAATGACTCAAAGATACACAACACAAGCACAAACAGAACTTAGGACCTAGAAATGCAGTACCCAGTGGCCATGCTTGGCTGGGGGATTTGGGGGTTCCATACCAAACTGCCTTAAATTTATAAAGGTAGCCATCCTGCTGAGTAGATGATTTCTGAATAAATCTACTTAATATTGCGCTGCAAAGCAACATATTCATAGAATGTTGTTTTGCAGCCCTCCTACATATACTGTTTCAGAACAAATACAAGTGTATGTGTGTACAGCAACAGAATTTATACAAAACCTATACTACCACAAACCTCAGATATAATTCAATCAATCAACCACAGTGATCATGCACCATTTTCTGTGTCTACTGGAGGCCAGTACTGGGTAGCACCCAACAAAAAACTGTATCTTCAGAGCAGGGAATAAAGCAGAAAGAGATAAAAATCAAAGAGCTGCTTGGATCCTGTATAAAATAAGTGTCCTTGACAGCTGGACCACCTGCAGGGAGACAAGGACAGTCCAGCCTGCAGTGCCCCACAATACACCTGACAAGGACATAGTATATTGTGAGAGTTTCATAGGTTCACTGGTATACACAGTATGCCACACTAGAGTCCCAAGTGCTGGATCAGAATCTGTACTACTGCCCAAGACACAGAGAAGTGTATTGGATATTGTTTATTGCTTACAAGCAATTTTATTTCCAAAAATGGATTAATTCTCAGTGAACTGGTAGTTGTGCAGTTCAAGTTGAAACTACATGTTACATATAGATGTGTACAATGGGCCTCTTCAAAGTCTGTTTTCCATGATGGCAAAAAATGCTCCTAGGAAGAAATCATTTAATGCTTCCTCAAACACTGTGAGAAAAAGCTATGGGTGAGGTGCAAAGAAAGGTTCAGAGCCCTGCCACAAGCCCACTGCTATTTGTTCCAAGAGGAAGCATTTTTCTTCCTCTAAACAGACTGTCAGGCTACCCTTACATGTGTATGGAATGAGTTTCAGGCTCAGTTTTATTTCATTGGTGTCAGAACAAAAGAATGGCCATCCTACATCAGACCAAAGCTCTTTCTAATCCACCATTCTGTTCCCACAGGGGCCAACAAGATGAGCATGGGAAGCTCATAAGGAAGACAACAGTGCAATACCACATTTCCCTCAGTGTTCCTGTTTGTTACTACCAACTTACCACTGTTCAAGCATTCTGACATTGTATTTATGAAGGAACTGTCACTTATGCTGGCTTTGCCTTCCACCTCTGAATTTTCCATGTTGAGCAGGATGACTTAAAAAGGGACAGCAAGTGTGTCTGGATGTACACAGTTACAGGTTTCCTTGCAATCAGGAATTCTGAGCAATCTGGATTTCTGACCCCAGGGAAGTCTGAATCACATTCCAGGAAACATGCTTAGAGCTGTCTTCAGACCTTCCTGCTCAGTATGGGAAGGAGAGAGTAATGACACAACACTGCAGCCCCTCTACACATACTGTTTCAGAATACCTAAAACAAGGCAAATATATTGACTCATTAAAACAGTATAAGAAGGTCTCCATGCTTCCAGAAATAGTAAAATCAGATCACAATGCTGTGTTTATTGTCTTTAAGTAGTTTCTCTGAGGCAATTGCAGGTGTTCACTCAAACCTAAAAGGATGAAAACCTCTTTTGGTGAAGGGTCATGCATCAGCTTTAACAAAAAAAGATCTTATATATCAATTCTAGAAATTCTTCATCAAGTATATCAACTAAAGAGGTAAAAAAAAAATGAACTCCAAAATGAAAATAACAACTCTTAGTCCTGGGTGAAATTTTGAGCAAAAGCAATTATCATTTACTGAGGATTCTGTGAAAGTTGAGGGTGACTATTAAAGAGCAAGAGCAATACTACTGGCACTTTATATTCAGAACACAAGAAGGCTGCAGCTATTTTACTCCACCAGCTAAAAAGCGTTTCTTCCCTCTGAACATTTCCAGCTTTGGAAGTTATCAACAATTCCACACACAAATGCAGCTCAAGGAAAGGTTAAACTCCGCAGAGACTTCCCTTCATAAGCCTCTTTGGTATTTTCAAAGGCCATTTAATTGTTTGCTTTGGGTCTGGATTGAGTGTGTGTGTGTGTGTGTGTGTGTGTGTGTGCGCATGCATGCATGCATGTGCACACGTACACATGTATACCATGAGAAGTCATACAATGCCAGCTCAGCAACTTGAGCTATTTTCAACCACACTTGGGAATACAGTAGCATCTTTATCAGATCTGCAACAATTTTTAACTCCCCTGAGCAAACCTTTGTAAACCATGCATGTTTATGTCAAATAAACCTAACAGTTCAGATAAGAATGTTCTTCACAATACTCAAGTAAAAAGATAAGTGAAAGCACTGTGATATGGATCACTTCTACCCCTTGTCCTGCTTCCCCCTCAGGATCTCTGTTGTAATGTTGTAAAATGATATAAACACTTAAAAGGAAGAAAGTGGATTCAGATATCCTACAGACAAGGAGACAACCCATCTAGATTTTTCCCTTATCTAGCAGTGAAATAATGCGGTAGAAGACCTTCTGAATGCGGTATGTGTGTGGAATACATACAGTGTATATTTGTATGTTATTGTTGTTGTGTGCCTTCAAGCTGACTCCAGTTTATGACAACCATATCATAGGGTTTTCCTTACAAGATTTCTTTAGAGAAGATTTATCCTCTAACACTAAGAGAGTGTGACTTGCCTAATTCATCCAGGGAGTTATCACGGCTGAAAGAGGATTTGAACCTCGGCCTTTTAATTCTTCCCTCCATTTGTGTGACAACACAGGCATTGCAGAGGACTCCTTCTTAATGGGTCTCCATAGCACAGATGTGGGAAATCTTGTGGGCTCCTCAATGTTCTTGGATTGCAGCTCCTAACAGAGAAGATTTCTCTAACACTGAGAGAGTCATTCAATGGCTTACTACAGCTAAAAGAGGATTTGAACCCTGGTGTTCTGAGATCTTTGTCCAGGGTTTTCCAAACGGTGAGTCACGACATGTCAGTGTGTTGCCTGAAGTGTGTAGGTGTGTTGCCTCCCTGGGCTGAGAAAGACACCCCACACACACTCACCAGAGCCTCTACCACTGCCGCCACCGCAGCAACGGGCCACGATCAGGTGGGGGGGCTGCCTCTCCCATTGCTGCTGCCCTCACTGGGGTCTTTCCTTCGTGAAGGCAACAGAAGCAAGCCAGGATTAGGTCGGGGGGCTGCCTTTCCTGTTGCTGCCGCTTCCCTCACTGGGTTCTTTCCTCCATGAGAATGTCTTTCCTTGGGGTCTTTCCTTGGCGAGGATGGTGGCAGCAAGCCAGGATCAGG
Source organism: Iguana delicatissima (assembly GCA_948472985.1). NCBI lineage: Eukaryota > Metazoa > Chordata > Lepidosauria > Squamata > Iguanidae > Iguana > Iguana delicatissima. Next base: position 884,770 of record CAOKZL010000119.1, read on the forward strand.
ATGACAGTCTGCCTTTCCTGCTGCTGCCACCGTCACTGGGGTCTCAGTGACAGCAACAGCAGCGAGCCAGGATCGGGTAGGAGGGCTGCCTTGCTGCTGCCGCCGCCCTTGCCAGGGTCTTTCCTTGGTGAGGGTAACAGCAATGAGCCATGATCGGTGGGGGGCTGCCTTTCCCATTGTTTAACCTCTGGTTTGCTGGTAAAACTGAATTACTGTGTCGTGAAATGAACCAATGTGAAAAGTTTGGAAAGCTCTGTCTTAGGCTAACACTCAAACTAGTGCACCACACTCATTCTGGTATACAATGTTGAATCTTCTAGGAAGCTCAACAGTGACTAGAGAGCAAGAACATCGGGACACCTTTCTTGCCTCCATATTCTAGTCTCAGATCACCACAGCTTAAGGGTAGAGAACCCAGGTCCTAAGTTCAATCTCTGGCATCAGTGGATAGGGCTGAAGACCACCCTAGGCAACTGGAGACTAGACAATACTCAACTAGATGAAATAATATTTTGGCTCAATATTAGCTGGCTTCCTGTGCTACTTTTTTCTTTTTTTTTGACACCAGCTAGAAAAAAGAAAGGAAAAGGAACAAGAGCTTTTCACTCATGGTTGATACTCTCCATCCACTTTCAATCTAGACCATTGCTGGAACAGGAAAGTTAAGATAGACAGTGGTGAATACCATGTGACCAAGAGAGATGAAGAAAAGACAGTGGCACACAGAAAGCCTGCCTTACACCAATGAGCAGCCATCTTGAACCAAGCATGTGCAGAGTTTGATCAGAACTCTGCAGAGAGTTCACATTAGTGAGTCAGTTCAGTGCTAGAAACAGGCTCTGGTAAACTGCTGCATGCAACTCCACCTACAACAGTCCTTCAGCATCACCAAATGAAGGAAATTCTAAACTACTTCTCTATATGTAATGAATAAAATGAGTTGATACCAAACATTTAACTCAAAACAAAATATTCAGAAAATCCAACTGTGTAAATTCAATAGTATTGTCACCTAAATTATTTTCTCTCTGAAATTACCAGCCATTGGCTGAAATTTCAGCCAATTAATGAATAAATGACATTTTGGGAAATGGTACCAAACCCAAAAAGGAATGCTCCAGCACTAGCTTAGCAAAGGCTTTCTACAGAAAGATTCAGATGCAGATTGTTTGTAATACAGACAACAATTCCTCTCACGTAAGCAAAGATACAAATGTATAATTTTATTTTAATTTCTTTTGAAAAATGCCTGTTACCAGACCTCTGTGGACTTAGCTTTCTTTATTTTGCATGCTATATTCCAACTTAAAAAAAAAGTAGTTGAAATACTAATAGGACGAGATATTATGTCAATTAATTCCACCATATTTCTTAAACTGTATTCTTTAATGTAATTTACTGGATACTGCTTAGATTCTATCGCAGGTATTCTGTCAAGAAGCTTTGCAGACTCCAGCTGAAGCATGAAATTCTCCAATCATTCTTCAAATTATCACATTGTTTTTTAATGTGCACCAATCCTGGAACAAACTCTAGCCTCCCTCACCAACGTTTAAGTGAAGAAAGTATATTGGCTAGATGCATGTGTGTGAAGAATAAGAATACGCTATTACACACCTATAACACCTGTGTGTATGCATGTGTATGTGCATCTTCAAGTCGCTGGTCGACTTATTGCAGCCTCATGAATTTCATAGGGTTTTCTCAGGCAAAGAACAGAGGCGGTTTTGCCAGTTCCTTCCTCTTAAATATAACCTTCAGCACCTGGTATTCATTGGCAGTCTCCCAACCAAGTACTAGAACACCTACATACTAGTAATTAGAAATTAAGTCATAATTCTGTAGTTTGTGAGCAAAGTGAATTAATTTCAAACTCTAGAGATGATGCTGTCTTTTGCTTTCTTGATTCCAAACAAGACCTGAAATTATAATCAGTATGAAAGGGCCAGAACACATACATGCGCTCACACACACCAATTTAGCTCTTCTTTTGCTAAACATTAACATTTTCACAGCAATGATGCAATAAGCATGAGGTTGTATATTTTAAAGACAAGACAGCTCTGACTTGCTTTTAATGGCTGTCATTTTAAAGCAGAAACTGCCCTCCCCAACACACATTTTCCCCCAATTTGCTGGAGGGAAAACTAACTAGTATGAAAATAAGAAACAAGAATGCAGAAAGGAGCAACTTCTCATGGTTCTGAAGTATTAATGTTCATCTCCATCTCTTAAGTCTAGTGTTTATTGATTCCCTATGGAATGGTTTCATTTAATCCTTAGGTCACTATGTTTGAGGGATTAAAAAAAATAGCTACTCATTGTTTTATTAGTTTGGGCTTTTTTTTCAGAATTCCAAGAAGATGCACAAATACATTAAAAAGTTTTTTGCATTAATATAAGCAGGAGGAGAAGGGCATAAATGTCAAGCGCTAAGCACAGTAGGGTGATTCCTCCCCTCTCTCTTTTGATGTGGGGCATTTTATTTTGTGTACTCTGACAGTTGTTAAAGCACCATGAGCCAACCCCTCCAGCTGTTACTTGTCCACTGATCTATTGGTTTTTCAAAGCTTATCCTCTCCACTTCTGCTAAAGCAATTCCACTGCAAGGTCTTGTCAAATTCAGGCGCAGACAATGAGGACTGCAATCAGCTCCTTAGTGACAAGGGAGCAAAGATCTTTCAGAGAACTACGTTGCCTTTGGTGTTGCTACTGTGTGGACAACCGATCCTCATTTTAAGAGGCAAGGTTGAATAGTCTCCTTTACTCCAGCGAGGGTGCGAAAAAGTCTCAGAAACACTTAAAGCCAGGATCTGGACCACATTAATAAAATCCAGCACATGTGCATCATTAAAAACCTTTGCAAACCACCAATACTGAAACACAGCTTTGAAACTCGTTTATCCTTTCTATTTATTCTAATTAATAGCACCTTATAGGTATATTTCCAGTCTTCTCCTTGCCTCAGCCGATCAGGTTTAAAATGTATACACCCAGCGTTTAGACAAAACAGAGACAGTTTAGGTATGATACAGGACTTCGTATATTTTTTCCACTAGGGAAAGAGAAACAGTGAAGCAGGGATAGCGAAAATAAAACATTCCCTTCTTGATGTGTTGCTAATTTTCTTTATGATAACGATACAAACTGCTTCCCTCCAAAACAATAACATTATCTCTCCTCTTTCCGACTTCCTGCTTAGCTTCTTCTTTCGTATATTGTTTCATTCATACCTTAGCCAGCCAGCATGTTCTAACTAGACCCCATTTACGAAGACAGAGAAGGGACGTTACAGAGGCAGAACGCACTGAATTAAATGTCAGTTCGAATTCCCAGAAGAAATCAAGCAGAAATTTGACCTTTTAACACAGTGAATGAAAGGTACGGCAAGCTTTCTTCTGCCCATCTAATGAAAAACGTGAACTCTCCCTTTCTCTTTTTTACGCACATGCACACACACAAAATGCAGCATAACTGAAAAGGTAGCATAGGATGAGCCAGGCTACCAAATCGTGGGGTTTTAAAAGCCTGGGGGGGGGGAATGTAGGGAAGGGACTCGCTGTGTGCCGAGGAAAACCACTTTGATGTTTGACTAGAGAAAATAAAAGGCAATGGACAGCGTTTTATCATCTCCAAGTCCCCAAGCGCCAGGGAAAGAGTTAACCCTGCCATGCTCCCGTCAGCTACAATCACCTGCACCGAGAACAAGAGAAAACAGCTGGCAGGCAGGATTCTCAAGCTGCAAAAAATTCCCCATCCAAAGACGCCTTCAGAAGTTTAATTTGCCTAAACTACCCTGCCTTGCCAGGAGCGCGCAAGCCACGACAAGTGCAAGATCTGTTTTTGTTTTTTTCTTTTAAAGAAATGGATCTATGGTTGCCACAAGAACTCAACCTACCCTTTGAGTTGCTCCCTCATCGCCGTTCCCCTTACAGCGGCGCCGCAGCGAGCAAAAAGGAAAGCGCGACGAAAATGCCGCGGATGCGTGCGCGCGTGTGTGTTTCGCCGCCCAACGCAGAAGCCGAGGAGAGCCTTGCGGGCCGAGCGGCGCTCCCGGGCCAAGCGCGCGAGAGGGAAGGCTGCGGGGCTAGACAGGGCGGAGCTCGCTCCCTCGGCTCCACCTATGGAACCTGCGAGCAACAACTGAAGAACTTGGGTGGAAAGCGAAGGAGGGCTGTATTTTTTTTCTTAAGGTAGCACCGCCAAGATGCCACCCAGCACGCTTCTGAAAAACGCCAGGATTAGATAAAGGAAGGAATCAGGCCATTTCCGCACTAGACTGTTATAGGGCTATGATTCCACTTTCCACCTCTTCCGGAATCCTGGGGTTTGCCTTGAGGCCCCTCCCTAAACTGCAAACCCCAGGATTCCGTAGGATGTGGAAAGTGGAATCATAGCCCTATGGCAATGGCCTCAGCAAAGCGCAAATGATCTGGCCATGTAAGAGAATCAATGATTTTAACGAGGATGCAAGGGTGGTGCCTCCTGAAATGAATGAAAACCTGGCAACTGGCAGATCAAGCGCTCACAAACACATACACTCACACCGTTTAAAAGCATTACATTTGAACCTAGCGGTTTCTTTGCTTTCTAGTCTTTCCTGACCTTTTGTTTTTCAGTGGAAAACCAATTTCCAAAGGGAAGGAGAGAAATGTGTTTTTTTTTAAGTAGTCTTATTACTTCTGACCTAATCATCTCCAGCTACTCCCATTCGTTTAGGTGTAATGCGTTCACTCTGCATGGTATCTGCATATTTAAAAATTTGTAGTGCATCCATATGCTGTACCATCAAATAACCCCGTTCAGATCCCTCCCTCTTCTTTTTTTCCCCCTTGCCTTTTCCATGTTTACATATCTTTGTCATATTTGCATTAGGTTAATGTTTACACGGGGTTACTAATACTGATTTAGAGTAATTTACCAATTCCAGAAGGTTACAAGCAGAGAAGGACGTTGTCAGAAGCTACTGTACAGTAAAGGCATGATGAAAGTCCCCTCTTGAACTTATCTTGGCTTGGCTCAGTTTATTCAAAGAGATAGCCATGGTAATGTGTTTTAGCACAGGAAGTCATGAAGGAATCCAGTGTCACCTAACTAGGAAGAAGACCGCTTAGCCTCAGCTTTTGTGGACTGTGTCTAATGCTGCAAATGACTTCTTCCCCATTTAATCGCAAAGGTGCTGCTGGATTCCTTTATGCTTTCATAATTTAGATTGGTCTAAGAGGGTGATCCCAGATTAATCCCAGTCTATTCAGAGGTCAGTGCCACTGAATTTGACAACTGAGACAACATTCTGCAGCTGGAGCTTTCCAAATGGTTTGAACTACAACCTCCATGGCAACTTCCTAGGGTGACAGGAATTGCAGTCCAAAGCATCTGGAGGTCATTAGATTGGGGAAGGCTGGAGTGTATGCTTGCTACCTTAATAAATGTGCAATAAGAACATTATGGATGCTTGCTTCGAATGGAGTCTAGCTGAGAAAGCTCATAGCTATTGTATACTTGGTGCAGTGGAAAATGCTGGGTCCATGTGGGGGCTACTGTGATCACTCACTCAAAATTCCTGTCTGAGAATAGTCCATCTGGTCAAGTAGGTACAGCACACTTGCTGTGCTCCCGAATCAATTCCAAGTGAAATAAAGTGCGACTAATAGAGGGCCAGCTACTTTGTCATCCTAGGAAGTATGTTATTTGCACATAAATAGCATGCCATTAATCTGTATTGTCCACATAGGCAGCATGTGGGCATTCCGGTGCAAATCAGGCATTGTTCCCAGAACTTCCACTAACATCAGAGAAAACTCCAGGGTGCACTAAGCTTCAGCAGGGAATTTGCAAAGGCAGAAGCAAACCAACACCATGGTTCTGACCAGACTGTTCTCCTCCAGTTGTGGCATCCCAGGCTACTACCTACTCTATCCAGATTAACTGTATAGATGACTTCCGCCTGGAGGTAAAGGTGTAGCACATGGCACTCCCATTTCCTGCTATCAACTGTGCCAACAGTTTGCTTCACCTTACATTAAGTGCAGATTGCTGTAGAGCAGACATGTGACGCAGCACATATTGCATAGGTTTGGTGAGAAGCAGGTGCACAAACAACTTCAAAGGGCATTAAATGAACAAGTAATCTCACAGTGGGATATGGCGTATGGTTCTACCTACAATAAGTATGCCCTAGTGTATGATAAATCTGAAAGACTTCTAGTGGCTCATGATCAAAAGCTGCAGGAGCGGAAGTATATGAGTCTAAATATGGAGGGCAAGTACAACCTGTCCATTTAAACAAATCTCACTTCTCCACAAAGTTATATATCCATACTGCTTATTCTTTTTAGATCTAGCAAATTTTGGGCAGAAATTTATAGCTTCTTATGTAGCAGAGTTTGCTTTTACCTATATATCTTGGAACTCTCTCTTCAATTCAACAATACTTCCATAAATCACTATATCTCTATATCTGTGGTGGACACAGTACTACTCTCTGGTTGCATGCAACCTTCAACCCCACCCACATCTGCCTAGTTCCTATTTTAACCAAAGAAATAAAGCCCATGCCTTCTAAACTATGCACGGTTACTTTACCAGATATTTATCTCTTCCCAGCTTGTTTTAGGCCTGGGAGACCCCTTTTCCGAACAGGAAAGTGCCAAAACTGGCCACTTCCTGTATGAACAACTTCTCCCCAAACACCTGGCAGCTGAAGGCCTCTTCAGTTAAGGAGATATTATTACCCACCCCTACTCTGTATTATGAGTTATCATTAGCATTTTATCGTAACTGTAATTTATTATGAAGCATCAAAAGAGAGGTTATGGTGCATACTGTGCATGATTTTCAAAACCTGGATGCTATCTTGCTCTTTTCCAGGGGCAGAAGAATGCTCCGTAAGTATACTCAGAAATTCCTACAGATACACAGAACATTTTCTTCACAGAAGAGAATGTGAATTCTGTCAGCACGCACAGAAAATATTTACAGGAGAAGCTCTTTCTGTAAGAAGAAGGAAAAAAATCTGATTCAAAGATCACCACACTGGAAGATTAGACTTAATCTTTACCAGATTACTTCTCACAGAGCACTCAGAAATACCTCCTTATAATGGTCTCTGATTATGTACCAGTCCAGATCAACAGTAACTTGTAATTTCAGTCTGGTTACATTTCAAGCCAGTAGAAGGTCAATACCTTTGCATTAGTTTAATACCATTTCACATGGGGAGAAAAATAATATTTATATTAAGTTGCAGATCTGAATGCTTAGGTAAAAAAATCAATAGGGCATTATATCATATCATATCATATTATATTATATTATGATAAATCCAATGCTAGTCCCAGCTAGAACAGGCCTACCGAAAGGAATGGGACGTCGCAGTCACCACTTAAGTGAATCCCATTGATTTCAGTGAGTGCTTTCTAACTGGGTCACACAATGGATTTACCTTGTTAGATTTTTTAAAAGGGCTACAACATAGATGGGAAACTGGAACACAAAGGTCAGGAAAGCAATAGGTCAGAGGTGCAGACTGTGTGTCTGTCTATGGCTGGAATACATCAGCATTAATTAGCATAACTAGTTGTTAGTGATCATGGGAGTTGTGGTCCAACAAGTTTTGGAGAGCCACTTGCTCCCTGCCTCTGCAATTCATAGATCTTGGATTGCTTAAATTTATGATGTAATCTTATACTTACATACAAAATTACTTTGGATAAATCAATGATGTAAGTCTCTTGTTCAGGGTAAATGTTATATCCACATATTCCCCACACCTTATGGAAATCAGAAAAAAAGCAGGTTGCCCGGAAATGAATAAACCTGTGTCAAACCATTAAACTAACTAGTTGGGAGTGTGTGACCAGCAATCATTTTCAATATGAGCTTTCAGTTCCCAGTCCACCTTAATGGCAGACTGAAACTGTTTTTAAACATTATTTTTTTCTTTTGCTTTTTTTTTACCACACATTATAACAAGTAAAAGGGAGGGAAAAAAACTAGTCTGAGATTCTAACACTTTGCATAATCTTCCTCCTTTAGTTACAAATAAAGCATTGTATTCAATTAGACTCACAGCAGGTGAAAACCCCAATTAGTGTATCCATTCTCTTGGCTGTTTTTCCCTACCTTACACCCACACAGCACCTTTTAAAAAAAAAAGCCACACAAAACACTGAGAGAGAAATCTGACTCATTCCACAATTGAAAAATGTATTAACCCTTTGATCTCCACACTAACATATGCCAGTACAAGTGAAGATGGGTTATGATTGATTGCCTTTACAATTTCAGGACAGGGAACAGAAATCTACAAGACCTCTGGCTGCATACTCAGACATATTTTCTTGCTTGAATTGAGCAATGCTAGGCCAATCCCAAAATGACACATGTACCAGTCTTCTCTATTTGAAATATGATTACATGAGAGGATGATGAGTGGCAAAGCAGAGCAGCAATAAATAAATTTTAAAAGCAAAATGCATCTATATAAACAATAGGCAACAGCCATTTAGTAGGAGCAGTGGAGAAAATCCTTATTAATATACTGTTTTCCCTTTTACTTCTCAATCGATGAAGTCATTTCATCAGTTACATCCTGGGACACCAATAATTCACTTCTCTATTTAATCTGCCTTGCTATGCGCCTGGGTTCAGTGTAACTGAGACATCTGGGTTGTTATTCATTTTACTCAGGAAGCAAAGAACAAAGTGGATAGCCCCACAGGAGCATGGCGTGTATGTATGTCCATGTGGTTTATGTATCCCCTGCCATCTATACATCAGGATACTGGACAACTTAAAAACCCAATGGATGCTATAGCAGAGTAGATAGTTCTATCATATCACATTTTAAAATGATGGAGAAATGGTAACAGGGGTTGTCATTTTTGATATCCTTGGTGGTAGATAGGAATTTTGACCTCGTTTCCTCTACTAAAGTCTCTGGAGCTCTAAGCTGAATGTAGGACAAAGGGGTTTATTTCATGAAGTGACATTCCGAGCAAGACACTTTCAGGATGAACTGTGTTCCAACCTGTAAATGCCAGTATCATGCTCAGCCAAGACAGCGAGGGATGCTTGTACACAGGGCTTTTATGATTCAATTATCTTGCCTCTTCCACTAAATTTTCAGAGGGTGCAGGCATCATCATCTTCCAACTGCAACCCTCTCATATTCTCTCCCTGCTTCTTTCTTCTTTTTTCATATCACAAAAATACTGGTTAAGGCGGGGGTGGGGAGTGGACCCATATGACTGGTATGCATTTTGAATGAAACTGCTAGGAACCATCTGGCTGGAAGCACCCTAAGCCAGTCATCACTTGGGAAAGCAAAAAGAATCAACTCTTTCTGCATCCCACCTACCCTTAAGTCAGTGCATCATGTTTTCTTCCCCCAGGACTTGTTTAAAAAGCATGGCATTGACCAGCATTGTCTTTGTATTAAAGTGGTGTCCACTGTTCACCAAGATGAAATTATGGTGCATGAGGCCTTGGAGCAGGTTCAGAAGCAGCCCCCCTTTTGGCATAGAAATTACACAGATGACTAGGGCCTTTTCCGCATTTCATATTTAAAACGGGGCGGCGCATCCTCCAGCGAGGACATTTACACTTGGGGGCGAACTGGGTCTGGACTACTTAATGTTTGTCCGGACTTCAGCCTGCTCCGGAACGCCCAGAACTGGTGGTTCCCCGTGCTATTGAAAGACTGATTAAAAGAGGACTTTCAATAGCCCAGCACACCCCAGTCCATCGCTGCCCTAAGTGTAGATTTGCAGGTTCGCGCCAGTGTGAGCCTGCAGATCTTCCGGGGGCGGGCTTCCGGCTGGCAAGCTTCTCCAGTTGGTGGAGAGCCTCCGCCAACTGGAAGCCTTCATTTTCGTTTCTAGAGAGTGTGTAGCGTGGGCGCATGCTGCTCCGGATTGTTGTGGATCGTCAGGGGGAGCGTGCCAGTCCGGTGAGTAACGGACTGCCCCGTTTCCCCCTCAAAATGTGGAAAAGCCCTAAGTAATAGAGAAAAGAAAAATATAAAGCACAAGTGAGAGTAGCACAAAAATCTATTTCTCTTCTGCACTATATCCTTGGAAGCAGACAGTTATGTTATGACACTCAGATTATTTAAGTAACAACAGCAGTAGTCCGGGGAGCTCCAAGCAGAGTTAGATGGAGTTATGAGGCAGGTCAGGCTGAGAGAAAGAGTGAGTGACTGAGTTTGGCTTTATTTTACTGATTAAATAAAGAGGCAGATCGTTCTTATTCTAATCCATATCCTTATTCTAAATCATGTTGGGGTTTTTCTTTATAATATTGCCAAAATTAAATCTTTTCTTTCTGTTTCCTATGCTAAGACTTCATGCTTTGGTCGTTTCCCACCTTGATTATTGTAATCTTGTTCTGATTGGCCTTCTATTACCTCATCTTAGTCCTCTGGTTTCCATTCAGTATTCTGCTGCTAAGGTTATCTTTTGGACCTGTTGGTTTGATCATGTTAGCCCACTTCTGTATCCATCCTAACTCCAGAAGGTTCTCTAGACAAACTATATAAAAACAATGCTCCCATGAGAGGCCTATTCATGTGATCACGGGGAACAGCAAATCAATACAAGGTCATCTGCATCACTGTTACAAACTGGTTGCACTCTGGCAAGAGGTGATACTTCCAATTTCAAGCTAAGCTAAGACCATTTCCCCACGGGGTGAGGGAATCGCCCCGTGCCGGTACTACCAGACTTCTTAGCTCCACGCTTGGGTCCAGGCTGGTCCAGAGCAGTGCGTGGCTGCCACTCCGCACTGCTCCGGGGATGAAAATGGTGGCTTCTGGTTGGTCGAGGGTCTCCACCAACCGCTGAAGCTCACCAGCCTAAAGTCTGCCCCCGGCAGATCACAGGCTCGCACTGGTGTGAGCCTGCAAATCTGCGCCAGAGCACAGGCACGGAGTGGCACGCTCTGTGCTTTTGAAAGACCCGTTTCAAGTGGTCTTTCAAAAGCACACTGGACGACCACTTGGGGTCATTCCGGAGCGGGCTGAGGTGCAGAACTACACTAAGTAGGTCTGACCCAGTCCACTCCCAGGTGCAGACATCCTCCCTGGAGAGCACTCTGCACCGTTTCTTTAAGCCTGTGTGGAAATGGCCTAAGTCACAAGAGGACTTTCTCAAGGATAACACCTTATACAGAGGAATGCCCCCCCCCCAGGGAGGTTTGCCAGATACTAATATAAATTTATTTCTAGTGTCAGATTATGTTTTGCCCACGTTTTATGGCTGGTTTTAATTCTTTTGTTTGTATTGATTCTGCTTTTTAAATTCACCTCACTTTGTTTTAAAGATTTAAAGATTAAAGAAAGTTTTAAAGATTAAAGGTTTTGTCTTACTATATTGATTGTTCTACTTATTTTAAGTAAACCATTCTGGCAGGTCTGTTGTTGTTGTTGCTCATTTCATTTAATGTGGGAAGCATTGCTAGAAATAAATAAGTGGGAAGAGTAGGTGATTTTGTGTGAGTTTGCTCCTCCCATTTTATAACAGCTATATAAGTAGAACATTCCAACATTTGGCAGGATTCATTATGAGCACTAATGACTTACAGAATCCTTAGATTGGAATCAGATTTAGGTCCTTTACAGCACACTTTTTAGACATTTCTCAATCTGCAATGAGGCTTGCTCTAAAGTACTGTACACGGAATATAATATTCCAGCATCAGTGGTCCAGAATCTTTACAGTTGAGCTAGCTAGTCCCGCTAGCCAGTTGTTCTTTCCAATTCCTCTTAGTTTTGCTGATCTCCAGAGATGACCAGCATGATTAATTTCCTCCTTGTTTCTCAGAAAGGAATGCCACCCCCCCCCACTTTCTCACACACATGCACATACATACAGAGGCTGGAAGAGGAGACATCTCTGTTTCCTTTGTGTGTTCTGTTCTCCTCTCCTCCTTTGTGCTCTCATTTTGGACATGGTATCTGTGATTGCTAAGGCACAGATTCAACCCATTTCTAGTATCCACCACCCTCCGCCCCATTGTTTTGGCTGACCTGTGTTACAGTGTCATTCCCATCTGCTGTAAGTTCTGTGTTCCCGCATTCACAGCTGGGTGGGACACTTGGCAGAGTTGACTATCTGTGGTAGTTCATTCCCAACAAGCATGAAAGGGATGAGTGGTTTTACACACTGGATTCCAATGTAATTTTTAGAGACAGACCCTTATGACTTGTCTTCCAACCATTATATGAATATGCATAGGCACTGAGAGATCAAAACTTAAACTGTGTAAGCACCTAATACTTTCACAGCATTTCATAAAATGAAATAGCAGCTTTGCTACAATTCCCCAAAAGTTTATTTTAAATGTCTTGGACTCAAGGACTCTCAGGTTGACTCTTTTTTGGGGATTCAATTTAAGTTGAAGTGCATTCATTCATTTGATTTCAGTAAGGCCTTTGACAAATTTCCTCATGACATTCTTGCAAAGAAGCTTATAAAATGTGGGCTGGACAGGGCTACTGTTAGGTGGATTTGTAATTGGTTGACCGACTAAATCCAAAGGGTGCTCACCAATGGCTGCTTTTCCTCCTGGAGAGAAGTGACTAGTGGGTGCCACAGGGTTCTGTCCTGGGCCCAGTGCTATTCAACATCTTCATCAATGACTTGGATGAAGGAGTAAAGGGCATGTTGATCAAATTTGCAGATGACATCAAATTGGGAGAGTTTGCCAATACCCCAGAGGACAGGATCAAATTTCAAAATGACCTTGACAGATTGTAGAGCTGGGCCAAAGCTAAAAAAATGAATTTCAACAGAGAGAAATGTAAGGTCCTACACTTAGGCAGAAAAAAATGGAATGCACAAATATAGGATGGGGGACGTGTGGCTGGATAGCAGTACGTGTGAAAGGGATCAGTGGTGTGATGTGGCTGCCAAGAAAGTCAACGTGATTCTTGGTTGCATCAAAGGGAGTATGATTTCTAGATCAAGGGAGGTAATAGTACCACTCTATTCTGCATTGGTTAGGCCTCATTTGGAATACTGTGTCTAGTTCTGGGCACCTCAGTTCAAGAAGGATATCAACAAGCTGGAATGTGTCCAGAGGAGGGTGACCAAAATGGTGAAAGGTCTGGAAGCCATGTCCTATGAGGAATGGCTTAGAGAGCTGGGTACGTTTAGTCTGCAGAAGAGAAGGTTAAGAGGGGACATGATAGCCATGTTTAAGTATTTGAAGGGATGTCATGTCGAGGAGGAGCAAGCTTGTTTTCTGCTGCTCCAGAGAATTAGGGCAATGAGCAATGAATTCAAGCTGCAGGAAAGAAGATTCCACCTGAACCTCAAGAAGGAATTCCTGACGGTCAGAGCTGTCTGGAAGTGCCTCGGAGTGCGGTGGAGTCTCCTTCTTTGGAAGTTTTTAAGCAGAGGCTGGATGGCCGTCTGTTGGGTACGCTCTGATGTGTGTTCCTGCATAGCAGGGAGCTGGACTGGATGGCCCCTGTGGTCTCTTCCAACTTTATGATTCTATCTTTGTACATAGCACTTCTTTAAGTTGAAGCCCAAAACACATCATACCCGACAACTATCCGGGTTTGGCTAGGACAGTAACAATCCTCTTTATCCCACTTTTCAGCTGCTTTTAAAATGTCCCAGCTTCTCTCTCCTCCTTCCACTTTTTCCCTTTGCCCTCAGCTAACTTCATTTTTGTAGAAACTGAGTTCAAAGTGCAAAAGTAGTTCCTACACAATTAACTCAGTGGGGAGGAGGGGAAGAATCTTGCCATTCCCAGTAGACTCGGGCAAAAGCAAACTACTGCAGCCCCTCCCAGCTTGCCTGTTTCTCCTTATTAATAACTTTTGCCATACTGACCACACTCTATTGTTACTTGGTTGTATGTGTCCCAGTTTTCATCTGTCAAATGCTGGTAGGTATGACATATCGTTTTACTAAATTTATTGAAATATGTGTGTGAGGTGCTGAAAGAATATTAAGTGACATTTTTAGATAAGAAAAGGTACTGCAGAGCTGTATAAAAGAATATTTTCAAATTGACTCTACAAATTGAAAACAGTGTTTTACACACCAGCAGCTACCCAGTTCACTTTTCTGCTACCCAGCAGAGACAGCTGAATTTCACTTTTTACCTTCATCACAATGCAATAATAATGTTGATGTAGGCCAAACAGTAGGCGTGAATTGTCATTCTGAACATGAGCTGGGCTGTGAACGTTAATTTTCTATGCATCTACTTCTCAAAAGAAATAATTCTAAATAACCCCATCCATTCTGGTAGCAGAAGCAGAAGCAGTCAAATTACTTTTGGGAAATCAGACTTTTTTTTTTTAAGATCACTTTTCACTGCTTTGCAGATACACGTTCATACCTACTCCAAATGAAAAATCCAATCCTCACATGAAAATTTAATTAAGACAGAAATGATGTTCAGTAATAGTCATGGGCAGAAGGTTTTATTCAACCCATTCAGTTCATGTTTACCTTGTATTTACCCAGAATCTGACAAAATTTCCACGTCTTTCTTTGTGTGCGTATCAGGTCACCTGTTGACTTATGGCAACTCCATGAATTTCACAGGGTCTTCTTAGGCAAGTGATACTCAGAGGGAGTTTTACCAGGCCATTCCTCTGAAAGTATTCATTGGAAGGTATTCACTGGAAGTCTCCCATCCAAACTTAACCTGCTTAGCTTCCAAGATCAAACAGGATCTGGTGCCTCTAGGGTATTTAGGCCCTATGTCTTTCTTTACTCCTCTCATTTTCTTACATACAATCTCACTTTGTGTCTATCTCATACACTCTTCCTCTGGCACCTACATCCTTATATGCCTGTGTGTATGGAAACATATACCCTCAAATGATTTGGCTTGTACATTACACACATGCCCCAAGATTGCACAGAATCTTTCTATACTGGTCTACTGGGCTACGGGTTTCTTGAACATAAGGACAGTAGAACCATTACATTAATATTGTATTTCAGTTCTCTTTTGGTTGTGGAATGGCTGCCAAAGAACTGATATCACTTTCAGCTGTAAAACTCAGATTTCCATCTCAAAACAAAGTACTTTCTCTTCTCAGAGAAGGTAACCTGTTTTTGTTGGAAACATCCATGCAAAACTTCTTGATGAATCAAAGCTGCTTGGTCTTTTCTGTTCTGTTATATTCTGCCTCTTAAGGCAAGATAGCCCATTTTAGATCTTTCAGGAAATACAGCCCAAAGACTAAATGAAATTTCTAATACCAACTAGAGCAAATCTACTAATTTTTTTTGTAAAAATTATGCTTATTATTAAAGTATATCCAAGAATACATCAACATATATAATATTATAGACATTCTCAATTTAAAATACATAAATAAGAAGTGCATTTGAAGAATAATCCTTAGCCAGTGAAGCTGAAATCAGTTGGTATCAATCAAGAGAGATACATTCCTATTTGAAATCCCAGTTCAACCTCTGGCATCTGAGCAAATCTACTAAATTAAAGGAGAATTAATAAATCAATTTTTGTGTAAGTTCAATTGATTCAGTGAGCCTACTTTAGTTGAGACTAATAATTGGATTTAGACCCTAATAATTAAAAATAACCAAACTCTATAACTTTCATTTCATAGCACATCTCCGTGAACACAGACCCTTGGGTTATTGAAATAGGGAAATAAGTGGAAATGGTCAGAGCTCTGAGCATTAGGTTTTAAAATGAATTTGACAATGTTAACTATTTCAAATGGGGAAATCAATTAATTGATGTAAGAACAAATGATTGAATTTTTTTAAAAAATAATTAAGCAGTTATTAATTAACTGTCTATTTAAGATGGCATTTCTGGATCATGAGATTTACAGATCATGGCATGGAGGTTGACACCCATGTCTTTAGGGACATATTTTGTTGTTGGCAATTTCAAAGTTCTCTTTTTGATATTTTAAATCTTCCTTCCCCTAAAATGGATTTTCCTCACATGAACTACAAAACCCTTAATTCAATTATTGCCTGGGGATGATGGGAGTTTAGTTACTAGGCTGGTACAGACTGTTCTATGTTATAGGATCTAATTTTACAACTTTTTCAGTGTTCTGTAGTTCTCCTCTTTTCTTTCTGCTCCCTCCCACCACCGCTGTCATGCACACTGTTCATTTCCACTTTAAACATCATTTTAATTAAGGTAAATACGTTAAAGGTTAGTAAAGAATGGTGTTAATTTCAGTTAGAAGACACTGATCTGCTACAAGAGCAGCAGTAAGTGGCTGGGTACAGACATTAGTAGTCATGAACCAAGTGCGGAGAACTCTTAATCACAAATATTCTTGAATGTCTCTGAGCCTATGCAGAACATAGGCTCAACTGAATTAGGACATGCTCTCTGGCTCTGCATTCCCTATCAAGAAAAATGATCTATGAAGATAACTGTTTTGCTCATTCAACACAAAGGAACCTATTTCTTAGCAGAGATTTTTGTTCTGTTTTACGAAAAACATAGGCATAGACAGGCAGGCATGAAGTTAGCTAGCTTTTTCTTTTGGCTTCAAGCTCCAGCCTTACCAAATGCATAAAAATGTGATCCGCTGAAGGAGGGAGGGGATGAAAAGTAAAATAGGAGGGAAGAGAGATCAAAGGAAAACCCAAGAGAGAAGGAAATGTTAGTGGGGGTAAGGCAACCTTTTCATCATTTAATTATCCAAGTGCCTAGCAATATGTGAACAAAAATAAACAAACTCAAGGATTACAGCCACATTGGTAGAAAAGATCTCATGTGCCACGTCAATTAACTTGCTGTGTCCAAGCTATGAAAATGATGTGTTCATACACTATTAGAAGTGTCTTCAGCTTGATACAAGCTACCTTGATTCCAGGGATTATTTTTATCTCCTTAAAACACCATACAAAGTTCCTTCTTTGCATGGGGAGCAGCATAAAAAGTGCTAGTGAGTGGTCAATAATATGCAATTTTACAAGATACTTTTAAAAATATCATAAAATTGTACATCTCCTATCACATTGAAATTAAATAACTACATTTCTAGAAATTACATTTGAGATATACGTTTAAAACTTCTCTACATGAAAGAAATTTATACTGTAGCATCTGTTTAGAAAACATGGTTAGGCCCATTCTGGTTCTGCCATTCTGAATGGTAAAATTAGGAAAAAAATAGCAAACATTGATCCAACAGGTATAATATTTTACAGTTGTTTTCTCTTCCTGTTGTCACCTCTGTTGCCCTTTACTCATCAAATATGTCAATAACCATGGGTACTCCTAGTATTTTCTGATTTTTAAATACTGGTAATACTTATAGGGGCAAAGGTCCTTTTAAGATTGAAATTAAGATTTTATATTCAGTCCTTGGCTCTTGTGGAAGAAGATAAGTGGACATGAATGAAATACATCTACTATAAATATTGTCTCAGTCATTCTTAAGTCTACATTAGACCTTGGCTTTAGCTGTAAAAACCTGTAATGCTTCAAACCCTTCAAGGATGTTTTTGTTAAAATTATTTGTGCCATTAGGAGTAATGGTGACAACTGAAGCATCAGAGGATTTCAATGTACATGCCTTGTTTAAAAAGCTTATTGCCTTGATAGATTACATTCTACTAGTAATGTTAACAAGAAATAATGCTCTTTGTTTTGTTGTTATTCTGCAGCATAATTCTCAGCAGTTTTATCAATTCATTTAGTAAGCATTTACTTTCGAATGGGCCTAATATTTTTTCCCCTAAACAATATCAAGGGGACATATTGCAATAAAAGTGATCTCTTGAGGATTGTGTGGCACTATTTCTATGGTCACAGAAGGAGAAGATAATTGTGCTTGATAGCCATTTCCGCTTTAATGTTGTGCATTAAAAATATGTGCCAGTGATTTGGAGATAAGTAAGGCCAATTGAAGTAAAGCTATTGTTGCTTAATGCAATGAGCTACAGAAGAACCACAGAATGGATTTTTATTACAAAACTAAAATATCTTAGTAATGCCTCTTTTTTTTTTTTTGTTCAATCCAACATACCCATGACAGTTGCACTAGAACATTTTTCCCCTCTCTTTTCTGTCATTCCATCACCCGAACACCTTTGCTGGATATCGCCTATTATCTTCATTTAACCAGCCCAGAAAATGTGGCAACCTAGCAAAATTTCTCTTTCTATCTCTTTCTATTTTTCAACCCACAGCCATACAATTTTAGCAAGTATATGTGCAATGGAATACCACTGTGATGAATTTTAATTTAGAAGATGTGTAGGGAAAAAAAATCAGAATGTGAATCATAACCTAAATGTTTTTAATAACAGGCAATTTTTATATTAGTTGAATTTTGGTTTTGCAGAATGAAAGTTTTCTAAATGTGTGGCTACGATTATGTGTATATTCTACCACAGTAGCATTAAGAACATGTAGGTATACTTTCCTTTTATGGAAAACTGGGTTCCTCATCTCTGCTATGAGGCATACAGGAAACTCATTTGTTTCCCATGTCATTATGTATCAAGTGGAACAAATTATAGGAGAAGGGAATGATGGCATGTAGGAGGTTGTCATGACTTTGTAAAGCGGTGCTATCCATGTGCAAAGGAAGTTGTATTCTGATCTTTAGTTTGGAAACAGAAGGTATGGTTTATAACGTAAAGCCAAGCAGCTCATCTCAAAATATTTTGATTTAATACTTTCGGAAAATGAAAACTTGTAACACGTGTTTAACGAGGCCTCTGTATGATGAATTTTTA
This sequence comes from Iguana delicatissima, assembly GCA_948472985.1. Taxonomy (NCBI): domain Eukaryota; kingdom Metazoa; phylum Chordata; class Lepidosauria; order Squamata; family Iguanidae; genus Iguana; species Iguana delicatissima. The sequence goes on from CAOKZL010000119.1 coordinate 903,489, forward strand.
GACGAGGAGGAGCAGCAGCAGCAGGAGAAGCAATAGTAACAACAGAAGAAGATGAAGAAAAAGAGGAGGAAGAATTGGGGGAAGTTTTAAAATAAATGAGTAATCAAAACTATATTATTTTTAGGACAAACAAGACAGAAATCATGAAAATATTTGAAAAATATGCATTAAGGAAAACAGGTGAAAACATGAAGATGTTTAATGTGCTTGAATTTATATATTGTGCCTTAAATTGAATAGTTTAAGGGTGGGGAAAGTGTCAGGCTATGTGCAGCCTCAAAACGATTTTGAGGGCCACTGAACCCTGCAGCATGCCTCCACAAAACCCTCAGTTTTAAAATTATATTTGCCCCAAACAACCCCATGGGTAGCCAATGTGGCACATTTTTGGTCCCTTATAGGATCTGTTTTAGCCAGGAGATGCTGTTTTAACAACATGAAGTAAACAGGAAGTTGGCTTCTGGCTAATTCGTGTTTGAGAAAAGAACGTTGCCAGACCTAAAACAACCCATGGAGCCTCTCAAACAAGGCATAGGTGCCCTCATGTCCCTTCCAAGCGGGGGGGGGGGTTAAGGGGCACTTCTGACCAAGGTTTTCTCAAAATATATTTTATCAGCAGGCAGGGACATGGCAGGGGATGCAGACTCTAAGATCTCATGAAAAAACAATGTGACCTCCCCTAATTCTCAGCACATGGTTGCTCCTGAAGTAGTGTAAAGCCTCCCAGAGAATGAAAACTGAACTGACAGATGCTGATTTATACTCTTACTTGCAGACAGAATGTACAATTCTATCTGTGAAACTGTTCCTTGGAACTTTTTAGAGATTTCCATTCCTAACTGAAACTCTTTTTCATACAGTTACTGTAGATTGAGGATTCTCTGGCCTAAGACTTCTCAGTCATTAATCACTAGACTGATTGTCTTCAGAGCATTTTGTCAAGCAGAAAGGTAAAACCAATTACCCAAACTATTATTTCTTCTTCTTTCAGGTGAATTTCCCAGATGGGAGGGGGATTGAAAATAAGAATGTAGAGGAGAATTCATTAGAAATACTACATGAAAGCAGAATTTCAGGAAATATTCCCACTTGGATCATTTCCAGCCTTTAGCAGTTTTTACCACTTAACACCATATTGGAATTTGGCTGCAATGTGGCAGGAACTCATTGTCCAATACTATGAATGTTTATTCAGTTCAATGGGACTTTCTGATAATTCGCAGAGAATTTCAGTCCCAAGACTCCTAATGAATGCACTAATATCCAAGAGTCATTGTCTACCAAAATCTACCTAAATGAGTAGGTCCATTAACTCAATTGTTGAATAGTGAGTCAACACAGTGAATTGTATTGATACAATAAGTCTACTCTACTTGGGACTAACAATAAGATTCAGGCCATAATGTTTCACTTACTCAAGCAGCAACAATAATGACTAACTGCTGTTGTTGTCAATAGAAAAATGAGGGAAATGTTCAAACGGGAAGCTCTGCCGGTAGAGAAGTTATTTCCTTGCTGGAGACTCTTTGCTGTAGTGACAGAAAACTTATGCACAATTGCTCCGCTGCTATTGGTGCTCTGACAACTGTAGAGAGGAAAAGGGGCATACCAGGAACAGATGATGGGAGACATAGGATCTACAAGACCCTAGGCCTCTCATCTCCTTGATATGCCCATAAACTGGGCCAACCTCTTTGCTAGGTTAGTTTGTTCCTTCCTATTGGCTTCAATGGGACAGAAGAGTTTTCAGAAACTGAATTCAAACTGAAAACTCACATAAATTCTCTTCCCTTTACCATCTCCACTTTATTATCACAAGAACCCTATGAGATAGGTCAGGCAGAGAGAAAGACTGAGTGATTGGTTTTGTTTTGTTGATTATATCAGGAGCCAAATCTCTCTTATTTTAATCCAACATTCTAAGTCATGTTGATTTTTGTTTTATAACATTGCCAAAATCAGACCTTTTCTTTCTGCTGCCTATGCTAAGACCTTAGTGCATGCTTTGGTCGTTTCCTGCCTTGATTATTGTAATCTTCTGTCTGGGCTTCCATTATCTCACCTTAATCCTCTGGTTTCCACTCAATATTCTTTTGCTAAGAAGATCTTTTGGGAGCTATTGTTTTGATCATGTTAGCTCACTTTTGATACCTCTTCATTGGTTACCCATTTCTTCTTGCCTTGCCATGTGAGCTAGCAGGACTTTGGATATGGCAAACACTTCACTGCAATTTCCACTCCTACGTGTGGGACAAATACGATTGTTCTGCCAAAGTACAAGGATTTACTAGAGAGTATTCACTCTCTCTGACACAGGACTCAATATCAGAAGAAGCTAAGGACTAAAAACAATAGGGGTGAATCAGACAGAAGGCTTATTTAGTCCAGTATTCTGTTTCCACAATGGATAACCAGACTGGCAAGCCCACAAGCAAGGTATGATCACAAGAGCACTCTCCCACTTGTGTTCCACGGCAGCTGCTTTGATAAAGTAGCCAAAAAAACTGAGCTAAAGCTCTAAAATCTTGTAGGGTTCTGCGGCCAGATGGGACTGGAATGACATTATCCAAAATAAAATAACAATAAAAATTTGTAGTGCACAATTAAAAAATATAATAGGAAATATTTTATTCATTCAGTTTCAGAGAAGGATGCCCTAAACATTAAAATGCATATAAAATTTGCCAGTTTTTTGATCTTCTTTTCCCCCTTTTTTCTTACTAGCTCCAATAATTTAAAAGAGAATGGAACTGTTTCCATTAACAAACCTGGGGAGGAATGTGTGTTGGACCTCTCCTTCCTGTTGCCATCCCCCTCCCACTTAAACCTCCTCTAGACCTCTGGGAAAATTTCTGGAGCTTTTGGGTAGAACCAGAGATGTAGAGGTATGAAGTGAGGAAGAAAATCTTATGCACTAGTGCTGCAGCACCAGCAAAATGTTGCAGTGAGGCCATTATAATCTCAAAATTGTTCTCTTAGGTTACTTAAAATGCAAGTGGATTTGGAACTAATATTGAACTTATTAGCAGCTACTAAATTAAGGACAGCCACCAACTAAAAATAAGAACAACAGGATGTTGCCATTAACTTCGAATGGTTAAGATGATACCCATTACGGCAAAACCAACATTAATTATGTAAGAGCCTTTGTAGGAAATCAGGTAGGGGACACTTGCAGAAGATCAAGCTACAATCATCTACATACTTTTCTGAGAGTAAACTCCACTGAACTAAGTGCAACCTGTTTTTTTCTGAGGAAAGGTGCATAGGATCATGGTGTTAGTCAACTTCTGTAATATACCAGACTGCTAAACATCAAGATAACACTGAGCAATAGTCATTATCTTTAGTAATATACTGTTTTGTACTGATTGTGTTTTAAGAAGAAAAGATGTGAAGACATAACACAGCCACAATTTGGACCTATTAAAGTTGATATGAACCCTGCAATTGATTTAACAGGATATGAGGTTCCTTCAATGCTTGCTACTTTCAAGAAACATATAAAAATATAACTGCATTTTATATCTTAAGATCACAAAGACACAGGTAGGTTTCTTATATGGTAGTAACATCTGTGGAAATGATTGTGGAATGGTTGTGATTGTTCTGTGAAAATTACCATTCTGAGGTCCTTCACTAGCATGTTTACTGTAGAGAGCCAATTGTTCAAGAAGAACAATATTGCCATATAGGTGTCTGAAGAGGAAAACAAGACATTCAGTACAAAGTTATGCAGCATTGTATGTTGCAACATTTTTATGGAATGCTTAGAGAAAATCATGTCATTTTCATTTCACTGAGTGAAGGCTTCAATGAGCATAATTATAAGATGTAATCAGTGGTGAAATCTTGTGCCTGGGAAGCTCAAATGAGAAGAGAGCTGTCTACTATTTCAGCAAGAATATCCCTCACTTTAGTGGAATATGAGAACAAAAAGGAAGTAAAAGAATTAAATGAGCACTAACAAGGATAGAACACAGAAAAGAAAAATAGGTTTGCATAGATTTTATGCTGCAGAATGTTGCATTTGGTAGAAATTTAACTGTATAAAGGAGGATAGCAGTTATACTTTTCTTTCCCTAAGGCTGGCCAGAAAGTGCAACATAGTGGTCTTCAGCATTATGAGTCACATAACCTAATCCTACAGTTTGCAATGATTTTATTGGGGCTTACTATCTTGTCAGTGTGCACAGGGCTGCAGATGTAAGTTCCAATATATTCTTGGTTAAGCATGTACAGTATTTATACAGTCATCATAAAATTCATGAAAGCAAATGCTTATCAGATTACGTATGCCTCAGTATACTAATTTTCATATTAAGATTTTTTCATACACTTAATAACATGTAGGTTTTGATTGAATAAAAAATAATGAACTGCCATGCATCAAATGAAGTGGAATTTATCTAAGAAAATGTATGCCATACTAAAGTTGTCGTTCTTCAAGGTGGTCTCTTGTCAAAAGATTCAGTTAGGATCCCACTTTAGCAATTTCAGAAACAGCCTGGTTAGGCTCAGGTCTATTTAGAGGCCAGCCATTTCGACTTCAGTACAAAATTGGGCTTCAGTATAAAACTCAGGAAGCTTCAGTACAAAATTCAGTTCAGAATCAAAATTGTTGAGCCACCCTTAACCATATTGGGAAATCTATGCCCCAATCAGACTTGGATGAAATATGTAGTCACAGTACTCTGATAAACAAAGGAGATTTTTGTGCTATATACAGGCATACCTCAGTCAACAAAATCTCTAAGAGGCCTCTTTTCACAGTCTTTTTGCATCTGCTCCGCCCCCCTTTCCTCCTTGTCCTCTGTCTAGCTGAAACTTTTTTTAGTAGCATTAGAATTGGGAGGATGGTGGAGGAGAGCTTGAGAAACACAGATGTTCAGTTCCAGGTTACACCAACATGTCTGAAGGAAACAGTGCAGTAAAGCTGGGGAAAAAATGGGTTTCTACTATAGCCATGTTCTTGTGAACAACAGGCAAGTTAATCAGCAGCTGCCCCAGAATCCCATAATGACCATGCATGAACAGCACAACAGAGAAAAGGGTAAAACATTTAAGCCTGCCTCACCAGCTACCCTCAGCATGTTAGAAAAAGGCAAAAAGCATCCCTGGATACATTTTGGGGAAAGTCTTTAAGTGGTCCCTAGAAGGTTCAAAATGTTCCTGTTTCTTTATGCAAGGCTTATCTGACTTGTTTTTTTTTTTTACTTCACATATATATCTTATTATTTTTGAATAAAAAGTTCGCTGAAACACGTGGAACTGTTCTTACTTGTTGTGTAGGAACCAATCCCTATTTTGTTCATGTAATATTTGGCTCTGGCACCCTATTTTCTGTTTAAAGAAGCCATGCCCAGGAACACATCTACTTTGTTAACTGAGATATACAGGTACTTTTAAGTTATAGTTTCTTAAAGGAATAGAGACCTATCATGTTGTCACAGTTTGAGTGTTGGAGACCAGGGCTCGAATCCTCACTCAGCCATGGAAATCCTTGTGACCTTGGGCAAGTCACACTCTCTCAGCCTCACAGGAAGGCAAAGGCAAACCCCCTCTGAGCAAATCTTGCCAAGAAAAACCTGTGATAGATTCACCTTAGGCTTGCCATAACTCAGAAACAACTTGAAGGCACACAAAAACAATGGCAAACAAAGGAACTGCTAAGGTGTGCATTTTAAAAATTTCATCCCTCCCTGGATGAAATTTGCAGGATAGCTACCATTTGTGAAGGTGTCAGACCTCAGAAGAATAAGTTCAGGAGATTTTATAGATGAGTAAAGATACCTTAGTTAAGAAATCTTGAATCTGTATGAAAAGGCAGAAATGTTCCTAGACAAGAAATCTGTAACATTTCGGAATACAGATACAGGAGTTAAGAGCTTATAATTAATGAAAAACCATTTAATGCCCTTTTTATTTGGCATTGAAGTTACAGAAAGGGAAATAATAATACTAAGTTATTGTATCTGCTGTCAAATTTTACAGCCTGTTTAACTGTGAGAAGATACATAAAGTGAGAGATTTTAAAAATGAAAAATGTTGAGGAATGTGAAAAAGTGAGAGAGTGCAGAGAATTAAAAATGCTTTGCGGACAATTCTCTAAAGAGAAACTCTTCCCACAGAGCATGTGTAAGAAGGGTTAAAATCCCAAATAACCTTTGTCAACCATCATGGCTAACCAGTGGCTTAAAAATAACATAATTTTCTGTACAAAACAGTAGCAAAAGTACAACCCCCAAGAAACTATTTACAAAGGTAGAACACTTTCAATGCACTGGTACCATATGTACTCCCAACAATGTACTGGGAAACACTGATCAGCATGGAATGTCATGCCTAGACACAAATTACTGTTTTCCCTTTCCTACCAATAAAGAGCAATAGCACAAGACAGAGAATAAACCAAAGAAGGCTGTATTTTAATTATGTAACTGATGTGATGTGATTTTTCATGATTGTACATTTTTTTGAATTTCCATCTTGTCCTCCTTGTTCTTTGAATAAACAGCTGCAGGCACAACAAAACAATATGCTCTCTGTGTAAGCTGCAGTGTTTAGTTAATTAATCGGTTATATTAATAGAATTTTTTTTGTCCTATAAAGTTTTTTTTTTTAATAAAATCAATAAAAGGTTATTGATTCTGTAGGGCCCATGCAATCATGAAAGACTGCAGGAACCCATGCTGGGAACAGCAAGGAAGCAAGCAATGAATAAAGGCCACTGAAAAAGCTAGACATATACAGCTGTACAATTTTTTTTTAAAAAAATTATAGCTTATGTACAAGAGGGAGAAGCTCCCCAAATTGTTGAATCAAAATAACCCCATTGAGTAGAAGACTTTTATTTTAACTGAAGTGTATTTTGTCACATTTCCCCCCCTGTCTCATACAAAATGCATGAGAAAATCTTTTATTTGCAAACAAAAGCACAACAAAACATTTCCTCTTGCCCTGAATGCTAATGATGGAAGACTGTTGCTATGGTGATGCTAATTTTAACACAGTTGCCTGTGGACTTCATATGAACTGCCTGTTTTAACTCCTGCAAATGTCATTCATGAAATGAAAACCCATTAATGATTCACAAGGGCACAATGTTCCACTTTAATTAAAATAATAAGGAATGCAGATGCACCAAGTACAGGTCTGTAGATTGCTACAAAGCACATACTGTCAAAAGTAATTATCAGTGATAACGATTTCACTCCATTCTTTTTTAAAAAGGACCTTCCAAACATAATACACTTCCATGTGGGGCATTTGTCTGGTGTTGTGATTCCCTACCCGCACTGCAATTTGTATAGAATTATTAACTGTGATATCGCACAGTTTAAATGACAGAAGAAAATCACTGTTAACTGTGGCAAAATAAAATGATGTTATTTCAAACAGTTCCAGGACTAAATTTCCAAGAGTGTAAGTTAAGGGGAACATTATTCTAAGATTACAATCCTTTCCCAAGTTATCAGTGCATAAGCCCCATTAAAGTCACAGTGACTTACCTTTGTGCCTACACAGTATTATGAATGCACCATAAATCTGCACTAACCAAGTACAATTCCCTGGTAAATCAGTGAGTTATGATTCATGAGATAATCTCAGCACAAACTGTCTTACTCATTACTGTAAGGTAACCCATCAGGAGATACTGAACTATCTTTGCTTTGAGGCCCTATATGGGGGTGCAAAAATGTGGATACTTTCTATCAGACAGAATATATATATATATGGAAAAACAAAAAGTGAAAAGGAAATAGCACAAAGCATTGAAAACCTGATCCTCCAAGAGATACAGAGTCATTTCAGGTTGGCTTGTTTCAGACAAACTATGGTTAACAACTAGGCAATATAACAAGCAATAGTTTGGGGGGGGGGGGGGAGAGAAACAAATGGTCCTGGTTTGGCTTTTTGTCCATGCTGGAGGAGACAGGAGGGGACAATGTGCAAGCATCAGGCTTGTTATTACAGATAGTTCTCACTACACTGCCTAACGCCAGGTTAGTGAACGATAAAACAGCTGCCAGCCAAGAGTTGATCTAGGATGAATAGACCAACCTGGCGTGCATTACGAAGACCTGGTTGGATGAGGCTGGAGCTGCTGCTGGTTAATCTCTCTCATCTTTGCCCACAAGGATCCTCTGTGCATCAGCAGGTGAGGCTGTGTGTGTGTGTGTGAGAGAGAGGAGCAGTTGCAGTGGTCTGTTGGGATGATATCTCCCTGACCAGGTGTCCTATCAGTCAATGTGCAGGATTTAAATATGTTTATTTGAAGGTGGGTGGCTGGGATGGATTAGGGATCCTGTTTGTGTACTGCTCACCTCTGCTGCTCAACAGTCTCCCTTCCTGAGCTAGCTGGATGGCCTCAGTGGTCGTGTTGGAGTCCTCAGGGCTTATAATGCTGGGGGACTTCTGTATCCATTCTGAGGCTACCTTGTGAGGAGTAGCTTGGTACATGTCCACTGTGACAACCAAGAGGTCTGTTCCAAATGGTATCTGGCCCCACTCATGCTGGTGAGTGTGATAACTGAAGCCCTTGTTAGAGCTGCTGCTGACATGGTCCCTGTTGCTCAGGGTGGAGATGAAGAGCAGCAGCTGTTGGTCCCAGTGGCTCTGGCTGGAGATGAATCCTGCAGCTCAAGAGCTCCCCCTGCTGCCATGGACCAAGCAGGCGCAAACGTCCCTCTGTCTGCTCCTTTAGAGCAACAGGGATCCAATTCTGTGCCTGCTCCTTTGGAGCAACAGGGATCCGATTCTGAAGAGGCTCTGGAGCCTGGTTCAATAAGTCCCCAATCAAGGCAGAGATTCAAGAAGACTGCGCAAAGGAAGGCTTCCTTGGCTAAGTTTAAGAAGCGGTGACCGGACACACCTGTGCCTGGGGCTATATAACTGCCTGCCTGGAAGCTTCCCTGTGGTTGTAGCAAACTTCTTACAAGCCCTTCTCTTGTCTGTACCTTGCTCCCAGCACCTGGTTCCTGATACCTTGAATTGATCTCTGGACTCTTGATCCTTGGCTTTGGAACTCTGACTACGGCTTTGCTTGGCGCTCTGGTAAATGAACTTCCTTGAGTAAGTGCTTGCTTGTCTCCTCCTGGCTGGACTTTGCTGGCTCTCCCACTCTCTTCTCTGGGCTGGCTCACTGCCCAGGTCTCTGACCTTGACAGTTGGCACACTCCAGGTCTTGTTTCCTATACAAGATGGGGTGATGGCAATCTGGGAATGGGGAAGCTTTCTACTCTTCCATTGTCATGGACAGATCACTTCTTGGTCAGGTTTATACTTGCTGGGACTAAGAATCTCTAAAAATGGGTGGAAGACCCATTGAAATGATCTGCCCCAGGAGGCTTAGGGATCTGGATGGATTCCTGATGGCTCTTGGGAAGGTTTACTGCTGTCTTGTCTGGCAACCCTGTTGAAGCCTTGGTTGATCTCTGGAACAGGGAAATGACCAGGGAGGTGGACATGATCACTTCTAAGCACCCATTCTGGTGGTGTGGAACTGAACCACTAAGGAGCTGATAGCAATGAAATGAGGGAGACAGGCTATAGTGACAGTAGCAGAAAACCCAGAGTGAGTCTGACTGAAAACAGGCTAAAATCTATTTGAAGGCCTACAATGGGGCAATAAGGGTAGCAAAACATACTTTTTTTGTCTAACACTACTTCATTTTCATGGAACTGCCCAGTGGAGATGTTTTGAGTGGTCAGGGATCTGTTACAATCTGGCCAATGGAAGAATTTAAGCCACTCAACAGCCCACTGTGAAGAATCTGTCTACCGCTTTGCATATAAAATTTCTTGGGTTCTCTCTGACTTGGACTCCTGAGTTGATACAGATCCAGAGGATGTAACCTGGGCCCCGATGGGCCAGTGTTGTAAGTCCTCTTTTGAAAAAAAAAATTCCCTGTATCGTATTGTACCTGGTAACTATAGGCCAGTTTCCATTATCCCATTTTTGGACAAGGTACTAGAACGTGTAATGGTGTTGCAACTCCAGGATCTCCTGGATGACATAGATTATTTGGATTTATACAGGCCTTGTTATGAGACACAGATGATTTTAGTCACCTTATTGGATAAGTTGTGCCAAGAACTGGACAGGGGGAAGACATCTCTGTTTATTCTTTTGGACTTCTTGATGGCTTTTGATACCATAGACCATGATAGCCTCCTGAGTCACCTCTCTGGCATGAGGCTTGGAGGTACTATTCTACAGTGGCTCTATTCTTTTCTGGAGGGGTGCTTTCAGAAGGTGGCACTGGGGGATACCTATTTGACTCCTTCACCATTGGCCTGTGGAGTCGCTCAGGGTTCTGTCATGTTACTATGCTATTTGACAACTACATGAAACAATATGGTGAGGTTATCTGGAGTTTTGGGATCAGATGTCATCAGTATGCTGATGATACCCAGCTCTACTATTCCTTTCCATCTAATCCTAAGGAAGCTGTTTCTGTGCTAAACCACTGCCTGACAGCTATAATGGACTGGGTGAGTGTGAATAAACCAAAGCTTAATCTAGACAAGACACAGGTGTTCTGGTCAATCAAAAGATAGGTCTGTGAATAGGGATTTGGTCTGTGCTTGATACAGTTACATTCCCACTGAAAATGCAGCTTTGCAGTTTGGGGATACTTCTACGATTCAAGACTGAGCCTAGAAGCCTACTGTTCAGCGATGACCACAAGTGCATTTGCACAGTTGCCAACTGTGCCTGTTATTGGATAAGCTGGATCCAACCATGGTAACACACAATTTGGTTATATCCCATTTGGATTACTGCAATGAGCTCTATGTGGAACTGCCTCTGAAAAGTGCTCAGAAACTTCATTTGGTCCAAGATGCTGGAGACAGATTGCTAACTGGGACTAGCTACAGGGGGCATACAATTCCCTTGTTGCAACAGCTTTGCTGACTGCTGGTCCATTTCTGGGCACAATTTGAAGTGATGGTGATGACCTATATGGCTTGGGTTCAGGCTATTTGGAAGACTGCATTTCCCTTTATCAGCACATTATTTTTCTAAGACCTTCTGGAGAGCACCTTCCCTCTGTCCTACCATCTTCTCAGTCTCATTTGGTCAAAAGAAGGGAGTGTTCCCAGTCTTTGAAACTCTCTCCCTGGGGAAACTAGGATGGCTTCTCAGTCACGTAAGGATGGGGGACAATGGGGGCGATTCGTTCTGGTCGACAATGTTTTTGGGGCATTCTGGCTCATAGCCATGCCCGCTGTAGTCACACCCTTGTGCACTGTGGCCACACCCCCACACATTGTGGCCGTGATCTGCACACCGTCGCCCTGCCCCACTCACTGTGGCCCCTCTCCTCCTGCCACCTCTCCATGCACTTCAAGCTCCGCCACTGTAGCTTCCTCCTTGGTCTTCTTCTGTTGGCAACTGAAAACATTTTTGTGCTTTTAAAAACTAAATGAGATGGGCTTTTAATGATGTTCTGTGTTGTGTTATGATTTATATTTTTAATGACATAAAATATTTAAGCATTGAAAATATTAAAACTTTAAAAATTGCTTAATTGCTTTTAAATTTTATATGTATACTTTCATCAATTTTTTTTATAGCTGTTACTCTGTATTTTTTTAATATGTCGTTAGCTTCCTTAGATCTCCCACTATTGGTTGAAGGGCAGGATATCAATGAAAACAACAACATTAAACTATGGCCTAACTGGATAGTCAAAATGGGTTACCATGGCTTTCCATAACACTACTCTGTGACTGAAAGACTGATGTGAAATTTGAAGTGGAGCCCTATGAAAAGCAAAAAATGTAAATTATGTACGGAACTGAGGCCCTATGAAAAGCAAATAATGTAAATAATGTAATCGGGTTGTATGAAGGAACAAAAGGAAAGGAGCCTCACATATTCTTAAAACTTCCCCTTAAATATGGGCCAGAATCCAGCAGGAGACATCTCTTGACAGAATTATTTCCATCAGTGGAAATGGAAGGAGGACAATCTTGTCTCCCCACTGCAGTTCCCCCACATACCCTCAAAAGCCATTCCAGAGAACTTGGGAAACCTTTGTAAGCCATTTTTGGGGTGCATGAAGGCTGTAGGGGAAGCACTATTATGTTAGAGTTCAGTGATGAAAATAGTTTTCATTATTGTAACTGTCACAAATAAACATTTCTTTAAGTGCACAAATAAACACCTCAGAATTAATTTACTAGTTTTTTATATATAGTACATTTAAGAAAACCCTATGAAATTCATCGGGTCACCATGAGTTGACAGGCAACTGGAAGCTACACACACACACACACACACACACACACACACACACACACACTTAGAACACTCTCTTCCTTTTTGTACAGAAACAAAAAAAAAGGTAAACTGTGGATATGAGCCTTTGTAACTTTTGCTATTATAAACTAACTGAGACTAAATGTACCTGTTAGACATTCCCTTTAGAAGTTTTAGATAAGAAAACTACTTTTCATGCTCATTTCATCTTGCTATTAATGCTATAGAAGTTTCCAAAATGAAATAATATGTTAAGTTTTCCTCAAGGATATTTACATTGCCTATAGTTGCAGTCTGTTTACTGCTGCTACCATCTTCAACCTTCCACTGTTTAAATTGTGTAAGATTAAGGTACATTAGGCCATCCAACAAATACTAAATGTGATGATGTGCTGAAATAAAATCGTATTAGGAAAAACTGGATTGAAATGGATATCTTAGCTAAAGGGAGGAAAGGCCATTTCTAAAATCTGATTTTGTGATAGACAATTCAACTTGCATCTAAGTTCATTTCTCATTTTGTTTGGGCCTGTAGAAAGTTTCAAATGCGTTAAATCGATAGCTGAACAGCAAAATATTCCCAATCACCAAAACTAATGCTGGCAGGTTTTCTTTTCCTCCAGAACCTCTTATCATTTTGTTTATATCCTGCATTTTCACAACCCTGGGACTCAAAATGGTTTGCAGGCGTTAAAATAGATGGAGATTAAAAGTACAAAAGTTAAAACATAAATAAACTGTCAGTAAAATTAAAAGCAATTAAAATCATGTGTGTTAAAAAGAGAAAAACAACAAATAGAGAGAAAACATGTCCCTTTACATGAACAATCAGTCTTCAAAGGCCTAACAAAACAAAACATCTTCGCCTGCCTACAGAAAGACAGCAAGGATGGTAAGGAGGCATGGAGAAGGACCTCTCCCATGTTCTTATCAGATGTACCTGTGAGATTGGCAGGAGCTAGAGAAAGACTTTCCTAGAAGATGTCAAAACACTAGTGGGTTCTTACATAACAGTCAGACAGACAGTCTGGACCAAAGCTGTGTAAAGCTGTATAGGTCATAATGTCTCCTCTGAATTGTGTCTGGAAATGGACTAGAAGCTAGTGGAGCTATTTCAGCAAGGAAGTTGTATGCTTCTTGTAGCCAGCTGCAGTCTGGCTATAGCTTCTTGGTACAACTGAAGTTTGAACACTTTTCAAAGGCAGCTCCACAAAGAGTATAATATAGTAATCCAAACAAGTTGTAATTATTATAGTAATCCAAACAAGTTGTAATTATGGAATTTATCGCCATGGCCAGATCTGACATCTCTAGGAACAGGGACAGGTGGCACACAAGTGCAAAAAACACTTCTGGCCATGGAAGCATGAACTTTCAGGATCAAGGCTAAGTCCAGGAGTGCACCCAACCTGCAAACCTGCATCTTTGGGGAAGTGAAATCGTATTCAGCACAGGCTGGATCCCTGTTCCCTGATCTACCTTTTGACTGGCCAGGAGCACCTTTGTGGATTAAGTTTTAGTTTGTTCCCCATGTCTAGTACACTACTGATGATAGGGATCAGCTTGGAATCAAAACAGCTTCTTTGGATTGAAGTGGAAAGCAGTAGCAGAGTTGGGTGTGATCCATTTACCTAAACCCCGGAATTCTGGACACCCTCTCTTGGCTGTATAGCACAGGGAACAAAAATGAGGCCTGAGAGATCCTACAGGTCATGTGGGATCCTGGAGGGTCCCTCAGAGCTCATTTTTGTCCCCTATGATATTTAACTATATTACCTCTGATCAGGGAAGAAAGATTCAGTTTATGCTGAGCAGGAATAAGCTCTCCCTAAAGATGCAGGTAATCTCTATCTGGCCTGAAAACACAAAATGCAAATCAGCTAACGTCTTCGGTGAGAATGGGGATGATACCGACTTAGAAATAAGTGCATTGTGGGACTTGCTCTTCCCTAAATGGGCTCAAGATTGTACCATGACCACATAAATTCCTCAGTCCAATTTTCTGGAGATATGGACCTGAAATAACCGGATTTCTTTGCCAAAAGTAAAGCAAAGGGCTAAAGCATTTGCTTCAACTCAAACATGACTACCTTATGGTAATTCTGAATGAAGATCCTGGCTTTTTTTCTCGGGGAGAATCTCTCTCCTTCAGCTTCTCATACCAGTATATCAACTATGGTAGAAAAAGTGGGATCTTATACTTGAACAGGTATTTTCATGTAACATAGAAACAGATCCTTTTTTTTTCTCCAGAAATTGCCACAGTGTATTGGATCTGTGACTGGGGATGCAATGCATGTTCTCTTGCTCTAGTGCACTGGGCAGAACTCTGCATTAACACTGGGATATCTGAAGTAGTCTTTGCTGCTTGCAAGTTCATATTGCTGTGTAGAGATTTCAACTGCATTGCACCACTCTGAGTTAATACCATAATTCACTAGAGACAGGGCGGGAAACCAGATGTGAGCTTTTGTTGCGATTTATCCACAGTTTACCAACAACAGTTTTGCTTCTTTCCACAACTGTGATGTAAACAGACAAAGAAGATGTCCTGCTGTTGCGGATTTGCGCTGCTTAGCAACTCCCCCTGTTCCAAATATGCTTTGCCTTCTCCACATTCTTGTTGCCACACACTTTCTCATTAGTTTCACATTTCCCCTCGCTTTTGCTATATATCACAGGGCGAGAGCTCCCCTGATCTGATCATTGGGAGAATGGTGTTTGCGGGGGGCGGGGGGAACTGTATGGCACCGACTTCTTATCCTGTGATTCCATGTGCTGTTGCATTTATTATTAATTGTTCTGGACAGCAGTAGCACTATCATGCCCTTCTGTCATATTATAATCCCCCAATTTGGTTCACTGTTTTTTCCACACACAACTGCTGTCCTCTCCTTTTTTCCCTGCTTTACACTCTTGCTTTAAGTGCATTATTATATGACAGTGGAAGTTGGAGGTGTATCTACTTTTATCTACTCTGGATAGGCCATGACATGGTGGCCTGTTAAATATGGTGGCTCTCCAGAATTGAAACAAATGCTGGATACCATATTGTCACTTCACCAGAACATATTAGAGTAGGATTGTTCCTCTTAGGCTCTCTGAAACCATGATGCAGAATGTGGGGAAGGAGAGGGAGACTAGGACAGTCAGCTGTTGCCATATACACCAGCCGATCTCTACCCCTAAAGCAACAGTTTGCAAAAGGAGAAACTACATTGAAGAATAGTGTCACTTCAGCCTGTTTTGTTTCAAATTGTGTCTACTGCAAAATGGGGGTGGGGAGCCCTATGGTTGCTGTTTGGAAATAAGACTGAATGAATCAGGACAAGGAGTTTGTCATCTGGAGTCTGCCATGTGCTATGTTTATATGGTCCACATATAATAATCTAAAGTGCAACAATACCCCAACTGGTTTCCTTTAAGAATTAAAATTTCACAACATGCCTCTCTGAAAAGCCAATTAAAAAGTCTCACTTTTAAAAACTGAGTAAATGCTTATGCAGAAATACTTTAAATGGGATTTTTTATGTCTAGCTTCATTTTAATTGTTTAACTTCACTTCACTATCTGACAAGTACTTTAAACTTAGTACAAATATGTACAGATTATTACCAAAGCTTACATTTGTAATGAGACTGTAATAAGCTTTGTAAAATCATTTTTTTAAAAAATCCAGTAAGCAAATCCATTATTTTTAGATGGAGCATCCTCACTGGCTTTAAATGTTCATGAGTAAAGTTTTTAAAAAAATCATACTGATATTTTTAGCAAGACCCTCGACCAACTCTATCTTTTTATAGCCAAAACCAACAAAGAAGTCCTATGGCATCATACAGATTAACAAATGTATTACAGCATAAGCTTTTTTCCTCAGGACAAATTATCTAATCAGAGGCAGTGTGCTGTCAAGTGTAGTTAACAGGGAAGTACAAGTTAACAGTGGAAACACAAATTGTCCCTGCATCAAAAATTGCCTTTCACCAGTGTATGCTAGTTTGCTGGTTCTGATAACCTTTGTATGGCACCACACAAAGTCATTTTTTACTTTCCCAAGATTTGGGGATGCAATTTTATTTTTGCCGAATCTTTTATGAGGCTGTTATGACCCCCTAGTTTATTAGGTTTGGGGTTAAAGGTTGTTGGTTTTTTTTCTTTTCTATTTTTCACATTTCCCCATAAATTGTCAGGCAAATGTGACTGAAGGGTGAAGAGGCATAAAAATTGTTTTTGTAGTTATGTGCCTATAAGTTGACTCCGACTTATGGCAAACCTATTACAGGGTTTTCTTGGCAAGGTTTGCCATTACCTTCCTTTTCCACAGCTGCGTAGGGGTTTGAATCCTGGTCTCCTAGAGTCTTAGCCCAGCACTAAAACCATGTTGACTCTATATAAATAAATGCCCACATTTTGAAGTTACTGCTGTAATTTGAAGATGAGATCATGGAGTAGAACTATGTCATTACACTAAAAGATATGGCAGTGGACTCTGCTGTTGCTGCTGGGACATGAGATACCCATGATTATTGACCCTTTGATCAATTGAACAATGACATGCCCCACAACCCAAAGACAACTTTATCTACACAATCCTTAGAGAACCATGTGACTAAAAAGGCCAAAGAGGGAAGAAATAAAATCAGCACCTACAATCAGGGCCTTCATGGTTAGACATCAACCCAAGAAGGCAAAAATTATAAGGCCACTCCTGGTTGATAGGTTATATTTAAACTGTACAGATCCTAAAGACCAGATACCTTAGTATGTACCAAACATGGCTCTATCTGTGCATTCTGGACACTGGCATCACTGTTTGTTCTCTCTTTAAAGTGGGCAGCAAAAGAAAGTGCTGGGAGTACTTAAAGCTATGTTACCTCAGAGGAAAATTAAAATGCTGCAAAAATGAAACTTTTTTTGTTTCTCATCAAATATATATGCAAATAATATGATATCTGACCATATGTATACAAACCTAGTACCATTATTAGATGAATCAAACATTCATCTAACTCAGTGGTTCTCAACCTGTGGGTCCCCAGATGTTTGTAAACTTCAGCTCCCAGAAGCCCCAGCCACTATGGTCAATGCTCAGGGCTTCTGGGAGCTGAAGTCCAAAAACATCTGGGGACCCACAGGTTGAGAACCACTGATCTAACTGAAGAAGATCTACTGAAATCAATGAGACTTAAATTAGTTGTAGCTAACAGTCACTTCCATTTCAGTCTCTATTCTAGGTAGATCTTTTCTTTTCTTTCAAACAAGTTTATTACATTTTGGAATTCTTTTTGCAGTTGTGATATTCCACATTAGCCAAAGGAAAACCAATGACAAATAGTGAATTTAATCGGGTTAAAATTAATGCCTATTCTTGCAGTTTAATTGGATTGAATATTTTCCATTTGTTTCCTCTTCTGCAATTTTGCATTAAGACTGCCTATAATTTCTGAATAATGGTGCATGAAGGAGAATTAATGCAGCCCTATTTTTTCAAGCTAGATTGAACCTTAAATTTATGTTTACTAGCTTATTAGTAAATTGAGCAAATGTGAAATAGAAGTTATGTAGCCCACAAATATATGCAAGGGTTAAATTAATACTAGCAATATAATTGCCAGCAATATCAAAACAGTACTGTGTTATCCTTTCTCTCTACATTAATTTTTTTGATGTCTGTTGTCAGTTTCTGTCAGTTGCATGTCAACTGTGAGTGCTACGTCAAAATGTATATTCTTTTTGCATTAAATAAGTCAAATTGTTGAGGGTGTGTGCACACAAATGGGAAAATATGAAAGAAAAAAAAGGTTAAATTATCATTATGAACTATATAAATATCTGTGAGCTGGGTCCAGCCTGGCAAAATGAAGCAGAAATCAGTGGAGCAAATACTCAGCATGAAGTTCAGACTTCAACTAATGAGCTACAATAACTTACAGGATACCACAGTTGCATGTTAAAATAACATTTACTAGTCCATGAACTGCATCTTTGTCAGGGGGTATTTGAAACTACCAGGTTGTCACATTTATTAGTCTCATTTTTGTTGAGTTTTTTGTTCCATCTTGGATTCTGAAATTCTTCCTATCTCATGTTTATTTTTCTGCACATTTTTAAAAATATGCACTTTTTACATGATACTTCTATTTTATGTATTTATTGCATGCATTTTCTCATCGAGTAAAGCTAGCAAACAATTTAGTTGTACACATTTTGCAAACATATGCATGCTTTTTCATGCCTTCCATGCACTATGGAAGGAAGAGGCAGGAGTCAGGCCTTTACCACATGGTAGGGCTCTTCAAGTTGTCCTGTCACAGTTCCAGCAGGAAAGGGAGCACAACAGGAACACTTCCCTCTGCACCTGACTGGCTCCATGCGGAAGGGAGCACGATGGCCATACCTTTTCCTTCCGCAGTGCAGCCAGGCACTTTTCCAGACTGTGCTGGGGAAAGAAGCGTTGCCATCATACTTCTTACTGTTCTGTAGGACAGGTAGGTACAAGAGCATTGCATGAACATTGGCACTTAACAGATTTTATGTGTTTAGCAAACACCCCATGAGTGTGATGCATGGGGACAAGATGGCAGCAGGCCAGTGATGACATCATGCAGAAGCACAACCAGCTGACCGCTGACATCCTGTCAGTATTGGTATAAATTTATTGATTAGTCAATTGACTATATCAAGAGACCAACCTGTCCTCATAGCGGGACAGCCACATTGTGTAGAAATGGCCTCAGTGATGCATAAATTTCTGAATCCAAATGTTGTCAATTTGTTTGGGTATTCCTGCACATGGACGCACATGGACACATACACAAAAACAAACTCTCTAGCTATGGCTTAACACTGGGGTATGATTGGAATTGTAATCCAACAAACAAACAAACAAAAAATCCACACTGCATTTTTTCCATCAGAACCCTTTCCCTGTCTTAGCCTTAGATATACAAAATCTCCTGAATAAATATACAAAATCTACTACATAGAATGGAAGATGGTTTTGATGGAAATTTTTCCAGATTTCTCTTTAAACCTTACTAGAAAAGGAAAAAAGATGTGGAAAGACATCGCAGATCCTTACCTCAGCACCAGTGGCCATGCTGCTAGAATCCTGTTATAAGATCTTTTAAAGCAGTGATTCTCAACCTGTGGGTCCCCAGATGTTTGTGGACTTCAGCTCCCAGAAGCCCCAGCCACTATGGTCAATTCTCAGGGCTTCTGGGAGCTGAAGTCCAAAAACATCTGGGGACCCACAGGTTGAGAACCACTGTTTTAAAGCAAAGAACCCCATCTTTCAAGGATCTGCTTAAACACATAGGATTATCTGAATAACTATTTCCCTACTATCAAACCAGTAAAACTGAACGCCTACCACTATGGAAGGAAGATAAAGCCATTTAAGAATAAGGTATGATGGAGAAAAATGTAACGCTGTGAAATAAAAAGAAACAAACAAACAAATCCAAGAACCTAGAACCATGCTGGTCCTATGAGTTTTCAGTAACTATGAAATGATGAAGGCATACAAAGAATTTCAATGCTACAGTAATGTAAGATGTCTGGAGAAGGAATCTCCAGAAAAATATTGAACACCAAAGACAAGAACTCTGTGTTTGTTACACACTGGAAATTGCAGCCACACTAAAATCTGATCATGGTACAGTGTTGTTAATTCATAGGATAGAAAGCTGCATGGTTTTCTGGTAACACTAGTAATCAATTTTTATCCTCTGAAAAATCATGCAAAGTTGAATGTAGCAAAGTCAGGACACAGCAACTGTGTCCTGCTATATAAACACACTTAGTCTTACACAGAAGTTAAACAGAGTCAGACATGATTAGTACTTGGATGGAAAACTAGCACAGACTAGCATAGAATCATAAAGTTGGAGGAAACCAAAAAGGCAGTTGAGACCAACCCCCTCCTATGCAGGAATATACCATCAAAGCACTCCTAACAGATGGCCATCCTTTAAAGAAGGAGACTTTGCCATACTCTGAGACAGCATATCCCACTGTCCATGTATCATCTTTCTAATGTTTCAGTGAAATCCCTTTTCCCTTAGTTTAAAGCCATTGCTCCCATGTACTAGTTTCTGAAACAGCAGAAAACAAGCTTCCTCCATATGCCATATGCCATCAAATATTTAAACATGATGATCCCGTCAACTCTTCAGCTTCTCTTCTCCAGCTAAACATACTTAGCTCCCTAAGTCTGCTCCTCATAGAGCATAGTTTCCAGATATTACTGAGGAAGGCCAGGCATGGCTCAGAAAGAATCCTGCCTGAGGATCCTTTCAGTTTTGACTGGGGGGTGAGGGAGACTAGCTGGATTGCTGGTCTGACTTAATATAAGTCACCTTCTTCTGTTCTAAATAAAAATAACATAAATGGTACTGTAGAACAGAAGTTTTAAGGGCAGTGCGTGATAGCAAAAGCTTTAAAAACAACTGCTTCTCTTACTTTTCCAAGCTTCCAGTTTGAGTGGAGTCAAAGTTCAGGGAATATATAGTGTACTTCAGGAATATATTTCCTTCTATTAATGATCAGAGTAAGTTAAATAGATCTTTTTTTACATGCATATGGGTCTTGAAAACATGATTCAGTTAAAGTCATTTGGGTCTTTAAATTAATGATGGTTGTTTTTCAACATTTCAAGGTCCTGTTACCATTGAAACCAAATGTATTGATACTAAGTTGATGTCAGATGTTCACTTTGCACTTACAAACAAGCTATTTTTTAAAGGCAAGAAGACAATCAAGGTCAATCACAGGTCCATAAAAACTTTAATCAGATTGCTGTCCCTGACATGCAGTGCTCTTTCCCTGCAAAGTTCTGTTTCATCTGCTATAGAACGAATTATTGGCTTATTTTAGATCTCTGCCAATAAGCAGAGACAGACTTTCTTCCAATTATTTAAAGTAACATTAGTTGTAATATCTAGCAAGGTAGTGGCTAAATAATGGTGCACTTTGCTATGGTGCTGGATGGGTTTTTTTTTTATAATGAAACAATCTTGTCTCAGAGATATCTCAATGCAAAACAATCTTTCAACAGTGTGCAGCTCATTTATGTTCTAAACATCTATGTGTTATGGTTCAAAGTCACAAACAGACTAAAAAGATTCTGGGGAGAAAGCTCCATGACTGGGACCTGGTGTGATTTCAGAAGGCAGTCAGAGAAGTAACTGCTCATCTAAATAATCACTAGGCCTAGGAATCCAGCTCAATGAACTCAATATACTGGGTCTTTCTCAGGCAAAACTCAGATCTGAAATGGGTGTGTTACTAGGGCAAGGCTGTATGAATTAGAAGCCCGTATTTGCAGCTTGGAAGGCAACATATAAGGCCTATGCACTTGGTACACTTCTACATGTATACCTGTGAGACTTAGTCTCAAAGTTAAAATCCACACACTTGACAGACTGTGATGTTGTGTTTTCAGTGAACTACATAAGTAGAATCAGAGGCACCATCATGCTAGCTCCTCATGGTAAGTGTGGTGGTGTTACTAGTTTACAGCCCTATAGATTTAACATTATACTACATATGGACACATCCAAGACATAATAGTATACTGTCATAAATAGGGCTGTGTACATATTGCTTTTGTTTAGCATATGTTTTATACTGTTTTTGAATTTCCTCCCACAAATTATGCTTAAAATTGAATCTTTGTTTTCTACATGTATAACACATGGTATGGAAGATGCTTTCTCTCATCAGTCCTCTCTGTCAGCAGATGGGCATTTCTGCTACCCACTGGAGCTGCAGGTTAGGATTATCCTGTAAGACAGTGGTTCCTAACCTGGGCTCCAGGGACCCCTGAGGCCCTCATAGGGGGGTCCACAAACTCTGCTACTGGACACCAACAGCAGCGGCAACAACAGGGATGTGGATTGTGGGTGCTGAAATTGCTCCCTTGTTCACAAACAAGAGACCAGTTTGGGCACACACACACACACACACACACATATCTGTGCTGCTGTGCCCCTAAGAAAAGGGACATGGCAGCAGGCATGTGTGCATGCCCAAACTATGACTTTGGGGACCAAAATTTGAATCCCCACTTAGGCATGGAAACTCAGGCAAGTCATAGTCTCTTAACCTCAGGGAAAGGCAAAGGCAACAAATCTTGCCATGAAAATGCTCATGATAAGTTTGCCTTAGGATTGCCATGCGCCAGTTTTCCAAGGGAAGGAACATCCTCGCCCCCGCCGTCAGTAGCACTTAGTTGTTGTAATGTGCCTTCAAGTCACTTCAGAGTTAAGGCAACCCTACGGTAAACTTACCACAGATTTTTTTTTGTTTGCCTTCGCCTTACTCTTAGGCTGAGTGAATGTGACTTTTCCCAAGGTCACCCAGTGTTTGGGCAGGGATTTGTATCCTAGCCTCCAGAAGTCTTAAATAAATAAACAAATAAATAAATAAATAAATAAATAATTCTCAATTTAAACCTTGAGTTAAGTACTGGGAGTCCCCAGCAATAAATTATATTTATAGGGGTCCTTGGTAAATAAAAGGTTAAGACATTCAAACACATTTCATTTAAAGCAAATCACAGTGGAATATAAAATTATCTCTACATACTGTTATAAACCACAATCACCCTGAATACACCTAATCTGGTTTGATTTTGGAAACTGGGCAGAGCCAGGGCTGAGTAGTACTTGGGCAAGAGACCATGGGGGAGTATGAGTTATCTTTAGATAAGAGTAAGGAAAAAAGTCCTGTTTCAAACTCCTGAGAGCACCTGCCTGTCAGAGTTGATGATATTAGTCTAAATACACCAATAATCTGTGTCTAAAAAATAAACTCCTTACATTCCACTTGTTTCTCATTTTGGATCAGGAGTAGTTGGTAAAGTTTCTGCATGGAGACACAGGTAAATAGTTCTATACTTACCCAAACAATTACTCGTTTTAATCTTAGTCTTCAAACAGACTACCAATCAAAGTATGAATAAAAAAGATGAAAGATAATTGCCTTGTATCTGATTTTGCAATTAGAGCAGCAGTAGAAGAGTATAACGAAAAATGAATTGGAGTGTATTTTAAGAGAAAGTAGCAATACTAGCAAAGGTAGCCTTAGGATTTGCAATTCCCACTGAAAATGAGAGCACTACAAAAGTGCACTCCCAGTTTGCTAAGTGGCCTGGTATTAACATACTTATCTGGAAGTAAAAAAGAGAAACAGAAGCAGGAACCTGCGCTTTAAATGGTGGGTGGTAAATTGGGGTGGTCAAAGAAACTGTTCGATCAAATGTGAGGAAGCAAGATTCCCTGCAGAGCCTCATCTCTCAATTTTACCGGGCACCTATTTATCAACCTTTGCATAAACTAATGAAGAGGCTTACTCCTTTGGCTTAGGTCAGGGAAAAGATGTGATAGGGGCAAAATCAGAGGTTGGGCAGAAAGTCACCTCCTTTGGAAGACCTGTGAGGTTTGCTTTCCCTCCTAGTCTCCAATCTTGTTTGAAAGGATCTTTTTTCTATCCCCACCCCTGCAAACTAATGAAGCCAGCTGCCTCATTAGTTTGTATGGGAATGGATATAAAGGCTTCTGCCTCCTCACACAGAATAATATGTATATGTTAGAAAAGTATTTGGGCTCCAGTATTTTCTATCCTGAATTCATCCTATTTTTTCCAAGTAAAAAGGAAGCTCTCGAAGTTCACCTATCATTACTGAATACTAAACATCAACTCTGACAAAATATCTTTGTCTAAGGATTGATTTAGTGTTATTCCTTTACCCATTTATGATCAGCAAACTCTCCAGATAAGAAAGGAAGCATCTTAATAGATGAGGAAGAAAGCCAGTGTGATTTTCACTTCAGCTAAACTCATTGAAAATCAAGAAATATGAGCTGGTCTTTCTCAATATACAGAATACTTTCTGTAACAAAAGAGGAAGATACAAATATAAAGAAAGATGAGTGTTGTAAAAAACATGCAAGTGACCTGATTTTTTTTTAAAGCATTCATTGAAATACAGAAAAATACTTTAGGAATCTATATCTATGAGCAGGTCAACAGAAAAAGTTGCATGGATGAGCAATTGTGTTTAATTCAAAGTCATAGTCTTAATCTGCATAGTGCATTACACATATACAGTTGGCCCTCTATGGCCCTTTCCGCACCGGCCTATTAAAACGGTGCAGAGCGACCTCCAACAGAGGTCTTCTGCACCGTAGAGTGGACTGGGACGGACTACTTTTTGTAGTTCTGTACCTCAGTCTGGTTCAGAGCGACTGGAACTGGTCACGCAGTGTGTTTTTTAAAAACCTCTTTTTAGAGGTTTAGCTTGCAACTCCGTGTTGCTCCGCCCCAGCGCTTTGGTGCAGATTTGCAGGCGCGCACAAGTGCATGCCTGCAGATCTGCCAGGGGTGGGCTTTAGGCTGGCGAGCTTCTCTGGTTGGTGGAGAGCCTCCACCAACCGGAAGCCGCCATTTTGGATGCTGGAGCAGCATGGAGCGACGAGCTCGCACCGCTCCTTGTCCTTACGGACTCTCCTGGATGCTGAACAAGTTCGGTGAGTAGCGTTTTTTCGCGGTTCCTTTCCCATGTGTGGAAAGGGCCTATATTTGTGGGTTTCACTTTCACATATTTGATTATTTGCAAGTTTCTCCAACCCCTGCCACTGTCAAGCACTTCTTTTCTGAGGAAACTTTGGTTGCTCCAATCAGGCCGTGCAGCTCTTTAAAAACCTGCCTCAGGTCCTTCCCCTCCTTCACCAGTCACTACCTGGCCAGCTAAGGATGGCTCATAGTCCAGTTTCTCAGCACCACAAATCCCATCCCAAAGTCCTCCACAAATCCAAAGAAGGAGATAGACAAGAGAGGGGAAGCATAGGGCCACCATGATAACTCCTCTTCCCTCTCCTTCCCTTGATCTGGTTTGGACCCTGAGTGCCCATTCTCCCTGCCATGTCTCAACCCCCTTCCCCCCCACGCACATTTTGATATTTGTGGTTTTTCCATTTTTGCAGGGGTCCTGTGCCCCTAACACTAGTGAATGTGTAGGACCACCTGTATAGTTATTGAAGAGACAGAGAAGGCATATTCCTGAGGAGTCACCTGATGGTATTTTCCTGGGAAGAACAATTTCACTGAACTGCTATCATCTGAACAGGAACAAAAGATTTATAAGGGAAATGATATTCAATACTTCCAGAAAAAAGAAAAGAAAAAAATCATACTGCACAGTTTCTTTGCTGGTATTTTCCCTCGTATGCAGATGGGGGAAACGAGCACTATTACTGAATAAAAGAGACAGTGAAAAAAGGATATAGTCAGACATAGTAGAAAGATAGCAGCTGATGCCACCAATGAGTACAGACTGCAAGGTTTCATCTGAAGAAGAGCACAATTCCAGCTCTATTGCACACTTTGACTTACCTGGCCCAGAGATAACTAAGATAACTAAGAGCACATCCAGACTGATTGTAAAGTCCCAGTTTTTGTTCCTATTCCTTCCAGTGTTAAACTGGGTTAAGATAAACTAACCTGTACAGCTGGTTTAAAAAGCCTCTGATCGTACTGGAAACTGTCAGAAAATATTCTGTGATAAACCTAGTGTATAAGGTTCTCCAAACAGAAATTAGAAGGAACAGGAACAAAATCTTTCTGTTCTTTTTTTTTTAAAAGCTGTTCTGAATGGGCCTACGATAACAAAGAAGCAATTTCCAATGGAACAGCCTGTAATTAAGTTCTGTGGCATCTCTAGTTTCTAGGGATCTCAGGTAGCAGTTCAGTGAAGCTTATTCCCATTCCAGTATAGGACTCAGTGATTTCATACAAGCCACTAATGGAGAAGTTCAGAAAGGTTAGTTTTTTAAAAAGTGCATATCTGTGTGTGCAAATGCATTTTATCTTTAATAAGCTTAAAAAATTTAAATCTTGCCCTGAAAGCCTTGTCAGAATGAAGCTGAAAAATTCCTACTATGATTTTTATCACTCCTCTCTAGTCTGTCTTTTCTTCACATACATTTCAATTGTTTCTATAACTTTTTGATTTCCTTCAGATTTTATAAATATAAAGAAATCCCTGGTTTCATTAATATAGATCCTTTCTTATTTTTAGAAATAGGGCCGGAGTGAGGAGGAGGAGGAGGAGGAGGAGGAGGAGGAGGAGGAGGATCAATTACTGAGACTGCTAATTACAAAAGTCCTTAATGCAGTTCACATTATTAGAACTACTTTTGAATAAGCACTCTCAGATCGTAGAACTTAAATATTACAATTTTTCATTCCTGAAGGAATAACAAGAAAAAAAAAATGGTTCTTCAGAAATCCAATTTGGGTAAAGAACCAGATGGAAAATGTACAATTTGTTATCTTTTTAGTGGCTTCTCATTTATTAAATAAATAAATAACTTAACTAATAACTTAATTCTAGAATTAAGTTAATGCTCAAATTTCAACTCAAGTCAACTGTGTTAAAAATAAATTTAACTATGTTGTTCCTTTTCATTAGGAAATTGCTAACTTAATTGCTAACTTAATTGAATTTAATGAGTTAGTTCCTACCACTGGGTTTACTCCATTAGTCTGGACTGGAAAAAAGATGAGATGTTAAGCAGAAGGTCAACATTTATGGAAAAGTACATAACTTTGTAAAGTATAATTATCATTTAAGAAAACGTTTATAACTATTTTAAGTATTATTATATAGATTCATACTGATGATGGAGAACTCTTTTGACTGGTGCTCAAAGGCACAGCCATTTTAGTCTATTATCAGTGTACAAAGGGATCTTGTAGCACCTTTGAGAGAAAGAGATGAAGAAGTTTGTAGCATCAATTTTCATGGTCTCAGCTACTTCATCAGTTTACTTCTTCTCCATGCATCTGATGAAGCAGACTGAATGTAGATTATGCTACAAAACATCTTTCACTTAGTTTCAAAGGTACTACAAGATCCCTGTGTAAGTCATTTGATTGACACAAGATACAAAAAAATGACTGGTACCTCTGTACCTCTGGGTCAATACTGTAAACCACATAGATAACCCAACTATTCTGGCATGATGTCTGCGTGGTAGGGAGAACTGCAGAACAAATTTGGCTTGCTCGGTATTCAAAGTAAGAGGAACAGTTAGGGTCCAGTCATGTCACCACCCTAATACAGTCAGCCCTCCACATTTGTGGGTTTGACATTCATGGTTTTGATTATTTGCGAGTTTTTCCAACTCCTGCCCTCCCAACTCAGGTGCTTCTTTTTTTGGGGAACCTTCTCTCTTGGTCGTTCCAATCAGGCCGCATAGCCCTTTAAAAACCCACCTCTGGTCCTCCTGTTCCTCAACCAGGCTCTGCCTGGCTGGCTAAGAATGGTTCTCTGCCCAAATTTTCAGCACCACAAACCCTGTAACCATGCCCCACATACACCCAAGGAAGAAGATGGGCAAGAGAGAGGAAGTACAGGAGCACCATGCCAACCATCTCCCTTGCCTGACATGGTTTAGACCCTGGATGCCCACTTTCCCCACCCGTGTCTCAGTCCCCTTCCCACAGACACACATATTTTGTTATTTGTGAATTTTTCATTTTTACAAGGGTCCTGTATCCCTAACCCTAGCAAATGTGGAGGGCCAAGTGTATTAGCCAAATCATGGGATCTCAGGAATCAGGTTGGCAGCAGATGCCAACATAGGGGTCACCTGTCTACTTAAGGTATGTGGCTCCCAGTGTGCATGAGAGCCATGGGAATAATAAGACCATACACAAGAATTGGGTAAATAAGGGCCACATATTTAACTGTGTTAAATTCTTTGAAAATGCAATAGTGGGATGCAACCTGGTGAGGGAACAGCTGAGGTAGGAGGTCACACATAGACCTCCTCAGCCTCCCCTGGCTGAAACACCCAATCCTTGAGAACAACCCAATAGCTGAGTTGCATCCCAGCCATCTTACTGATAAAAAGCAAAGCCAGGGAAACTCTCCCTCAAATCCCACAACTTAAAGAGAGGAGGCCACAGCCACACAGGCCAGCCCAAGAGTTGTATCCTCTCCCCCTCATGGTCTGGAGACATAAAGAGGCAGCCCTGCAACCTGCTGTACACCAAATGGGTGACAAAAATGTTCATCATAACCTGACTTTTCTCCTCCCATTACCTGCAAAATGTCTGCCAATCTATAGATACATCCATAAGCCAATTGTCAAAGTCTTCAGGATACAGTGTAAGGCAGGAAAAAAATAGGTAAAAGGGAGGGAATCCTACCCGGCCCCAAAGCGACCAGCTAAGCTTACACTGCACAAAGGAGGGGATGGTGGGTCAATTGCTGATTTCAAAGAGGAAGCAGAAGAAGTGGTCAGGGTTCATAAACCCTTAAGGACTGTCTCCTTGCACTCTGTGTTGCAGCCCAATATGCCACAGCACAAAGGCGTCTGTCTCTCCCCACTGCACCCTGGTAAATTTGGCTCTTTCCCTGTAACGCTCTGCATGGGAACAGAGCTGCACTCAGTTTGCGGGCTGAAACATTTCCTTATACTTGTTCTAGACAGATGCCTCCTAGTGTTACCAAACAAAAGTCACTGTGCAGGTATTCCATTTTCCTCTGAGTTTATTTTTTCATGGTAATAAAAAAAGATGGAAGATACAGTAGAAAACACAGAACAGCTTGATTAGTTGTAACAATGGATCTCTCAGTGGTCATCTGCGAACTCACTTCAAATGGGTCACGCTGTGCAAGTGTAGGATGACCCATTTGTGTGAGTCATAGAGGTCACAAAGAAAAACTTACAAACATAGAACAACATCTTTTAGATCTCCATATAGCTATTTAAAATAGGCAGGGCAATTGCACAATAAAAACCTGATCTGGATGCACTCAAAATCTGTACATGCAATTTAAAGCAATGAAGCTATCGCCTGACCATGGTGAAGTCTTCAGAAATGCGTGCGTATGGTACCAAATAGTAATTGTACAGGCAACCAAATTATCAGGGCTCACCTTTATTTAGAAATATGGCACATTATCCTGGAAGTTCTTGCTTTTAACTGTTGATGTGCAAATTCTTTATAATTATTTGGAAGTGATAGAAATGTGCTCTGCACTGGCACCATGACAGTTTTGACTACTGTTGCTTAATTTTTTCTAAAGCTGAGCCTCCGCACTCAGACCTGACAAAAATAAAGAATGACAGAACTCTTCACTGCTTATATGTTTCTTTCCTCAGGCCTCTAAATTGATACAAACCTCTGCAGTGTATAGCCTCAGGGGAAAAAAATTGATTGTTTGTAAATTATGCAGTAGAGATAAGATGTGGTCTAGGGATTACTTGGGAATTTCCTTTAAACTGTTTAAGATACCATAAAGATGAGAGAGTATAATTTGAGAAAGAAAAAAATCTGATAGAACAAATAGACCTTTTTTGGGGGGGGGGTAGTGAAACACACATCATAACATTTATTTTCCCTTGACTGCAAGTCTTGTAGTTCACTACTAATGAAACAAACCCTGCCTGGACATAGAGTAGATTTTGTAAACATCTTTTATAATTTTTATTATGTGAAATCCACAGAAGTTTGTTATTTCAATCATTTTGGGAATAAGCAATGGAAATTTCCACTGCTGATTTGATTTGGCTTATCAGTATGGAATGCTTCACAAAAATGTGAGAGCAATCCTTGCAAACTGCAACAGCTGGTATAAGATTATGTTGCAATTTCCACACAGTTAACTCTAAGCCAAGATACTACAAAATAGCCAAGAGTGGAAAAAGCTACTTAACAGGTTGTATATAATGGACATTTATATTTTTCAGAAGTTACAAGGGGGAACTGCAGTATAATGATACAATATACTTCCACACACAAACAGTGTTTTTGTTCAAGCTTCAGTCAGTCTGGATTAGGAGCCTTCTCAGGCTTTTAAGGCCCCTCAAGAGGGAAAAGAGGAAAATTGCAGCCTGTTCTTTCCCATCATTACCAGCAAGGCCTTCCCTGCTGAGCAATGCAACAAAAAAGGGCTCAAGAATTGGGCTAGCTTCCATCTAGAGGCTGAATGGATTATTATAAATATATCTAGGGGGTGAATGTGGCTGGCCCAGCAAAGCAGGAAAGGGAGAAAAGTGTTATGAGAATATAATGCACAAAGACAGTGTTTTTGTCATTCATATAGATGGAAGCATGACTGTGCAATAGGCTGCTAAGCCCTCATGTTGTGTACTCCATCCAAGAGGAAGAAAAAGTGTCAGAAACAACAGGATCTGATAAAATAGGAAGGGGGAGGACTGCACTACTGCAGAGGAATGAAAGGCCACTGCCTCCTGTTGAGCCAGCAGCTGAAAGCAGGGATGGTTGAGGAATTTGACCTCTGTGAATTCTGGTATGAACTGAACTGACCTACAGTTTCAAGACCAACGAATGGACTGAAACGTAATTATCTGCCAACTTTTTTTAGCTACAGCATGGTCTGACTCATTTCTCTGCTCAAACTGCATTTTAAAACATGTATTTTGAAGAAAATGACTTTAGAAATGTATATTTTGAAAAAAAATAAACACTATTTAAACACAATTTTATTTATTTTTAATCAGAAATTAGTAGTGGAAACAGGATGGAACAGATTTATAAGCGAATGGATATGAAAGTGAAACAGCCATACAGTGCAGAAATAATTATATTTGTCCACTCCTAGGTCAGAGAAGCTTGCTTGTTCATCTCATATAAATGACTGAAGTCTGAATTCATGCCATAGTAACCAATACATAAATAAAAAATAAGTACACAAAAATAAAAATAATAAAATATTGAGACCCATTCAGTGAATTAAAAGTTTCTCAGAAGATTGTGAAATACATTCCACCCTCCACATTTGTGGGTTGACATTCACAAATTTGATTATTCGTGAGCATGAGTGCTTCCCCAATTCTCCTCCTCCCCTTCCCATGCATTTTGCCCCAGTGCAAAGATCTCATGCTGAGGCAAAATGCAAGGGAAAGGGGCTCCAAACAGCCTTCATTTTCTCCTTCAGAGTTTCCCCCTCCCCTTCCCATGCATTTTGCCCCAGTGCAGAGAACTCGCGTTGAGACAGAAATGGATGGGAATGGGGTGGGGGAGGCCCCAAAGCGCCTTCCTTTCCTCCTCTGGCATTTCCCCCCCTTCCCATTCATTTTCTCCATGCTAGGACAACATGAATGAGAAGGTGGAGAACTCTAGAGAATGAGAGGAAGGCTTGTGGGAACCTCCCCTCCACCCCATTCCCTTCCATTTTGCATGGAAATGGGAAGGGAGGGAGCCCTGGCAGGGAATGGGACAGGGTGCAGATGGATGAATTATTTGTGATTTTTCCACTTTCACAATGGTTCTATGCCCCGAACCCTCATGACTGTGGAGGGAGGACTGTAGTTAAAGGGAAAGGACCAGACCTGAATCCCCATTTACTTTCCTTCTTATTCCATGACAATTCTTTTTCTTCTTATTCTATGACAATGTTCATGGCACCTCAAAGACCAAGTAAACCAGTGGCTCCCAATCTTTTTTTCACTTGCAGCCCATTTCCATAAACCACACTCCTCCTATTAGCAAAATGTTTGTAATTCATAAAGTTACTGTTATTTCAAATTTATACCTTGCAGTTATAAATAAACAGCCCAACTAATGGGATTAAAAAGCAAGCAGTAGTTATTATTATTCTTAACAAGGTAAAAGTGGAGGGTGAAAAAAATAAATAAACCTAGCAGCACATTTAAAATTAACTGATTTATATTTTAGCATGAGCTTTTGTGCATGTCAATCTACTACTCTGGAGGTACTAAATATTGTTACTATTACTATTATTTTTATTATTATGAAGGAAAATTAGAGGATAAAAAATAAACCTAGCAGCACCTTTAAGATTAACTGATAAGAGACAAGATAGGAGAGGATGATTGTGAAAGAAGAGTTGCCTGGGCAGGGCTGTGCCACTGTAGTGAGAAAGTCGCCAAGAGGCAGGGAGGGGAAGAGGAGGAGGAGAGGGAGGTTGGCTTGGGGCTCACCACCCAGCTGGCAGGGAGGACAAAGGAGGGAGCTGAGCTGAGATTAGCCGCCCTAGGCCCCTCCTTCCCCCGCGGTCATCTGCCACAAGTCTGTAACCACAAAGACAAAAAAAAGTACCCTATGGCAAAAAGAGACAGAGAGAAAGAGAGAGGGGTGAGTCCACTGCAATGTTGGTTTCCCACTTCTTTCATTACAAAGGCCGACCTCTCTCTCTGTAAAGAAAGAAATTGTGCCCTCATCATATTATTTTTTTTAAAAAAAAAAGGCTTTGAATTGTCTCAGCCTTCACAAAAGCAGCTGAGGTGAGCTCTCCTGCAAGAAGGAAGAAAGGTGGAGAGAAATTAGAGGAGAAGGTGTGCAACACCTCCTTCTTTCTGTCCTCCTTACTTTGAGAAAGGGGAAGAAGGGAGTGGAAACAGGAATGGAAGGAAGACAAAAGATGGCCAGGAAAGCAAGGAGAGGAAGGAAAGAAAGCTCCGGCAAAAGCAGCGCAGTGGATTCCTTCTCCTCCTTTCTGCTGTGTGTGCGTGAATGTATGGCTGTGACTTGTATCTTGCCTTACTGTTGATGTATATGCCCTTTTTTAGTCATTACTCAATCTTTTTCACATACTCCTAAATGCAATCCTGTGTAACTGATGTAAATGAAGGAGACACAGTAATTACACAGTAACTTTGCAAAGTTTTATCTGTTTAGGATGGTGGTACAGCAGTTCTAGCAACACCCTATAAACACCATCCTAAAGAGAAAATGCTTCACAAAGGATGCTGCATTGGGTTAAAAAAGCATGTTGCAGGAGAAAAGGTAGTTAACAATTAACTGCTTTGTATAAAAGAAGGGCATATGGAAATAGCACCAAGAGTAGCAGGGCTATTGGATGATAGCATGTCATTTAAAAAGCTAAGGGACCATCAGAGGTAATGTTAACCATGGAAGTACTGTTCATACTATACAGCAGTGGTTCTCAACCTATGGGTCCCCAGATGTTTTTGGACTTCAGCTCCCAGAAGCCCTGAGCATTGACCATAGTGGCTGGGGCTTCTGGGAGCTGAAGTCCACAAACATCTGGGGACCCACAGGTTGAGAACCACTGCTATACAGGTATAGCACTATGATTCCGCTTTACCTGCCACAGTTTTAGTCAGTGGCATATCTAGGTTCAAAAGTGCCTAGAGCAAGCGTGGAAGTTGTGCCCCATGTGCTGCTTCTCCTGCCGCCACTGACCCAGCCGAGGAGGACTCTGGCAGGGCCAGCAGTGGGCCAGGCCTGGGTGGAGGGACTGCCACCACCGCCATCACGGCTGCACTGAGCCAGGAACGACCCTGGAAGGGGCAGCAGAAGCAGCGATGGGCCAGGCCTGGGTAGAAGGGTGGGAGGGTTTGGCTTTTTTGCGTCCCCTAGCATTGGTGCCTAGGGCACGTGTCCTAGTTGTCCCATCCTGGATACGCCTCTGGTTCTAGTCAATGGAATCCTGGAATTGTCAGCTTAGGGCAGTGTATTTAGAAATACTAGCCAAAGACCTCTAGTTCCTCACCAAATCAGAAACCCCAGGATTCCACAGGACACAGCCATAGCAGTTAAGTTGGAATCACAGTTCTACAATTCTGCAGAGTGAAAGGGCCCTGGCTATTGGACAGGGCTTGCAGACCACACCAGAAGAAATTTACTTCACACCTATTTTTTCCTGTGAGGAAATGAGTGGTGAGTTGAGCTGGACTAGCTGGACATCCTGGCTGAAATTTTTTGCCAGCTTCCCCTGATGTTGTGATAGGAATAGTTTTAACCAGTTTCTTGCCTGGTGTTTTTAGCCAGGGTCTTATGCAGTCCTTTAATAAAGTTAGCACCTCCTCTTTATTTTAATATACTCTACTTTCTTTCCTTTTCCATGCAAATTGCAACTGTTTATCCACAATGCAGAAACTTTCATGGCTGGTGTTAATTAATCATCTACGTAAATATGTAGTTGCAGCTGTCAAAACCAAGTAGCTTGATGTCGCCTAGCAGTGAAGCACTCAAGATGGCATTGCTGAGGCTTTTGAAACAGTGATACTCTGATTTATGAACTCATAAAGTAATCTGTCACTGGAAATGAGGAACTCATAAGTTGAAAAACAACAACTTTGAGCCTCAAGAAGAAAATGGAGAGGGAGGGAAGCATACAAACAATCAAATATGCAAGAAATGCATCTACCCAAGTGTGCCGCTCTGTTCAACATAAACAATTTATGTTGCTATGGTATAGAAAATGGTGTTCAGATTCAGAAAACAGTCACAGATTATGTTCGCTTTCAATACACACCAGGAGTTTACAGTAGCTCCTTGGAGAACTTAAAAACCAACAGCAAAGGAATACTTTCTATTAGAAGTCCCAGAAAAGGACTAATATGAGGGCTGAATATAATTTAACATATTTTTCTGTATTTTGGAAAATACCTAAAGTTGCAGAGCTACTGATACACAAGACACAATGGCCTGAATTTGATCGTTAGTCCCAGTTACAGTAGACTCACTCAATTTAGGTCAACATAAGACAAATGTAAAAAATAAAAACAAAAAAATTCTGCATTTGGTAATAATGCTTTCCCCCCTGAAAGAAATTCAAATAAAATTATACTTACTAGTTCATTTAACATGGTAATGTAGTTCACAACAAGAGAGAGTCTTTAAAAACCATGAGGTGACTGTTTTCTGAAGCTCTTTCCACCCATGTTAGTGGTCGGTTGTAAACCAAGAGGAAAGATATGTTTTTACAGAATCCTAAGTACAGTTAAGCAGATAAATAAAAAGGAGATCTCTGGCTTTCTCTCCACCCTCCAGAAAGAAAAAGCTTATGTAGAAGTTATAGTCTAGTGTGCAATGGCTGTTAAATGTGTGTTATAGCAAATTTCCCATTTGCTCTGGGCAAAGATAAGTCTTCTTTGGCTGCATTTTTCATGCATGAGTAAGCTATTCAACCAGTAGCCCTGCATAATGTATACCTCACTGAAGCCAGGACTCTTAAGAGTCTATTTAACTATCACTTTTGCATAAGCTTTTTAATTTTGATGAGAGAAAGTGGACACATTACATGCCCTGGTCACAGCTGTCACAGCTATCAAGAAGTAAAAGCAGCTAGCCATGCTAACGTCTCTAATATTTTTGGAAGGGTCTAAAACCAACCTCTTGTAGAGGAAGATCTAGGTTTCACCCCAAAAATGTTTCCCCAACTTACTAGATTTTGGCCAGCATGAATTTTAAGAGCAATTTCCTTTCTTGATAGTTTTCCTTTTTATTATCCAGAAGCAAAATTAGTTGCCAATAGTAGCTCAATAGATATGTAAAGTTAAAACCAAGCCCTAATATATATTTGTTTGATTATGGCTGAAGATTTTCCCCTGCATTCCAATTATATAAAGCAAACTAGGCTGCCTCTCATCACCCTTGGAATCCTCACAGTTGTTGCTGTTATATGTAATATCTTTCTCTGTGCTGTTGATGGAAATGGAATGAAGACTTGAAATATTTAGCATAAACCAAAAGAGTGGAATTCTCATAGTAGTTTCAAGGCAAGCTAAGACAATTAGCAGACAGACCAAATAGTCAATCATAATGTTTAAATACTTACTTGATGTAGTAGGGCACTTTGTTTGGCGATATTGCCCTCTCCCAGGGGCCCTGGACAGAAGCTGTTAACAAAAAACAAAACAAAAACGAAACATAAAATCAAATAAAAGAGACATGGAGGTCAAGTTCAAAGCAAACAGGAAAGACAACATTAATCTCTGGAATTACAATTTTACACTTGGCCACACTGATATGGGTCTGTTTGCTCAGTTGCCCACGAAGGCAGGAAGGATTAACCTGCTGTTTGGAAATTTCTGCTGTAATCTGACTGGAATTGAACTCATTCGGCTGCAAAGATAAATGCAAAACCTCTTCAGCTACTAAACCTAAAGAAAAGATAAGAAACTGAAGAAGCACAGTGCCTGTCTTGTGGTGCACACTTTTAAGGGTTCTGTGACTACCACTTTCTGCTGTCTTGTCTTCCATATTTTCCACTTAGTTGGTTAATTGTTGCTGAACAGAATTAAATCTTAGTTTGCTTCTAACTGTGGAAAGATTTATAGTACCTTACAAAAGTATTCATATCTTCATCTATCCACATTTAGTATTCATATCTTCACCTATCGACATTTAGTGATGTTACAGTGTGGCACTGAAATAGATTTAATCGGCATTATCACCATTTGATGTAAATACTCAACATCGTGACTATGCCTGATAGTTGGCATAAAAGCATACAAAAGAAGCTGGTATTTGTTGGTTGTCATCCCATTCATTGTGACAGTGCCTCCACGTATCACGTAAGTCATTGACTGGAGTCTACATGTGTGCAATTCCAGTGCCACATGATCTCAGAGAGAATAACCTATTTCTGGAAGAGCCCAGAGTTTGTTGGAGAGTATTTCAAAATGAACAACACCACAAAGGTCAAGGAGCTATCCCAACAAATCTAGAATAAAGTTGTGTAGAAGGATCAATGAAGGATGGTTTGTTAAACAAATAAATAAATAAATCCCAAGCTATGAACATCCCTGGAGCCTTGTTAAATCCTTAAAAACTGGGATGAGTATGGCTCAGCTGTGACTGTGTCTAGGGAAGTTTGTCCACCCAAACTCAGTGGACTGGGTAAGGACACCATTAGCCACAGAAGCAACCAGTAGGCCCATGATAACTGTGAAGAAGATGGAAAGATCCACAGCTGAAATGGGAGAAATTCTCCATGGGTCAACGGTCACCTGATGCTCCTCAAATTAGAGCAGTAAGAAGAAATTCACTGCTGAAACAAACTCCTATAAAAGCCCAAAGGTATACTGGAGATAGCAAAAACTGGCAAAAATTCCTCTGAACTTTTTGGCATTGCCACAAAATACTATGTGTACCATGAAGTAATCAGTGCTTATTTCCCTGAGAATAGCATAACCACAGTGAAGTATGGTTGTGACAGCACCATGTTCTGAAGATACTCTCCCTTGGCAGGGACTTATTGAGAGCAAGATGGATTAAGGCAAATACAAGGCAACTTTAAAGAAATCCTGTTTCAGTCTGCAGTTGATCTGGGACTGGGACAGAGGTTTCACTTCCAGCAGAACATTGGCCCTAAACACATAGCCAAAATAACATTTCAGTAGTTGAAAACAAGATCTTGAATGCTTTTGAATATCCCAGTCAAGACCCAGACCTCAATCTGATGGAGAATGTGTCACAAATCCTGACAGGTGGTGTTTACCAGTGGTCCCCATCCAACCTGAGAGGGTTGGAGCAAACTCACCGAGAAGCAGGGGGAAAAATATCAGGATCCAGATATTCAAAACTGATAAAGATCTCCCCCAGAAGACCTGCAATTGTAATTGCTACCAAAGGTGTTTATACTAAATAATGATGTTGGGTAGTTTCAGGAAATATTTATGCAACTAACAAGTGCCAATTTATTTTTGTTTGTTTCACTTTTGTTCCACAATAATAATATTTTGTACATTCACACTACTGAGTACCTTGTTTGCATCAAGTGGTAAAAATGCCAATTAAATCCATTTTAATGCCAGGCTGGAACTCAACAAAATGTAAAAAGTCATAGAAGGATGCATGCTTTTGTAAGGCACTGTACCAACTTGTCATGCTGTCAACATTTTACTTACAGAACAACTCAACTTTTGCTTCCCTCATCAAATGAATGCATAGGAATCACATTCTTAAAATGTTGGAAATGTGCAGGGATGCTGTAAGAGTTCTTCCTACAGAATGCCATTTTAAACACTGCTTCATGTATTAAGTCTAATTAAATTATTTTTAAAAACTTTTTGAGGACCAAACACTATAGGGTAAAATGTAATATTAATGCATGGTACTATAGGTTGAGTAGAACTGAAATGAAATAGACCCTTTATTCTTTTAGAATTTGGGATTCAAATTTTTAATAACATTTTAACATTTCAATATATTTCTATGCTGCTCAGTAAAATAATGATCTGTCTCAAACCAAATTTAAGCTTTTCTGAAGAGTGTCTTGCCCTGCACATTTGTGCTACTTTTAAATGATTTTTTATTGGAGATAAAAGAAAAAATAGCATTTCCAGTTTTATTTTCTTTTTTTCATGCTGATCATTTGTGGAGCAATCCTTATTAATCATTGTCCCAGGAAACAAATATTTAGGATGGGGCATGACCTATGGCATTGTGCTATTGTCATATCATGAATGAGCACTTCACACAGTCAAAGAAGTATGAATGTGACTACAATTTTTAAAAAGACACTGGCAAACAAGAAACAAGTAGCATCCAAAATGGTTCTCTAAATTCATAATATATTTAACTCATAGTTTTGCTAGTTATCTTTTCTATTTTAAGCAATAGCATCTTGCAATCTCTGTATTTTTATAAGGTGAATGGCTCATTTTGACTCTAGGATTTCATGTTTTCCCAGTATCCTGGGTTGGATGCAAATATGCTGATACCTAGAGTATACCCACTGTAATCACTGGGACAAATTAGTCACAGCTAAGTTCTGTTGGTTTCAATAGGTCTATAAGTATGACAAATGAGGATTTACACCACTGTTCCTATGCATCCTGATATCATGTATCTAATATATAAAATAGGCTGCTACTGTATTGGATGAAGTTGCATTCTGTCTCCTGTTTTGTGAATTACTCTGGGCAACAGCATTTCAAGTTGAAATTTATTACCTTCTAATCTTACATACCAAATTATTCTTGGTTTTGTTTAATGAATGCAAGAGATCATATTCACTGGAACTAAACACTCTGGAAATAACAAACAATTTTCTGACGTTCTGCATAACTGGATTTAGTGTTCCTTCAACAGATTGTATTGAGACTGCCTGCTGTGCAGTTTTTCCTTTGCTGGATGATGTCAGTCTTGCATAAATTTGAGTTGACAAAATATGTGGTACCTATTACAACTCTGCTCTAAGAATCATAATTTCATTTCTAGCAAAATCCCGAACACTGAAAACAGCTGTTTCTTATCTCTGAATACCAGTAGAAGTTTGCCATCCATTACAAATCCAGTCCACGTAATACACATGTCTCTTTAATTCCTAGTAAAACCCACTTTTAGTAGTCAATCAAAGGAGACTAGCTGGAGAATGTTTCTTAATATGACCAGAGAGCTCCCCCTGTGTATTACTTACACTGAAGATGAATATATTTCTTTATGTGCAGAAGATTCAAAAGAGCTCGTCTGTGTTGCTTCTGAGCAACATACAAGAAAACACCATCAAAGAAACCAGAAACTACCGAAGACAGTGATAATAAAAGAGGAATTTGCCTGAAACAACTAGTGTATTCATTAAGACAGCAGCACCTTACTCACTTTTTAAAATTAAAACCACAGTTGGAAATGCTCCATAAATATTAATACATCCAAGTATTTAAGTCTTTTTTAAAAGGCATCACAAGTTTTCAGCTTCCCAGGGTTCAGCAATAAACTAATCCATACATATTAACAAAATTATTTAAACAATTAACTACTAATACTAATATTTTCTTCAAATGTTTTCAGTGGGCTAAATCCAATGCCCCACAGGTAGCTGCAGCAGAACTTTCTTCCCTAGACCTCTTTATCTTTTTTCACTGGCCAAATATTGACACTGGGTAGCTTTCCAGACCTTCAGAGCTAATCTTGGGAATTCAGAGGTAATCTTGGGAAGGGCTGCAGTGGGCAAGAGGAGCTCTGGTTTCACGGGATCCTGTTCTGCCACCCACTGGATATTGTCCAGTGCTTTTCTTTTAAAAGTAACTGTAGCGCTTACTTTAAGATGTGGAGACCCTGAGTGTGAAGGAAACTTAATTACTTGTGAATACAGAAACATGCATACAGCCCCACGGAGTGACAGGGATGGATCTGGTGGCTGGTTCTGGAGCAGAAAATTAATCACATGTCTGGATCAGGTTGCTATCATTTTACAGTAAGTTCTTACCGATGCAGTAGAACTGTTCGTACACTGTTTGGATAAAGCTTGTGCATATGGCCATACAAAGAGGTGGGTGAAAAATTATCAAATGATAACCACAGTGAATTAAACTTTTGAGGTT
This sequence comes from Iguana delicatissima, assembly GCA_948472985.1. Classification (NCBI taxonomy): domain Eukaryota; kingdom Metazoa; phylum Chordata; class Lepidosauria; order Squamata; family Iguanidae; genus Iguana; species Iguana delicatissima. Next base: position 943,842 of record CAOKZL010000119.1, read on the forward strand.
CTGATTTGAAGCACATATAGATTGAAGAGACGGCACATTTGCTAAAATACTTAATTGTAAAATATAGGAAATTTTGGTGGTCTTTCTTACAATGAAGGTAAAAGACATTTTAATGTGGAGTCTTGGTTCAGTGTACAATTGATCTTAGTTCTTCCTCTGAATTTTATCTATTGTCACATGTTCCAGAGTTTTCCGATATGCTTGTAGTTTTGATTTATGACAAAATAAGCAAGGAGGGAGCTTTAAGAACTAAGTGACAGATTTTGTAACACCATGCATGCTTGAAGCCCCAAAGTCACATACACAGGGGGCTGACACTGCCACCCAGATTTTCCATGTAAACAAAGAATAGAAGTGAAATTTTGTTCTTCCATGGACAGATGTTACACATACAAAATTATTTCCTCAGAAAGACACATGTTAAAAAAGAGAACATCTTCTGTTATAACAGTAGATGCCATTTCATTTCCATTGTTACTTTAAATAATATGCTCCAAAATATGTTCAAAATGCATTAAAAAAAAGTATGGAAAGCACTGCAGCACTGTTGAGGGCACAATTATCTTTCTGTCTTGTCATTTACTGATAACTGTTGTAGCTGTTGATGTTAACTGCTGTCAGGTCAACTCTGATTTATGATGACTCTACGAATGAGAGATCTCCATGTCACCCTCTCATCAACAGCCCTGCTCAGGTCTTGAAAATTCAGTGGCGGGGCTACTTTAATTGTGTCTATATGCCTGTAATGTGGGCTCCCTTTTTCCATATTGCCTTCTATCTTACCAAGCGTTATTGTCTTTTCTAATGGGTCATGTCTTCTCATTATATGTCCAAATTACAATAGTCTCAGTTTAGACATCTTGACTTTTAGGGAGAGTTCAGCCTTGATTTGCTCTTGGACTCATTTTTTGGTCTTTTTGGCAGTCCATGATATCCACAAAGCTCTCATCCAGCATTATCTTTCAAATAAATTGATTCTCTTTCTGCAACGTTTCTTCACCGTCCAGTTTCACCACCATACACAGAAACTGGAGATACCACGGCATGGACAATCCTAACTTCAGTATTCAGTGAAAATAGACTAGTCCATTATATTCCACATTGCACTAACACAGTGGTTCTCAACCGGTGGGTCCCCAGATGTTCGTGGACTTCAGCTCCCAGAAGCCCCAGCCACTGTGGTCAATGCTCAGGGCTTCTGGGAGCTGAAGTCCATGAACATCTGGGGACCCACAGGTTGAGAACCACTGCACTAACAGAATGGTTATTATAAACAATGTAAGTTGCATTCCTCAAACCATTTAGCCTCAAATACACACTGTCTTGCTCACACAGGTTTATCTTTCTGAAATCAATAAAATTATATCTACTTAAATACTTATTTTGCATATTAAATGATTTGTGGATTGCAATAGTGCCTTATAATTGTACACTAGAGGTAGTAGTTTTCCTGTCTAACTATGGAGAGCTTTTTGAAGAAATCTATATGCACAAATTCTAATCATGATTCCAAAATGTTAAAACCATAGTAACGCTTGCTTTGGAAATACTGTATTGATACTATTGTTATCACATTAGTTTTATTATTCTACTTACCAAGAAAATGCAGTCTCTTTCATATAAACACACACATACATAAAGCTTAACATATACTTCCAGTACTTCAGAGAATGGTATATCTTCCATAAAGATTTCAAAGTATGAATCTGTTGTTCTTATCTCAAGTCACTCCAAAGGGATTGAGCAAAGACTGAAATTTATAAGGCTAATTAGAATTTTTCTCACCAGACTATACACCTCTGTAAGAGAACATGTATCTTGCTATAACTACAATTAACTACCTGCTGTAAAGTTATTTGCAAAACTGAAAATCTATCTGGGCCTCCTCTTTTTGTCAGACATTTCTCCAAGTGAACATAAAGGAGCAGTTCTGTTTCTATTCTACAGCCTAGCTGACTTTCTTACTGAACTTTCTTGTTGGGCTTTCTTACTGATCCAAAGTAATACTCCTAATTACTTCTGAAGTCTTTTATATAATTCCACAGAATTTGGAAAGCCAACACTTGTTCTTTTGCTTTTGACTTTTTTTGCTTGGAGGTAAAGCCTTGCTATATGGTTTATCCTACTAAGGAAAAAGAAGCTTGACCACATCTTAAACCAAATAGCAATTCTCTGTACTTTGTTGGCAAAACACAAGTGGTAAAATCCTTAAACTCTAGATAGCTACAGCATCACCCATCTCATGTACAGGTTCTGTAAAACAGGCTTCTGATGAAAAATAGCACATTATGTTTAAGCACGATGCCATATTTATCTCCACCTATGTCATGAAATAACCAGCAGTGAATGGATTCCTGTATATTTAGTACCTCTCTGAAAGGGACCGCATGGCAGTTTAATATTAAAATGAACACATTTCATGCATAAATTGTGAATGCAGTTAAATACATCCACAATGTTCTTCTGGCATACAAAATACAATAAAATGCATTAGTTTCAGAAATTATAGCCCATATATACGTAATGAACTCAAATTTATTTTTCATTCTATCAGCAAAGAGACAAACAAAATTGCATAAGTATTTGAAAATGTCAGTTGTAGGGGAAATAACTTACATTAACAAATGCTGATAGATTAAAGTCTGTGTGAATGTTGAACTTCAGTTATTTGTCAAATTATTAGCAAAACAAACACACTTTCACCAAAGGTGCTGAGACAACTCCAGCACACCAGGATGAGATATTTTAGTCCTCATTTTGTTTCAGAATTCATGCAGAAAAAGACCTACAGTATAGGTATTCTGCGGCATTCATATCAGAACAATACAAATTTCAGCCACTTGCTATATACAGGTTATTTTTACAAACAAAAAGCAGCTACAACAAAAAGTTCCTTAACAAATTTGTTACTTTTTGTCATTTTAGGTAATTTTTCCTCCAGTTAGTATAATATTTGGAAGAAAAATGTCCCATATTATTTTTTTGGTACACTATGAAACAGCAAAGGAGAAACATTTAAGGGTAATAAAACTTGTCACATTGAGGAGACACTGACATTTTCACTAAGGTCAGAAATGTGAGACATTTATATTATATCTTAAACCTAATTACAGCTCTAAACATGACCCTCACCCTCAATGCTCTGAAATTCTTATTGTGCTCAGAAAATATCCCACAACTCATATGGTGTAGGTGTTGTTTTAATCTTAGCACACGGGAATTAACTCCACATCTGCTTGCTTCACAAAACTGCTGAAGCAACGCTGTCGTCTAAGGCCTGAAGCAGCACCATCTTCACTGATGGCAAAGAATCATTGCAAGCCATGGATGTATGCAGATTACTGGGCTGTTCATTCTTCTTCTCTAAAGATCGAAACTGTGATCAGATCTTTTAAAGTTATCTTTAGAGCTCCACAGAAGTTGTGTAGCCAATGAACTTAAGCTTGAACATAGCACCAGGTGAAGGAAATTAATCTCCCAGTGTCATTTTTTCACTTGTAATTGTGCACAACCTGAAGCTGCCAATAGTTTTGTTTTCTTTTTTCAAGAAGGGTTGGTACATCTTAGGGAGGGATGATCTAGAAGTGGCATAAATATTGATCTAGAAGGCCTTGAAGCACCTTGTTGGAAATAACTATGACGCACCAATGTCTTGTCAGAAATTCTGGGACTCATCAAGGGGCTTAAGCAGATCAATTCTCTGTCTTCCTTTGTACTCTCCCCCTTTTTTTAAATTCTCAGTGGGCTGTTATGAACACATTGCATCTCCAACTGATGTCAGCCACTTATGTACATAGGTTCTTATCATATCCCCTGAAATTGTACAAAATCCCCTGACTATACATAATAGATAACCAAACACCTGAATGTCCTATGAGGGCAAATGATAATGTTGCTCCTAAGAAATTAGGGTCATCGTATTGCCCAGGGGTCTGGATTTTACCGAGACTGAAACTATTTTTACAGGTTACCTGGCCAAGATTCTCAACTTTCCAAAATAACAAAAACAGGAACTCTCTAGTACTTGGAAGCTATGAGTCACTATTCTGCCCAATTAACGTATTATTGACATTCAATATAGTTAGGTAAGGACTGAAGCCATTCATATCACTAACATTTTCTGAGTGTGAGAGACTTCAACAAACAGTGACATATCCATTTTTGTACCACATGCATGCATATTATGTGGAATCATATGGAATACCATTCCTGTTAAAGGGTTAATATTTCCTGCTTTAGGTGTAACTGCAACTATATGTATGCATGGGTGACAGAGATCAGTAAATCAGTCTGCAACCATTAAAGTGATAGTCCTCAGCACTGAATGCTAGAAGAGGCCAAGCATGTAATAATAACATGCAGTAAAGGTAATCTCTTGTCCTGTTTTAATTGACTGACCAATAGCTTTTTCCATTATTCAACCCATGGGACAACCAAGGGGTTGGCAATTTTACTTGTGTTGTGAGTGGGATGTTAAAGTGCACTTCTCTTTGTTCTTGAGGCTAAAATCCAACCCATATCCACTTCTCCAGGCCCTACTGAACTAAATGTATTGATGTTTGAGTACAAATATACAGGACTGTACTATGAATGCACTTTTTCAAAAGAAGATAGTTTTATGTCAACTGTGGGAAGTGTTCTGCACATGTTACGAGGCAATCAGTACTGAAATTCATTTTTGAAAACAGAAATCATGTTCTTTTCTACCAGAAAGGCACTTCAGAGAGCCACTGCTGCCATTCCTATGTTTATACATTATCATCATCACTGTTACCATCATCACTACCACCATCACCATAGAACTTCAGAAGTGTTTTGTGCATAAGAAACAGTTTTCTTGCATTAAGTCATTAATCCTTATAGACAGTCCAAGCCTGTGGCAAGTGAGAAACATTGTTGCTAGGCAAAAGAAATGTCATTGCTTTCCAGTCCTTCTCTACTCTCTAGCTCTTATTAATTCTCATCAATATACTAAGTTCATCCCATTCATGTTGTTATGTATGTGAAGGTATTGACGGTAACCATCTAAGTTATAGCCTAATTGTGTTGCTTTGGGTCCCATTTTGGAACAAAGGAAGGATATAAACAAAACAAACACTTGGATAAATCCTGGCATATATATAAAACATTTTTTCAAGTGGGATTCTTGCCTTACATCTTAATAGATAAGATAGCCTTACATGCACATATAGTAGTAATGCCAATAATTTATGGCCTTGATGAGTGTTGTTCTAGTCCTATATGCAATAATACCTGGGCGACTCAGTTTAAATCAGTGTGAACTTGGTTCCACGGGAAGCTTTTTATTGCATGTTCAATGTGACTTTTAAATTGGGCCTCAATGTTCATGTTGTATCTCCTTGATTAAACTCATGGCTTGTTGCATAAAAACAAGCAATAAAGCTATCACAATATTTGCAACCAAGCCTATTACAATATAAATAGAATCTGTGGACTAGGAAGTGCTTGTTAACACACTAGTCTAACATCAACACTGTAAAGTATTTCAAGAAGTGATTTTGAGAACCTCACCATAAATTCTACAGGCTTGTGAAATGTTGTCAGTCTTCCCTCTGGCTGCTGTTTCTCTGCTCTGCCTAAGATGGACTCCAAGTCAAATCTCTTTTTCTTAGTCCGTTTTTGGTATTGGCAACTTCAAAGTGGTATTTGTTCTAAAGGACATATAAAAGGCCATATAACACTGCTTTTATGTTTTTCCTCAGGCCTTTGCCCTTACAAATACTTTTTCTCAGATTATGTGTGTTCTTTTTATCACAAATCTTGCTTTCTCTGGGCCCTCCTGTGACCTCAGTGTCAGGGCCTTGCTCTATCTGCTATGACCTCCTTTCTCAGGAATATGCTTGTTTTTGATCACAGCAGCAAGGGACATCTACCTATAAATTCTTTTTTAGGTTGCCCTCAAATGCCTCTTATTCAGCAGAGAGGTCTGTATTTGTCTCCCTCACTGCACTGGGTTCATCCTTACTCAATGAAATACTTTCTTTCCCTCATTATTTCTACTAACCTAGGAAAGAACCTACAATTCATTCCATTGCTATGTACTTTCTTGAATGGTGTGACCATGAGGGATGCAGTGGTAATGAGTAACGTGAAGTCAAATCAGATGGAAATATAGTCATACAAGCTTTCATCTGATATATGTCATTCTCACCAACAGTCTCTGTGCCCTCTTACTTGGATATTCCAATTCCAAAGAGGATATATTTTAATTCAATATCTACGTAGTCTCTAGAATGGTATATGACAGGCATAGGGAAAGCAGTGATAAGGGGTAATGGGGGCTTCCAACAGGCTTTGAAATCAGAAAGTTTTTAAAAAATGAGCTAAGGGTTTGGTATTGTATTGGTTTAGAGTTGTTGGACTAGGAGAGTAGGAAGCCAGGGTTCAAATCCTCACTCAGCCATGAAAAAGTAATGGATGACCTTGGGTAAGTCTCATTCAGCCTCAGAAGAAGGCAGTAGCAATCCCTCCCCAGCAAATCTTGCCAAGAAAACCCTTTGATAGGTTCACCATAGGGCTGCCATAAGTTAGAAACCACTTGAAAACACACACCAACAAATTGTTTCAAAATGAACTGTTTTTAATAGCCTTTTTTTAAAAAAAAAATGGATTTTTATCCTTTTAAAGGTTCAGTTTGAATTGCTTTAACAATGTGAATAGTTTAATTCTGTTTTAATGTTCACTTTTTGTATGTTTTTAGTTGTGTTGTTCTTTTCAAAATGGTAAGCCACATTGTGTCACAATTTTGGGAAAACACAACAGAAACAGAAATCAGATGGAGAAATATTAGTGTAAAATGTGTGTATCTGATATGGGCTATTCACCTCCCCAAAGTCCTTATGCTTTATTCCATTGGTCTTCAAAACATTTGGAGATATTTTTAAGGTAGTATGAGAAGGAAGAAAGATTAGGAAAGTTCTCAAAATCAACCAGTGACTTTTACAATCAAAAGATATGAAGCTATGGACAAATCTAACGTTTGAGGTTTGCACTGAGTGAAAAATGGTGGAGAAACACACTAGCTGCATTTGGTTCAATGTTACTGTATATCCAGAACTGAACTCAGGGGTAAAAACTTCCCTACTTCTATGAGGTTATGTGCATAGTAATAAAACATGTGTCTGTTATATCACAAGCTAACTCTACCTCATCTCTGCAGGAGATGCAACTCTTTTGAAATATTTTTTTGGTAGGGGGATTTTTAAAAGATTGATGTGTGTACAAAAGTGTTTAAAGGTAAAGAATTCTGGACATTTAAGAAAACAAAACAAGGAGGACCTCCTAACTTGAAGCATGGGAAGAGTAGCAAAACTCATGCATTTAGAATACTGGAATGTATGCCTGTCTTTTACATAGTAAAGATGGGAGAAAGCTGGTTTATGCTACAGGATAAAGGGGGTGGCTGCCATTTTAATTCTGAATTTATATGCATCTTAAGAACCTGATTTTTCCAAGTCATCCCAGAATAAAGCAGATTCTTCTGCTAGAAGGTTCCTAATAGTACAGAAACTTAAGCTGGCTTCCACAAAACATACGTTTCTGCACTGTGATGAAATTATTATCAATCTGAAACTATCAATGGTCTAATGCTATTTTGTCTACAGGCAGTCATTAACCAGAAACCAATAGGTGATTCACAAGCAGCGCATGATGGTGACATCTATGTTAGTCATTCTTTAACATCTAGACCAAAGGATGGCATGGTAAGACAAATTTTAACTGCTTGAATTATAGTTTCTCATATTGATCTCCATATTTCTATAACCTCTTGAATTAAGCAAGCATAGACATAGGACCAATTGAAGTTTAATGTTATTCTTTTCATCACATGGAATTCTAAACATGCAATGGAACCACCGTAGTATTTAAAACTACTGTAGATCCAAGAGAGCCAACTAAATGCAAATACCAGGTTTTCTTATAAGAATTTTAGATTGAAATGCCACTCAGCTATAAAACATGTTGGGTGATTGTGGCAAGTCACTATTGCCCTATTTCACTTCCTGCTGCTCCAAGTTTTTTGAAGGATGAGCAGCATAAAAGGTGAGAAATAAATAATTGAGAATTGTTTCAATATAGTGGATCAAATATGCCATGGAAAACAACTACTCCACACAGGTACAATTGTGGCGAGAACAGACTCAAATTGATATCTACTATTTTGTTTTTTTCCCTGCCCTAAGCTCCTATGGATGTTGTGGTTAATTAAGTAATTCAAAAGAAAACAAAATACCAGTTGGGCATCAGTAAAAGAAAACATTCAGTTTCCTGTAAAAGCAAATTCAGTAGTAGTAGTAGCAGTGGTAGGTGTATTAAAAGCAAACAGCACTTCTGACAAGTTTGTTGTGTATTCCAGAAGAATATTGTTCATAACTTACAATATATTATTTATTAGAATGATTAATGTACAAAACTTAATGAATACATTAGTAAAAGACTTTGGCTTCTGTCTTCTTCAGTTCCTCAAAATAACAGTGAGCTGCATCCAAGACTTTAGGATACGCAGTTACCAACATTCTTAAGTGGATAATGGTGTTGCAGAATTACGTATTATCCTTTAGGCAGGGATCAGTGGTGGTGTTAGGGTCTTAAGATCATGCATCCAGAAAGTGGGATTGGTCTCAGCTTAGAGACTGTATACAATGTAAATGCATTTCAGCTGGATAGCCACCTTTATACATAAAACTAATCTCTTTAATATTTTTTGTCCAGAACAATATTTACCATCCCATCCACCTGCATAAACATAATTTTTCACAAAGCCATTTAGATGGGAAGCCTGGGAAGCCACATGCAAAAAGGAATTGTTACCTGTAAAATCAATTTATTCTTAATATCACATAGCACTTTTAAAGAATAACAGACCTTTCTAAAGAATGGATTTGTTCCTTCTTGGTTATAAAATTCATCTTTGTTTTTGATAGCAATTACAATTCACTTGCTCAGCCAAGGCTTGTTTTGCCTAGTGGCTACACCTACTTCATTCATTATTTGGTACAACAGCAGTGAAGCAATTCTAACACCACATCAGCACATAATCTTTTTTATTTGGGATATAAAAAGTCATCATTTATTGGCTGGTGTTACCCTGTTATATATCAAACAAGCAGCAGGAGACTATTTTCCTATGTGTATGCTCTATTCCATGGCTACAATCCCTTAAATATAGTTTTGTTATTTACTTTCTTACAATCGCAGTACAATAGGCCAAAGATGTGGTTTTCAAACACAGTGGCTTTCAATCTGTCTTGTTGCTCTAAAGCTGTTTCCAGTAATTTTTCAAAGGACTTCCAAACATGCCTCATAAAGGCAGTCCAAGTGATAACCAGCTTTTCCCTCTTAGTGCTGAGTTGAACAATTTTTTAGTTGCCATCTTTGAAGCAGCTGCTGTATTGTGACTTTTTTTTGTCTCTGTTACCATTCCAGTGCAGAATCAATGGCCGTATATAATATTTACATGAGGGGGGTTCACAGGAGGACATTCTGAAGAATAAAATTCTTTAATAAGCAGCTATGTACATCAATTTTCTCCTGTCCCAGTGGGACACAAATATAATAGTCTTTCTCAATAATGCTATGCAAGTTGTGGATGGGATCAACTTGATCTTTAAAAATAAGCATTGTAATCAGAGATACCATAGCTGGGAATGGGCTAGCAACTCCACATATCCAGCCAAGAGATAATAACCAGCTGAAAACATCTGTGTCGAATATGAGAGGGGAAGTTTTGAAAGAAACAGCTTTGCTGGAAAATGCAGTCATTTCTCAATTATTTGCTTTCTGTTATTATTTATTCTGGGATTTTGCCTTTCGTTTCACACCATCTTTTCCCTTGCACCATTAATAATGTGCAAATCCCTTGTCCACAGTGAGCTGGAAGTAAATTTCACAGTATGATTTCAAGAAACAGTATTATCACACTTACACCACTTGCTTCTATGGATGCATGTACAACTGTATGCTGGATTCATATGTACAATCTTGACACACAGAGGGAGGCAGCAAATGGAAGGACAGAAACAAGTCCCTCAGAGGTTGTTCATGTGTTTAACATCCATAAAGATACAGAGGACAAGATTTTTGGAGCCTGAAATCCTGCCTAACAGCTTAGTAAAATTCCAGTGTCACTTATGCAGATATTTTACTCCTATTAACAGACTGAGTATATTTCCATTTTTTTTAAAAGTATTTATTTGAAGTATTTATCTCTCTTCATTAAAACATCTCCTTTTACAGGAAAATATTCCAACATGCTGTCCACTAACATCCAGGAACAAATTAGGCCTCTTCCTGTATTAACACCATCCCTCCATGTTTTTTTTTTTTGGTAGATCCTACAGTAGGCAGAAGGATTTCCATCTCATGGTCCTACCTTGAGGTCACAGGTTGGTGGCTTTGTTGGTCCTTCACCTTTCCAATATGAGCTGAAAATAAATTTCATACTGTGACATTTGGGGAATTTTCCAAATAAGTGTAAGGGAAGGAAGGCAGATGTATTCAACTGGTACTTTGAGAGAGAGCTTGGTTCTGAATAACTGGTTCATGGATTTGCTCCTCATTAGCCCTCCCCATGTGCAGAAGTTAAATGAGGAGTGAAGACCAGTCACTTTTATGTCCCAGTTCTAGGAGTAAAGCCAGTATGAGTGCTTGTATATCATTCCCAAAGCTTTGTTCCAGCTTTATTCTTCCTTGCCTTAACTGTTCAAGGAAGGTTATAGGGAACTGAAGCTGGGTCCCTAGGTTAAGTGCTGACCAGAGAAGTTTCAACCAGGTAAAAATAAGAAAGGATGCTTTAATAGGTGCGTAGAAGAGGCTCTACTTGCTAAAATTCCTTCTGCTGCACAACCATTAAAGCTTTGGGAGCCATGTCCTGTTTTTCACCTGACAACCCTAAGAGAGGCTCAATGATACAAGGGTACAACAACCCCCCCCCCGATGTGTCATCTGGCCTGCAGAGCAATCTAGGGCAATAACAGCTGTAAAGGATGTCCATTCTTGCTAAATTAGGTTACTGCCCTGGGAAACCCTGTGCTGGGACTCTACCTCATTTTTACCTACTTTTACCTCATTCACTTGGGATCTATTTGTCCCCTGGGACAAGACAACTGAGCATTCTTCCTCTCTCCTTCATCTCCCTCTCAGCAATATAATCCTGCCTGCATTAAGAACACTGTTTTATGGTTACTGTGGCTGCAACAACATCCGTGACAACAACAACTACTATTATTATGGGAACATCAATGTATATGCAGCTACACAACAATACAATTGTTTAAGTAGACATCTCCACCAAAGATGGACAATCCTATCTGATTTTCATAGGGGAAAAAAGTTTCTTCTTGGATGTCACATGACTCCTTGCAGAACTGACACCCATGCATAAGCGCCCCATCAGATACAGACCAATAATCTCTGTGCAGTATATTCCAGTTCCCACAATTCTTTTCTCCCAGACCAGATTGCTGCCTAAACATGCAGGAACACAATGTTGCAGAATCCTGAAGTGGCAGAGCCATAGAGTGTACTCCCTGACTCTGCTGAAAATGAAATAATAATTTTTGAAAGCTCTCCTCATTTACCCTTTACTCATCAAGAAGAGAGCTTCTTGCTGTGCTCACTACTTCTTGTGCTAGTTTTGTCAACTAGATTCATTTATTCATTTAAATGTCCAAATGTGGAATCCTACCTTTGAAAGTCTGAAGGAGTACAGTCCAACCTACAAAGGCAAAATTGTGCTGAATGTGTAGGGGAGGCCCAAGAAATGGAAACTAGACTGGGACTATGCAGATGGCAACAGAAAAAAAAAATCTTTAATGGTTCTGTTAAGTTCTATGCAATGTAAACAAGTAGAAAATATAAGACAATATTGAGCAGGACTGTTCTTTGCCTCAGACATTTCAGTGTGGGCCCATTTCCCCTCCCCACTTCAAGAATACATCACCAGATGTGTTCACATTCACATCCTCACAGATTAATGAACGACTTCCATTTACTCCTATGGGAACAAGTAAAGTGAACACCTCTTGCGTGCAAAGCATATTCAGAAGTAGCGGACCTCTGAAAATTTAATACAAGTTTTAAGTTCTTCCTCTCCACACACCACACACCCAGCCATTTTCTAATACCTTCATGAACAAATTCATGTAATCAAACCAATGCATTTTTCTGAATAAAAAGTTATTTAGAGTATAATCTGGAAACAAAGAATGCTATGTATATACCACCTAAAGAATTCAGGCAGGAAGTTTATTTCATTCATAGATGGAAGAATCTTGTCCCTAAGCCCCAGGGATGTTTCAGACTTCAACTTCCAAGTGTCAGCATGACCAGTTATAAAGGATTATAGGAGTGGTAGTCCAAAACATCTGAAGGGCCAAAAGCTTCCCCTCCCCAGCCTAACTGACTTCTCTGCCATGAAGAAAGAAAGAAAGAAAGAAAGAAAGAAAGAAAGAAAGAAAGAAAGAAAGAAAGAAGGAAAGAAAAGGAAATCCTGAACGTAAAATACCAGACACAACTGACATCTCTTTTTCTGTGCTCAGAACACTTTTTTTCCCCACAAGATGTCACCTGTTCAACTGCAGAATGGGGTACAGTAATCAACATATAAGCTTGTCACCTCATCTGTTCTTTATAAGAAACAGGCCTTGTTTTTGGAGGCCTTGATGAGTGGGGGAGAATTTGGCCTCTATTTAATTATATGTGTTTCTGGGTCAAGGTGTCAGCTCATAATGATTCTTAACTTTTGTGTTATGCAACTGTTGATAACAGTGTTTTCTGAAAGATAAACACAGAGAAGAAATACTAGCTGTCTTCTTTGGCAAGACTGTCTGAATAGGGAAAAAAGAGTTTAAGAAATATGGTGCAAATTCGCAACACTAACAAAAATGAGCAGTTACTTACTAGTAAGGAAGTGTTGAGAAGTAGGGCCAAAATCTCGGTGGGCCTCATGCAACTGTCTGATTCGCTCTTCAATGGCCACCTGGAAAAAAGGGGGAAAAAACTCACAATATGAGCACTTCTACTACAGTTTAAAAAAGCAGAATTAATTCTTTTGAGATGGAAAATAAAGTATTTGGTTACAATCTTGCAAGTTATTACATTCATGTATTCAGTAATATCAAACAGGCCTGTATAATTACACGCATGATTTCCACTATAACATGTTCCAGATTAGATTTTCTAGCGAGATCACCCCTGCCTCCCACACACTTGCATTCACTCCCTATGTAAGCTGAGTCATTGAAGGAGAGTGACTGGCGAGAAGGCAAAGGGTCTTGAAGCAAATACTTAAGTTGTATCCTTACAATTTGCCATTTTAGAACTGTGAAAAAAATATGTTTGAAAAATTAAGGAGGCACCGTGGAAGAAACTATGTACAACAATCTGCAAACACATCTGGGTGGGATATGAAGGTGCTGGACCCAACCACATCTAATGTCACAACCCACATCACAAGCAAAATACATACAAATCAAGTGAAAGGTCTTGCTTTTCTGTTGCCTTTTTTAAAAGTCAGGATTGCAGTTGAATGAGAAAGCAACAAAATTCCTACATGGTGTGGATACTACTAATATCTATCTGAAAAACCAGCTACAATTTCCACTCCGACGTAGTTTATTTCTTGTGCAACATCTTTTTTGGGGAGGAGGGGAGGGGGAATTGATGCATATTTTTTCAAAATAATTTTATTCCAATTAGCTTTATTTGTACTGAGAATTAAAACAGCAACAAAACAAGACCAGTTAGAGAGCACTTGGCCACAATGGCAAAGCAACCAGTGACTTTACAATGAGTACTTAATGAGAAGCTCAACAGGTAACTGACAGGAAAGACCTGGATAAAGCATGTGTTTAGTCACATAAATGTTAAGAAACTAGCCAATAGAGTATTCTGCATGCAACCTTACCTACATAAGTCATATAAATAAGATGTATCCAGTCACACATTTGTTAGTATTGATTGTATTACATGATTTGGCTACACATATGCTATTAACTGATGTATGGAGAGATAGAGGTTGTTGGCCTTGGAACATGGAATTAGGTGAACATGAACAAGGAATTGGTTTTGATATGGTAAACAAAACAGAAATGGATTAAGAAGATAAGAGTACATGTCCAATTTCCACAAATACATTGGACATAACCACATTTTACTCTTTAGCTGAAATTGATCAGTATTGATCAGTTTTGTCCATCTCAGGCAAGTACATATTGCACTTTATGAGAAACTAATTAATTGACAATTCAAGTTTCTATAGAGTGAGCATTATCTATTTCCCTTATATACAGTATTAGACACTTTGACTGCCAGTTCTCAGACTTTCTTTAGTGCCTTTCCCCATGTGTCTTTCTCATTCTCAATTTATTTTTTCATTTTGTTTATTTTGTGTGTCCTCCTCCCAATCTGATTTATGCCCTAGTCATTCAACAGAGACTGTCATGTTACTAATAAAGTCCTTTTAGCCAGTCATTTAATTATACAGTTTTTTAAAAATTTTAATTTAGCTTTTGATGCTGTTGATCATTTGGTTGTTCTTGACTCTTTGAACTTGCTGCACTTTCAGGGAAACCAAGTCTGTTTGCTACCAGGCTGTACATCCCCATACTTTGATATGCTTTAATTGATGAAATATGATTTAATTGGCAAAAATATATTAATTGCTTTTGATATAAAACATGCCCTGCTATGGCTGTATGACTAAGCTGGACAAGAGGAAAAGACTGGCCAAACACATGTGCTGTGAATTAGGTCAGAAAACACCTCTAGGTACAGCCAGGTCATAGACAGGAAATCACCAGGAAACTCCAGAGATAACAGGCTTGCAGTTAGCCTAACAACCCTACCTTTTGGACAATAGTATATGGGCAATTTCCACCAAACCACTGATTGTCAGCTCCTCTTTCTTTGACCACACAAACCTCTCCTTTGTCCTAAAACCTATCTGATAAGCACTAAGCTATCAGGGCAACCATTAGCCCTTTATCACCTAACGCTAAGACCATTTGCCCATTCCAGACCTCACTGTCCACTCTGTGAACTCCATTGTTTATTTGGCCAGAGAACCATTCACATTCTTGCCTTCCAGGCAGAAATCCGGTATATAAGCCCCTAATTTTGGCCAGTTAACTCACAGTACACTGATTTCTGGTCGCCACTCTGCTGCTTTGATTCCTGATCGTGTACTGTCCTTAGATGCAAAACTAAGCCACACTGCTGCTTCTTTACTGCTTTCCTAGACTGGTAACTATTACCCATTATGCCCTGAAATCTCGCTATCTGAAACTTTTCTCTCTTATCCTTCAGTTAGCCTTGTGTGAGTGTATGACTATTTGGATCTCGTGTGCATGATTAATTCCCCCAAGAAAACATATTAAAGTTACCTTTGGATCTCTGGCTGATTCTCCTCTGCAGAAGTACTGATAAACATTGGTGTAAAAGATCTCATTAGGTTATTCCCCTTTTGCAGGTCTCCTGATTTGAGCTAATAATTCCCCACTTTTGCACAGAGGTACTGGTATTGTGCGTGGACCCCAAGTCACCCATTTTTGGGTTAAGGTGTTCAAGTTTTTTCTGTTAACATCTTTATTCCCCCCTAGTTATATTCTTGGCCTTTTCCATATTGATCTTTCCCCCTCCCAGACATTATTCACTCATTCTAGTTTTTCTTTCTTTCTTTGCTTAATATCTGCAATTTTATTTCTCCCTTTTGTCTTACATTTTTAAGCTACTGTTATTTCTATTTATTTTATTATTTATGTCTTCTCACTAGCTCAAAATCAATCTCTTCAACTGCCTTCCTCATTCATCAGTTTCTCTGTTTTTTTTAATTTGTGTTTTGCTATTATTATTGCTCCTTTTTTTAAAAAAATGGTTACATTCCTGGCAAGCACAGCCAAATGGGGAGAAATCATGGGATTCTTTAGATCAAAATGGTTGATCAGATTGATTAACCATATCTTCACCCACGGGTTTTCCACACAACCAGCCCCCCAGCTGCTCCTAGATAGATAGGATAATATAGGTACGGAAATGGTGTATCTATGGCCCTTTCTGCACATGGTTATTAAGGTGGGCCAATGCATCTTGCCACGCGGACTAGGTTTGGTTTATTTACTTTCATTACGACTAAATGTGCCCCCATGTGGTGGTAAAGTGGTTGAAAACCAGAAGAAATCGGTTTTCTAATTTTCCAGATCGATCCGATTCGTACTTTCATAGTGGTGCAGACACATACATTGGCGAATTGGTGGTCAGGGGAGAGCTCATGGGAGGGGCCAGGGGGTAGTATGGACTTGTGCACGTACGCAATGACGTACTAAACCATGCCCGCCAAAAAAGGACCAATCACAGCCAACAGGGTGGGGTGAGGGGAGTAGCGGGAGTGGCCATGGCAGAGGCAGTGTGGATTCATGAACTCACGCTCCTCCGAATCAGAATGGAACATATGCAGCAGCTGTGCAGAAGGAAATGAGGGAAAGTCCACCTTATTTCGAGTGCAGAAAATCTGGTAAGAAACAGCATGAATCGATTCACCAGCCTCGTGCGGAAAGGGCCTATGTTATCTTTTGTGAGTCACTTGGAAGCTTTGAGGATGTGATTTAGGTTTAGATCAGAAAAACAGTGCAGGTTGGAAGCTAAACAGGGTCAGCTCTGTTTAGTACTTGGACGGGACACTGGCAATGACTATCGGGTGCTGTAGGCAACATTTCAGAGGGAAGTACTAGTAAAATCACCTCTGAGTAGTCCTTGCCTAAGAAAAGGCTATGAAATTCACAGGGTCATCATAAGTTGACCAGTGAATTGAAGGCACATACACATGCAACACTTGATACCCCTTGCCCTGTAGCACAGTTTTGATAATTTGCAAATGTTCTGGACTTTGAAAATTCACTTGTCATCATCATCAGCACCACCACCACTAGAGGCAGCATAAGCAGTGGAAGGGAAAATGTCCTTTTCTATTAATAAGAAAATATGCAAATAGGTTAATAAAACCATAGTACAGCATTTTTGATCTTTTTTTTAAAAAATGAGTACTATACATTACATACAAATACAATAACTACAGGGGTTGATACTATGTGAAAAATGGACTGTAAACCTTGTATTGTCCTTTGATTTGTTAACAACATTTATTTATTTATTGCATTTATATCCTGCATTCCTCCCAAATGGAATCCAAAGCCTGAGTAAGAGCAAATTATGAAAAAGCAGGTTGAATGTTAAAATTTTCTGATCTTTTCTGATATTTTGCAAGTCTCAGATCTATCTACAATTGTGAGTTCAAACTAATGCACATTATACAAATGCAACTTACATAAATGTTCTCTCACCAAGCTCCCATTGATTCAGCATGCCCACAAATCTGGCTGGGACTAGCAATTAGATTTAGTTCTTCTTGTAATTGCGCATTATGTTTTAGCCTTAATGCTTGAGTAAATATATCTCCTGTTTCACAGCCAGCTGTTTAAGCAACTCAGGTGAATAATGCCTGTGTAATTCTTCAAATAATATTGGCATGAGTAAGGAGAAAAGAGAACTTACAAATCTCTATTATCTTTTTTCCTGTGTTAAAGTATAAATGAAGAGCTGTCCGTGAATTCAGCCTATGGCCGAATTGCTAGTCTTTATGTTCTACTATGCAACTATTTTGTTAATGAGACCCCAGGATCTGTGTTATGTTGTGTTTCCAGCAGAAAGATACAGGCTTGCAATGAATTAGGCTGCTCTAAATGAGGTTCACATTAAATAACTGTTTCAAGGGATGAAGGATTTTGAAATCAAAATAAATCAAAAGTTAGACTTTCAGATATGAACTGCAAGATTGCATCCAAAAACACAATTTCAAGGCTACTGGCTATAAGCTAATGGGCCTCTTAATACATGGTTCTTTCCAGGCCGGTGGCCTTAACAAACTGCAGTTTGATGGTATGGATGACCACATATGATTAAGCTGGGAAAACATCCAAAAATTGGCACATGCTTGTGTAAATCTCTGGAGAGCAGACATTGACCCCAATGGGATTAAGTACAAGTAACTGAGAGCAGATTTGCATCCATAAAGTAGCATGAGGATTTCCTCTCCTTTCCTTTCCTTTCCTTTCCTTTCCTTTCCTTTCCTTTCCTTTCCTTTCCTTTCCTTTCCTTTTTTTCTCTTTCTTTTCCCTTCTTCTTATTCTTCACTTTTCAGAAAAAGAAATTATGTCCATTTCTGCTCTAGACTGTTATAATCCTATTATTCCACTTTCAACATCCTATGGATGTTGGCCTAAGAGGCCCCTCCCTAAACTGCAAACCCCAGGATTCCATAGGATGTTGAAAGTGGAATAATAGCACTGTAACAGTCTAGTGTGGACATGGCCTATGTCAATTGCTAAATGTGCTGTGCATATGTATGCATGGATGTATCATCTATTGCAATGATGGATGACATGATGGACCTTCTATTTTTTCCAGCAGGATCAGTGGGTAGGAAGAAAACAAGCACCTCCATCTATAATTTTTTCTTCCCTTTTTAAAAAAATGATCACTTGGGTTTGTTACAAAATGTATATACAGCACTTAGACTCAACTATGCTAATATGTGCAAAATCAGAAATGTACTTCTGCACTATGAATATCTTTTGCCTTTTGAACCTATTCATTATCAGCTTTTGAAGAAAATCTCCATTACATTACACAAGAACTTCCTGTTTCAATTCCCAGTCTGGTCATTTTAGTTCTATACTCTGAATATGTTCCTTGATCTGTGCTAGTGGTTGACTTTGGGCAGATCCCAGCCTCTGATTCCAAACCCACTGCAACTCTGTCTCATCAAGTGAATTTTTCCGATGGTATGTGAAGAACTGTATGTTACCATATGAGCTCATGCAGGCCTTAAGATCTTAATTTTTCTTGGTCTCACTACATTTACAGGCCTGGTGTGAACACAGGAGAGGGCTTTTTCAACTGATGCTGCCAGACTTTGAAGCTCCTTCACTAAGAAGGCCAGCAGACCTCCTTTCTTTCCGTCCTTCTGCTGAGAAATGAAAACTTTTCTGTTTAACAGGCTTTGGAAAACTGCTTATAAGGCCTTTCAATCATCATACTATTGATTTTTGCCTTTTAAATGGATTTTTGAGTAGTTTTAATTCTACGCATAGATTAATTGCATTTTAACAACCTTTTTGTATATTTTACTTATGTCTCTCTGTATGTTTTTATCTGTATTTGTTTAATTTTTGTTAGCTGCCTTGACTCCTAGTTTTGAGTAAAAAGCAAGGGAATGACTGAACAAATCATTCCAACAAATAACATTGGCTTTTATGCTGTTCATAAAAATTAACCCAAACAGAAGTGGCTGTTCAGAACAATACTTCTGTTTGGCTTTCCAGATTGTTCTGAGCAGCAGAATCCTGAACTAGTCTGGGTTTCTTGTCCCATGGCCTGGACATCATAGAGGAAGCTGAAACAGTAGAATGCTACTACAGTGTGTGCACATAGTAGTCAAGTGTTTCTTTGTTTTTAATATTTATATATCTAAGTCCATCTCTATATCTATATCTATATAAGATAGAAGTTTGAATCCAGTTAAAACCCTAGTGGAGAGAATAAATGATGTTGAAAGAAGAGATACAGGCAACTTGCTTCAGGTTTTGACAAAATTACTAAGCCTTGTAGCTATTGAAAAAGGCTTGGAATGGAATCAAGGACAGTTCACTCTTAAATCCTGTCCCCAGAAAATTACTACTATGGACCTACTATATTTGGTCAATATGTACCTGAAATTGTGCTAAATACCATAATAAAAACTTTACCCACATTGTTAATAGCACCATGTTTTCAGGATACTCTTTATGGACTCAAGTCTTGTGTTGTTTTGACCTGTCAGAATCTGATATACTACAGTTGGTAAGCTTTGGATTTATTTCTTAACTTAATGCTCTTTGTACTAAGCAGTTAATGTGGCAAAATTGGATTTTACAAATAGAGGGAAGATAAGCTTCTAGCATGGGAGCTCACCTGTTCACTCCCTTCTTCAGCACCAAAGAAAGAAAAATTCAGAACAAATGACTTCTTAATATGCAGCTGATCACATAGAATTACCTCTTCTGGTATGAACGAGTGGTGCTTATTGTTAAAGACATAAATCTGTGCACACATTTCTCTTTTCTGTTCAGTTTGGAGACCTCGAATAAATGCATTTTTTCACACCCTCTATCAACATAAAGGAGCAGACAAATGCTTCACATAATGAGACTCTAACAAAGACTCTCTTTATGCTCCTTCAGTAATGCACCAGATTTCACTCCCTCTACGACCTTTATCTGTGTCTTTCAGCATTTCCTGCTTTATAATCCTGGGGGACAGCCCATTTCCCTAAAGTGAGATAATTTAATTAGTTTCACACAGCAATTCCCAAATACTTCTCAGGATCCTATGGGGAGAATGTCAAGAAACTCATTAGAGAGCTGAATATGTTTTGTTAGTTGAAAACACAAGTAACTTGTGGACAAGATTTTAAACATATTTTCCACAGAACAGTCCAGACATTATTACCTGTACATATTACTGAATAAAGAGGGGGGAAAGTTAAGAGTTTCTTAATTTCTCAGGCTTGTAACCTTGTTCCAAATGTTTTGTTTTCTGCTCCTTGGCACCCAGTACCCCAATTTAGCAGAGTGTATAGAGATTTTATACATAGTCAGCTGGCCAATGTGGCTGTGGCTGTGTAAAGATCTTTGGATTGTAACACTAATGCAGCAACGGTATTATGAAGTTTAATTAACTGAAAGAAACATGTATGGTATCTAAATCCTCACAGAAGGAAGCATATCCATAGCTGTTCCCCAAATGGGTAAAGATGGTGGGGTGGAGGGAGAAGAATAAGGTGAAGCGAATAGTCATTGGTACAAATCCAGTGTAAGTTTATGAGGGCATACATTCAGCCTATTCTTGTTTTGGCTGGTGAGGGGAGGAAGGCTATAATTGTCTAAGTTATTTCTCTAGAATGCTATTCTCCCTACTACATATTTCAACAACCTGATAGTTTGAAAGCTTTTGCACTGAAAACAGTAATTGAGGCAATGATTACCTGAGGAAATTTACATCCATGCAGAATTTAGCAAAATCTGCAGGATTGAGTCCATAATTATTGTACAAGTTTGTGGCCAATTCTCCCAGAAATAATACTACAGCCAGTATTAATATAATACACTAGGTAATAATACCATTAACCAAGGCTACAAAGGCATACAAAACACACACATGTATTTAGAATATATGCTGAACTCTTTCAATAAGAATTGCTAACAGTTCATCTAGTTCAGTCTTTGAAAACATTTCATATTCCACTAAGCAGAAGGCACCCTTCATTCTTCAGCTTCCCTCACCTTTGTTTATAGTCCTTGGCAATGAAAAGTTTACTGCCTTTAAATGATGAATTTCTGACGAAGAAGGCAAGCAGCCATTCTTTGTGTACGGTTGCTGGGTGAAATAAAGGAAAGATTTCATGCCCTTTTGTACCAAACAGTACAAAGAGCTAGCATTGTGTAGTGATTTGAGCATTGGATTACAACTCCGGAGATCAGGGTTCAAATCCTTGCTCAGCCATGGAAATTCACCGGATGACCTTCGGCGAGTTATACTCTCTCAGCTGCAGAGGAAGACAAAGGCAAACCCCCTCTGAACCAATCTGGCCAAGAATTCCCTATGGTAAGTTCACCTTATGGTTGCCGTAATTTGGCAGAAAAAAACATTCATGCTCCTTTAATGGTTATGTAGAAAAAAAAATTGGCCACTGTAATGCAAGAGACAGCTACTGAAATTCCCTCTTTTTGACAACCATTAAAGGTACAGGAGACCTGTTCCTTATTTTATCTGGCAACCATAGCTCCATGTTATAGTAAATCATTTATGGAAACCATTCACACTAGTGAGGGACATCACAGCATCATGGCGCAATGAACTAAAAAGAAGTCCACAGCACTTGGTATTACAATTTCAGTTCTGGAGGTTGTGCATATCCCCTGTAAAATTAAATCCTTTCATCTATGTCATGGTGTTCAAATGATTCAAGCAGAGTCGTCTCAGAGCCTTTCACTGGGAGCCTGAGAGGGAATGGATGATATACTATTTAGGAAGTAGGATTAAACCCTGTGTACTTTTTAAATCTTTAGCTCTTAGCCTTTCCCTCTTACTATTTCCTGAAAGATCCACAGAAAACTCATCAATTATAGAATAAACACAGCAAATTCACTCTGCCTTTCCTATACACATTGACTTTCTCATCTTCATTTTTATGAAATAGCTTTTTATTACTGCTGGTGAAAAAGATTTCCCCCCTAATACTTATGCAAACAAATAGCTCTCTTCTTACCACTATTATTGAACTAAATTACACTGCCATTAGGATGAGTCTACAATTTCATAATCTATTTTGAATGATACTTATTAATTCTCTGCTTTGAGGAAGAAAAGTCATATGTCCACATTCTTGCCTTTTTGTTGTTATCTCTGTTCTGACTTCAGTGCGGAAAAAAAATGCATAGCTTCTTTTCCTTGAATAAAACTAAGTTAACATTTTATCCATGAGCAAATATTTTAATATCTTCGCAATATATCCTTCAGGTTGTGATTTTTTTTTTCTAAAAGTAGTGGCAACAATTAAGAGATTGGGGCCTTGGCACCCTACTGGGATGAAGCTTTAACCTACCTTTAAGGTTACCTCCTATAATTTCATTTATTTATTATTAGGGTCATATGCTGCCTTTCTCCCAGAGTGAGACCCATAAGTTACATAAAATCTGTAGTCAGTTGAGAAGTTGTTGATGTCACATTAATGAATTGAAGTAGTTGCATTCAAGTACCAGCAGTGAAATACTAAATTAACCTCAGAATCACACACGTCAGTTTAAATCCCACTGTGTTCAATGAAGTTTACTTTCTAGTAGAGATGCATACATCTACCTAAATACCTTAAAGGCACTAGATCTAGTCTGACCTTGGAAGCTATGTAGAATCAGCTCTGGTTGGATGGGAGACTGCCCATGAATATTGGGTGTTGTAGGCTATATTTCAGAGTAAGGAACTCGCAAAGCCACCTCTGAATATTTCTTGCCTAAGAAAACCCTATGAAATTGAGAAGGTTGCCGTAAGTTGACAGGTGACTTGAAGGCTCACAGACATAGCTGTGCATGAAGTTGCAACCTCAATGTATGAGTACATTTCGTCTGTCACTGCAGAAGAACTTACCAGATTGTATTTACAAGCATGCATACATTATATTATTTAAGAAAACAATGATCTTCTACTACTTTACCCAAGCAGTATTCAAGCTATTTCTAAACCCTTTAAAATCAATTCAGGCATTCTATCTTTTGCAGAATCAGCTGGAATGTTACTCTGTACTTCCACCATCTGGTTTTGAAAAAACTTTTTATTTTCTCCCATGAGAAGTAGAACTACCAAATGAAAAGTAACTATGATGCTGTTTTTAATATAAATGCATAGGAGGAAGAATCTAAACTATACTTTTTAATACAGTGAAAAATCTGAATTTGTGAGAATCAGTACCTCTGTGTTTCCTGAATATCAGAACATGAGACAGGGCTGAAAGAAACATACCACTTAAAAGCCACTTAAAAGGTATAGGATAGCCCATTGTTTATGAAAGGTCATTATGCAAACAAAACAGTCCCCCAGCCTTTAAGTTGTAGAACACTGGATGACTGCCATATAATACTTCAGTGGGATAACTGAAGGTGTTCATAAAGTTTAATTATGATTGAAATCTATTTTGCTTCTCTTAATTTGCATAGGACAAGGAATAAAATGTAATGTAAACACAGAAAATGTAATAAACCTTTCGGCATGAAGCTTGAGAAAACATAGTATGGTGACTTATCACCTGCTGGTGCAATTTCTTTTGCATATGATCGCATGAAGTTCTATTATAGATTACAATAGATGCAGAATTACACTTTATACAATCTAACTCTTTCTTGTAATGTTTATTCGATAATACATATGTGTGTGAGGGAGAGGGAGAATGTGTCAGAGTGAGTGAATGAGAGAGAAACGATAGAGTTGGCAGCTGTATTCCTCTGTAGAAGAAACTTGACCCTTTCAGAGTTCAAGAATGGAAGCATTAGTGAACTGAAGACAGCAGTTTGTTTAACGACATGCCTGTCCAGATGTCAGCATTCAAGCTGACCCTGATTCAAATATACACTTTACCGTACTTTACAGTTCTGTAAAATCTACGCAGCAACAGCAGAGGACAACATATAGCAAATCAAAGGAGAATAGAGTTGGCCATCTGTATTTGCCACTTCCAACTTTCACAGATTTGATTATTTGTGAATTTCTCCAACCCTGCCCCTCCTTTCCATGTCAGTTGCCTCTTTTCCAGGGAGAACCTTCCCTCTCAGCAGCTCAGGCTGAACAGTCCTCTTATAACCTGCCTCTGGTCCTCCTCTCCACCACCAGACACTGCCTGGCCAGCTAAGGGCAGCTTGTAGCCCAATTTCTCAGCACTACAAACCCTCTCCTGTTGCCCCCACCCAGCAAAGGAGATGGGCAAGAGAGAAGTATAGGGCCCCCAGACCTGGTTTGAACCCTGGGTGCCCATTCTCCCCCTCATGCCTTGGTCCCCTTCCCACAGACACATATATTGATATTTGTGATTTTTCCACTTTTTTGAGGGTCCTGCCCCCTAGCCCTAACAAATGTGGAGGACCATCTGTACGGCCTATATATAAGCCAAGCATTAAACACTATTCATTAAGCCATAATGGAAAATTACTAGGCAAGCACCAGGTGAAACCAATTCATGTTGTACATTTTCCTTCACATTTCAGATTTTGGCTGTTATTAGTAGAAAGTGCCAGAGGGAATGGTCAGAATGTTCCGGAACTGCTTAAGCTGCTTTTCCCTAAGATTCCTAAGAGCTTAATAACTCTGCAGCTTCTAACATTTCCCTTGGTTCAGGATACTTTTCCTTCAGCATGGTTCTACCTTAACTCAGTCACTCTCAGATCTTTCCACATCACAGCACATGCTGAGAATATTATTTCACCAACACTATTTATCCTTTAGTGGTTGACCTGGAAATGTGAGGAACAGAGAGGACATTGCCTGTCTCTGTGCAATGGGCAAAGTAAAGGAAAAACATCTGTATTTAAGTGCTTCTCCAAACACGAGGCTTTATGCTATAGCTTTGTGGATGTCTGTATGCGGGCTGATTTTATTTGGCTTTGGGATATAACATCACTGGGCTGGTTAAGAAAATGTTTCCTGTTAAGACTTATACCATGATCTGTATTATCACAATAGTCCATTTTTAAAATACATGAAAATCAAAGGGCCAAATAAAATGCTGTGTTATTCACACTTTCAGTGAAATGTGTTCAACTGTCTATTTCCAAAAGAAATCAGCAGTGGGGACCCAGTCTAGAAAGAGCTCCAGTTTCGACATGGGACCCAAGCTACTTTCCCATTGACAACCACCCCTGCTGTTATAGCTGCTATTATTGGTAGTATTTTATAAATTAGACTCCCATGGCTGCTTTTTGGCCATGAAACATGTATTTTAAAAATTACAAATAGGATAATGTAAAATTTAGTCCACAATGGCTTGTCATTCTCAGATGCTTATATGTAGTCTGACTGGGTTACTGATGCTAGCTGCAATGCCCATATTTACAGACATTATGTGGTCACTAGTCAGCATGGTGTAGTGGTCTCAGCATTGGACTATGATTCTGGAGACCAAGGTTCAAATCCTTGTTTGGCCATGGAAACGCACTGGGTGACCTTGGATGAGTCACACTTTCTCAGCCTAAGAGGAAGCCAAAGGCAAACCTCCTCTGAACAAATCTTGTCAAGAAAAAACCCATGATAGGGTTGCCATAAGTCAGATATTACTTGAACAACAACAACAAAGTTCTTTCCACATGGGTATATGATTGTAGGAGCAGGAGCAGTAGAATTATGAATGTTGGTCCCAACCCATATGGAGGCTCTGCTCACAACTTTGGGAGACCCTACAGAGGTCAGGACAGGATCAACAGGCATAATCTCACTCTTCATAATTCTGTCATAGTCTCAGATGTGCCATGTAACAGGGTTAATTATTCAGTACCATAGACTTTAGCAGCTGCTCTTAATTCTTGCACAATTAAGTCATAATTCGAGTCTGCCTTGACCTGTTGCACTACAAAGAGATCAGGCAGACTAGCAAGGAAACCACTTAACAGCAAAAGGCCACAGTGAGTCAGGTTTTGTGCCCTGACTGCTGAGTCCTAAATAAAGATTTTCAGGTCAGGCAAGCAACTATATTCTTGCTGTTGACTACAACGCCAACCCCCTGCTGCCTTTATAGCATAGTCTTCCTCGTCTCTTTCTAAATACACAGTTTTAATTATGTACATTTTAGTTATGCATGTATGCCTGGATATTTGGATTTTTCACAGAAACTAAATTAAATGCTGAAAAGTTGAAGTATTCTAAATACAAATTTGAGACCTTCCAAAACCAAATCAGTAGCTATAAATCAAGTAGAAAGCCATGAGCTGAAATGAATATTTTCGTCATATAGAAAATCAGAAGCTGATTCTGATAAACTCCCCAAAGCATTTCTGTGCCTGTGTAGTGTTGCTGCATGGAAATCACTAATCTCAAGTCATTTTTCTCTCAGTTGCATTGAGACAGATCCTGCCATCTCAGTTTGCACCTCTAATCCAGCAAGCAGATCAGTGACTAGAAAAATGGCAACTGAAGAAGTACCAAAAATGTACTGATCAAAGAAAGCCACCAACAACAGCCAGTGGATTGTGAATCGTTCAGTTTTGTATTTGTTTTTTCGGCCAGGAATTCAATTTGGGATGTTAGTACCATTTGCCATGCCGAAGAGGGGATACTGAATGATGGTGCAACCTAGACATTTAAGCAAACTGTCACGTGTTGAAGGTAAATAAAGTATGTATCCATTACAACATCCAAATAACTCAGGGAAACTATTATTAAGTCAACTGACTTAAAGACAAATTTCAGAACATACTGCACCAAGTGCATATTTATCACTGTAAACTGTGATCAATCATTTCTCCTTGGTATATTTATCTTTATGAACTACAGAATAATAAGTTTGTGGATGTGAAGTAACTGGATGTGGTTCTAGGGAATCCTTGTTAGGCTATTAGGGTAATGAAAAGGTTACATATGGGGGACACAACAGAAAGAGTTACTTTGGGGGACAGTTTTGGATAACAAAGGTCTAGTTAAGGACATGTGGATGATAAAGATCTAATAAATGAGGGACCTAACATATCCTTTTTACCATTATGAGAGAAATGCTTTTCCAGTTTGGATTGTCTCACATTTGAAAGCAAGCTCTTAATGCAATATTTCTGTGCAAGGCCGGAAGAAACTTACATAAGACCTAACGTATACCCTCCAACATTTCACAGATTAAAGCCGTGGTGTGTGGCTGAGCATTATCAGAATGTGGTCAAACTGGCCAAAACTGTTAATGAGGAAGAACACACAACCTTGGAGTAGCTGCTGCAGTTTGGTTTTGCCCGCAGGGAAGAGAAAGATTCTGTGTCCTTTTGTTCTCCGCTTTACTTTGAGTTAATTGAAGGCAAACTACTTCTGCCTTTTCAACTCAACTTGCAGCAACTGAAATGAGCTGATGACAAAGAGGTAAAGTGAAAAGACAGAGGATTAGTTGGGACCATTCCTGCCAAACTAGAACAGTTGGAGGGTATGATTCATGTGTAGCAAACTACAGCAGTTTCTCATTGACATTATCTTTCCCAGGAACAGTTTCCATCAGTTGATACATTCCTTCTTGCATCCTATTTTATACTGGCCGCAGGCAACAGAATATGCACTAGAAGCAACAAAATCAATTAGAGTTCTAACATATCCATATTTTTGGACAATTATACTGGCAAGGAAAACTATAATTTTTTTCTGTACAAGTGCAATACAGTAGGATGTAATGTATAAGATGGAGCAAGGTTGTTCTTTGATGCTGCAGAGACTAGAACACAAACCAGTGGATTCAAATTATAAGGAAAGAGATTCTATCTAAACATTAGGAAGAACATCTTTGCAATAAGAACTGTTTGACAGTGTAATAGACTTCCACAGGTAGGGCAGGCAAGGCGTTCCTTCTTTGGAGAACTTTAAATAGAAGTTGGATGGGCATCTTTTAGGAGTGCTATAGTTGTGTATTTCTGTATGGCACAGATTTGGACTACATGGCCACTTAGGCCCCTTCCGACTATAAGATTCTGTGATTCTATGACTCAAACCTATATGAGAACATTTAATGAATGATTTAAGCGGAAGTAGTTTAAGCAGAAGCAGAAATAATTTAAGCAGAACACATTTCTGCTTAAATTTGCTGTATGATCAAGTCCTTTTACAGCACTGATGAGAACTGCTCAGCTGAGAACTGCTGAGAACTGTTTGTAGCCCTAAGGACACTTGTTCCTCCTATACGAACAAGTGTAATGAAAAAGAAAATAGTTGCTCGTTTATGTGAACATCTGTAATCCATTGCATTCACTATTTCCAATTTCCACCAATCAAGTTTGCAGTGATTCAAATGTTAAAGACATCAGCTCTCACATTTACCAAACAGTTTCCCCATGCAAGTAAAAAGATACATAACTGTGGCTTCTAAAATATTTTGGAAACCACTTTCTGATCCATGAAACTTTGATGTAGTTCAATTATATTTTAATTGTTTTATGTTTTTACTGATCTGAGCTGTTGCCATCATCATCTTCATAGAAAAAGTTGCAGTGTCACCTCATAATACACTGGTTGACAAATGATAGTCAATCTAATCATATAAATACATTCTTTTTTCATGTCTACTTGAGATTTACTCTTACTTTTAGACCATTTTTGATTAACACAATTTTTAAAATATTACGCTGTCACTCTGCATATTGATCATACCATATTCCAACCAAATCTCTAACAAAAGACTTTCCCTTCTATAGCAATATCTTTGGCTAAGTAAGATTGATTGTAAGCTACACAGCATTAAGGGCAATAATTTTTAAAGATAATGATTATATATATTCCTCCCTGTTGCTGTGTGCTTTTGAGTTGTTTCTGACTTATGGTGACCTTAGGGTGAACCTATCATAAGATTTTCTTGACAAGATTGGTTCAGGGTGGGGATTGCCTTTACCTCTCTCTGAGGCTGTAACAGTGTGACGTGCTTGAAGTAACCTAGTGAGTTTCCATGGCTGAGCAGGGATTCAAACTCTGGTTTCCAGAGTCATAGTCCAATGCTTAAACCACTATACCATGCTGGGTAGTCTTGGGTGAACCATTCATTCTTACAACGAAGCCATTAAAAGGACCTTGTATTTCCTTCCTTTAACAAATTGAATTCCTGCTGGGTTTCTGTATTTCTTGATTCTTGTAACTACTTAATTATCAGGCTCTGAGGCAATACACCACCTCATATTCTCTCTCTTCATCTTTATTTTTTTTTTAAGGTTCATATACCATAAAGTTCTGCTTGCTCCCACTGCAGACAGCTTCACAGTTATCCCACAGAAGAGGGATCCTTTCTTTAGGAGACTAATATCTGCACTGCAATCTGCCTATGTTGCATCCACACTATTTCCCCTCTCAAGTTTCTCAGGTAAGTAAGCTGCTACCAAGATGGTTTGACTCCCTTGTTCTTTTTCTCCTAAGCCTGCTAAGACCTTGACATATTCATAATGTATCTACCTTTCTCTCTTTTCCTTATTTCGCCTTTTACATTGTCAGTCCAACCTTGCTATGCAGTTAATCTTTCTGGAGAGCCAGTATGGTGTAGTTGCTTGAGCACTGGACTAAGACTGTGGGAACCAGCGTTCGATTCCCCTGCTCAGCCATGGAAATCCACTGTGTGACCCTAGGAGCATCACACACTCTCATCCCTAGAAAACCCCATGATAGGTTCATCTTAGGGTCACTATAAGTCAGAAAAGACATGAAGGCACACAGCAACAACAATTGATTCATCTAGTTTGTAATATTTTATTCATTTATATGTACAAGTATTTATAAATTTGTCATTTAAGACACAGTCCTCACAAGGTGGCTCATATAAAACAAGACATAATATGCAACTAAACCAAATGATAGCTGGCCTGGCCTGGCCTGGCCTAGTGGGCTGGACTGGCTTAGTTCTGCTTGGAGGGGAAGAGTCCTCACCTCTGGTTTCAACATTCCACAGGTTTTCTGGGTCAGTGGGCATGGAGAACTGTGGTTTGTAAGAAAAGCAAATTACCCCAATCTGCTTGTGGCTGCAAGATAGAAGGAAGCAGGAAGAATGGCAGCTTGAGGATTGCTGGAACTTTTACACATAATAGGATGTCATAACTGTTACCCTAGATCAGCCCAAAGCACCTCCATGCTGAAGAACAAATCCACTCTGTAGCTGCTCAAAGTTACTTCCAGCAGTTTCTATTTCGCGTGGAAAGTAAGTTAGCTGAATACAGAACTTCACCCTCCTCATTTGCTAACTTCATCCCTTTTGTAGCTCATTGTGACAGAACCAACTGGTATAATGCTTTATGAAATTTTCCAGGGGTCCTGATGCTACATGTAAGAAGTGAAGTTTCAAACCTCTACATGTCAGGCATTAACCAGTGCCACTAAACTCTCAGTTGTACAACTTGCACAGATTCCCAGAATGCTACATGAAGTATAGAACAAACATTTCTGAAATAGCTTACTTTTTACTGGGGTCATTGATCCTATCCAGCTGCCTTGGATCCCATTTGGGAGAAAGATGGGATACAACTTAAATAAATAAATAAATAAGCAAGCAAGCAAGCAAGCAAGCCCATAGAACCGTCCCGTGCTATGGTTTCCAATCTGGAGAGTTCTGAGGGTCACCAAAACTGAAGTAGTATTTTTAATACTTACTGTCTTTCAACCCTAGGATACTTACTGTTAAGGGCTGAGGCACATAGAGTATTCTTTGCTTCCAGAACAGAAAAGACTTCCAGCATCTGTTTCATTTAAAGCTCACCGTATGCCTACATTTCAAAGCCAGTGTCATTTTACCAGATCTCATTCACATTCATGACTACTGTTTACCTGTGGCCACTACTATTATTCTAATTTTATAGACAGTGATGTAAGAATGGTACAGAGTGATGCAAATAAAGCTGCTTACTGGCTCCATGCTTCATATGCTCCATCTCACAAATTCCACAGGACCATAAACAATGCGTGTAGCTGTCCCTCTGAAATGTCATTTTAAAAATATGCAGATGGGTGTGTGGGAGTCAATACTGGCTCTGCATGGAATTTTGTGGCTGCAAGGCCTCAGGAGAGTATAGAAAGGAATATTTTTACATCTTGATCAATGCAACAGCATTTTGCTCAGGGGCTTAATGTTCCATAATTGCCTTGTTGTGTTCAAATGGATAAGTGACCAAAGGACAGGTGGGATAATGTAAACAAAATTAATACCTTAAGTGAGTGTGGCAACCAGCAAAATCAATATATTTGTGCATGTGAATCTAGGGGGACTTATCTAAGTGCAAATATATATATTCAAATTTGAATATCTGCTGTATGGATACCATTACTCCACTGCTTGGGTTTTCCTAATTCATTCATTTGATCCAATGTATATTAAAATCCCAGGGGACTACTCCAAATGTATTTTGCTATCTGCTTCTGAAATGCTTAATAAAATTAGGAAAGAAGGTGAGCTAAATGAGAAACCACACTGACATGATTCAAAATATGGAAAAAGAGTTCTCACAGTGTTCTCACATTTCCTCGAAATGTCATGTAAGATTATAGAGTTCACCTCATTCAAATGCACCAAACATGCATGCATGAATTTAGAGATACCATCTGATTATTTGCCACTACAGCTATTAACTGAGAGGTCACACTAGAGATGGCAAAATGCATTTTGCTTTCAGAAAGTTCACAGAAAGGGAAAGTCATTATGGTATGTGTCAGTAAGTTACTCACGGAAGATTTGTTCAGCTAGCCATCTTGACATTACCTGGCTGGGTTGCCTAATAATACTTTGCAACTTTAGGAAGGAATCCATAGCAGAAGAATAATACAAGGAGAATATTATCTTTGTTTTTGTCCAAAGCATCTACAGAATCAAGATTCTCCCCCGCCTACTTTGCTCCTGACCTCTTTGTCTTTATTTATTTTACTGTAGTGTCTAAGACTCATTCAGACAAGGCTTTAAGTACATGCAAACTACTTGTGTGAAGGCACTAGGGGTAGGATTCTTTTTCCTCAGTGACTTTGCTTTCCCATCCCTGAAACTACTTCACATCTACAATGTTGGATGAAGCATTGTACTCTATACAAATAGCATCCACTGTACATAAATGAAGTCATACAGTTATTACTGTCACCAACACTAAGGAGATAACTATCAGATTGGGCCCACATGCACCTATCCTGAGTAAATGTTACGTTCTACAGCTGGGCATGTCCTAGCCCCTTTTTGCACCTTACCTTTGTACGGCGTGGTTGTGCGGGGATCACGCAAGCAGCCTCTTCCATGAGGCTCTTGCGTCCCCGCTGCTTCAGCTCTGTAGGAGTTCCCTGCCGGCCAGCAGGCAGCATGAGGGCTCCGCCTCTTCCTTCCACAGCGCAGCTGGGTATTTTCCCAGGCTGCACTGGAGGAGGAAGCACACGGGCTGTGGCTCCTGAGGTCCGCACGCAAGGTAAGTGCGTGTGGGGCCCCGGAGCGATGTGCGATCACGCACCATTTTCGGCTGAAAGCTGAAAATGATAAAGTGCACAATCGGCGCTTGCTGGCCCCGGCAGCATGGTGTAATTGCGAGGACGTCGTCTGAAACACTCCTTGCAATCGTGCAATGCTCCAAAGACCCTTTCGCATGGGAAATGCCATGTGAAAAGGGCCCTAGACTCAAAAGGAACATAGCAATCGCTGTTGGTCAGGCAGACAGAATTTGCTCTCATATTATATCTTATTTGAAGAAGTATACTCTCTTATATTTGAGAACAACTATTAAATAGTTGTTATCTGGCCTTCTCTCCCAGGTATTTTGGCATGTATACAAACAAAAGACATAGAAGAGGATGACCAACCTTTTTAAAGTATAGGAGCAATTTCCTACTTCATTTCAATGCTACACCTTACCAGATCAGGTTAAGAAGACACTCAGAGGAATGTAGCAGAGTTCAATTACAGTATTAAAACTTTCATTTTGCCAAAGTAAAAAATTAAAATTATAAATGTGGCATTTCTTTCTATTAAAACTGAATGTACCAACTTGTATCTAATCAAAATACAGAACTGGGAACACAGAATATCCACATGTTTGCAGTGGTGTATCTAGCATAAACAGCACCTAGGGCAAATGTAGAAGTTGTACCCCTACCTTCTTACCCCTTTTCACATCCCCACCCCTACATGCACGGCTTTTTGTGCCCCCCCGGCATTAGTACCTGGGGCACATACTATATTTGCCCCACCCTAGATACACCTCTGCATGTTTGTATTTTTGTTTTGAATTTTGTTTTTTCTTATTTTTTAATTTTAAACACTTTCTTTCAGGGCTGCTATTGGCTGTTGTTATATGCTTTCAAAGTAATTTTATGTTATCCCTGTCATAGGATTTTCTTACCAAAATTAGGAGGTCTGCCATTGCCTTCCTCTTAGGCTGATAAAATTTGACTTTGTCCAAGGTCACTCAGTGGATTTCAATGGCTGAGAAGGGATATGAACCCTGTGATATGTTTGCTCTTAGGGTTGCCATAAATCAGAGATGACTTGAAGGCACACAACAACAAGGATATCATTGGAGTTAGTGACCACATTGAAGTACAAAATTCTATAGTACAATTTTGTAGACAATTCTGCAATGTCAGTTTGTACTTCAACCTCTAGAATCTAGTGTGACATATAAAAACGTTTGTCTGTGAACAGAGGACATTTTTCACTTGTAGAAGCACACCTTTGGATCTCTGCTTTTTTTTTTTTTGTGCATGTATATATAAAGCTTAACTAGTTTCTTTTAAACCCTAAGCAGAAAAATTTCTTAACCAATCTGTCTGAATTAACCCTTTCTAGGTTTGTGTCTTGGACCACTGGTAAATACATAAATAGTAGCATGATATTAATAACATATTACATATAGCATTACATATATTACATATAATTACATACAATATAATTATATTAAATATAACATATTACCAGGATGTTAATAACATTTACTATTTTGAAAATGTATGATCTCTCTAGACCAAGTAAATAATTTTGGTACAATGCGAGGAAATCACTTCATTTTTTTTTAAACCCTGCACATCTTGGATTTCATGAATATAAGAAATGAGACAAATTCAGCATCTATTACATGGAATTTTTCAGCTGTAACCATGGTTCTTTTGGAAAATAAATAAAGCTGCTATAATGTGTGTTTTTGTTTTAAACACGCAGAAGAGTAACCATTTTTAAATTCACACATGAAGATAAAAATGGTCTAATGCTAAGGTTATTGGAATATATTGACACTGAGAAAACCAATTCACCTCCAGAATAAATGGAAGTGAGTTGGAGTCAGATTTAATCATGCTGAAGGTATGTCCATTGAAACCAATGAGATATACCTTGGTTACCTTCTCTGACTAATTTCAATGGGTTTATTCTAAACACAACAACTAAATCATTGCCCATGCACTGCAAGTCAGCTAGCTCCATGAATAAGGTATATATTGAGGGTTATAACCAGCCATGTACGTCTGCAATATTGTTAAAAACAGAATCAATAACTCTGGTTTTGGGAAGATCACCTTCACATTTTATTTATGATGCCAAGGGGTTGATTTTAACCTGAGCGTCATTTCATGGTTTTAGATGTTTTCAAAATGGAATCCCCCTGATTCCTTTTGAGACTATTATTTTTGGGACCCCCTTATCAGCAATGCTATGCTGAAATGCCAGCATCTTCTTATACTAGAAAATCTTCGAGAATCTTAAATGTTATATGGATTTCTTGCTAAATGTGGGACATCTGTGATGGAGGTACTGACTCTTCAGCAAAGCAGGCCTTACTTAAATAATTGGTTATATTTCAAAATTAAACATAATGGGGAAAAAAGTTTTTAAAAGTGAGTTCTTTGACTCAATGGAAGATTAACATTAAAAAAGGAATCTCTAGGAAATAGCATCAGTGGTGCCTGAAGACAAATTTGTCACATGTTTCTACTCATCATTCTGTTCACTTCATCTTGAACTGGCATTGTGCACGCACATACTATAGTCACCACCACCACCATTAAAGAGATAGTCTGCGTAAAAGGCTCATCTTAGTTTCCCACCTTAATGAAATATAAGGATTTTACAAGTGCTGTAATAATGATGTGCAGATAATGTATCAGGGATCAGACATACTGTATGCAGTGGCTATAGTAATAATCATATTATAGATAACAGTGAGCACAGAATGAACAATTCACAGAAGGAAAAAAATCAGTGGAAACTACCTAGTTGTGGTGAAATGGCTACAGATTCCTAATTATGTAAATAATATATAATATGCAACAAATAGCTTAGCATGATAAAAAAAAAAGAAACATCAGTCAAGAGGAAACTAAAGATGCTGCTGCTGGCATGATACCTGTAGATTTGAGATACATATGAAATAACAAATTAATAATGAAATATAATTTATAACGAATCTATAGATGAAATGCCAAATCAGACTCTCTGTCTTATTCTATGTACATTTATTGAAAAGTAAGTCTCACTTAGTTCAGTGGTTCTTACTCCGGTGTAAGTGGGAGTATAATTGTCTCATTTATCTTATGTGTAATGTGATCACAATGGTGGACTTGGGTTTCATGCTCTTGAATATTATGAATTCCATACTCGGCACCCTTTTCTATCAATCTGTGACACACAGACTTAGAAAAACTTACAAATCAAAATTTATATAAAGCAAGTGACAGAAAGATAGCAGGCCCATAAAAATAGAAGTTTTTATTACACTTTGTTAGCAAAAAATATCTTTCTTCAAACAGCATGAGTGATAAATTGTAAGGACTATCCCAATGCATTTTCAATTAAACGACTAAATTAATGTAGAGACATTTAATTAAAGTTGCACTAGTTTTTCCAAATGCTGTTAATTAAGCAGCTATCTAAAATTAAATCTCTCCAAAACCCTTTTTATATTTCTGCAGCTCATCTGATACAGATATAATTAAAATTCTGGAAGTTCACCTAGATGCATCTGAATGTATTTCTCAAAAGTATGTTTAAAAACCTGTAGTAATTTGGGAGGCAGTTCTTTTAATGGGATTTATATAAACCTTAGAGGAAATGCACAACACAAAAATAGCTTCATAAATAAATCTGGGCTTCTGAGGCTGCACAGACATTTTAATTCAGCATTTTGATTTTCTACTGGTAGACATGAAAAT
This sequence comes from Iguana delicatissima, assembly GCA_948472985.1. Classification (NCBI taxonomy): domain Eukaryota; kingdom Metazoa; phylum Chordata; class Lepidosauria; order Squamata; family Iguanidae; genus Iguana; species Iguana delicatissima. Next base: position 980,310 of record CAOKZL010000119.1, read on the forward strand.
ATCTAAGAAAACAGGAACTCCAAACTCTTAAATCCTTCATTTCACTTTTTGAACCAACCCCAAATAAATTATGACTACTGAGGTGAAATTCATTCCCCTTATCCAGAACAAATATAATTCCAGATATTTCGAGGCTAGCTGTGGTTATGTAAGTGATAACAGAAGGCACCCTCATTTTCTGCAGCCTGCAAGTGCTATGACTCAGACGAGAGGTTTTGAGGCTGTAATCCTTTACATATTTTCTGGGGGGAAATCCTGTTGAACTCAATGAATCCTACTTCTGAGTAGAGATGAATAATATATTTTTTCAGATTATAAAATCCACAACACATCCCAGAATCAAAAGCTGAAGTCAGCACACCAGTAGAACAAGATAACATACTCCGCACACTGAAATAATGTAAGCAACTAGCATCTCCATAAATTAATGTAAATGGCATAATGCTAGTGACAATGGTTTTGGAGATTCAGACCACCTGGCTCACTACAGGGAAATCGCTTGAACTTTTTAGGTATTCCTGTTCAATGTTCAACAGTTATGGGTGAGGTATCTTCCTATTACAAAATCTCCCACCTTCTCTTTAGATTGGAGGAGGAAAAGAGGAAGGAAATTTACCTGGAGGGAAAGGAGTATCTCAGAGTGTGTGTGTGTGTGTGTGTGTGTGTGTGTGTGTGTGTGTGTGTGTGTGTGTAGCGAGCATGAAATCCAAGACTCTCAACATTCTACCTCATTCCCCATCCTATTCACTCCCTTGCTTCTCCCAACAAAGGACAGTCAACATTATGTGCCCACTGAACATGTTGGAAACTCAGATCACTTTTGGTTTTTATGATACTGAAATACTTTTCCTCCTGTGTCAGTCTCCCATGTGCATAATGTTATGGAACCTACAGTTGTAAATAGTAGATACGCTAAACATTTAGAATCTGTCACTGGCTGCTAGTGGAGCTACAAAAAATGTCTGACACAGATGCATAGAGTCATGCTGCTTTATCTGATTTGGGAAGCAGGAGCAGTCTACCTCCATATTGGCCTTGGGGTATTTACAAACTCAATTATAGCACTGGAAGTATGGAAAAGACTCAACAACCATCTAATCCAACCCCCTTGCCAGAAGGCAAGATAAAACAACAACAACAACAATCATATACCTTCTTGATGCATTATATCAAACCTCATTAATTTTATGACCCATTTATGTGATGGTACCTCATATTTTCTAGAAGCAACTAAGTATAGCTGAAAAACACATCTGTACAATGTTTGGGAGATAAGAATCTGGTTGTATTCTTCTGCACCGTACAACAAATTAGAAAGCCCGAGGTAGCAATGAGTTGTTGTGCCAAGATCAAACATCTGTATAATTTTGAATGAGATAAGTATTGGTTGTATTCTTCTGCACCCTAAATTAGAAAGGGTAATGTAGGAATGAGTTATTGGGCTGGGGCCAAAATAAAACAAGTGACTGTGTTGTAAATAAGGCACTCATTGGCTCAGGTGTTTAAAGTCAGAACATACAATATGCATGAGAAGAGAGTGTAAACCTATCAGGGAGCCAACATGAATGCCACAGGCTTCACACAGCAATGTGACATGACAAAGTGGGTGGAGCTAATGATCATATTGACCGTCTGCCACCTCATGCCTCATCATTTTCTGATATTATAAGTGCATACTAAGTGCATGACCAGAGTCCAAATTTTGAGGCATAGGGCATGTGAGCAAGCATAGGGCATGTGATACAGTGTTTTGAAAATGGACACATTTAGAACACATTTTTCCCCTTTAAACTTATATGTGCAGAGTATATGAATACCTCCCCACTTTCAAAGTCAGTGAACATTTAAAAAAGAAGATCACCTAGAAAATTACTGGACCAATTGTGTATGGGCTATATATACGGTACAACAGAAATAGCGTATAGAAGTAAACATCTGGAGATTTTATGTGACTGATATTGGTGTGCTACAGCTGTTCCCAGTATTCTGTGTTTTTTTTTTCTATTCAGACCCAGCAATGTTTCCAGTGGAGAGTTTGGAGTGTGGGGAGGGGGGCGGGAAGGTGTGGGGCTACAGAGTGAGGCACGTGGCCACTGTGTGTGTGGGGCGTGCCTGCAGTGCAGGGGGGCATGGCCAGGGCATGTGGGGGTGTGGCTACAGGCTGGGACACCCCAAAAACATTGGCGCCCGGGGCGAACCATCCCCCCATCCCTATGCAACGAAATGTTTCAGTTCACTCAAGCACCATGTGAAGCAACTACAGCCTATACCACCATCAATCACAAATGTTTCTGTACAACATGTGTGGAATGAATTGATAATACTTTTTTCCCCTATCACAAGAATAATCCTGTGTGGGCCCAAGCCCACTTTTTCAAAAGCATATCATACCACTCTTATATCTAACAAAGTAAGGCTTTGTCTGTGAATGTTCACAATCAATATGCTGGTCATTTAGATGCCACAAGACACTATGTTGTTTTTGAAGCACCATCCAAAGAGATGTCTATTTCTTAGCATGGGGCAGAACTGGGAAGTAAATTAAATAGTCATGGCCGGTCTTGAGGCCAACAGGCTATGTAATTCACTGCCACTGACTAGCAGGAAGGAAGTGGAATGGGGCGTTGTGCTCCTACTCTTTGCTACCCTAAAGGATTCTAATTATCGTGATATGAACCAACCATACTATCTATCACAGGAAGCTATTCAGAGTCCTCTGCGTAGGCACAAGATTAATAATATGGATCAGGATTATCCAATATCCATGTGCCCTTCCTCCCTGCTTGCTGTTCACTGGTGGAACTGTAATAGTGCAATTGGAACTTACGCCTTATACTGACCCTGACCATGAATGGATTCAATAATCTCTGAGGCTGAATAAGTGTACTGAAGATATGGTAGGGAGTATTATCAAGAAAAGAAATCTGGTCCATAGGAACTCCTCTTATCCCAATCAGTTTGCTATCTTAGAAGAAGTCTTACTCCCAAATGCTGAAGCTAGAAGACTAATGACAATCCTGGGAAACATTTTTTCCCCTTTCAAACCTTTTATGCACTTGTTCAAACATTGGCTGTATTCTCACTTAATTTGACTCCAAGGAAATGACAGTGTGAAGTAAGTTGTAATTCACACAAATTCTGTCATTAAAAGTATGTTCCTAATGGTGCAGTATTCTGTCTACCACAGTCTTCCCCAGAAACTCAAAGTAGGAGGAGGCACCATCCTAACATTCTGTTAGTAAGAAATATTCTGAAACAATATTATATTATAAAGGGTGGCAGTTTATTTCTACATTTATATACACCTTCTCTATGTTTATAAATACGAGCAGTAAGATTGCTTTTAATCACATGGATTTTTCTTCACAACTCTGCCCCCTGCCCCGCATAACATGAAAATACCGCTTTTGAAATTTGTAGGAATCTTATGATTTAGTGCATGGAGGGATTGCTTTTCAAACAATAAAAATTTCTGCTTAGTGAAAAGATGTCTGTAAAGATGTCTTCTGCTTAGTGAAAAGGAGGCCTTACTGAATACTTCACTGCTGGATTCATTTCTTTCTCTTGTAGTGTGCCAGCTCCTATGATACTTGATAGGAGCAGAAGCATATAATCCAGCGAAATGGTGACTCTTCTAGGTGATCAGTTTGTCAAGGGGTATTCACAACTTCCACTTTGGAAGAGCAGATTTCATTATTGAAGCTGCTGCTGAGATTAGCAGTTGTGATTCCGACCAGAAGATCTTAACTAATAAAAATCATAGCCTTGATATTTATGGATAATTATTACCTTGTTTTAAAAAAAGCATAGATAGACAAATAGATAGATTTATATTCTACCATTTACCCCAAGTGTCCTTTCTGGTTTTTCGCAATGATTTTAATTGCTACATTTGTATCCTATCCAATGAGGCTAGAATGGCATTTAATAGTACAACCACCATTCAATTGAATTTTACTTTTAAACCAAGTAGTATGCTCTCTATGCACCTTGATTAATGTACATCAGGGGCAAGGAAGAAAGATACAACTGGAAGTAGGCTTCTTTAATTTCTTTGGCTGAATTTTGGAGGTGTTCAATAGGTTAACTGATGAAAACAGGGTCTCAGACCATCAAAGTTCTCTCTCTATGTGTATGTGAGCATGTATGTGCACACACTTTCAAGTCACCTGGTGACTTATGGTGATCTCATGAATTTCACAGGATTTTCCTAGGCAGAGAATACTGAGAGGTGGCTTTACCAGTTTCTTCCTCTGAAATATAGCCTACAGCAACTGTAGGCAACTGTAAGAGGTCTCTAGCCAAGTACTAATCATAACTTCTGCTTAGCTTCTAAGATCAGACAGGATCTGCTAAGTTCTCCACCCCGCTCTAAATTTTACAAAATGTGTGATACAATATTATTACACTGCCACACCCAACATCCCTTCATTGTTTGCATAGGTAACTGGAGACTTTAAACTATATCTTGTTGGTATGAGTTGGTGTCTCTCACACATGGTGTGTGGTATTCCTCACACATGGTTGAGGGACCTAGTACTCTTTAGATGTTTCTGCACTTCAATTCCTATCACCCTGACAAAATTTGGCCAATGGTGAGAGATAATAGGAAAGGTAGTTCATTAACATCAGAGGATCGTAAGTTCTCTTGTCCTGCCCTGAATCATAATAGTTCAGTGGCTGAAGACATTAACCACCAATTCTGAGACTGATACCAGTTATAACCATAGCAGCCTACAACTGACAATTCTGGAAAAGCATATCATTAATCAAAAGTATGTAACAATATCAATATATGCAAAACATGTGGCTCACAGCTTTTTTCACATGTCTGCTAAAGGCACCTCTGGAAACTACAGCACTGAAAGTAAGCAATAAATTGTTGTGCCAGATTTCAGTGGCAACCAGAAAAAAGAAGTCTATTTAAGACAAGCACTGTCTTTTACCTGCTCTTATGGTGCACAGTAGGTTGGTTCCAAATTTCAGCAGTAAACTTGGAAATCCCATTTAAAGCAAAATTTAAACCATATTCATTTTACATGCTTTTTTTCTTGATTGTCATCAAAATTTAACAACATAATTTACCACTGAATTTGGAAATGTGTGTGTGTGTGTTGAAGATTGTGATTCAGATATGCCAAACTGTGCTAGTCATCAGCCCATCAACACAACAGTTGAAAAAAATGTTCCGAATACATTGCAACTGAAAGTCACACTTTTCTAAAGGTTTATCTTTTAGGGCAAATGGAAAGAAATGCACATTTAAAATCTGTTTTCCATATTTACAGAACTGTCATTCTTTTCGTATGGGATCATACAAATAAAAAAAGTCTTCAGTGATGCAGCCCTCACTTTAATTGAAAAAAGCATTATCATCACAGTGCTGCAAACCCTGACACAAAATAGACTACAGTTAATCATGAATAAATTAACTAAATTGGTAATGTAAGATGGATATGCAATTAAATCACTGTTAGCACAGAACTGGAAACACAGCTGTACACAGCTTAAGGATGTATATAAAACATGATTATGCTAGATCACACGCCAACTGCAGCTCTCTACTCCATCTTTACTTTGTATGAAGGGGTATTTAAAGTTTGAAGGGGCATTTAAAGTAAGTAGGGAGGCAACAGGCTCACTTGATGTGCTGGAATATCAGAAGGCCTCCAGGTTCCAAAATAATCACAGCAACAAAAATAGCAACAATAATAATGGTGGTACTGGTGTGGAACCAACATCAAAATAACTGCTAGGCTTGCACTTCTCCAGAGTGGACATAAACCTTTGGCAAGTCCAAGTCTCTTTGAATCCCATGATGTAACTGATGTGAAATTCTGCAGCTGCCACAGTGAAGTGTGAATCTAAACTAAACCATCAGCCAAACACCTAAAAACAGGACTGCTTGAAATGTGTGAAAAACTGCTTCTTTGGATGAATAACATCACAGTGGGGATGATGACAAACAGGAATACATTGATTAAAAAATAAGTTGTCCTGTCTGTTGTAGATTGAGGACAAACAAAAGGAAGTACTTTGCCACATTGTACAAAATTAACTTGTGAATTTAATTGGGCTCAGTTGAGACTAGATTTGCTGAATTTAGTTGCCTTTGGCTTAGATCTAATTGCCAGTCCTACTAGAATAATCTCACTGAGTCTATGAAATTGACATAAGTGTTGACTTGCCATCCAGAAACGGATTCAGTGGGCATTCCTTAAATGTGACTAGCAACTGGATCTAAGCCACTAGATTTAATGGGACTTAACCCATGACTAATTTGTTCCACAGAATTCTGGAGACACCAAGCTCAGAGAACTTAGTTTGGATCTAACTCATTGGATGCAACTCATTGTTACAAGGAGCTATGATGATGAACAATACTTTACATAGTTTTTTTTTCAAAAAAATTGGGACATATGCGGCCAAGCAACATCAGAGTGCTGTCAAGATGGCAAAGTTTATTAATGAGGCAAAACAGACAAGCTAGGAGAATTTGCTTTTGCCTGAGCCTACTGAGGAGGACATGTTTCTGCCTCTTTCTCTCGCTCCTGTTGCATCAATTGAACACAAACTACTTTTTCATTTTGAACGTATTTTAAAACAATTGAAATAAGCTGAAGTGAAAAGGAAAAGTGGGAAGAGGCAAGAGAAACTGGGACATTTTAAAAGCAGCTGAAAAAGCAGGACAACAAATGATTCATTGGGAAGGTCTCTGTCGAACTAGGACAGTTGGAGGTTATGTAGCAGACAAATTCAAGGAAGGGGTTCCTGTCACACATTATAGTAATAGGAACCTATATACCAGTGGTTCTCAACCTGTGGGTCCCCAGATGTTTGTGGACTTCAGCTCCCAGAAGCCCTGAGCACTGACCAGAGTGGCTGGGGCTTCTGGGAGCTGAAGTCCACAAACATCTGGGGACCCACAGGTTGAGAACCACTGCTATATACTGACAAGCCGTATAATTCTGCCTACCAGATACTGGGGATAAAAGAGAGGTTAATCATTTCACTAATGACGTGCTTATTATCTTCTCAGGACAATTGAGCAGCCTTGTTTGAAACCGAACACCAGAATAAATGATACTAACTAAAAATTCATACTAACATAAATTTATATCTTTTATATCTTCTTTATCTTTGACTGTTGGGATATAATTCCTGCCACAAGATTAGGCTTGTTGAGCTCCTGTTCCATCAACAAGAGAGATTACTTGGAAACATACTACACACCATCTAGATCAGGCTGGGCCACTGTCAGAGGCTGAGGGGGCACATCAAATGTGGACAAAATAGAAAGCCATTTTAAAACAAAACAGTTCCCAAGTTTTGCAGGGTAGGTAGAGATACTGCAACCCTTAAGGAGCACAAAAGAGGCTATGGGGATGCATGCTGCCTGTCAGGTGCAGTTTGCTTACTCCTGATCTAGATTATACAAGTTTACACACATTTTTTATGATGCAAAAGTTCACTTCTATGCATAATACTTAAGGACTTTGCTTTACATTATGCTATACATAATGCTTTTGCTTTATAGGGTAATAATATCAAGTGAAACCAAGAGGAACAGTAAATGTGTGCTAGGAGGGCAGATTTTAATTGAAAATAAGAAGGAACTTCTTGACAGTGGGAGTGGTTCAGCAATGGAACCAATTGCCTAGAAAGGTGGTGGGGTCTCCTCCTTTGCACATCCTCGAAAGAGAGGTTGGATAGCTACCTGCTGCAGATGCTTCAGTTAGAGATCTTGCATTGAGCAGAAGAATGGACCTAATGACCTCTGGAACCCCTTTCAACTCTATGGTTCTATGACAAAGCAGACAGAGGAAATTTTGCTGGCTCTAATAAAACTTAACTATGTTAAATCAAATCCCTAGTTTTTCAAAAGAAACAGCCCAAGAACTATTCCACCCACCTTTTTCACTCCTTCCTTGGATAAGCATTGCACAAAGAGATCCACTGTAGTCACCCAAAACAACTGATCTGCACATAATATTCCAACAGCTAATATCAAGCTTATTGTGTTTTTAACACTGGACAAAATTTAACATATGCCTGGACTTCCAGCAACACAATAGTGGTCTTTTCCCAATGTGGCTCCCACTCCCCCTAGCTGCTCTGGAGGTCCCTGAACTCTCTGAAGCAGAATTTGACCGTATGTGCATGGCTTCTGGGAGTAGCAAGAAACAGCCATTTCACTGACAGAAATCATTCTCTCAGCAGATGGAGCTAACTGGATACCACTCAGTATATTTGAGTAATTCAGCTTCAGCTTCCAGTTGCAATAAACCTCCACAAAAGAATGCTATCTTAAGTTATTTGTTATTTCCAATCACCACAGTCTAGCATGCATACTACAATACAATATTTATATGGACTTCTAGGAGAATTAGCCTAATCTGTTAAGTCTTAGACTCTGCAAGGAGGAATGTTCTTAGTTTTGATTTCTAATCTTCTGTTGGGATAATTAAGTAAACACCCTTGTGCTTATCTTTCATCTTTTAGTCCCTAAATAGTTCTGAATGAATTTTAATCCACTGCCTCTAAATGTCCATCTACTTAGCTATGACATTAAAAAAAGGAGCTGCTTGAATCTGAAACACAGAATTGAAACAAGCAAATGTTTAACACTGCTGTAATATCAGAAAGCAGCTGGGAGTGGAATTTCTCCTCTAAGTTTCACACATCACTAAAAACTCAGCATGCAGATTTCCACATGGAAGATGCCCAGCAGAGCCAAATACTACGATCACAGAAGAGAGATGCAATGTTAACAGTAGAGGCCAAAATACAAAATCAATTAATTAATTGACAACTCACTCATGGAAATTGACCGTGGAAATTGTGGCTTTGGCAGCAGTTCTCATTCTCATGGAACACACTGGAACAGTTTCTTAACTACTGGAACTGAAAGAGAATTTCTGGTTCTAAGAAAAATCAAAATCTCCCTCCGCTTGGAAAATGAGACTTCCTTCAAATAATGCAGATGTTTTCCTTCATGAAGAATAAGACCTTTGCAGTTTTTTAACATTATGACAACTACGAGAAGTACTCTGGAGAGAAGCATGGAAAGATTATCTCAGGTTTTTGATTCAGAGGTTCTCAACAGTGTTAAATAAACCAACTAGGAAATTAAGTGCCACTGAAGAAAAATAACTTTAGTAAATAATAGCTCTGTACTCTAATTCATATCCAGCTATCTATCCAGCCATCTATTCATTCATCTCCTTTTAAGAAATATATCTACATATCTGGAAGAAAAGTAGCATCTTTTATACACAACAATAATATGAGGTATAATGCTTCACTACTTCCTCTGACCCACTTCGCTCTTTCAATTGTCTGCAGTACATGTAGGCTTAAAATGAAATACACAGTTTCTTATAATCCAGTCAGCAAAGATACCTAAAATAGCCATTAGGGCCTTGATTCCTTGTTGTGGAAATTTAATCCTGACTGCAGGAAGAAAAAAAAATATTTACAGCATACCCTCTTAGCTGTTGTGAATGCAATTACCATTCACACTGAGAAATTCACTCTCATGTACACAACATGGATTGTTAAATTGTTCTTTTCTCCAAACACTGAAGCACATGTTTTGGTTCTGTAACAGCTGTGCCCCAGACATAATGCTCAGTTGCACAAGCAAATGAAGTGTTGGATTGGAATCTATGCATATATTTCAAGAAACACAGGTAGGGCTGATTCCAAATGCTACTCCCAACTAGAGTAAATCCACTGAATTATTTGCTGAATGGTAATCTTACAGTAAATTTCACTGATTAATTGAATCTAGTCTAGTGAAGACCATTGCTTGAATTTAGGACACAGTATTTAATCTTTGCTAATTGTGCAATACATATATAACCATTTATTGAGAATGTTAATAGTAAATACAATTTTTAAAAATCATGTAAGTGGCCTATAGCAACACTGAGAAACCTGCTGCCCCTGTAGATATTGCCCTGTGATTTCTAGCATTCATTACCATTGATTGTGATGGTTTGGGCTGATGGGACTTGCAGCCCAACAACATCTGGAGAAACCTGCTCTATTATAGATTAATTCACCCTACATTCATTGGAAAAAATGATATATTTTTCAGTTTGAGTTTGATCATCCTTTTATTTTACAAGGAAAACTTAATTATGCTATAAAAGCAAAGCCATCTTTTTGATGGATTTAACAGCTTGATCAAACTTTGCCAGTGACTACAATGAATATCACACTTCATAATTTTGGATTTGGTTCTATAGATGAAATCTTAATGCATGCACAATGGGAGGAATCATTAAACTACTTGTAAAGTGTAGTGTTTAAAATTAATGTTCTCAAGAATTGTTAAAAAGAGAACAGAGAATGGACTTGAGCAACGAAAGCAAACTTGAAACGCAGTCTTCTACCAAGCAATAAAATATCTTCATAGGAAATGAAAAGATTCTGAGAAGGAAAGGAAACATTCAAAATAGTGTATGATTCCTATTTAAAACCTCAAGCAAATGAGGATATGTTGTAGCCACCAGTAACCACCTCCAAAGGATCTACAAATAGATAAGGAGATCTACAACTAATTTTCTAATAACAGCTAGATACATGCAGAGGTAAGTCAGCAACTAAGTGCTTAGTACTTCTATATGCACATGGTTTCTTATACAGTTAAGGATTAAGATGTGTAAACCTATGTCCAGTTCTTAACCTTTAGAGCAGCTGTTCTGAACAACTAGACAGACTGATAATTTAAAGCATAGGCAAAGCCTCTCTATTGTGCACAGTGTGTGAATTTCCTTATTAAACTGAAAAAAATGTGATTTTTAAATAACTTTTTCAAGACATACGTTTTTAGACCACCAACGAAAAAGAAACAATTGAATTGTACACTTAGGCATATCGTACACGCTCTTGTTATCTTAAAAGGTTTGTTACATTCTTAACTTCAGACGTTTGGAAATGTAAAACATGCAAACAAAATAATGGGAGTGGGATACATTTGTGTCCTGCTTGTCCTTATGAAAACAAGCAAAGATCTCCTTGAGATCAATATTGAATGAATATTAGCTTCTTGTTTACACAACATTACCTGTAGGAGTTTCCATCTTCCATTCAAGTCTTCAAGGCGGCTGAGAGAGTAAGGAGAAAGCTGTATCTCAGTTGAGGTAAACTGATGAGCTAAGTCATTAAGATTGTCCACATTCTCTTTGAGGGGGGCAATTTCTGCTCGGTAGCCCTGTGTAAAGAAAAAGAATGGTACACAAAGGTTCTGTACTTTGATTAAACTCTTATTATAACTTACATAAGACCTATGGCTTATGCAAATCAACAGCAAGCCATCTTGTTATCTTGTATTCTGAGTCTGGCATAAAGTGCTATGCTAATGGTGGACTGCGTGCAGGTTTTGCAAGATCTATTCTCCATTCACCTATTCTCTTTTTTGTTCTTATCAGAAACCCAAGATCCACCAACTGGAACCTGGTAGAAAACACATTTAAAATGAAGGAATTCTGGGACCAAAACTTGGGTTTGGGTACCAGAACAGAATGAAGTATACAGTCCTCCCGAACAAAATTCAGCTTCTGGCTACTGCAAGTTCTCTAAATTTCAAGAATATAGTTAAACCTGGGCATTCATTTAACTGCTGTTAGTTTTAAACAATTTGGAGTTAGAAGTCTTTGTCAATCTATTCCAGATCATTCAGATGTCTACCAGAAGAGTTAGATCTATCTTCTGCCCTTCCCTACTCTACACCAGTTCAGATCAGCAGAAGTTGTTAGGGCTGATCCCACAACATCATTTAATACTGTGGGAAGAGGCAAACCAAACCAAGAGGCAAACCAAAAGCTTTTCTAAGGTTGAGAAATGATAGTGTCTGAGGTGTCTGTAGTCTCTAGGGGGATCGCTGTAACAGCTGCTTGCATCCCCATAGTGCTTGCACGCCCATAGCACCTGTATATATTTTAAACAACAGCCTCAGAGGAGACCAGAAGAGCAGAGAACACTGAAAACAGCCACATAAATTACAATCTAGTGAAATATTTTCTCAGTGTCTTTTAAAAACTGACTAGAGATTTCAGGCAATATATTCTAAAATGATGCCAGGCTGGCTTATGGACTTAAGAAGATATTGAATAATTTGATTTTCTATATTAACTTTCTTTCATCAGGACAGCTATAGATGTCATTTTCTACTTTTATTTGCAGAGGTGAAATAGCTTTTTCACTGGACTAAGCTCTGTACTTCTTCCCTACTTTTGATATCCGTAACAGCAAAACTCTTTTTTTTTAAGAGAAAAAATAAAATAGAGAAGAGAAGTAGAGTGGAATGGAATGGAATGGAATAGGCACAGTAGAACAATCCAGATTATGGCTTTCATTGCTGGTATGTTAAACACTGATTAATATGGAACAAAGCAAACTGCCAAGAAGCTAAAGCTGTTTTGCCCTTTGAAAGAGACCTCACAAAAGAGACAGATTTCTAAGCTACTAAGTTTTATTTGGACAAAAAAAGTCAGATATGCATTTGTTATATTTACCTTATTTACTAATACAGAGAGTAGAAATGCAGGCTAAAAGACACTACTGCAGCAATCCTACAACAGATTCCATTGCCACACCCTGGTTCAACCCCCAATTAACTGCCTCCAACACTTCAGGTTGTGCCCTTGGCAGTACTTGGAACCTTTTCTTCTTTAAAAGCTAATTTGCTAGTGTTGATTTAAGCTAGATATTTGATATCTTGTCAGCTACAATTTGATTTATATACAAATACTGGATTAATTCTATGGGATGATTTTAATGTCATAGAATCATAGAGTTAGAAGAGACCCCAGGGGCCATTGAGTCCAACCCCCTGCTATGCAGGAACACCCATCAGAGCATTCCCAACAGATGGCCATCCAGCCTCTGCTTAAAAACTTCCAAAGGAGGAGACTCTACCACACTCCAAGACAGCATATTCCAGTGCTGGACAGCTCTGACCATCAGGAAGTTCTTCCTGAGGTTCAAGTGGAATTTCCTTTCCTGCAGCTTGAATCCATTGCTCCTTGTCCTAGTCTCTGGAGCAGCAGAAAACAAGCCCACTCCCTCTTCAACATGGCATCCCTTCAAATATTTAAACATGACTATCATGTCCCCTCTTAACCTTCTCTTCTGCAGACAAAACATCCCCAGCTCCCGAAGCCATTCCTCATAGGGCATGGATTCCAGACCCTTCACCATTTTGGTCACCCTCCTCTGGATACACTCCAGCTTGTCGATATCCTTCTTGAATTGAGGTGCCTAGAACTGGACACAACTTTCCAAATGAGGTCTAACCAATACAGAATAGAGTGGTACCATTACCTCCCTCGATCTAGACACCATACTCCTATTGATGCAACCAAAAATCGCGTTGGCTTTCTTGGCTGCCTCATCACCCTGCTGATTCATGTTCAGCCTGTGATCTACCAAGACTCCTAGATCCCTTTCACATGTACGGCTATCCAGCCACATATCCGCCATCCTATATTTGTGCATTCCACTTTTTCTGCTTAAGTGTAGGACTTTACATTTCTCTGTGTTGAAATTCATTTTGTTAGCTTTGGCCCAGCTCTCCAATCTGTCAAGGTTATTTTGAAATTTGATCCTGTCCTCTGGGGTATTAGCAACCCCTCCCAATTTGGTGTCACCTGCTAATTTGATCAGCATGCCCTCCACTTCTTCATCCAAGTCATTGATGAAGATGTTGAATAGCACAGGGCCCAGGACAGAACCCTGTGGCACCCCACTAGTCACTTCTCTCCAGGATGAAAAGCAGCCACTGGTGAGCACCCTTTGGTCTTTTTTTTTCTCTTCAAAATAAAAGAAACAGCCTGGCAGTAGGATTTATACATTAGGGAGGGAAGATACTATTTTCATACCCTTTATTCTCTGGAACTATATGGCAAAATTTACAATAAGAACACTGGAGAATATGCATAGATGGACCTCAGCTACTCTTGCTGTGTTGGAAGTACCAACTGTATCCTTGGAGAAATTCATGCAAACGAATGTAGTTTATAAATGTTTCTTGCAAAGCATAAAGGTTGATGTCAGTGAAATTAGAACTGAGCAAAGTAAAGAATTAGATTGTGCTGTGCAAGTGAAGCCACCCTCAATATCTAAAGTCTTTTTAGATTTAAAACACCATTTGGTTCAGTAAAAATTGACATTTTGGATATGCTGGAAAAAAAATTGGCCACTTCACCTAAATTATGGTGATGTCCTACAGATAATGCTTCTTTGTGTCACATCATGTAGGCACATCCAAGGGTCACACTTTTCAGCCTGTATGAGTTGAAACATAACTAATTTTGTAGTAGAAAAATCTTTGATATTTGTTGACACATATGCACACTTCCTCACTTACTGGGAGGTGAGTTTGTGGTCTGGTGGCAGGGTCAAGTGGTTGGCACCATGCTAGTCATGGCACTGACTGCCATAGCATCTTCTTCCAAGAAGCCTGCATGTATTGTGTTTGAAGCTGCTGCTGGGGCTTTTCTCTGCTCAAGTGCAGCTCCCCAGCACTCAGACTTCAGTCCTTTTCAGAGTTTCATCCCACCCACCATTCCTACAAGTGAGGATTATACCATGTACTAAGTTCTATTGTCACAACTTTACAGGCAGTTTGGCATAGGACCTGGATTCAGGAAGTAGTTGTTTGGATGCTGGCAGGGACAATAAATTGGAAGGGGTTCCTTCCCGGGACTTTTGGGGTATAGGCAGCAAGGGTCATGCTCAATTCATGTTGGGGTCAGTTTGTCACACCCCCAAATGATAGCGGAACCACACAGTGGCATTCAACCACGTGGAATCCCATATCTGCCATGCCTGGCAATCATTGACCTGGACCCATGACAGTGCAAACCTTATGTGCAGCTATAACCCACAAAGTTATAGCCTTATTTTTTTCAGCTATGCATGTCAGTGTGCTTTGTTGTGGTCAACAGAACAAAATTTGCCCCTTAGATCTGCAAGTAGTTTTAAATCATATTCCTGTGATTTGTAACTTAAGTAATAATCAACATTCTTGGATCCTGTGTGCACTCTCTCCAAATATTTACAATAAATTGTTCAGTTGTCAGAAGATCTGCTGCCTTAGCTATACATGTGTAGTCCACATTCATATCCTATGTATCACTTCCCCTCTTCTTTTCATTTTCATCTTTGCATTTTTATTTTTAAAAGTAGTACATGACTTTTTACTTTACAATATTTGTTATTATTATATACAGAGAGATCATATCATAACAAGAGCAAAATATTTTTAAAAAGCCCAAATCCCCACAAATGAACCCCCCTCCCCAAAAACCAATGTACATTTCATTATTTCATTTAAGGAATAGCATTATGTACCTGTTATTGAACAATGTAACATGTTAGAGATTCCATTGTTAGTTTTAAGTTGTTACATCCAATCTTTGTGACACAGTCCCTTAAAGTATAAATTAGTAAAATGACTTTGTATAACACATCACTGTTTGCTTCCCATGCTGAATTTTATAAACTCAAGATAAGACAATGAACAAATGAGTACACAGAAATATTGGCTTCCTACCGTGCGATGGCTACAGAACATCAGCCTACTGAGGAGCATTTCTCTAAGCTACATGCAGTCCTACATTTCTGATATCTGCAACTTTATATTTGCCTATATGATTCTTAAAGAGGAATGCTTCTCATATGTCTAATGGTGTACTGCTGGCTGAAATATCTCATTCCACACAGACTCTAGAGCTAGGTATAAGAATGAAGGGTTAAAAATCTCTCTTAAAAGACATGTAATTGAGATGCAGATTTTCTAGTCTTTGACTTCTTTATGTGCTCAAGCAAGTCAAATAATAACTAAAACACTGCTTCAAAATAGTCAATATTTTGAACCTGAGTTGATTTTAGTCAATTAATTGATCAATATTTTGCACCTTTTGCACTAATATTATGAGTCAATTAGTCAATATTTTGCACCTTAGTTGACTTTACAGGAAATGAAATATGTGAACATGCTGAATTAACTTCTCTGGAGTAAGTGTTAAGATCTGTTATATGCATGGACACTTAGGAATGCCCAAGGGAAAAAACATTCTTACGCTTTTGATGAAAAAGATTATTTTTCCAGATTTGGAAATAAATGTTTTGAGCTACACTGAAAAAAAAAAAGAGGAAACTAGCTTTATTCGATAAGAACAGGCTCGCTGTGTGTTTTTCCAGCTTCAGGGCCTTTCCCTTACGAAATCACTGACTCCAATTGCAGCAAATAATAGTAAGTGCTCCATTCACCTGTTCAGTTTCTTAGCCCTTCTTTCCTCAAGCCACATGTGCATCGAACTGATAACAAGTCAAATACAGCATTCTGATACCTTCTCCAAATTATTCAGTTGCTGTATTCTAACGTTTCCCCACCCCCACCTGTGGTGTTTTGAAAACACATTTTGGAGAACTTCCATTATTGGCTACTTCTCCCTCTCCACGAACGGTTGTTTTTCATATGCAGAACAGTAAAAACCAAAATCAGTGCCTTCAGTGCCTTGTGATAACATTGTATTGTTCTTCTCTGTTGCCATTTATTGCTATGCAATTTAACACAGAGAATTATTTTATTTGCCATTATGCCCTTGTCAAGAAAGTGTCAATTGCCCTGGATAACTGAAATGCTCAAAACTGATTTAAATACACATAATACTATTACCTATCTCAGATTAATGATTTCCAAAGAATTATTTTAGGAAAGAGCTCCCTATTCCTAGCTGTATATTTGCCACAGTAGCTAGAAAAGGTTCATTAATTCAATGCATAAGCTAATATAACCTGAACAATTGCTGATTTCATGACTAGCTACACAGAAAACAAAATGTCAGGTTTGGTGTACAATGAACATTTTGACATACAAGTATTAATACAAGTATGCAAAGGGATCTTGTAGCACCTCTGAGACTGAGAGAGAAGTCGGCAGCATAAGCTTTTACAAACTAAGTGTACATCAGCAGATGCATACAACTAAGTTTGGCATATAGCTAAAGAATACAGAATACAACTAAGGAGACAATTTTTTAAAAAATGTTGCCCACTTCAAAAATAGGATTCAAATACCTTCTGCATCTCTAAAATGTGGGATGTTGTCACTTCCTTCCAGCTTGGATAATGTGAAGCTTGTTTTATATTTATACCTGTTTCAGGAGCTAAAGATTTTCAGGGATCTAAAGAAAGGAAGGTTTCTGACTTTTTCCTAGAGTGCCTGCCCTGACCAGATCAGAAGATTCAGCCAAAATTCCTGCTCAAAAGCCTTCCTGAGGGACCAGGCTCAGAAAAATGAACCATACACAGCCCGTGCTGTGAATGTGCTCTTTCATCAAGAGGCCTTGAATGACTGTTTGGCCTTTTACAGTTCAAATGTCTTTTTCTGCATCTCAATTGGTTTCTTATGTTTTTCCACTGAAAGCTTCTGAATGACTTCACTGAGTATACTAAAAAGCACTTAGATAACTGCATTACAAACAAATAACAACACAATCTAGTTGGTCATATAGACGTTTATTATTTGGTATTTATACAATCAGAGTGTAATTACAGTGCAGATACCCATGCATACATTTTCTTTTTATACAGACCTCTCTGAAGTTGAATGCATAAACTAGTTCACAAATGTAGGGTAAATGTACTGAAATGCATTTTTAATATTTGGCAGCTAAAGCAGCTAAATCAAAGGCAATCCAGTTTTATTTGAGTTCCACAAATCTGGACATCTTAGTTGTAAATTAAGAAACTATTCTATTTATGCATATAATTATAACTTGTCTTCTAATTAGGCAAATGATGCTTAATTAGACACAGTGATTTTTTGCATTTTTCTACCTTCATATTTCAGTCCTGATACCATTTTTAACTGTAACAACAGTTCTGAGAGAGCCAGGGTAATGTTTACAATGATGGAGCTAGACAAGGGATATTCAGGTTCAAATCTTCACAGCTGCTGTTTTGTTTTGTATCTTTACCATAGTTTACGTTCCTAACAAATATAAATACATAAATGTCCTATGCAAATTACCTAGGCGTCAAGTCCCACTTAGTTTAGTAGGACATATGCGTGATTAAACAGTTCAAATACCCATATTATACTCCCAAGAAAACTGAAGGTGGAATTACTCCTTCCTAAGGACTTTACATTTTCTTTACCATTGTTTAAACAGCTCCTCCTTTCCTCAGAGTAACACTGATATGCTGGCCACCTCAGGCGATGGAGACTCTGGAGAAATGATTGGAATTGCTCTACTCTTCCCGGAAGACTTCTGCTGCTGCTTTCTTCTCCCTTTCCTTCCACGTGCTACACCTGGACCTACCTCTTTCCTCTCCCTTCCTTGACTTCCTTCATGCTGCTGCCATGCATCCTTCCTTTGCTCCTTGCGCTCTTCTCCTGCACCTCCCATTCTCTCTTCCCCGTGTGCCTGTCCTGCACCACTATATCTCCCTCCCTTGCACCTGGCCTACCTCTTTTGTTTCTTACAGCCTATTATACCCCTCTCCCTCTTTTCCCCTCCCTTGCTTCATTTTCTACCTCCAGAATGCCTCCCTCTCTTGGTTTTTAAACTCCATAGTTCTACCTCTCACTCTTGCTTTCTTCCTTTCCTCTCTCCTCCCTCTTCTTGTGGTGGCATGCCTCCCTTCCCTAGCACCTACAATTGAACCTCCTACCCTCCATCCCTTTCTTCTACTTTGTCTTATCTTCCACATGTCTAAAGTTGCAGAAAGCTGCCACTGCTACTTTAAACAGGGGGCTGGAAAAAAGGCAAGCAGTTGGAGGCAGCGGTGCTGCTGCATTGGAAATATGAGAAGCAAGGGCTGACAGACACAAAGCAAAGTGTTAGGGTCACAAAGATTGAATCTCCTTATATAAGCTAGTGCAAGCTGTAAGATCTGTAGGGGAGGGCTTTCTCTCAGTCCCATCACCTTTGTAGGGTGCATTTGGTGAGGATCTGGGAGTGACCTTTCTCTGCGGCTGCTCCCAGACCGTGGAACTCCCTTTTGTGGGAAGTCCAGTTGGTCTTCTTCTTGCTCTTTTCCACTGGCAGGGAAAGATATTTTTATTCAGGCAAGCCTCTGAATTTTAGCTATGGAGGAGTGGTGTGTATTTTTGCATCTGTATGTCTAAATTGGTATGATGTATTTTTAATCTTTTACTTGAAATTATATTTTTAGATATGTTTTATTCACTCTTCCCACACTTTACTGTTTTCCATCATTGTCCTGTCGCAATCCATGGGAGCATGACCTGAATGTTCCCCTCCATACGTGGCCGGCTGTCTACAGAAGGGTAGCACTAGGGACATACTTCTTCCTTCAGTGGTGCAGCTGGCCGCTTCCTGTGCTCCACTGGGGAAGGAAGTGGCTAGATTGTACTTCCACTCTTTCCAAATGGTCACTGGCAACGGGAGTGCAATCGGGGGCCATTACTACATTTTTTCGGTAATGGTATATATCCTGCGATTGCAACAGCTGTGGATGTGTGGGCAGTGGGACCACAATGATATTGTGCAAAAGCATGACTCATGGACCGGCAGAAACATGTCCCTATCCTGGGACAGCACTGTTGTGCAGAAATGGCCATTGTCTTTAACTGTTTTAATCATGTTTTTAAAATAATACCACTGTTTGGTTCATTTTTTATTTTTTTTTTAATTTTTCATATTTCACAAGAAGTTAAAGAGGCAGTGAGTGAATCTAAAGTCCTATACCTGTCATTATGCCTACTCCCCAACAAAGGGCATTCTCTCTATGCCTTTCAAAAACACTCCTACAAACGCCCTCTAACTACAGTTACACAAACACGTACACAGTGCCTTGGAGAGGAAGCAGCATCCTTGTGATAGATGATGATGCTGTGATTGAGGAGCAACTGATTGTGCAGGGGGCCGAGCCAGTGACTGAGCAAGTCAACCTGAAAACATCCCCTGCACTGGAAGCTTAAAAAGAGACTGAGTTGCCCCGGCCAGCTCATGACGGAGAGGGAACCAGCAGTGATGCAGAGGAGTTGCAGCCAGCTATGCCCATCAGCTCTCAATCACGCAGAAGGCTGAAAGGGGCTGCTGAGAGGGAGGCTGCTTGGACTAGGCTAAGGAAACAATAACAAGCAGCACATGCTCACAGGGGCTATTTAAGTCTGCTGGCATGGCTGCGCCTTGCTTGCAGCAAATTATTAGCAAGTGCTCACAACCTTTGTCTCCCACTCCCTGAAACCCTCTGGATGGATCTCTGCCTCTTGAACCTTTGGACTGGACCTTGACGTGGCTTGGCTTGTGTTTTCCTGGTGTTTGGTATATTCGGACTCCCCAAGTGTTCCTGGCCTCTCTCCTCCTTTGCTGGCTGCAGCCCGGCAGGGAGAAATTCCTTACAATCCTTCACAAATATATCAATTTTCCAAAGCTGCACTTCTGTGGCTGCTTTGACCCTGAAGATATGCAGAGAAGTCATCTGTTGAGGTGGCCGTGGGCCAGCAATTGTTCAGAGTTTGGGTTAAGGGAGGAAGGAGTCAATCTACCTGAACTCCCTCTCACCAAACTGCAGCACCATAGAGATGAATGTAGCAGACCAAAGGGTTACACAAGATAGCTTGTTAAAGCTGAGGGGGGATATGTGGCCCACAGGATTCTTTTGAAGTGTTGTTCCTATCATCTTTCACCACTGGCTACTCTGGCTAGAGCTAGTGAAAGCTGTAGCCCAACAACTGTTGGAGAACCACACATTCCCCCGCTCTGGTTTAGGAGTTCTTCTAGGACCAAGTTAACTGAGGGAGTAGAAAAGGTAAGGAGCACACACTGCACTAGCAAAGTCTTTGTGTATCTGGCAAGATTCATCAGACATTAGGGCCTGTAACTGCAGAAGAGTCTCCAGGTAATCCTATACTCATAGCACTGGAATTATGCATTAGGGGAACACCACACTATTGGCCTGTGCACCAAAAAAGTTGGAAACCATTTGCAACAGCATACACAGTGGTGGCATGCAGTACTAAAACACTATAAACTCTCCTGTTTAAACATGGGCTTTGAAAGAGAGAAGAACTGACCATCTTGGGTACAGAACTGCATGACGGATATCCATTCCTTCTGTACCTTCTGAAACGATCCCCCAAGATATAATCAGAAACAAACAAACAAAAAAGCAACACAATTCTGACTGGCCCAAAATGAGTTAAACAAGTGAGTAAACCCTGCTAAGAACAGACTGCTGAAGGACATGTAATGACTTCTGGTTTTCCACTATGTTTTTTTTTTCAATCTGTCTACGCTAGGGTTACAGTCTTTCTATAGGATACACATTAACAGCCAGAGCCAAGAAATAAAGAGACTGGTGGAGCTCCGTAGAAGGTCCAATGTAAATACAAAGAGAAACATCTGCAAAATTGAAGGCTGGCCAAATTAGCATATTTGGGAGGGAGCATGGTATTCTTGCCTCACAAAGAAGCTAAGAGAAGCAGGAATGTCACTCTGCACATAGGAACTGAGGGATTGTGAGAACCTGGGTTTTTGTGGGGTTCAATAGGCACTAGATCTCCAGCTTCTTGTTGATGAGAAGAGAGCAGGAACTGAGAGTCCCACCATGTTTGGCTACCTCAGTGCAAGCAGGAGGAATGAGGGTGTAGTCCAGAAGTTTCTGGAAGGGTGGCACACTGTTGGGGTATTCCTCTGCACTGTGATGGAGAAGGACATTGCTCTTCTGGCCAAGCCAAGCATAGATGCAATTAGCAGCTGGGTCATAAGGCATCGTTAGTGTTTCAGAGTGGTGATCTGTTAATTGTTCTATGGTCTTCATGGCTTTCTTGGCCACATCACTGCTGCCAATCACAACTGTGTCAGACCCAGCCATGCTGCAGAAGCTGCAGAGATGCAGCGTGCCTGAGACGGGAACAGTAGACATAGCAAAATCCCTGAAAGCATCTGCAACCATCTCTGCTCCTCTGTGATTAGTCCACTTGGATATGCCCACAGAGAACTCTCTACCTATGAAAAGGACGTTGCTTCCATCCAAAGTGGCCCCCTTATCTATAATCTCAACCACACACAGCTTTAGCTCCTTCAAGACCTTCTTGACACTACTGATCTCATCTCATCATGAGGGCATCCACGGCCATGTCAGCAATGCAGTGTCACCTTGTATCACTGCCAGCTCCCCCACCAATGTGGAATAGGGTAGGCCTTCATCTGCAGCCAGCTCAATGCCATTGTTTAATGGTGCCTGAGGTGGGGGGGGGCAGGTGTTGGAAAAACTTGCAAATAATCAAATCCATGAAAGTGAAATTTGCAAATGTAGACGATCAATTGCACTGAAAAAACAGCTGAATTTCTTTGCTAGCCTGTTGACTTGAGGTCCACTAAAGAGGGCTATCATTTTGCCACTGTTGGACCAAAATTCAATAGCCAGCCCAACCAGCTTCTGTATGTGGGATTGGATGGGAAATAAAATGTCTTAAGGTCAAAATTTAACTGATTACTTCATGAATTACATGTAAATAAATATGCAATTTTGACAATTTAAAATGGGTCTTTCCTTTTATGTGTAACATTTATGTTATAAACCAACACTATCAAGGAAGCATTCAGACATTCTTTTGATTACTCCCATAGGAAAGAGAACAATTTGATTTAACATTGTCTGACATGTTAATAAGCCCTCAACATTAATCTTTTTGTGATATTCACTTATGTTTTTATCTATCTAACTGAATCCCCATGAAACAGGCATTAAAAAAATAGAATTAACAAGACAACTTGGAACTTGGAAACTAGGAGTTGATAACTTCAGATCATAGGATAGCTTGGAAATGCTAAAACAGTTTCTTTCACAGGAAACAGGAGTCCACAGGATCTGAGTACAACAAATTTCCAACTAAGAACAATATCCAGATACACATATTTCAGTGTACTAATTTAAACAAGCTACAACTATAAAAGCTATAAAGGAGTACTTTCTACAAGTCAGACAAGATGAGGCAAAGATCACAGGAGCTGTGATATAATGTCAGAGCTGAAAATATGAAACCACTGGAATATGGCAACAATCATTAGAAGATGGAAAAAAAGATTTTATGAAAAATTGATCAATGAAGAGCAATCAGGGAGATCATTAAGATATGTGTACAGTCAACATCCTCCCACTTTCAAAGCTTTCTGGCATATAGGAGGCAGAAGTAAAGATAAAAATAAATTGTCTCCCCTAATTTGTTCATATTCCTTT
The DNA here is from genome assembly GCA_948472985.1 of Iguana delicatissima. Classification (NCBI taxonomy): domain Eukaryota; kingdom Metazoa; phylum Chordata; class Lepidosauria; order Squamata; family Iguanidae; genus Iguana; species Iguana delicatissima. The sequence goes on from CAOKZL010000119.1 coordinate 1,003,542, forward strand.
GCATCTTGCATCTTAAAAATATATTTACTTTATTGTTCATACGTGTTTGCTGCTGCAGGTTTTGCAGCCATTTTACTCCTCTTCTAGTGGGTTTACTAGGGACTTGGTCAGTTTTTACAAATGGGAAGAGATAGTAACTTCAGTATTAATGCTGCTGTGAGTGATTGGTGGTGGTTGCACAAGCCACTTAACTAGAGCAGGAATCCGAATTTTTAAAAAAGTCTTTCTGGTCTTTGTTCCCTTAGCTATGCAATTTTATATGTTATTGAGCCTGGTAGTGCTGCTTTTGAATTTAGGCCAATCCAGAATAAAACATCAGTCATCCCAAATTTATTCTAATTCAGACTTAATCAACTAAAAGAAGCTGGTCACATTCAGCAGTGTCCACCTGGGTTCTGGGTGTAGCACAGACTGGTATCAATCATGAACTGGGTGAGTGCTGAGAAGTTTTCAACTCATTCCCAATAAAAAGAAGATGCTGTTGTGGGATGATTTTTCTTGTATTTTAACAGTCATATATACTCCTCCTGTGTGACCAGGTGTGTATTATTTATTAAAATTGCATTTTACATTTACATTTAGTCACACCAAAAATCTTTTTTCCTATTTGTGAAGGCTCATCTCCCCTCCCAGCTTGGTGGTGAGGATCTTTATCAATGTAAAGCTCTTTCAAGGGGACACGGGGTCTTGCCTTGCTGGAAAATAAAATGTGATATGTCAGGGGCTTTTAAAAATTTCTTTAGTTTGTGTCATGAATCCAAGCAGCTCAAGCTTTGTTCCATTCCTAATCACAAAAGGATGTCAGACACACAGACATCACATAAAATGTAGTTTACTACAGTATTGCTTAAAGTGGTGATCTGTAGGCTGGTGCAAGTCCTTGAGCCATTGGCTGCTGGTGCCTGGTGAGTCTTCATGAAAGAAAGAAACAATTGTAGTTCATGAGTGGATATGTAGTGCTGATCCCTGACACATGGGGAAAAATAATTGCCCAGTTCCCCACATCAAACAGCCTGAGAAGCATTGGTCTATTGAACAATGCTAGCCTCTGAAGAGCAGAGGTCATGATGTGATGAAATAGCCATGCCCTTATTGTGTGCCTGGGTCCCAGATGCTGATGCTATTGCCCTGATGCACTCTAAAAAGCAAAAGCATTTTGAAGGGGGTATGATGAAGAGAACACTGACAGGCTGTTCTATGTCAGCAAAATAGCGTTTTTAAAACTTTAAAAAAAGGAAGGAAGGAAGGAAGGAAGGAAGGAAGGAAGGAAGGAAGGAAGGAAGGAAGGAAGGAAGTTAGTTAGTTTTCAGTGGGCTGTTCTACTCCAATCGCACCAATAGAAAGCAGGAGGAGGAGAGCTGGGCCTGAAGTCTCAGTACAATTCTGCTTTGATCCAGCTGTATCTCAAGTGATCCAAATGTTTCTGGGGCAACTTTAACCAGTCTGAAGGCAACTGTAGTGGCTCCCAATTTTTCCCTACAGCCAACTGAAGATTCTGGTTCTAATCTGTAAAGTCCTAAATAGCTTGGAACTAGAGACCACATTCTCAGTTGTGAACCCTGAATTCTGGAAGGCTTTCTTTAAAGGGTTCACTGGCCCTAGTACTGACATCTTTTTAGCCCACACTTTTTCATCGATTCGGTTTTTATTGGTATTTTTATTTAACTTTTGGCATTTCTCTTGTTCGTAATATATGCTGAATTGTCCATGTACATGTGAAAGAGAGTCTTAGTGCAACAGAGTTCAAGAAGGATATTGACAATCTGGAATGTGTCTAGAGCAGGGTGACCAAAATGACAAACAGCCTGGAAACCATGACCTATGAGGAGCAGCTTAGAGAACTGAGTATGTCTAGCCTGGAGAAGAAAAGGTTAAGATGTGATAGCTGGTTTAAATGCATGAAAGGATGTTGTATGGAAGATGGAGGAAGATGTTTTTCTAATGTTCCTTCCAAAGAAGGAGAACTCAGTAGCTTCTGGGTCTATTCCACTGTCAAACAATTTTTACAGTGAAGAAGGTTTTCTCAGTGCTGAATCTCTTTTCTCTTAATTTGAATCCATTTGTTCATGTCTCATTGGGATGTAAGATGTAAGGAGAATCCCAGTGATAATTATGATACACTGCTTTATATGTATGTGTGTTCATTTTCTACATTGTGTAGTGATGTTGCATAGATGAATACGGACATACTGTCTACTCCACTTTCTAGTCATGGTGAGGTAGATGTGTGGAACTGTAGATGTTGTTAAACTGAATCTCCCATCATCCTTGACAACTGAAATTGCTGAGTGGGGTGGAAGGGAGGCAATAGTCAATAACCTTTTAGAGGCCACAAATTACCCCTCTGTGCCCTAGGAAATAGATTAGTGTACTTCACCACTGTTGAAATGAGATTATATGTGTGATATATTGTTGTGACTGAGCAAAAAAAAGAAAAGAATAGCAGAGTAGCTCTGTTCTTTATCCCCTACATTATTACTCAATTCCTGTGGGTAGAATAATTCTGTGAACTGCTGGAAAACTGAGATTTTAAAGAAGTTACTTACTTAAGTCTCTAGAGGCTTTCCAGGACAGGAAAACTTGCACATGTCTCCTTCAGTATTCTGTTGGCTGAAATACACTGGCTCTTGCCTGCTAGAATTAAACTGCAGACCAAGAAAGTTCAAAGTATTTGAAGTGCTCCATTCCAAGAGAATGGAAATGGCAACAAACCATATCAGCCTAATTATCCCTACTGGGAAACTGCCTGACAAGTATGGAAAGACTATGCTGGTCTCTCAGGAGTGTAGTATGTATTGACCCAGCAAGTTAATTAGGCACATGATGAAATGGCAGGAGATAGATGAGAGAGAAAAGACTTTGTGAAGGATTGACATATGAAAGACATGACAGCCAATTAGGGGTTATGCCAGCATGATCAACAATGGATGCAGTGGCTGCTACCCAAATACCTCAAGACAAGAAATAGAGAAAAGAACTGGATATTTACCTTATGTGAGCTTTCAACACAACCATTTGAGTACATTTCCAAAATCCTCTCTGGGAAAACAGACTAATATTAAGAATCAGCTTAATGTCCATTCCAAACCGTGGGAAACAATTTCCACTTGTTGCATTACATTGTGTAATAAAGATGTACAACAGCTAAAAAATTGCTGTTTTGACACATGCTGTGTTTTGAAGAGGCACATGCTGTGTTTCGAACAGGGCATGTGTCAAGTAAATGAATATGTTCAAGAAAAGTATTGGTAAAATCAGAAATTATATGAGACAAAGAAATTATAGAGGTATCTGTTTAGAAAAGTTAAAAGGAACATCAATGAGATAACTAGGGACCCTTTCACACTACAGAATTATAGCACTTATGATTCAACTTTAACTAACTCACTCTGGCTAAGAATCTTAACTACCCACACCAAACTGCAAATCCCAAGATTCCAGAGGATGGCACCATGACAGTTAAAGAGGAATCATTTGTGCTAGTATTCAATAGTGTGAAAGGGCCCTAGATCATGCAAGACAATGAGGTGTGGAATAGTCCTCACAACAATGAGAATGTTGCAGTATTTAGCTTCCCAATAAACACAGTTAGCCCTCCATGTTCATGGGTTTAACAGATTTGATTATCTGCAAGTTTCTCCAATCCCTACTCCCACCTCAAGTGCTTATTTTCCAAGGGAACCTTCCCTCTTGGTGCTCATCAAGCTGAACAGCCCTTTAGAAACCCACCTCTGACCTTCCTCCTCCTCCTCCACCAGCCACTGTCTGGCCAGCTATTAAGGACAGTTTGCATTCCAATTTCTCAGCTCCAAAAACCTTCTACTGGTAACTCCACATACCCAAGGAAGGAGATGGGTGAGAGAGAAAAGTATAGGGTCACCATGCCAACGTGCCCCTTTTCTGTCTCTTCTCTCTCATTTGTACCCTGGGGGCCTGCTCTGGCCACTATGCCTTGGTCCTCTTCCCACAGACGCACACACAGAAACACACATTTTGATAGTTGCATTGGTTCCACTTTTGCAGGGATCCTAACCCTACCAAATGTGGAGGGCTACTACTATACTAATATTCATGGAAGATAAAATAATTTGTGAAGCAATTAAAACAGTAGCTTCACTATAACAGCACAATGGCATAGTAGAGAAAATGAAAGCAGGGCCATACAGAGGTAGTTTGGAAGGAAGCTGCATAACTATGGGAGAACTGTCAAAAATACCTTCGCGTGTGCCTTGCACTTATCAACCTAGTCTATCTTACTGACTGGTGAATAAGCAAGGCCAAGGATCTTTCAGAAATAAGGATTATATAGAAGAAGGTGATTCTTAGCATACCTCTTATTTTTAAGCACCAGTACCCTGCTTCAAAATTGGTACTGAACACTCAGACTTCCTGGCCCCATTAACTGAGCTTCCAAACACTCTCCAAAGCTCTGAATAAAGCACACCGCAATAGTTAAGACTTCATGTAACTAATGGATGGGGAACTGAAGCTTGGTCTAGATAAATCAGTAAAGGACTTATGAGGTCATCAGTTCTGTGAGCATCATCACAAATAATCATTATATAGCTCACAGAGAAGGTTACGCAGAGAAGGTTAAGACCCCATAAGAGAGTTCTAGAGCTCCAGAGTCTCAGTATGAGGTTACGCAGACTCTTTAGCATTATCCTTTGCGCAAAGAGGCGGGAAGAGTCAAATGTAAATATATCCAACAGCATCTTGACTATACAAGCTCATCTTCATTCCTTAGCTTTATCTCACTATGAGATCAGGGGCTACTCCTCCCTTGCTAGGCACCTGGCCAGAAGTCAGAACTCCCTGTTAGCCTGTTTTTTGGATTGCTCCAGAATATGGGCAAAGATGGGAACAGATGTATAAACTGGGACTAAATTCAGTTTCTTTCGACTTTGTCCCACTGTCACCATTACGGTAAGCTTTTAGGAAAGCCTTGAAGACTTTTTCTTTTCTCAATATGTTTTATAAGACCATTCTTGGTTAATACTGTAATTGTCTTCCAGCTTTTACTGCTCTCTGGATTGGATGTTTTATTACTTTTTACTGAACTTTATTAATTTTAGCTATTTAATGATATTGAATAGGAATTTTTATTTTTATTTACTTATTGAATTTATATCCCACCTTTTCTCCAAGAAGGGAATCATTATATCGGTTCTTATCACATAAGCCACCTGAAGAAGGCTTTTGCACTTAAAGGCAGCCTAGAGAGATTTTAAATGAATGCAATAAGATAAGTAAATAAATTTGAAAATGTGAAAAGTAAGAAAAATTGAATATTTGAGATGGGTTATCTATGGAATGAAGATTCCAGAAAAGCTCTCATTAGACTTTGAACTTCACACACTTCCAAGCCAAACTAATTACTCTGTTAGCTTAGTGAATTGATTTTTTTTCACTAACTGACTTATGTGGTAGGGTTACTTGACAGTTATAGTATCTGCATACCTGATAGGCCCAACAACAAAATAAGAGAAGACTCTTTTAGAAAGAGTCCATTGTCTTATACTTTTATATATAGTTAGATTTTCATGTTTGGTAAGTCTTTATAAGAGCTTTTATAAAACCCTTGGTGGTCAGGGCAGTCAGTAGAATACGTAGGCAATATAACACACTGCACCATTATATTTAACTCTCCAATTACCCCGTTAAAAGATTCTTCTAGCTACCAGGCCTGGGGAAAACACTAGTTAACAATATCAGAAAGAGACTGCTAGTCCAAGTAGAGAATAATGATTTACATAGACTAAGGATCTGATGTTTATCTATTTAGATGTGAATGCCTGTAAAATCTGTACATAAAGATACATATGCACATATACAATGAACTGTGTTTCTAGCTGTTTTAATTGTTGCCAGCTTTCCCCAGAAAGCTTTACACAACTGATACTAATTATCTAAAGTGCTTTTCCATACTGGATTATTGGTAAAGATGCATTATTATTTTGAGAAGGTTCATTGGCCTTAGCCTAATGTGGCATTATGCAATTCAGTGGGACAATTCTCTTGTAAATTACCTATGAAATCTATCTATCTGTCTGTCTGTCTATCTATCGACTTTTTTTTAGAATGGCAAGAGGTAACAACTAATCCATTTACTGAACTTATTAACAAGATTAAAGGTCTATGACCTCCTTAATATTTAGATTAGTTTTATTTATGGTTAACAAAGGAAGACTGTGATCAAGTCTTTCATCTGTTTTCAGTTTCTTACATGTCTTTGGATGCAGTTCCTTAACATGATTTCTTCAAAGAGCTGTGATAGTAGCAAATGTAGTCAATCACTATATTATAATCACTCTGTGAATGTAACATGCTATAGGGAAGATAAAGAGTGGAAGCAATAGAGAGTACTGACAAGATGACGAGAAGTCACATGGAACAGAAAAAGAAAATAACTTCTCAACATCATGTACATATAAAGCCAGAAAACAGTACATTTTTTTATTTTCCATACTTCCTTAAGCTAACCATCATTCTGCAAGCTTTCTAAAATCCTTTTTCGTCCACTGCTGAACTTTGAAAAAAGATTAAAAAGGAAAAAATAATCTTTGCGGCAATATGACTCAGTTCACTCAGCATGCTAACAAAAGTCTACTCAAAGATCATTACTACTAAAAACCCCTGCTCTGTTCTCAGTATGCCCGTGCTGAACTTCCAATGAAATCAGCAGGGCATGTCCATCTAAGGATAAAACTTAGCTTCATGTTATATATGGACAGATATATTAGGATTAAAGGCAGAAATAAAGCTGTCCAAGTTATAATATTTCAGAAGGAATCCTTTGAGTCACTGTGCTGTTTAGCCCTTTGGCTTAAGAGGGTGGATATAGCAATTTTTAAGTCTGTGTGCCTTCAAGGGAACTAAACTAAATTCCCAGAATTGTGGTTTGAAAGTGAAAGTATTCAGTTTATCTACATCAGGTCAGCAGCCCTATTGACAGAATCACTGGATGAGACCATGCAAACTATCCAGTCCAGCCTTTTGTCATGCAGGAATGGACAGCTAAAGACAGCATCTATTTACATATTGTTATTTGCAAGTGTTTAGCAGGACCTGAGGCTCCATCCCTCTCTTTTTCACAGAGGCATATGTAGGGTGGGGAAAGTAGAGTACATGCCCTGGGTACCAATGCCAAGGTGAGGATGCAAAGAAGCCATGCTGGAAGATTTAGCAGCAGCGGAGGAGGAAGAAGAGGAGGAGAAGGAGAAGGAAGTGGCCCCAGACATAGGGGCACAACTTCTACACTTGTCCTAGGCACTCTTTATGCTAGATATGCCTCTGCTTTTTAATTCCCAACCATCCTATGTTATTGGGGAAGGTCTGCAAAGGAGCAGTAATGATGTTTTTCTGAACAGGGTTACAGAATTTTCTGACATTGCAAACCTTGATAAGGCAGGAGACTGAAATGTCCATCTCTGTTTGTACTCATTTACAAATAACACTTAAAAAGCAGCTTTCTTCTTATCTGGAATATTTCTTCTACATTTAGCAAGTGGTGCATTCTTATGCCAGCAGTAAAGCAGTGCAGGAAAATAACTACTTTGCAAAGCTTACAATAGGGGTGTAGAAAAGGAAAACTAGGCCAACTTCAGCCTGTCCTATTCTCTGGGCCGCACACCCACACACAGTTTGACTATCTGTCTTTTTATAAGAAATATACACTTTTGGAGATGGTTGCTCTAACTGTGCCCCCTATAGATACAAAGGCAACTGCATTACTCTGGAAGAAAGTGTTTATCCATTTATTCCAGTAATGTGTCCTCTGGCTGGCAATAACATCCCTGGATCTCATGCTGAAGAGAATGATTGAAATCCAAGCTGTGAATTGGTGACCTTCTGGAGGAAGGGCTCAAATACAGCTTGGATGTGAGGACCAACTCCAAGTACGTCTGAAGCTTGGATGTACTTGTAGTTGCTCCTCTCACCTGAGCTGTATATCTAGTCTTTCCCTTCTCCTGCTGCGTAACTGTTTTAGTACAAAAAGAGATGGCCAAGAAGGACACAGATACAGATACAGATACAAATGAATCATGTTCCCTTATTATGTTCCCCAGTCCTGACACTCAACCTCAGGAAGGCCTAAATAATTTTTTTTTATTTTTTTTTAGAAAAAGCTTCCCATTATAAGCTACTTCATTTGGAAACTTGTAGAGTAGAAGCTGGCAATTTCACAAGGTCCATGGGGTCAATTTTCTACTCTAGGACTCACTCTGGACCACACTCCAATCCTGAAAATCTGCAAACAGCATGACAAATCAAAATTCACAAAGGTCCATTTTGATGGCCTTGGGGGCACTGGGTGGCCCCAAGGCTCATTTTATTGAAGAACTGTTACTTGTCGGTATGGAAAATGACCTATTTTTGTGTAGGATGTATGAGTGGCCTCAGGGCTCACACACTGAGTGTTACATGCAATCCACAGGACACTATAAAGTCTCCAATCACCAAAAGAGGTCCATTTCTCTGTCCCACCACCTTCCCAGACTCATTTGGGGGAAGAAGAGACAGGCCTCTCAGTGGTTGCTACCAGACTTTGGAACTCCCACACAAGGGAGGCCAGGATGGCTCCATGATTGCTGTCCTTCCTTCAGCAAGTCAAAATACTTTTATGCCACTAGGCTTTTAAAAACTATCTGGGGTAGAATTTTAAGGCTGTGTGATGCTAGTTTTAAGGTTTATATATGCTCTTTTAATGAATTTCAAAGTATTCAATGTTTACTGTTTTAATTTTATAGATTGCTTAATTGCTTTTTAAATAACTCTTATATTTATACTTTTATTAATGACTTTAAAGTATTAGCCTTTATTGTTTATAAATATGTTAACAGCTGCCTTGAGTCCCATTATTGGGAGAAAGGTGGGATATAAATGGATGAAACAAAATCAATAACATCTTATCAACACTACTGTTATAACACATTAGCATAATTCCTCCTCCCTAACAATCTCAGAAACTGGTCTGGAATTATCTCTATCCCTCATAAAATCCATAAAGGTTATGAACAATGGGCTACAGTTTTGCAGGTATATCACTGTATTCAGTTTTCATCATTTATTGCTTTGCTCTTCCCCAGTCCACCAAGAATGCTTCACTCTAATTTATCTCATCCACTGTTTTCATTCCCTTCTTTATTATCCTGTTTGAAGGGTTTGGAACAACAGTAGTTGAGAGGAAGAATAATGGACGCGGTGCGAGGGCGGAAAGAAAGCTGAGTCGCTGACAACCAGCAGTGATAGTTGGAGGTCTGCCTATTCTCAACCAGTCGAGTTTTGCCAAGAGCCTCAAAGAGCTTTTCTTCAATGGTATTGTTGGTGTTCTCCTGGCTAGCAAAGCCCTGGTATCCCAGCCCAGAATTGGCAACTGCAATAACAGCAATTGAAGAGAAGCAATGGAAGCCCTGATGGGATCTGATCACTACCGATGGACCTCTATGAGCCATGAGCTAAAAGAAGCTGCGATGGCTTTTATTCGCCTTTGTGCAGAACAAGGAGATGGTGATAGTTCAAGGCAGCCTTGCCTTGTGCCTCAGCAAGATCCTTATGCAAGAGCTTCAGTGGCCTCTTTGGCCAGACCTATGCATCATCCTGTGATGATTAGGCATCTTCAGGCAAAATCTACCCTGCAGCCAACTGTTCCCAAGGATGCCAGAATTTTTAGGAAACCTGTGATGAAAAGGAAGGTTTTAAGACGAATGCCAGATGGAAAAGTACAGGTGACAGATGAATCTGTCATTAGTGAAACTGAGTCCAGCAATCCAAGTGACCCTGAGTACAGTGACCTCAGCCAGAGAATATATAATCTGAAAATGCACAAGGAGGAAGAGGAGGAGTCTGAGGAGGAATGTGAACCAAACAGTTCCCCAGAGTCAGAAACTCCCTATTCCTGGAGAGCTACAGAAGAAAGCCAAAGCTGCAGTTCCCAAAGAGAGAGTCAGAGCCGCAGCACATACGATCAGGATTTGATCTTTTCTCGCCATCAAAAGTCTTTCATACTACCAAGACCGGAGCAGCTAAGCCGGAACAGAATGAAGACTGATCGAGTAGCCCGTTACTTGAAGCATAAGCATAATTGGGAATCATTGAAGCTACCAGGAGAAGACCCCAGGAAAGGTGTGCGCTGGAACATCCGGGAGCAGATGCTATACAAGTCAGAATTGCCTCTTAGAGCTCAACACATTTATATCCCCAACAATTACCTTGTTCCTACAGAAAAGAAGAGATCTGCCCTGCGTTGGGGAATACGCTGTGACCTGGCAAATGGTCTAGTACCTAGGAATTCCTATTCCTCCTAGAAATCCAGCATCTTTACAGCTCCATCCATAGGAGTGGGCATTGTTTAGCACTGCCCATTGCCTACTCTGAACTGTTCTGTTTTGTTTCTTTTGAATCCAAATCCTGCTTTTCATTTTAAATCTATCCTTGGTTTTCAAAGTGGGGAATTCTTGGACAGAAAAGTCTTGTACTTTTCTTAAAATGGCTGCCCCACATAGGGTTATGTAGCAGTATTCTATTGGAAGGCAGACAGAAGACGAACTATTATCCTGTTTGAAACCCAATTATTTTTCCTCAACGTAGAGCTTTTTCCCAGGCTCTAGCTGGCTACAGCATCAGTGCTGCCTACGGCTCACATGACCAAGTAATTCCTCCTGCTGTCTACTTTGGTCACTTTGGCTTTCTAGATGTCCCATATACCAAGGTAAAGCTTTACAGAGCAATAGTACAGTATTATGAAGTCATACTGAAGCCTGCTCAGGAAACTTGTAAACACCATAAGAAACTTCTGAAGGGAAGGAGGACTGTTTAAATGGGACTGATGCCCAGGTGAAACCCATGTTCCGTACAACTATTTCATACAGTTATAGAATTCAAGATCATGTTTTGCCTTTTTGTTTGAAATAATTTCTAAGCTCTCTGTTGTATGAAGTGTGTGTGCGCGCGTGCACATGCATGTATGTGCCTTCAGGTTGCCTGGCAACTCTATGAATTTCATAGAGTTTTCATAGGTAAGGAATACTCAGAAGTGGGTTTGCCACTAACTTCCACTGAAAGATACTCTCATTCAAGTGTTGCCCAGTATTTCCTGTCGAGGAATCGTGGGGATCCGTGCTGTAAAACAATTAGCACGATCCACCAGTTGCACTGAAACAGCAGAGTAAAATACCTTGAAGACATCATGTAGCTGCCAGTAAAACAAGACTGCATAGTAGAGTCTAATTAACTACTGGTTTACTGCAGGCAGAAAGCCATAAACAGCAGTCTGCTAGGTAAAGTCCATTTCTCCAGCAAAGGAGAGCTTACTACAGAAAAGACAAGCGAAGGAACTGGACGCACTGGAAGGCAGGAGAAGAAAAAGGGAAGGACCCTTTCCAAACATGTCTCTTTTGTACATGGCCGAATACACATTACATTATTGCTCCACTTTGTGGGAACAGACACAACACCATATACGAGACATAAACACACAGCAGTATTATGGGAACAGAAGTGGAGTGTGCTTTGCAGCTGCCGGGTTACTTTGACTCAGCTTGGAATAACAACACAGGAGCTTTGCAGCTGTGGCTGCTATGGGCAGCGGAGTCAAACAAGACTCATTAATTCTTTCCTACTGCAGACAGCCAAGGCTGTCTGAGGCAGAGTATTTCAACACTCCCCTTCTTGTTTCAGAGCTGCCCAGAGCATTGGTAACTGTAGAACTCATCATCCCCAACCTGTCAAGCATTTGAGCATGTGCAACAGCAGACAATGGTTTTTTTTTAAAACGTCAGCACAATTTTCCTCTGAGGGAGTGTAACAGAGATCTTGTCTTGTACAAACTGTCTCACATTCTGGTATTTAACATCAACATGTTTCATTCTGGACCTTACTTTGTCACTTACAGCCATGTGAATACATGCTTGTGAGTCACAGAACGTTTGCACTGGCAGATTCACAGGTACATGTAGGTCCCTAAACAACTACAAGAACCATACCAACTCATTACACAGAATGGACAAACCAGCAAACTCAGCTTCAGCAGTGGAAGTTGCTACAGTGCTTTGGTTCTTTGCTTTCCATTCCACTAGGGCCCCACTGTATTTCACAATATACCCAGAAATGCTTTTGTGATCTGTTACATCCTCTGCAAAATCACTATCAGAATAGCACACAAGCTCTGGCATTTGGATAGGAGTAATACATAGACAGTAATCCAGGATACCTTTCAGGTATTTCAACACCCTTTTTACACCTTGCCAGTGGTACTGAGTGGGCTGGAACTTGCCCTCCCCAATATGTTTACACTTAGGGCAACGTCAGGCCGACAAGTCTCGGCTAGATAGAGAAGACTTCCAATGACTGATTGATACAGCTTTTTGTTTGAAAGCAGTTCATCACCAACATGTTTTCCAAACCCTTGAACCATTGGCATTTTTACAATAGCAATATAGCAATAGCATTTATTTCTATACCGCCTATCAACTAGTGTTATCTAAGCGGTTTACAATGTATTTTAGCTAATTGCCCCCAACAAGCTGGGTACTCATTTTACCGACCTGCGAAAGGATGGAAGGCTGAGTCAACCTTGGAGCCTGGCAGGATCGAACTCACAACCTTGTGGTTGCAGTACTGGCATTTAACCACTGTGCCACCAGGGCTCCTTTACAGCCTTGCAGTCAGACATTTTACACTTCTCCAACAGGTTTACAATCTTTTGTTTCTGACTCAGCAGAAAACCACCCTTGGTCTTTTGTATTTCAACCCCAAGGTAATTCTGAACTGGCCCCAGATTCTTGATCTGCAATTCTTGCCCAGTTCACTGGTAAACTCTTGCACCTGTTTTTGTGTACCACAAATCAAACATAGATCATCCACATAAGCCAGGAGAATTTCCAGACTCTCCCCTGTACCTCGGATATATACACAGGGGTCAGAAATGCTTTGTTTGAACCCACACTCTTGCAAAGCTTTGTCTAGACAAATATTCCAGCAACGAGCTGATTGTCTAAGACCGTACAGAGCTTTACTCAAATGCCAGACTAAACATTTCCTCCCCTGGACTGAAAACCCATCAGGTTGTGTGAGATAAATCTCCTCTGGTAAGTCTGCATTCAAATAAGCAGTGGTGATGTCAAAGTGTGTGACCAGGGACCTTCTCTGCCCTGCTATGGCTAACGCTAGCCTCACAGAATGCATTTTGACTGTAGGAGCAAACACTTGTGGTATGTCATTTCATCTTGGTTGAACCTGCGAGCTACTAACCTAGCTTTGTGTTTGACTTGCCCATCAGCAGTGGTCTTTAACTTGTAGAACCACCTATAATCAATAAGATTAACACCTTTTGGCAACTCACACAGGGAATACACATTGTGTTGCGTGATGGAGTCAATTTCACTCTGCATAGCATCCCACCAGGGCTGTGCCTGCTCCATGGGCATGTTTTCAACGTCTGCAAAACAAGCAGACTCACAGTTTACTAAACAAACACATAGTGACAGTGTAGAATCAGGGGAATATCTTTTGGGAGGCTTCCCTTTTGTTTTTCTCTCAGACCTCCGGGGAACTGGCTGATCTGCCTGATCGCCATTCCCATCACCCATACTGCGAGATCTTTTCGCAACTTGTCTCTGTTCTTCGTCTGCTCGAGGAGCCACTGCTTCCATCGCAGTCCTCCCCCTTTGAACTGGCATGGACTCAGGCTCAGTTTTAACCCCTAAGGGACCAGGAACTGAGGCAGGAGGCTGCTCTGGACGAGCATGGGGCTCACGGGAGACAGGGAGAAGAACTTCAGATGCTGCTTGAACACACCACCAGTTTGCATGTTCTTCAAAAGTAGCATTTCTGGATACCAAACAATTTTCCCCCCAGCATAAAAACGATACCCTTTGCAATTGGCTGCATACCGCATGAACCTGAGGCGCTGGGCTTTTGGCTCCCCGTTTTTCCTTTGGCTTTTGGGAATGTGCACCCAAGCAAAACTGCCAAAGAACTTCATGTGAGCAATGGATGGCTGCTTGCCAAACAAACGCTCATAGGGAGTAGTCTGAAACAGTGAACTCCACAGCCTGTTGTGTATGTAGCAGGCGGTCAGAACTGCCTGTCCCCAGAAACTCAGAGGCAAATCTGCATCACAGATCAAGCTGTGCATGAGGGTCTGTAAGAGTCCTCCATGTCTCTCAGCTATCCCATTCTGGGAACTGGAATGAGCTGCAGTAGTTCTGTGCACACTGCCTTTGTTCTTGAACCATTGTTGCATACTCTCAGATAGAAATTCAGCCCCTCTATCTGTTTGTAACGCTTTCACTGGACAATCAAACTGCCTTTCAACATAAGCACACTGGTTTTTGAGTTTGACACACCTCAGACTTCTGCTTCAGCAAGTAGCACCACGTGTACCTGCTGTAGTCGTCTACTAACACCACAAAATATTTTGCTCCCCCCAGAGAATTCTTGCTCAAAGGCCCAACAATATCACAATGCACAATTTGGAAGGGAGCTGTGGGAACACGTGAACTGGTTCTGGGAGCAGGGAGCTGCATAGACTTAGACTGCTTGCAAACAGCGCAGTCAAGGAACACATCACAGGATTTTGGAGAACACCCTTTGCAGCTACCTGCCAGCTTTTTCAACACAAAAAAGCTAACATGCCCCATCCTCCGATGGAGTAGATGAATGCATTCATCATGTTATGGCTTGTTATCAAACACAGCACAGACATTATGGTGAGGCTTAAGCTTATATAGTTTCTCATCCAGCTCAGCCACAGCACAAACAGTCCCACCTTTTAACACTTTACCTTGCCTTTTTGTGAACAACACTTCAAACCCAATGTTTGTCAGCTCTGACACAGAGAGCAGACAGAAATCAAGGGAAGGCACAAACAATGCATTGTCAAGACACATGTCCAAGGCTGCAACGTAAGCTTTACCCACTCCTCTTACTGTAGCCTTAGTTCCATCAGCCAGAGTCACAGTGGCCACCCTGGCTGAACTCAAAGTCTCAAACAAACCTTCGCAGTTAACCAAATGTTGGGAGCATCCACTGTCTAGTAGCTAGCAAGCTTGATCAGTGTCCCAGGAGTTCTCTGCAACCACACAGCCTGTTGCAATGGCAATGCGTGGACGATTCCCACGACCTCTGAAGCCTCTGCCACAATCCCGGGGACCTTTTTCACCTTGCTTCTGTAGCGAGCAATCCCTCCTGAGATGGGAAGCCAACCCACAGCGATAGCACCGTCTGACAGCGTGCGCTCTCACTGACCCTTCCGGCTTGCACTCACCAGCCTGGGCAGACCTCTTCCCAGCGCTTGACTCTGGAGCTGCAGGCATCTGTGGGGGAGACACAGCTTTCCTCTGGGCTTGCTTATCTTCCTCTTCCAGAAGCCGAGCCGTCATGTAGGACACCGTCAGGTCTCTCTCAGGAACTGTTTCCAAAGTAGCAACTATCACATCCCAGCTTGGTTCCAACGAACTCAGGATGCATAAAGCCTTATCAGTTTCAGTCAAAACTTTTCCCCTTTCTCTTAGTGCCACAAAAAGATCTGCCAGCTCTGACAGATGCTGCCTGATAGGCACTCCAGGCACCAACTTCGTATTATACAGCCTGGAAGTGAGGGACAACTTAGACCCTGCTGTGAGACTTACATACGTGGCTCTGAGTGCTTCCCAACACTCATGAGGGGTACTGAAGTCTCGGATATACACCAGCTGTTCATCTTCCACAGCCAGGAAGAGAAGCGACATGGCCCGTTGCGTTACATGCTCAGCATCAGCTGCATCCTGTGGGAGCACTGGGGATCTGTAAATGCTCCCCAAACACCTTCTCCTCGCAAAAACATTTGCATCTTGATAGCCCAAGTGAGGTAATTTGTGCCATTCAGCCTCGTTAGAGGCAGGCCACCAACTAACCTCTGCTCCATGGCTATTCAGCTCCCAGCAGCAGCACCGATTTAAAAACACACCAGCCAGCAAGCATCAGACTTCAACATTTCCATCCAAGTACTAACCAGGGCTGACTCTGTTTAGCTCACAAGATCAGATGAGATCTGGTACCTTTAGGGTATTTAGACCCTTGTTATATACACATGTGCGCATATATATATATATATATATAGTAGAAGAACAGAAGGTGTGGCTGCATAGATATATAAAACTACTCATTTAACTCTTAAATAATGAAACAAATTCTTCTATTTGTTTGCTCTAATGTCAATATAAATGTAAAATAATCTGAACATGTTTGTACTCCAACTGTGGTTAGCATGGGTTCTGACAGGCCTCCTGAGGCTTGCAACACCCAAAGAAAACCCAGAGAAGAAGGAGGTACAGCCGGCTCCAGCCTCCTGTATCTTCCCACTTAGTCAAAGGATGTGAACGACATCTTGGATTCAGAAGTTAAGGTCCCAACATAACTTCCCTTTCCCTAAACTTGCAAAGCCAGTTGATACAAAACTAGGCAACTTCAGACAAACATCTCTCTTGAGAAGATATTAAGTCAGTTATTTTACTGACATTGTCAGCTTACATAAGGCTTCAGTGCTTTGATAAAAACACCATTCCCATACCTGCAATAGGAAGGACAACTCTGCCTGGCAGCAGCCACTGGGAGCTGTCCTCTGTCCTGACTCCACTGATACCATCCTGAGAGACCTGACCTGGGTCAAGCTGTCCAAAGAACCTCAGCCCAACATATCCACTTTCAGAGGGCCTTGAACCCAAGACAATAAAACAGCTTTTGACCTGTTTGGGATGGAACTAGGCTCTGAAAGTTATGTGTTCAACATAACTAAAGAAATCTTCAGAGTTTATTCCTTATCAGTTAGCAACACCAGTCAATAGTACCATTTCAATAAGCTTTCATGGGAACAAATTGAAACATCAGGATCTAAACGTAGGTAGCTATGAACAATTTTTCCATGGTTGCACTCTACTTTAGAAATGTAATAGCTTCAAATCACTTACAAGTCACAGATGGCCTGATCCACATATTCTTGATAGCCTTAAATGTTGACATGATGATATCTATGACATAAACATGTTCTAGCGAAGATTAACAAATGGTACTGGATCCAAGAAAACAGAATTTGGCAATCTGAGAAGTAACCTTCAGATAATTATTATTTTGTTCAGAACAAGACAGCTTCCATTCTGAATCTTATCTTCTATGGGGGAAAAATTTCAGTCCTCTTAAAGGAAAAAAAAAAAAAGGAAGCTACTGCCTTTCTTGAAAAAACAGATACAGAATAGTTTGATTTCTATATGTGAATGTTGAGAGTTCTGCACCACTCATCTCAGTTCTAAATTTTAGGACATATCAATGGTTGTGTTAAAGATGATGATGTACTGCCAGAATTTTGTTTTGTTAATTTCCTAGAATTTATTTCTCAGTTCAATTATGTTTTAGGAGTTTTCAAGAACTTTATAATTCCTCATTTGGCAATGGATAAAATGTTTCTACATTTGGCAATGCAAAATCATCATCATCATCACCACCACCACCACCACCATCCCTGTGAATCTTCTCTGGCTAGCATGGAAGTAGGAAACAGGACAGAGGAATAGTAAGCATATCTTACTTTCAGCAATGTTGATAAATGGAAGTGTCTATTTACCTTGAGTTTTTCTAAGTGATCTTGGAGAGAATCAATCAGCAAATCCCCAACTGGCTGCCAAGACCCCTTGATAGCTTCAGCCTGACGCAGCTTCAAGTCCAACTCATCCATTGCCTCTTGAAGCTCTTGGAGTCTTTCAAGTGCTTCATCTATCTTTTTTTGCCAGTCAGCAGACTGTAGATTCAGTTTATCCCATTCTGTTTTGACTTCATCTGCCTGCCTTCGTAGAAGTCGAGTCACATTCTGGGCTCTTTCCCCAGGAGGAAGTTCTAAAAGTGAAAAACAGCATGTGTTTGCACTTGCAAAGACAATGAAAATAACATTTGAAAACTACCAGGTATCTTTCATGACAGCACAAATCTCAAAATATCTATACTACTAATATCTATTCAGCAAAAGTAAAAGAATGGTCCCGGCATTCTTGTTTTCAATAGCCACGTTATCCAATTTTTCACGTGCTGCTAAAATTGTATCAGACTGCCAGCACTTCTAAAACTACCTGATGTGGGGGACTGGCAGTCCCCCCACCATGTGCCAGGGACATGTATCAGTTCTGTCATATTATTATCACATTGCTTATTTTCTTGGAACCATCATGGATTGGTAGCCTACACAGATAACAACTTCGAGTAGCAGTGGATTAGACTGCATGGGAAAGCCAATGAGAGTACAAATGTAGAGTATAAACCAGCTCTAAATTGGAAAATTAGCAAGCTGACTTGCTTTTAGGGTCCCTCCTCCCTTCTGGAATAATATATATCATGCCCCAAGAAACTAAGAATTGTGAAACTGATTAGTAATAAATTGGTCTGAAAGCATGGCAAATTTGCACAAGATTGTTTTTCTGTTTTTCAGGTTGTGTTCATAACTATGCAAATGGATTACTGAGTGCTTTTGTCTTGTACCTCCTCCTCCATCCACATCCAAGTGAGATTTAGCTTGTAAATGCGTAGAACGCCGACAATAAGAATTTATGGGTCTTTTAGTCATTGCTTATCCCTCTATCAATATGTTATTACAGCACTACATTCAATTACCTCTAGGCTCCTGGTAGAGTTTTTCTAGTCCTTCCAAAGGCTGCTCTGCTAGGAATATTCGCACTGTTTCAAGTGCACTCGAGATAACAGGTTCTTTAGCTTTCAATTCCCTCTTGAAGGCCTGGGAAAGGAAATAATACAAATGTAAATTGACATGCTAGTTGTTGTCACTTTTTAAATACATTGTTTCCTAGGTCAGTTTCAGCTCAGCTTCTATGCAACAAATTGGTCAGTAACAGACAAACAGACAGACAGCTGAAATGATTTCAGATTCTTTTTCCTTCTTCTTCTATTAAGTAATGCTATTTTCCCCCTTGGTAAAAAGCAAAATGATGGAGAATCAAAGAGAGTAAACCCAGAATATCAACATGTTTTTTTAAAAAATCTTGAGGTCATAAAATATAAACTCACAGGAAGTTGTTCTGATTGAGCTGTTTGCTGTTACACTGGACTCCTTCTGTGACTAATATTAGACTTCGTAAAACTCTGAAATCTTGCTGAAAGGGACAAGGGGTTTAGCTGACATTACACTGAACAATGCTGGCACAGCTAATGCTGCCCAAAAGGCAAACAATTTTGTAGGATGTAATAGGAGAGCCACAATGATCCATAACCATGACTTTGTTGTTGCTGATGACATGGGTCACAAAGCATAGTGCAGTAGGATGACCATATTAACATTTCACTGTAATTAGTAGTAGACTTTAGTTGTGATCGAAACAATGTTAAGTTCAAAAGAGTTTAGTACAAACAAGAATGATAAGCACAAAATAGTATATTTAAAAACTTGGTTTTTTTTTTAATGGTGGCAGGATGGATGAAGAGGGAGAGGGAGGGAGGAGGGGGAGAGAGAGATAGAGAGAGGGAACCTATAGGCTTAAATCCAAATACTAGTACCATTTAGAGCAAATCCACTGAATCAACTGCTGAATGATCATTTAATACTTATGTAAATCTCCCTGATTCAGTGGGTCTTCTCTAGTTGGGTCTAGAAAATGGATTTAGGTCAGAGGACTGCATATGCATGTCGTCTTCATTTTCCATGGAAAAGTGAAGAACACAGACCTCTCTTTGTCTGATTACCACTGGCATGTGCTCTGCTAGGTTTCTTCAATAGAGGTCACTGTGCAACTGCTGGCACTACTTCTCCACTCACATGATGCTTGCCAGGTGACAGAAGGAAGGGAAATGGAGCATATACATTGGCCTGACTCTTTGGCAGAATGAAAGACAGGAGGAGATCACATATATGTGTTTGGAGGGAGGTGATGGGTACAAACTGATTGACGTGCTGGTAACAATTGCATAAATAACATGGTCTCCTAACAATGTGCCTCTGATTGGGAAAATTTTGTCTCTTTAACTAACCAGTTGCCTTCTTTTTGGTTAGGGTAATATTCATGCCTTGCCATCAATTTGCTGCATCACGTTTCTTTAACCATGTTGGTCATGCATATGTGAACACCAAAAATCAAAATATATTTTCAGCCTGCTTCCATATCACTGGAAATTCTAGGCTGTCTACAAGCAATTCTACATCATAAAACTTAATCTTCTGATTTTTCCCAAAGGTGGGTAGTCGCACTTGTAGCTGGATTTAAAGAAAGAGTTCACTGGTAGAAATAAATAGGGTTTGTCAGGTAGCTAGACTAATGCCGTTTCTATATGACACTTATCTAGGTTTTTGAACTGCACTTTCCTCTCAGGCACTGCGCAAAGTTCATGCCACTCCAGTTGGGCTATTGTTTGCTCTTCTCGCCATTTCACATTCTACTCTTCCTTATAGTAGACTCTTGGACCTTCTGCAACTCTTGGACTTTCTGCTTTTATTTGTTTCCAATTCTTTATGTAGCTCTCTTCCTTTCTTCTCCTGTACCTTCTGCTTGCTTTCTTATATTCAGTTGTCATCAAGTCAGTCACTGTTCTCTTCCCAAAATCTCCAACCACGGCTGTTCCTGAACCCAGCCTCATCAGTTCTTGGTGCTTCCACTGGTCCCCTTTACTTCTGATAATGCCTCTGGTTGTTCGCTATACATTGCCCTGATTGTGTAGGAAATCATGTTAATCATGTTAGAGGAATAGGTAGAGACAACATAGAGATGAGGCAGAACAAAGGACCTCACTTTATGCTCTCTGTTTCTCTTATCTGAAATGTGGAATATATAGCAGCATAGTGTAATGCCAAACATTCTGCAAGACTTTGTTCTAGTTTCCCAATTATCTCTTATTATAACTTCAACACTATATTCTTATAGCCTCCTGTGTTTTTTATTAGGTGCCAAGGATGAGGAAAAAGAGGTTGGTTATAGGACCGTCCCTGGTTTTGTTTCTATTTTAATTAAAACCAATAACATTTTAATAAAATCTTAATTAGGAAAAAAACAGTAGGTTGCAGGATTCAATATGCCAATATAAGAATTAGGCTTAATCGATAGGAAATTCATAGGCCACAGTTTTCTGAGACATGCAGGGCTTTCCCATTAATATCTATGGGAAGGGATGGCACACTGCATGAATCAGAGCTCTATCTGTCGCAGCTAATAATGGAAATTCTGGCTAGGAAAAAGGAAAGAAAGAATATCTCTCTGTAGTTGTCCTAAAACCAAAGTTAGTCTGAAGAAGAATAAACCCATTGAAAAGAACAAGACTGGTTAGTTATCTTTTTTATAAGCTTCATTACTTTCAGTCAGTCTACTTGAGTTGGAATTAAAAATGGATGAATGAAGCTTCCCTGCCTTGGCTCTTTTATCTCTACAGCAGCTCTGGAACTTATATCTGTTATCTCACAGACTAAAATAGTGCCAGTACTTCTCACAAGTATACCATTCTTCATATAACATGTTAACATCTCTTTGTGTGTGCGCGTGTGCGTGCATGTATTCTACTTCTACATTTGCTAGAACGGCAAGCCATACAGCTGAAATAAGATATTTTATGTCCCAAATAGTAAAGAAGTGTATATATCCTTTCTCCACACTTTTATTTTGTCCACTATGTCAAATGGATTGTACTATGTTATTCTATAGAAATGGCCTAAGAACCTGAATCTGTCAAAACTTGATCTGAAAGCTAGTGGCTATTACTTTTTTCTTACAATGAAAGTCACATGACAAATTCCTTATTTTAAAAACAGAAACACTGTGCTGAGAGCACCCATCTTGTTCTAGTAGTGAGACATATAATCTTACTGTTAAAACACTGCTATCAGAAGCTACCCAGTCTCTTCCATTAAAACAACGTGTTACACCCTCTGTGTGCTTTTCCTCTGCTAAAGTGTTCTTGCAGATGCTTTCCCTAATAGTGTACCCAAAGACAGATTGCTGCAACCTTTGTAGCTGCTTGTCTTTATCCTTCTTCATTCTAATACTTTTCATCCCACCCTAGAAATGTGATGATGGCTTAACTGTTAAATCAGTTCCTCAGTGCAGCTCTTCACACACACACACACACACACACACACACACACACACACATCTAGAAATCTCTTTCAGAACTGTATATTAATCCAGCTGTAACAGTTGACATTGTTGGCCTGAAGGGCCAAAAAAAAATGACTTTTTTAAAGATAAAAAATCCAATATATAATTATAGATCCCTGACAAATTCATACCAAAAGAATGCTGACTCTCATTGTCAGTAGAATTAGCCCAAATGTATGTCTCATTTACAACCAACGATTTCAGGCTAATTTTATTGAATTCCTGAACTACTTCTACACTTTGTGGAGACTGCAGAGGAAATCGAACACACATAATATATGAGCTGACAAAAGAACAAGTAAACTACTTTATTTAAGCCCTTCTATTTGTCATTAACACCTGGGCTACAATGCCATCCTGCCTACTATTTTAATAATGAATACATTGATTAACTTATCTCAGACCACCTTCACTAGTACCTTGGGGACTCTCAAGGGTGCCTTCAACTAAGAAAGAAGACAAGTGCAAGTAAATGATGACATACTAACAAAAGAGGCTGTTTGCATTAATGACAAAAGTATCATTTTTGTTTAAGGGCTGGCAGAGAGCCTCCTGAGAGATCCTCTTTACTGAAATTTTAAGGAGAATAAAGTAAAACAGGTCTGAATCAAGATCTCTTTTAGTATCTCACTCTTTTTAAAAATCTGCACAATTTGAGACTGTTTTGTGTTGTCAAAAAGAAAACAGGATAAATTAAATGCATGCCTAGAATAGACCTTCTGTGGTTTCTATGGGTCATTTGGGGGCATTTTGAAGAAACAAAACCATGGGGGAAAAGTTGCACAACTTCTTGACATGCATGTCTAAAACTTCGGATTGTATATTTATGTCTTCATTCTTTTTATGGTTTAAAATTTGACTGTGAACCTCCCAGAAAACTTGACTGTTTGACAATCTGTAAACAATCTGTTAATAACATAATTGGTTGGTAATCAGTACTTTCATAATTTCTTCAACTGTCGTTGTTGTGTACCTTCAAGTCACTCCTGAGTTATGATGACCCTAATGTGAAGCTGTCATGGGGTTTTCTGGGGCTGAGTGTGTGTGATGCACTCAGGGTCACCCAGTGGGTTTTCCATGGCCAAGTGGGAAATTAAACCTTGATATAGTGGTTTTAGCATTGGACTATGATCTTGGAGAACTGGGTGTGATTTCCTGCTCAGTCACAGAAACCCACTGAGTGACCTTGGGTGCATCACACACTCTCAGCCTCAGAAAACTCCATGATAGATTCACATCAGGGAACTTTTGAAATGAAGGCACACATAATCATTTCTTCAATAACACTTATTATTAACAACTAATTATTAATTCACATATAATGTAGAGTACCTAGAGGTAAAATGCATGTACAGTTTCACTTCAGAGCTGTATATAGCTAGTAGAGAAAATTATTTTCTTGTATCTTGCTAATGTATACACAGAATTGCTAGCAAATGCAAATGAACTAAAAGCATTTTGTAACAAAACATTATTTTTACTGTATATACACTGCACAACTATTTAAAGTCTGGAATGTTGGGAATGCATGCAAGAAATCAAGATTGATACTTCCATTTAGCCATGAAGTCCAATGAGAAACTGGGAAATGACTTTCTTTCAGCTTACACTACCTCACATGATTACTGAGAATGTTAAACTAACACATCTGAGCACAATAGAATACAAATGTAACAAATAATATGTTTTTATGTAATAAATTTAATAAATACATTTACTTGACACATTCTCCCATCTACAAATGACAGCAGACATATCAACCAGTAAAACTATCTTTGGTAAGCACAACCCAAAATTGTATTGAAATGCATTCCAAAAGGTGACTATTGTGCAACGATAATGGAAATCTATAGGGCAGTGCAAAGCCTGTTTTGTTCAGGAAATATACTAGGGAGGGAGAAAAACTCAGAAAAGTACAAATAAAGAACCTGTCAAAAGGAACTTTAAAGCAGGTCCTACTTTCCACCCCTTCTCTCTAAGAGAATTTTGAAGAATAGACAGGATGACCTAAATTTGAAGATTATATTTTGTTCCCACAGGGAACCAAAGTGCCTATAACCAGACAGGTCTTATACTCTGTTATAAAACTACTACAGTATTATGTGGGGGGAAGCTTTCTACACATATCAAAATGGTAGGTAACTTTGATAGTTAAGATCCATGTGACCAAGATCCACGGGTTTCTGTAGGTGTGACAGAAAAGTGAAAAACGTTCAATGGTTTTAAAGAACCAGAAATAAGACTTTGTGATTATTTCTGTTAGCATGCGCTTCTACAGTATTTCTTTCTCCCACAGGCATGGCAGAGATAGCACTGATACTGTGCCATGAGGGATCTGTATCACATACTGTCTCTGAACCATTCAATTCAAAGACATTCTAAAATAATTCCAGATACTTATAAAGGGAATTCAAAAAGTCTAAGTATGTGGTTATGATTTGCAGCCTTAAAGACTATGTATGATCACCTATGGGGTGGAATAAGAAAGCTTTAGGGGGAAAAAAAGTATCTTATCATATATGATCATACTGTGAAATGTATTAAACCATTAAAGCACATTAAAAGGTTGCATGGGTGCCTTAGAATTCAGCCAGATGGCAGTGAAAACTTTACCAAGGGAGTCATATTTATTTTGTAGCTGTTCTGCTAGTTTCTGCTTTATCTTGACCTTTATTTGCTAAGAAAGATTAGAGTTCTAGAGATAAGCATGAATGATGGAAGCATCTAGATTCATTATTTTCAGCATTTCGATGAGCCAGGTCACACATTACATAAATCACACTCCAAAGAACCTACATGTAAGTCAGGAGGACAGTCAAAGAAGCAGGAACTAGCAAACTGTCTCCCTCTATTCCTTATTTCTGCTTGTCCTGTCTCTTTTTAGTGAACAACTGTTCTTGATAAATCAAGAATCATAGAATCATAGAAATGTAGAGTTGGAAGAGACCACACGGGCCATCCAGTCCAACCCCCTGCCATGCAGGAACACCCTCAAAGCACTCCCGACAGATGGCCATCCAGCCTCTGCTTAAAAACCTCCAAAGAAGGAGATTCCACCACACTCCGAGGCAGCATATTCCACTGCTGGACAGCTCTGACTGTCAGGATGTTCTTCCTGAGGTTCAGGTGGAATCCCCTTTCCTGCAGCTTGAATCCATTGCTCCTTGTTCTGGTCTCTGGAGCAGCAGAAAACAAGCCCTCTCCCTCCTCTATATGGCATCCTTTCAGATATTTAAACATGGCTATCATGTCCCCTCTTAACTTTCTCTTCTGCAGACTAAACATCCCCAGCTCTCTAAGTCTATCCTCATTGGGCATGGCTTCCAGGCCCCTCACCATTTTGGTCACCCTCCTCTGGACTTGCTCCAGCTTGACCATGTCCTTCTTGAATTGGGGTGCCCAGAACTGGAGATAGTATTCAAGATGAGGTCTAACCAAAGCAGAGTAGAGTGGTACCAGTACCTCCCTTGATCTAGACACCATATTCCTATTGATGCAGCCGAGAATTGCATTGGCTTTCTTGGCTGCCGCATCACACTGCGGACTCATGTTCAGCTTGTGATCTATTAAGCACATACTGCTATCCAGCCACGTGTCACCCATCCTATATTTCTGTATTCTATTTTTTCTACCTAAGTGTAGGAGAGGGGAGAAGGAGCAGAGACAGCTGCTGAAAGGAAAAGAAGATAAGCAAAGAATAGTAGTGACCAGTGAGTGACTCCTACTTCCAGTCTTCTCCAGACTTATCTGCCTATCTTCAGGAATGCTTCCCAGTTTTCAACAATCAAAGCCCTTCTTACTCATAGCTACTTTTGCTGGGATGAATGTAACCTAGCTAGCTAGGTTTTCAGAATGATACACACTTGGACAAAGTAGACAAGCCACTTACATCTTTGTGCCAGAGTTAAAAGTAGAATATAAGCTATACAGTTGGCCCCTCACATTTGCCAGGGTTAGGGGAGCAGCGCCCTCACAAAAATGGAAAAATCACAACTATCAAAATGTGTGTGTGTTGTGTGTGAGTGTGTGTAAGTGTGTGTGTGTGGAAGGGAGCTGAGGCATGGTGGAGAGAGGGGGCACCCAGGGTCCAGACCAGGTTAGGGAGAGGTGAAAGTCAAACCTGAAAATGTGGACAGCTGCTCCACTGCTGCTTCCCGTTGCACAAGCAGCAAACCTTAAATAAACAGAATAGAATCCTAACATATGCAAAGCTCATCTTCAACCTACAAGGGTCCAGGTCCAGGATTGACGGACTTACTGATCTACCAATCTACCTATCTTCTCTCACTATTAAGTATCATCAATGTGCATCTATGCTGGCCTCTGCAATTCTTGTAGACCACAAAACCCTGTACCAAGCAAAAGATATTTGTGGGGCATCCTCCTCTGTTCTGCTAAAGGGCAGAGATAGACATTTTGGTGCCTATATTTACTTTTGTGTGGATTATTTGCTTAGATGACAGTATCCTAGTACTGTAATCTTAGCATTATATCAATGACTGTCTCAACAGAGCAGACACAGTATTGGAACATATCATGTCTCTGAGCTCCCCAGAAAGAAAGAAACAATAACTCCAAACCAAACCAAAACAACCCCTCTAACAAACAAATGAATAAGCAAGCAAGCAATCAAGCCTCCCCCAACACCATACCATAAACAGCACAAAACAATAAAACCCAAAACATTTAAGTTTTATAACACTAGCGTATTTTGTCATGATATGGACAGGACAGAATTGGGACACTGAGAAGATAATGAATGTGTCAAGGCCTCAAGATGACTAAAGGGCCTCAAGGACTCACTGACTTATGATTTTCACTATACAGGGAACATCCAAGATGAAAGAATGTGTGAGAAAATTATTAGCTTCTGTTCTTTGCCTCCTGCAGATTAAGTTTGTCCACTAAGGCTTTATTGCCAGGGAATCCTCAAAATCTTGATCGAGAACTGCTGTTGTTAATCATCTTCCTATATTCAGCTATGTTAGTCACTGTTTTTTTAAAAAATTATTTACAAGCTATGTTGTGAATATTAACAAGTATAAGAACACCTATCTTCTGAACTTTTCCTTCTATAATTCTTTTGTGACATTAACAATTCTCACTCTCCTCTATTAAATGTAAGCCTGTCTCTAGCCAATTGCTAAACAAGATACAAACCCTGACTGTTTTCTTGGATTGTTTAAGAAATGCAGATTTTTTTTAAAGAGAAAAACTATGATTCCTGGTTTACATATACCAGTAAACCAGGAATCAGCTGAAGCAAAACATAAACATAGTTTATACATGTCCTCCTGGTGCAAAGGAAGAGGAGAGGGAAGAATACTCAAGCCAGGTACTTTGCATGGACTTCTTTGTAGTTAAGGATAATTGTTAAACTATGGTGTTGATAATGCTCATATTCTTGAATACTACTTGAAGTACATGGTCTGAACCTAGGGAAGTTACTCACATTACCACACTATCACGGGTATCACCATTCCCAAATGAACAGACAACATTTATGTCAATCCCTCCTTATATTTAATTATGTCTTGGAAATTGTGAGCAGGTAAGGAAGTCACAGATTTAAGGAATCAGACAGTATTGAACTTGTGCAGGTATAATACTGATTCCCTAAAAATCATGATTTGGAAATTAGAAACTAGTATCCTGTCTCTAGACTGGCACAAAGGGAGGTAACCCACATGATTAAGGATTGCTACTCTGTGCTGTCTGCAGAATTCACCATTCCCATTCATTAGGTTTCTCCAAAATATACAATATATCTATGCCGGTAGTGAGCATGACTCATGCTACCTAGCGTTTTCTTATTAACCAGAATTTGAAACAAGGGTTTGAAGCAGGTTTTCAAATCCTTTTTAATAAGAAAACTGGTTATTCATCTAACATATAAAAGTCAAAAGTTCGTTTGGCTGTGTCAGGCGAAGACATCATATGACTGGCCTAAGAAGATTCTATGGAATCATGGGGTTTGCAGTTTAGGGAGGGGCCAGTAGAATTCTCAGCCAGAGAGTTCTTGGGCCTCAGTCAACTGTGTCTGTCTTGAATAGGCTGGTTGCTATGGAGATGAGGCTTAGAAGCAAGGAGGAGGGCATTCCCTCAGGAACCCAACCCCTGTATGTTAATAACTTTTAACACAGATTGGATTGGGAAATATGGGGAAAAGTTACAGGTACTGGACAAGACAGTTTTGGAAATTAGAAACACAGAATCTCAAATCTTTCTAACAAGCATTACCTATGAGGAAATAAAATCCTGGACGATGTGGAGTATATATGCTAGTTATATATAAAGGTAAGCCATAAGTAAAGTTTGGAAGAGTACAAGGAATAACATTTCATGAAAGATAAGGAGGAGGATGAGTTCCCAAGACTGAGACCATTTCTGCATTAGGCTGTTATAGTGCTATTATTCCACTTTCAACATCTCATGGAATCCTGGAGTTTGCAGTTTAGGGAGGGGTCTCAAAGGAAGTTGAAAGTGGAGTAATAGCACTATAGCAGTCTAGTGAGGAAATAGCCTGACTCTCAGTCTGAAAGCCATTTGAATAGGACTACTGTTCCAAACTTAGCTCTGGACATGCCACATCAACCCACATGAATTTGTAAGAGGTTTCTCAAACTTTAATTACTCCTAACATTGTATTTATGACTTTATACCTTTTCTAACTAAAGAAAAATCGCTCTGTCACACCACGTTCTGCCTCTGCAAAAACTGATTTTGTAGGTCCATACCCTGTGTGTGTCATTCTGCTTTTGCACAGTGGGAAGATCTCCCCCAATGGGTGGCTGCCTCTTTAGCTCATCTTCTTTCAACTGCAGCCATGCCAACAGTTCCTGAAGAGAAAGATGAAGTCGTCTCCACTGGTCAGAACTAGCTTCTAGATGAGACCTGGAAAACAGGATCCAGAACATTTATAGTTTTCAGGATATGTACATTATTAACCAAATTTTAAATAGCTCACGAAGGTTAGGCCTCTTCATTTCATAATTTGTGTTTTAATTAGTTGCTCAGAGTGTATTTGATGTGAATTTTCTCCCTAGTTAACAGTTAACCTTTTTTTGATTTAATGTTTATTTCTTATTTAAATATATTTCTATATTGTAAGCTATCTTATTGTTATAGAGCAATGTGTGTGTGTGTCTGTTCTAAATAAATAAATATATTCCTCATTATCATATAACTATTCAGAATCATTGCATAAAGGAATCTCAAGATAATATCATCCCACCATGCCCTGCAATATGCTCATGCGTGTCCCATCCTCATCCATTTATATGCTAAACCTAATGTTTGCATAGCTCTATGTGTGTGTGTGTGTGTGCGTGTGTGTGTCTGTGTGTGTTGAGTGTGCACATAGCATCAGTATTGATCAATTTGCTTTGCTTTCCACGACGCATGGTTGCCATAAGAAAGCTTAACTCTAGCAGACATATCCAGAACAATGCGACATGGTATGATTTTGGTGACCCCTACTCCACTTTGACTACACAAAAGATCTGAAAATTTGCCCAGCATGAAAAATATTTAACATACTGATAACAAAAATTTTATAAAATGCTGCTTAAAAATAATAAAGATTTTCATAAGAAGGACAGCAATCTCATTTCTCTGGATGGCAAGAGGAAAAGGCCCTTTAATATTAAAGGATGAGAATTTCACCCACAGGTCTGCCCTCAAACTCAAAATCTCCGTAAGGAAGTCATGACTATGAACTCTTCTTCAAGACAAATACCCACTTTCGAGAATAGATTGCAGTTGCTATTGCCACAGTCCAAACACTAGAAAAGATAAAAAACATTTGACTGGACTTTGCTCCTAAAAGTTAAACCTTCAGCTTTGCAAACAAGTGTTGTTGAGGCAAAATGTAACATATACTGTATAGTGACTAAATAAACTAGGACTCCTAAATTGTCTAAACTGAAAGTTGTTAATATGACAGCTGGGTATATTGATTCCTTGTGAGCTGCCTTTTCTCCTTTACTCAATGTCTAGTTTCCCAACACAAAATGAGACTGGGTCCTCTTGTTATGAGGAACAGCAAAAGATAAGAGATATAGATATGATCATCCAATGTCCTCCTTCCCATTTACCTACATTTTTTTTTTGGAAAAATAAAGATTAAAGTTTTAACTCTGTTTCCCACCTACATGCTTTGGCAGTACTAAATCCCTCATTATAACTTACTGTTTCTGCAGAGCAAGAACACTGCTTTTATGTTTAATTCAAAAAGGCAAAGCAATCATAATAAACCATTTTCGATTTGATTAATGTCTTCGGTATCAAAATTGCGGCAAGTGAACTGTAGAAAAGCTGCTTTATTAAAATGCCTCTATTTGGCTAACATGCTGTGTTTCATTTCTCACACTTCTTTATTCCGCTAAGTTCACGGGTCAGAAAAAGGGCTTATGAAGAAAAGTTTTCAAAGGGTTATTTCCCCTTCCTTGTGTATGTCTGTGAGAAAAAGAAATCATTTTCTTCTTACTTTAGCCGTCAATATTTTTCAGCTTCATGTATTTCATCTATTTTTAGTGATTAATGTTATGAAGATGGTATCTGTTATTACACATACTGATCTCCCTCAGGGTTCCCATCTGCAAAAAAGCTAATACTTTATATATTATTTTGAAAAGGCCTCTGCCTCTCTCTCCTGTGCAAAGGGTGCAACAAGCAAAACTGTATCTGAGAAGACTTTTTGAGTGCCAGAACACCTATTATAAAAACACTTCAAAAATGTTACTTCAGAAGATGGTTTTAAGCCTTTCAGAATTGTTCTTCCAGCTGATCCTTTGTCCTGTTGCCCTTCATTATGTGCTTCCACAGAAGCCCTCCACCCTCAAGATGATACACATCTTCGTACCTCAAAATCTTATTCGCAAAAATGTTCCCACATCCCTTATCAGATCAGGCTTCCTTACAAGTGCAAAGCATGCATGCTTTCTTGAGAACAGGTTTATCTGAGTCCACTGCTAAACATATATATAAGTAAAAGGGTTTAAGGACTCTGGTGCCATGCAATGCTTTCCTCTATATTTAAGTTGCAATCATCCTCCTCCAAAATTCTCAGTTACAAAGCATGGATTCCAAAATAGTCATATTAGCTATGATCCAAATACACCATTTACGTAGAAAGGAGTGTCCCATATGTGCAAATGGGGCTCCCTGTGAAATTTTGCTGCAGGTTTTCCAAACAGACCGGTTTCTTTTTATGCTAAATAACAGCCCATCAATAATGGAAGCTGTGGCAGAAGAGTCTTCAAACATAGCTCTCACCACAGATGTGATGACCCTATTAACACACAATTAACCTCTTAAAATGTCACACTATATTTGGATCATGGCAACTCTGCCTATGTACTAGGAAAAAAGTGCCATTCAGTAAACATGGATGTGATTAAGCTACCTATCATTGAATTTAGTTATGACAATGTGAGAGACCATAGCTGCCAGTATGAAGTAGCAGCATAGATTTCAGAGAAAGTGTGGCTTCTGGTTAAGCATGCTTAATCCCTTTTTCTGTATCCTCATTGCGATTATAGAAACTCATCAACTTCCTCACATCCTACAATCCCTTCCATGCAAAGAAAATTAATTATTCTTACAAAGTAATTCAGTGTTTGAAATTGCTTAAATTACTGCATACCCAGCCACTTTAGCCCAATTTGAACATAATAAAAGACTTATGCTGCAGGAGGGGTTGAGAGAAAGACTAGTTTTTTTGTCAGATTTATTCCTACTTTTGGATCTGCCCTTGATGACCAAGCCCTACCTAATATTTAGTGACTTCTTCCTAAGTTCACTCCATCTGAAGTTCATGTTATCCAGGCGTCTCCGCAACAAGGCTGCATCATCAGAACCTTCTAGAGATCTCAGGATTTTCTGTCCATTTTCATCCAGGCTGTGGAAGATGTCAGTATGAGTCTCAATTTCTTTCTGAAGTTCCTAGGAAGAAATGAAAAAGAAAAACATGAAACACTGTCAGAGGTCTCTGCCAAGACAAGTCTTTAGTCACAAAAATACACAGAACTAGAGATGGATTGATATCACACCCCCTTTTTTAAACAAAGACTTTTACTAGTTTTTGATACAACAGAGACAAATAGATTTTTTGTCCCAGCTCACTTACCTCTTCCGAATACAGCCCTTGTTCATTATTTAAGGTCTGTTGATGATCCTACCTAAAACGATTAAAACCAAAAGATTCTTCCATCCGAAAAACTCAAGTGGGAACCACAACACTAGTTCATTATCATACATACATATTCATACATCCAGAATGTTCCCAAGCTAAGATAATGATCTGGGAATTTTTTAAAAAAATGTTCTTTAATTTTATTCTATCCTTTCCTGAAGAAAAAATAATCTATCTATTCTATATATTTTGCTGTCCTCCTTTACCAAGTTAGATAAAGCAATTTTATATTGGCACAGCACAGTCTTCACTGGGGGGGAAAAAAACACATTTTCAAAATAAACAAAAGGCATTGCAATGTTCTTCAAGCTACGACATATGCCAAAGAAGCGAGGATTGCTTATGTCATTTTGTAAATGAGATTTTTTTTTAACACCTCAGGATCCCAGCCAAGTCTAACCTTTACATGGTATGTCTTCCTGTGTAACATTTTTCAACTTGAACCAGAGGCTTCAGCATAGGTCTTGCTGCACAGAAATCCCAGGAAAACTAAGCAACTGCAACAGTAGAGTTTCAAAATGCCAAGTTCAGTTACATTCCATTGACAGAATGCATTTCAAAGCACAGGCCTCAACAGTCAATAGCAATAAACAGCCACTTTGTACTGTCAAAACATCAGTCAGGGGCATGGCTGTAGGAGGAATGGAAAACAACAAGGAGCACCCAGTATACACAACTGGCAGCTTATGTTGAACTGCCAGCTTTTCTTATCGCTTTGGAATTGCAGACCAGAAACTCTTTAAATATTCATGTTTTCCCCTCATATTTAGGAAAGTAGCTACTGCCAAAGGAACATTCTTTGGCAAGCTTACTGCCTGGTACTAAAGTTCCTATCTGCCTACACTCTGAATTGAGTCTTTGTATATTATCTATCCCACTCTTTGCAATGTTTCTTAAAAAAAAATATCTTAGAGCCATGCACATATAGATTTAGTATGGAAGTCAATACTGCCTTCTCATTAGGATGGTCTTGTATATAAATAAGAAACCCATTTCTATCCAAATGAAAAGGTAACTTTGTACTTTGGGTTTAAGTCGTTATCACAGCCATGAACGTTCCTGGAGTAACAATTCTCTCATTCTAGGAACAGTGACTGCAATCTTCAGCTTTGATGTGTGAAATAAGGCATGGTGTACACTGTTTTTACTGCCAGGTGAGAAGTGTTGGCAAATTATTTTCACTTCCACTTTGCTGTTAGTGTTAAGATAAAAGACTGATGTTATTTCTTTATCTGATTTGCAGACCTCTGTCAGTCCACCACCATCCCAAATCAAAGGCTCTGTATGCACTGTAGAAGTGAATTTTTATTATATGGAATATATATTATTTAAGATCAATACAAACAGGCCTATATTATTTACTCAAAAACATTTTGGTTCTATTCTGGACAATTAGGTTTGAATTAAAGTTGTCAGGTCAGCAGGATTCCATTTCTTGAGATGTCTGGGTCAAAATCAGATCCTTGTGATGTCACTGAACTAGGACAGGCAAGCCTTTTGAGTTGTGGGTGGGAACTCCTTCTGGGTCAGTTGACGATAGAGACAGCCATGAAGAGTAGGGTTCCTGGGTACCCTATTTTTGTCTATACACCAGAGGAAGTGAATAAGATATCTGGCTGCAACAGGTAAGGACAGCTTTCTCCAGACTGGACAGGACAGGTTGTGCTACGTGCATGCATGCATACATTGCTGACTGGTGCTGTTCCTATGTCCCCCTTTCTCTCTTCACTTGGTTTCTATTTCTCCTTGGCAATAGAACTAGGAAATGAGATTGTGTGGAGGAGGACAAAGCTGGCTGGGAGGGGGGAATCTCCAAAAGCAGAGCATGACATAGTTTGTTGTATGGGAGAGAGGCTCCATCAGACGTCACTAGAGGAACTACAGAGAGAGAAAATAAACGAAAAGCAATACATGGAAGATGGAGGGAAGGATGAAGGGAAACAAAAGATGAACAAAATGGAGAAATATTCTGGGGACAAAAGAAGGAAGTAAGGACGAATTATTTGTAGGGGGGGAAATGAATGAAAGAAGGAGGAGAGGGTAAAAAATAGAAAAGAAAGAAAACTCTCGCATGGGTAGGACTGGGAGCAACCTTGTCATTTTCTGCAAGGACAAACAGAAGTGGTTACTGATCCAAATTAGGGCATTCTGTACACTTCCGAATCTGAATGGCCGAATTCTTGAATCTCAGCAGAAGCAAATGTTTTCTGCTGCCCATTCCCCTCTTTACTGACAGAAAGGAACATTTTGAAGTATTTTTGAGTAAAGTTCTTTTCCTTTAAAACTTCAGCATAAAAAGTTAGCTGGAAGTATTAATGTAAAGCCTCACTTTGGACTTATATTTAAACCTTGAAATCAGCCTGGTTTGCCTGTTAAATCCAGGGATCTTGCATGCCACTTAATGAAGGCAAAATGGCTTATTCTGCCTCTGCCTTGGAGCAAAACACTTTGCTCTAAAATAGTGAAATTTTAAAGAAAAAGGAGTCTACAATTTGCATTTTGAAAGCTGGTGTTTATATGTACCAGATTCTTGGTGGGATTAGAAACAAATGATGTACACATTAATGGCGATCATACAGGAGGCTTGATTTGAGCTTATGTATGATGGTTTGTAAAAGACAATATTAGCTACATTTGCATCCTACCTTTCTTCCTGTGTGCTCCAGTGGCGTTTATGGCTCTCCCTCCTCCCCCACAACGGTGTGAGCGATTGTTCAGGCTGAGCGACAGAGATTGGTTTAAATTCATCCATTGAATTTCATGACTCAGTCAGGAACAGAACCTTACTTCTTCCATCTAAGTACTACTATACCATGGTGGTTACGGATCACTTTGTTATTCAGACTGAGAGTTTCAAGTTTTCTGTTATGTTTTACCAGTGGCCTGCTAGATGTGCTTGGAAAGTTCTTAAGGCAAACCCTCTGGAAAATGGCTGCTGGGTTCTAACTGTGTAATAGTGAGCCTAAATTCTTTTAATAAAGTCCAACCAACTGCATGGTGAGGCTGTTGTTACAGCGATTCTGTTCCAGGAATCCTTGTGTAAAACATAAAAATGCAAATGCTCTGTCCTGTTATCATCAATGGACACAACATTTGCACACCTGTGCTGATGTGTAGGCATGCACCCAGCACATCTGATGATAATGGGACACAAGCCTTCACATGACCTTGCATTCATGTGTGTGGAAGTGGCATCAGCATAGGGTGTACTGTATCTTGGATGAGAAATAAAAGCATGGGAGGTACAGGTTAAGAGCATAAGGGTCAACCACAGTGGTGCTCTTTTACACTTTTTTGTTTTAATAAAAATCAGAAAATATCTGACCACACCTAGCTAATGTTAAACCAGATTCTTTTTTTCACAGATACATAATTATCTATAGTTAAATACTTTTGACTTGCGCATGTCTTGCAGGGTACTAGACAGTGTAACTGTACAAGTTAGGCACTTTAAAGAAACTAGTTTGAAGCACTAATACAGATACCAGGTATGCAACCGTCCCTGTTGATAAGCACCAGCCTATCATGGTTTCTAGCACAGGCTTGTCTATATTTTTAAAGGAGAGAAATTACTTGAGATTTATATTTTAACACTTGAAGCTCCAGATTCAACGCCTCTTAATTTTCATATCCACAACTCAAAAGTAGGCTGCATATCATTTTGAATTATTTTACTTTCGCCTATTAACAATTAAATAAACACATTAACCCTTTTCTAGTAACTTATCTTTAGAGGTGGAATAGAGGACACTGAACAAAACACTGACATTTCTTTCTTTCTCCAAGTGTAATGATTTGGAACTTGTCAACTTTTCTGTTTTTTCTTCACTGGGAGAGCCATAAGAGAAATTTCTAGATAGCCAGGATGTACAAGTCATAATAATGTCGTATGTTTGTTTACTTTCACAGGGTTGGATGTTGCTGTTCTTGATTCATCAGTGGCAAATGAAGAACATGGGCACAGTCCTGCTTGGAAATGGAATGAAGTCTGGGCTAAGACAGACAGCAGCTATTATATCCTGTCTCTTACCACTGGTACAGAAGTGAGTTTGAGTCTTCCCTGTTCATCACATAAACTCTAGCACAGTGGTTCTCAACCTGTGGGTCCCCAGATGTTTGTGGACTTCAGCTCCCAGAAGCCCCAGCCACTATGGTCAATGCTCAGGGCTTCTGGGAGCTGAAGTTCACAAACATCTGGGACCCACAGGTTGAGAACCACTGCTCTAGCATGAATGAGATGGTCCTTAAAGACAAAATTCTGTACATGCCTGGTTAAGGTACATTTTGAATTGTGGTTCTTGTATGCCTTTCAGAAATTTTTGATTCATGATGACCCAAAGGTGAACCTATCACAGAGTTTTCTTGGCAAGATTTGTTCAGAGGGGGCCTTCCTCTGGGGCTGAGAAAATGTGAGTTGCCCAAGATCACCCATTGGGTTTCCAAGGCTGAATAAGGATTTGAATGCTGGTCTCCAGAGTTGTAATCCAATGCTCAAACCACTACACTATGCTGGCTTTTATACCTTTTGAATAAGACAGATTATATAAGCTAGGCCTTTGCACAGAATAGTTCACCTTAGATATTATTTATTGGACAGGATGGGTCTCATCACTTTCCCATCACAGAAATAGAACACCAACCTATAGTAGAACATCAAAATGAAAAAAACATTTGTAATGTCAGGAAAAATCACACTGTGGTAAGTTGATTGCTTCTGTTTTACCTTAGCTGTTTGTCAGCAACCACTCTAAGTCTAAACTGTATAATTTGATGAAACAATGTATGTGGCTTCATTAACCTTCATAAAGATTGTTTTTTTAAAAAAAACATGCACTGGCTAAACTGCGGTATTCATTAATCCAAATGAGAATTTCACTGTATAATAAGGTATAAGAATGCCCCAGGTGCCCACAGCAATGTCCCTGTCTGCAGAACTAAGTCTGTTTCCCCTAAACACCCAGAACTAGAAAACACAAGGTAGAATTATGATAATATCAGGTATAATAAAATAATGTACACTTGTTTTGTGGAATACTTTCTGATTATAGTTTTCTCATCCCAGTGGTGTATTTTCTGACCTGAATGTCTCTGTGTGAATGCAAATGTGATCTAAATGGGCACGGCCTACTGATAGCCAGAGCATATCGCATCATGTTTTGCCCCCTCCCTATAGCACATTTTTTTTTAAATAATGTTATACTAACTGGGACAAAAAAGGGTACCCACATGGCAGATACCAATAGATTTGTCGAGGTCTTCTTTGTCTCAGGCATTTTTTTGTCTGTAGGGTAAAAAAACACCTGCATGTAGCAAGTGGCTGAAACTTGGGCATATTATTTATTTCAGAAGTGATGGTGTTACAGAATGCCTAGTTCTTTGCAGTTTCTGTAATAAAATATGACTGTACGGAACTAAAATATTCCGATTTAGAGAATAAAAAATTAAAAATAGAGTCAAGTATATTTACACCCTTAGACTAATCTCAAGACAAAACAGGCAAAAATATGAGAACACTAAATGACATGGCTTCTGTCCAGAAAATGCCACATTTTGGTTAATGAAGCTCAGCAAAAGCCCCTTTAGCTAGATACTGTGACAACTTAAAAATTCTTCTGGGAAACCCAAACATTAAAAATACATTATCAAATAACTTTTCTAGAAGTCAATTACACGTAAATCTGACCATAGGAAATCCTATTAATAAACTAGCTCTGCCATGGGAGAATTAAGACGAAAAGTCACTGTTGCATAATTTTCATTCTCAACTAATAGTTGGCTCAATGCAGTTTGCCTATGTTTTTCCTTAGTTGAGAAGCTAAGTAAGAACTTTATAGTCTCTCTTGAACAACTTTTAGCTCAACTATGTGACAGTTCTGCTACTATAAAGATATAAATAAATCTAGTGCCATCTAGTGATTGAACCCCACAGTTTCATTATCCACTCATCCCTGTGCAATCCAACAGTTGAAATGTATCTTATATATGATGCAATGGCAACCTTTTCCCCTATTATCAGTTTTTTGGATATTTTGATCAAACATACTATATTTAACATCATACATATTTTACAAAGCAGAAGCATGTCCAGAACTTTGAATATTCAGAAGAAATTTAACAGGTGTTTAAATGTATTTCTGCAGCTTTCCCAATTAGAATGTTACTGATTTATCAGATAACTTATGGTATGACAATAAATGATTGCTGTCAAATCATATCTTGTCAGAAGTAATAAATGAACAGATGTCAGCAGAAAGAGTATATGAAAAATGATATATGGCAACATGCTTTAGTTATTTTCTCACAATACCCATTATTTTTTTCAATTCATTACTTTTTCAGTAAAATACAGAGGATTAACAAAAAACAATGTCCATGTAAGGTTATATTTAGAGAAGGGGTATAATTAGGAATGCAAAAGTAAATTAATTTAATGGGTGAAATCATCAATGGATGGAACAGCCCCAAGAAGGATGGAGACCTTCAGCTCATCTGGATCATGGTTGGTTCATAATATCTGCATGTGGGGGAAATTTTCTCTGGTTTTCTTACCAGCAGTTTTTTTTTTAAATCCCTTCTACTGAAGTAATGGTAGCTA
Organism: Iguana delicatissima; assembly: GCA_948472985.1. Lineage (NCBI taxonomy): Eukaryota > Metazoa > Chordata > Lepidosauria > Squamata > Iguanidae > Iguana > Iguana delicatissima. Next base: position 1,042,447 of record CAOKZL010000119.1, read on the forward strand.
AGGAAATGTTCCAGCAGCTTGTTAGGAGAACAAAGAGCTTTACTTCTCCCGATCCAGGACTGCTTGTGACATCTGGGAAGTCCCCATTTAGATAACTTCTGCCAGAAATAACACTGCCAATGATATTCTCACAGCTTCAGGACCCTACTCCCCACCTTCAGGCAGCAGAACTTTATCAGGAATGAGGACTGCTCTGCAAAACTTTTCAGGGAAAAAATTGCTTAGCTGCAAGTCACAGACTCTTTCTACCGTGGTACTATAGGAAAATATTAAAGAGTGAAATAGCTTTCCTTTATGTAACTGTAAGTTATTTTGCACTTTCCTAAATATCTTTTAAAAGGCATCTTGAGACTTTGGTGGTATGCAAGCTTATTTAAATTTGATGAGCTGGTGAATTATGATGAATTATTAATAGATTAAATAAGCAAAAATCATTTAATTGTCTGACTAGTCATACGTATAAGCATAAAGACATTCAGTCAGAAAAAATATATATTCAGGGCCCCGAGAATATGCATTATTAAATGGTTTTAACATTCAAACATTGGACTTGATACCTGTCTACTGTTTATGGCCTAGACTGACCATATGATCTACTTCAAACAGGACAGTGCTCTACTCAGTGGCTGCTACAGGGAAGGCCTCTGTCTGAATGTGTCCACTTTTGAAAGGCTATTAGGCTCAAGCCTAGCTGGATTTTAAGAGCAAACTAAGCAGATGCAATGCATGGTCTCCGTCTTTGACATTATGATGAGAAAACTACAGTCATTTTTTTTAAATCATAGCCATTCTTTCCAATTTTTTTCCAGCTATGTGTATACATTGGCATATGCAAGCTTTATGCAAGCATACATTCTCTATTGTTAGTGAGACGTATGTCACTGGCTGAAGTGCGGACTGGAACCCATTAACAATAATGTACAGTTAACTAAATAAGCCTTTCAATTTTTTTCTGAGGAAAAAAGAATTAGAGAAAGCAACTCTCCCTTTAATGCCTTAAATAATCAGATAGTTATTGTATATATGAACATACAGTCCATTCAAAATGTGGAATACCATCTGTCCTGGAGCAACCATGTGTATAAGTACCATTCAAGGGGGGTGATGGGGGGTGCCATCAAGTTTCAATTATATTTCTGCACTACACTGTGTTCTTTGACTTTGAACTGAACAGATCGTGCAAATATGTCTTTGCTAGTGAATCTTTTCCAATCTAGTCTGTTTGGTTTCAACCTGGAGTCCTTCTTTCTGTTGTTGTTAAGTGCCTTCAGGTCATTTCTGACTCATAGTGGCCCTAAGGCAAACCTATGAGAGGGTTTTTGGCAAGATTTGTTCAGAGGGGAATTGCCTCTCCCTTAATCTAAGACTGACAGAATGAGACTTGCATAGTGGGTTTCCATGGCAAAGCAGGGATTTGAACTGTGGTCTCCAAAGTCATAGTCCAATGCTTAAACCACATCATACTGGCTCTGCTACTCTTTGGCTTTCCTGTCAACTGAACATGTCGTTTGTAAAATGTAGGGCTGAAAGAAATGGAAGCCTTCAAAATGCTATTTTAGTTTTATATATATAATTCATATTGCTTATTCCTTTTCAGCCCATTTTTCTCTTAATCTGTCTGACTGCTCAGTATTATTGGCTATGTTTCAATCAAAGCTCAAAGGACCAGAGACCCAGGCACTAAACCATTCAATGAATGAAACTGTCTGCACTTCTTAATATAACTCACCATAAAACAATAATAGGCCAAATAATAGAGTACAAGAACAATAGCAAAATGCTTACTGGTATTCCTTTCAAATGATATTCTCAAAAGCTATGCAGCACAATTAAAAAAACCCTACTAATCAAAATATAAGCATAGAACAACAGTAGCAAGCAGGAAGTAAAAGAAGCTTATTATTTTGGAGTAGCTTAATCTGATACTCCATTGTTCTTCTGCTTAGCAAACTCTACCAATAGAAAAAGCTTCTTTTGTTTTATTATGAGAAAGCGATATTGTAGGAAACAAATGTCATATGACTTAAAACATTTTTTCTATTTTAAAATGTATTGATTTTTTTGTGATAGAATGTTAATGCTTTTCATACATTCCAACCAACACAATATAACCACTCAAAATATGTTGTGAATTAAGCCATTTTTCACAGAGAACATATTTTATATCAGTGTATGTTGTTCTGTGCATTCATGTCATTTCTGACTTTTGGCAAACCTAAGGTGAACCTATCATAGGGTTTTCTTGACAAGATTTGTTTTGAGGTCTGCCTTTGCCATCCTCTGAGGCTGAGAAAGTGTGACTTGTCCAAGGTCACCCAGTGGATTTCCATGGCTGATCAGGGATTCAAATTCTTGTGTCCCAGAGTCCTGGTCCAATACTCAAACCACTATACCATGCTGGCTCTCTTCATATCAGTGTACACAACATATAAATTTTAACTTTCTGTCAACTGGACACAGTTAAAAGTTAGGTATCTAGAGAAGAAAATTAAATTATTTTCCCCTCAGTTTCTAAAGGAGCAAGAGTATTCTGAATAAGGAAAGAACAAGAATGCTTCATAATAATTTCCCAAGTACAAAAGAAAATGTGTTTCCTAGTACCTCAAGGAGAAAAACAAAAAGGCATTTTGCAACTGAGAATGTTCTAGCTTTGTTGTTCTTTGTCCAGTAACAGAACATTGTGAGCTTATCACATAAACATTTACACCATCATTTCCATAATGATAAATCTTTCCAAATGAAATTTTAAATGTAATTAAGGGGGAGATGTTATGTGTTAAAAGCATTGTTGTGAAATGGCTATACATCATCATGTCACCAAGGCTCTTTTTCAACTAGTCTATGGCGTGACCTCAATTCCGTCTGGTATGATTACATTGCTGAGTTCCATGTTAATGACTTGATGAAAAAAGATAGATAAAATTGTACCTCTCTCCTCTGGAGATAAGCCTGTGAATATTGTTAACATGTTTCTGGATCGAGCAACATTTTTAAAGATAACAAGGAATGAGATATATCTCCGGTGAAAGAAGAAGTGTTGACAGGGAAAAGCTAAAAGACAAGTCCTTCAGAAGAAGTCTCCAAATTCTTAGCAGCTATTGTCATCTCAAATGCAATTGGCTGACAAACTGAAAATGACTGAAAGCTGATCAGATGTGGTGGTGAAGAGGTTTGTTTTTTTGTTTTGTTTTTAAATAAGTGTCATATTGGTGTCTAGAGTTTGATTCTAGTGTTTGATTCTCATACTCACATTCCTGAATTTGTATCTATGACCTAAGCTGAACTCACTCTGTGATGTTCCCCCTACCTCCATGTTATCAAATCAATTTCCTTCCTTTAGCACCTCATCTGGCCCTACTTCCTTTGACTCCTTGTCTGATCTGACCACAATGGATCTCAAGGACTTGGTACTTTCTGCCACAGCAATCCTTTCAAGACAGCTCCCATTCCTAGAGGCCTGAATGGAAGAAATTCTACTATGGAGACCAGCGCTGATTGCTTGTCATGTTCATGTCTGTTGGTATGCCTGTCAACCTGGGCAAACATATCAGTACTGGAATGGCTGAGTTTTCCTGCATGAAAACAGCAAGCTGTACAGAACATCACTATTTGAAGATCCCAATCATAGATTTAGGATCTAAGTTAAACATGCAGAAATGCCGCTTTAATCTCCAAAATTTCAAAATCAATAGCCAACAAAATTAGCCTCATTATATTTCAGTAACAAACAGAGTTTTGAACAGTGCTATTTTGTCTGAGCCCCCCACCCTCAGGGAGATGCCATCAGTTATTCTAGCTATTTAACACCAATGTACATTTATGGCATACTACATAATGTTCTCACATTTCTCTATTTACCTTTGAAGACATGTGAAAGCCTAGAGGGAAAAACAGAAACATATAGAAACACACAGAGAGACACAAACATATTTTTAAAATGTGCTTTGTCTAAAGAGGCTTTTTTTTTTTTCAATTTTACAACAGAAATATAAGAAATCTTGGTGAGCACTGAAAAAATGTTCCTATGGAATAAAATCTGTATTGGAATGTGTGAGGTAGGGCTTTATATACTCAAAATGTGTATCATGAAGGTTTCTGTGTAAAACAATCCACAACATTAGATAACAATACATTTTCTGCATACTGTAAATATGTACAGAATATGTCACAGGATAGGTGATGAAATAACCACGTTCAAAGAGCTGTCATCAATGCTGCCTTTCAAACTGGAAGGAGGTCTTGAGTGGAGTATCTCAGGGTTCTATCTTAGGGATATTATTCTTCCACATTTTAATCAATGACTTAGATGATGGAGTGGAGAGAATCTTTATCAAGCTTGCAGATGACACAAAACTGGGAGGGGTGCCTAACACGCTGGAAGAGAGGAACAGAATCCAAGAAGACCTAGATAAACTAGAAAATTGGCCAAAATTACTAAAAATAATGTTCAATAGTGACTAATGAAAAATTCTTCATGTAGGCTGCAAAAAAATGCACAAGTATGGATTGGGGGATACAATACTACATGTAAAAAAGAGCTTTGAGATTATTGTTGATGATAAATTGAACATGAGCCAGCAGTGTGATTGCTATTTTAGCCTGCATTAAATGCTATTTTATGCTATTTTAGCCTGCATTAAATGCTATTTTATGCTATTTTAGCCTGTATTAAATGAAAGATAGCTTTAAAGCTGAGAGAAGTAATAGTCCCACTATATTCTGTGCTGGTCAAGCCTCATCTGGAATACTGCATTCAGTTCTGGGTGCCCCATTTTAAAAATGATATAAAAAAGCTGGAGCATGTTCAGGGATGAAAAGAGGTACAGAGAATAAAACATATAGAATCATAGAGCTGGAAGAGACCACAAGGGCCATCAAGTCCATCTCCTTGCCATGCAGGAATACACAATCAAAGCACTCCTAACAGATGGCTGTCTAGCATGTGGTGAAAAATCTCCAAAGATGGAGACTTCCCCACGCTCCAAGGCAGTGCATTCCACTGTCAAACTGCTCTTACTGTCAGGAAAGGTTGAAGAAGCTTGGGTTGTTCAGCTTGGTGAGAAGAAGACTGAGGGCTGACATGTTTGCACTCTTTAAATACCTCAAGGGCTATCACAGAGAGGAGGAGGACAGGCCTGTTCTCTGCTGCCCTAGAGGGCAGGACCAGATGTAATGGATTTAAGTTACAGGAGAGAAGATTTCAGTGGAACTTTAGAAGGAACTTATTGACTGTAACAGCAATTCATCAACGAAACTGCTTCCCTCAAGAGGTGGTGGGGTCTCTTTCTTTGGACATCTTCAGAAAGAAGCTGGGGATACCTTACCTGAAGTTCCTGCATTGAGCAGGGGTTTTATTCAATGGTCCATGAGACCCCTTCCAGCTCTATGATTCTATGAGGTTTAAGATACATTTATGCACCTAGAAGATGTTATCATTTTCATAAGAAAAGGAGCATATTAGAAATAGATTGTGTTTGTCCTCTGGTGATCTTTGACATAGGCCTTTTCCGCATGGCTTTTGCCATGCGAAAGGGCACCTGGAGCATTGTGCGAGTGTGAGGAGTGATCTGCATGACACATTCACAATCGTGCGACGCTCCAGGGGCTGGCAGGCTCCCATCAAACACTTTTCATTTTCGGCTGGAAGCCAAAAATAGTGTGCGATCGCACATTGCTCCCAGGCCCTGCACACACTTACCTGGTGTGCGGAGCCTCTGGAGCCATGCCGGTCGCGCTTCCTGCCCCAGTGCAGCCTAGGAAAGTCCCAGGCTGCACTGTGGAAGGAAGAGGCGGGGCTTTCACGCGAGCCGGCAGCTCATGCGGAGCTGAAGCAGCAGGGATGGAGAGCCTCTCGCCAGAGGCTGCTCACGCAATCCCCGCACCTCAGCGCTGGCAAAAGGTAAGATGCGGAAAGGGCCATAGTTTGGAAATACAAGAACTAATTATCCAGCATCTTTTGTTCTTCTAATGGTGCCTCCTCCTTCAAACCATTATGACACAGACATCCCAGATATGATTACAGTACAGCTCTGTGTAGTCTTCTCTGACTGGTATTGCCTACATTCACAATTTTATAGTTTCTGAAAACCATCTAGCCTAGCAGTCATCTATGAGAGTGGGTCCCATACATTAATTACATATTACAGGAAGATTGTTCCTAAAAACTCTCATGTTATCTTTTCACACAATAGGACAGTGGTTCTCAACCTGTGGGTCCCCAGATGTTTCTAGACTTCAGCTCCCAGAAGCCCTGAGCATTGACCATAGTGGCTGGGGCTTCTGGGAGTTGAAGTCCACAAACATCTGGGGACCCACAGGTTGAGAACCACTGCAATAGGGCAAAACTATCACTTTCATGGCACACCTTGGTCATTAGAGGAACACACATAAGCTCCAGCAGACATTTTTTTAACAGAACATAATTTCCAATACTGGCCACTTTTCACTTATTTCAGTGACAAGAGACTTTAGGGGATGGCTGATATATTGAGGATGTGATCTAATTGATGCAAGTTCCACCAGTGCTCATAATGACTTCACATTTCGTTTAGTGCAGGCTGGGAAGGAAGCAAATAGCCACCTAGTGAGCAATTTCAAACACCTTTTACAGGCTGAGTTTGTTGTCTTGCTGCAGACTTGTCAGATTTGAGCAGTTTGTTTAAAAAAAATAACTGTACATGTCATCTTTATGTCCTAGTCTTGGACTGTGGGTAGAAACATATGGGAGAAAAATTTCTTGTTTATGTGAGTCACCAAAATGAAGATATTTTTGTTTTTGTGTATTATATGAATGGCCTGCACTATCCTGAGAATTAAGCCAGATTGGATTCAAATTAGGTGGTTACCTTCTATGACCACTGTTTTCTTCCAGGAAAGAGTGGAAGCAATCATTACAGTTGTTTCCAACTCCTAATTTGATAGCTTGCCAAACATGAAACCATTACAACACAGGAGCAATATACTTTGCAACGGGAACATTTGCTTTTTCTCAGTTGCTCCAGCAAGGTCTTGATGCCTATTTTCAATGCCATACAAAGTACTGCTGGATAATTTAGAAAGCAGCTACCTCTATTAGTTCCACTCACATCCCACTGCTTCCAATTAGTTCTGATTTTCTCTTATAGTGAGCAGCCAGAAAGGCCAAGCACAAAACTGCTGGATAGAATACTTTAGCAGGGTTGAGCAAAGAGAGATTTTCCTCTGCTTCTCTTGTACACAAGATCTTGATTTTCCCCCTCCTTCTTCAGTGGTTTTATTAGATTTTATCATTCTATGATTCATCATAAATCCTACTACAAACAACATACCACAAATAAATGTACATAATTATGCTTTGATACTCAAGTTTTATATCTATACAACTCATCAGTATATATTAAATTTTCATATTTTATGACTTGTATTGCTTATGTGTAAAATGGTGAAATCATGGACAAGAATGTGCAAAAATTTTCAATTCTCTGAATGTTCCATTCTAAATGATAACCTGTATGTTTCATTTATTGATTGATTTAATTTTTTTAAACCTATTTCTCTGGTGGTTAATCATGCACACTGGCAAAATACAATTGTAGAGAATGGAAAGAATGGAACGAGCCATTATTTTTACAGTAAAAATAGTCTGTGTCCAAAAAGCTGATTTAGTCAGTGGTTGGTATGAGTTGCATAAGTTGGTTGTTTTATTTCTTTGGGTCTTTGGGTTTGATATTCAGAGACTATGTGCTTATTTTTTCACTGTTTCAGAGGAACAAAAATAGAAAATTATGGTAAAGTGATGGCAGTACAACCACTGGCTCAAAAACCACAAAGCAAAAGCAAATAATACTAAGTTTCTGATCTAGCCAAATGCCATTAATTGGTACTCAGTCTCATTATGTATGGGTTATGGTTTATAGCTGGGAAATTAACATCAGTTGTAGAAAATTATCATGGCAATTTTATACAATTTTGCTTTAATAATAGATAATAATGTTAACTAGTTTAACAATGGTCATTTCTGAACTATACTGTTATAGTGCTATTATTCAGCTTTCAAACTCCTGTGGAATTCTGGGGTTTGTAGTTTACTGAGGCCAAAGAGCTCTTGGGCTGAGAATTCTAAATGCTTCTCCCTAAACTGCAAACCCCAAGATTCCATAGGATGTTGAAAGTGGAATAATAACGCTATAACAGTGTAGTGCGGAAATGGCCAATATGCCAATTAAAATACACTTGAGGCTGAAATTGGATTTTTATGCTATGTAAATCCAGACTATACTACTGAAATGTTGTATATGTAAACACCTTGAAGATATGTGTGATGTGTAATATGATGCACTTTGACCACCCAGCTCTCATAAACCTACTGTACCACTTGATGCTTTGGATTATTACTGTGGAAGCTGGGTCATCAGAACATGTCAAACAATATTGTGCCATTCACACTGATTGCTTTTGTATTTTCTGGTCAAATTTTAGGTGCTGGTTTTGATCTTTAAAGTCTTAAAGCAACCAACTCCAACTACTGATCAGACTGTGTCTGGGGAAGCTCTTAAGAGTTCGGGGCTGGCTTATTTGGAAAACTTAGCCAAAGAAGTTGAGACACAAGTTCAAGGCCCAGTGTAGCATTTTTACTGAGTAGTCTATTTCACATCTCCTAAAAATGTATTAAACCTCATAAACGTGGCCTGTTTTGGAAATGATTACAGTTAGGTTTGTAAAATACAAGAAAACATAAGGGTTAATCACAAAATTACAAATACAGAATAAGGAGGCTTTCACGTTCATTTCCATAATGTACCTCCATCTAATATAAGTAAGAGGTCATATCTTGAAAAGTGCAGCACATAAGAGTTCATTGAGAAAAACATCCCCTTTGACCCAAAGGCCATTCAAGAAACTAAGCCCACACCAGCTGCTATCTCGTTAAACAGAGAACTGCTCTGTCTGGACCAATTTCTCTGAAAGCATTTGCACCTTTATTAAATTGGTTGGCACTGGGAAGCTGGTCTGTATTTCACTGGAGTATATTTAAGGAAGAAGCAGCTGATATTCTCAGAAGCAGGTAAATAATTTAAACTATAATCTAAATACACTGAATTCTCTCTCTCTCTAACTCTCTAACTCTCTCTCTTTCCTCTTTTGCTCATAATGTGCCTTAGGAACAATTATTCTGTTCAGTGATTTGGTTTGTCAACCCACTAAACAATTGTGCACGACTGCATATATCCCTAATTTATTTATTTATTTATTCATTGAATTTATATCCTGCCTTTCTCCCAAGATGGGATTCCAGGCAACTGTAAAATATACAACCACAAAAAAATACAATAGCTATGTTTACATGAAGTTAGCTCCATAATTTTCTTAAAGCCTGTAAATACATGCACTTAACTTCAGCTAGCCAGTTGGCACAAAATGTTATTTAATACAATTAGCATGTTTATTTTTTTTAATATATCATTTTATTTAAATTTCACATATAAAACAAACATTATTACAGTTAATTTACATGAAATATTTTTGATCTAGATTTCATTTCCAACATCCCTTAACATAGTTATATCAAATGCATGATAGTTCTTGCATTTCATTGTCTACACTACAGTTCCATTGTTTACATCAGTAGCCCCCTCATTAGTTATCTTAACCATGGATCACTCATTTTCATTTAACAGTGCCCAGCAATTACCTGTTACAATCTGCCATTCCTTTTTGTTCTCATTGTCTGTTTTCCCCTTTAGTTTCTGTGAAACTATACCAGCATTTCTATTTTCCATAAATGTTCCCCACCATTGTTCTATTGTAGGTATTTGTTGAGTTTTCCAAAGCTTTGCATATTCAATTCATGCTGTTGTTATCATATAAAGAATTATTCACCAATATTTCTTTCCTTCAGTACTATCAAGTACCTTTGTCATATTTAACAAATACAATTCTGGTATCTTGGCAAACTGAGCTTTCATTATAGCACAAATTTTATTCCATACATCATTCCAATATTTCTTAGCTTTGGGACATGTCCACCACATGTGAGATATTGTACCAACATCTTTCTGACACTTCCAACACAGACTGGTACCTGTATTGTAAATCTTTAATTTGCTTGGCGTCATGTACCATCTATGAAACAGTTTGTAATAGTTCTCTTTCAAATTCTGAGCAACTGTATATTTTTGTGTCTTTTCCCAACTTTCTTCCCAGAATTCTAACTGAATTGAATGTCCAATATTTTGAGCCCATAAGATCATTGCCGACTTAATTGTTTCTTCTTGCCTTTCCTGTTGTATTATTTCTTCATATATATGTGATAATAAATGAGGAGGATTTTCAAACATCCATTTTATAATCCCCGTTTTCTCTTTTGATTCTATTCCATATGTCTTTAAGTCCATTTGAAATCTTTCAGTTAATTGAACATGTTTACTTTTTGTTTTATATGCAGTCTTTTTTTGATTTCTTTTCATACCCCCAAAAGGAGCTAGGATGTCCCAATATCCTGTGTGTGTGTGTATGTGTGTGCATGCACACACACAATTAAATGAAAATAGAAAGGACATAAAAGTTTATTAAGGCAGGCATGAAAACCATGAGTACTATTTAAAATAAATGCTAGAAGCAAACCTCCTTTACAGGATAGGGATTACAGGTTGCTGAAGGCAATGAGAACATACATGTAACTTGCTTGTGATTAGCAGAATACCTTTGTATCATGCAACCTTTCATTTTATTTATTAATTTCTCCAGGACAACATGTAAGACTCTGATTATTCCTCACATTACAACCAATGCACAAAGAAAGGTTTGAATATTATTTGTCACACCATAAGGAGAGCAAAATGATGCATACCTACCAAGCCATGACAAATATAACCAATGCACTGAAACTATAACTTAGGAAATATATTTCAAATAAAAATCGTTGTTTCAAATAATGCTATAATCAAACTATTCTAGTGGAATGTCCTGCAACATATGTGGCTTGGTTTCAGAAGTACTCAGATTTCACACCACTGTTTCTCACCAGTCTTAAATCTGCATTTTCATTATTATTAACCTGCATTTTCATTATTATTAACCAAAGGAACCAGGTCCCGAGGGCATATTTGAGAGTTCTGTTATTTAACAATGCTTTATTTTGATTTTTTACAGCATGAAATGATACAATGAGAAGTAGGGATGGGACGAATCCAGAATTTTCCAAATCTGAATCTGGATCCGAATCCCTGGAAGATTCTGGGAATCCACGAATCTCACGAATCTCAAATCTTTTGAATCATTTTTTTAAAAAGGATTTAAAAAGCAAGGGAAAGAAGAATAATCTTAGGCAAGACACACTCTCTCAGCCTTAGCAGAAGCCTAGGCAAAGGCAAATCTCCCTCTGAAGAAATCTGGCCAAGACATTTGTCATAGTTTTGCCTCAGGATCTACCCAGATTGAAAATGACAAGAAAGCCCTTTCTACACAGGCAGGAAAATGTGGATTAATCCCACATTTTCCTGCCTGTGTAAACAGGGCCACATACTACAGTAGAGAGATAATCCAGGTCAAAACTGACTTTTCTTTGCATAGCTCCTTCTGGCATCGTGGGGTTTGTAGTTTGCTGATGCACCAGCACACTTTGGCAGAGAAGGTTGTGATGCCTTGTAAAACTCCAAACCCCAGAATTGTGTCTGAAAGAGGTTTGCAGGGAAGCTATGCAAAGGAATGTTTCAGCTGTCCTTGAAATCTCAAGCCTGTACCTTCCGGTCAAGTACTGAACTTCAATATGAAATGTTCAATTTAAATATCTTAGAATACAACCCCAGCTGTAATTTGTGAAATTGTTAGCAAAGGCCATTATTACTCCAAGGGAAAATCTCACCTACTTACTATCTTCCCTTGTATGTATGGTCTCCCAGGTTTTCGGGCATCCCGATCTCGCAGGTTTTCGGGCATCCCGATCTCCCAGGTTTTCGGGCATCTCGGTCTCCCTGCTTTTCGGGCGTCCTGGTCTCCAACAATTTATTTAGTTGGTGGATTCGAAAGATTCGGCTTGCCTATTTTGGCACAGGAATTCAGATTGGGGCATCTCGAATCCTTACCCAGGATTCGAGGATTCGGTTGGCCCATCCCTAATCAGAAGCCATAAAACCACCAAAATAAAGCCATAGAGCCATAAAACTTGTCTGCACATTGCTCCCCAGAGAAATCAGGCTTAGTCTTGATAGCAGAAATAAATAAATTTAATACTAGCAGACAATAAGTGTTTATATTGAATAGAGTATCACCATGCCTGGTGTACTGTACAGTTCACTAAAAGTTTCCAATCCACTGCGATGAAATGGATAGTTTTCTTTATAATTACAGTAAACTATTTTCCCATAACCCGCTGTCCCTTAAAAGTAATGTTGTAGTCATAAGCATACTCACTATGATATAAATCCTATTCAAACGAATGGAACTTACTCTTAAGTAACTTTGTGTGTTGGTGTGGGTACTTCATATGCCCACATATACACCTACAGAGGCTACAGCTGAACAGTGGGTTTTAAGTCTGCCTACTGCTTGGTACTGCAACTTGAGGAGCAGATATGATGTGAGGGGTTCACACAATTAAACAGAATTGTAAAATACAGAGAAAACACACCAAGCAGTTGAATCCCCTTAGCATTGCTAGGCTCTCCATCTTTCATAATTGAATTGTAAGCAAGAGGATACAATTTAACCTATTTATATTTAACCTCTCATCCATGACCCAGACCTCTCTTATGGAAGCATTTTAAATTTTAATCAACATTTAAGTGGCATTAATAGCAAGGGGAAGGCTTTCGAAGCAGTTCTGGTACATTATTGAAAGAGAAAATATGTTGGGCAGCCAGCAAATACACTGAACATGTATAAAGCCTTCTATATCCCAACTCTGGGACTAATAGACTGCAAATATGCTCATCTATTTTTCATCGCATTCCCTATATGCTCAGACTAACTACTTTATGTATTTATGTATGCTGTGACCACAACAATGCTTTTAAAAACTGATTATGTTTCTGATTTAACATTTCTTCAGAACGTAAATACTTTAAAGATAATTGTAAACTGTATACGGTGTATTCAAGTTAATTAAATAAATGATACAGACTAACATTATAAGCAAGATATGTAGGAAAGAATTTGAAGCTGACTACATTCCAAGTCTATAAACATTTGAAGCTGCCTATGAACTACTGAGGTAGAGAGTATCTAAAAGACTCAGCTTGAGGTATTTTGAGTTTAGCTGTGCAATATAATTGCAAAGTTAATAAAAAAGGAATCATCACAGCAGGGGCTAAATCAGACAAACGCAACTGCTGAGCTTGTTCTTGAATATTATTAACTCAAAAGCCTGCCTTGTCTGTGATGTGGCATATATAAGAAGGAACAGCAACTTCAGGTATGGAAACCTACTTTTAAAAAGACCTCAAAAGTACATGGTGAGACATCCTTTGAAACAATAAGCATTTGACATTGTATGATGTAATCAGTTTATTCCAAATCTACCTCAGGGCCTCATATTGTACATATCAAATCAGTTAAAAATTACCATTATTAGTGCTTAATATACGCAGAAATGTTTTTTTGTGGCTCCTAGGATCTGTGTTCTACATTATATTATTTGAGGTCTATTGACTTAGGCCCTTTCCACACGGGGGACACGGAAACGGGGCAGCACACACAGGGACGGATCTTACCTGAAAATGGGTTGCTCCGTCCCTTCAGGGAGTGCGCGTTCGCCGCTCCACATGCTGGCAAATTTTGGCGGCGTTCGGCGGCGCCCAAAATGGCGGCCGGCGACTTTCGGCGGCGCTCCTCCAATCAGGGCAGCGCGCCAGCCAGAAGCCCGCCCCCGGGTAGCTCTGCAGGGATGCGCTAGCGCGTCCCTGCAGTTTCAAACAGGGCGCTGCAACGGGTTAGCGCGCTCGCGTTTTTTAAAAACCACATAAAATGTGGTCTTTAAAAAACGCACCGCACCACCCCTTGCAGCCGCGCTAGCGCAGTTTGAGGTGTGGAACCTCCACTTTTCAAACCGCTCTAGCGCGCCCCACGGTGTGGACGACCTCCGGATGAGGTCGCCCTAAGCCGTTTTTTTTACCCCGTGTGGAAAGGGCCTTAGACGATTTCCTCACTACACTGTTAAAGTGCTATTATTCCACTTTCAACATCCTATGGAATCCTGGGGTTTGCTGTTTAGGGAGGGCATTTAGAATTCTCAGCCAGAGAGCTCTTTGGCCTCAGTAAACTACAAACCCCAGAATTCCACAGAATGTTGAAACTGGAATAACAGCACCGTAAGTGTAGGGCAGAAAGACCCTTAGACTTAGAAACTTCATTTTCCCCTTACAACCAGAGTATTTTTTATGAATCAAAAGTAGAAACTATAGCATGTATTTTCTTTTCTTAGTCAACACGTGTGAACGTTAACTGCTATACACCTGAAAATATTTTAAAGCCAGATGCAAAACCTACTCTTCACAAGCAATGGATGGATGATAACAGACGCATTGCAAGTGGTCTTCTCCATGAACTCTGCTTTTCACAGACATAAATAATTCCTTGTCAATCAATCAATCCTAATAAACAAAACAAATGCTTATACCTATTAATCCATCTACACACTCTCAAAAATGAGCTGGGCCTATAGCCAATGATATCTAAAAATTAGCCTCCCAGTCAGGAAGAAACAGAGCTGTATAGTCACAGAATCAAAGTCAGCAACCAAGGCTCGTGTACTCAGACCATATATTTTATAATAACTGTATAGTTATATATATATATGTATATCTAAACTGAGGTTGCCATGCTTTGGACATATTATGAGATGACATGTCTCGGTGGAAAAAATAATGGAAAATGGAAGGCAGTGAGAAAAGAGGGAAGCTACACTATAGGTAAACTGATTTGATCAAGAAAACCATAGCCCTGAGTTTCTAAGCATGGCAGTTGATGACCAGGACTCCGAGTACCTCTCATCCAGGAGGGTCATAAATGGAAGTCAACTTGACAAGAAATAACAAGTATAGCCATGACAGATATATACGACTAACTGCAACTGGATGCTTCTATGGGAGTTTTCCAGTCCTCCATTGACAATTCAATAGAAGAGGGACCAAGGATGCTGCATTTCTGGGCTGACAGAGCTTACAGAAGCAGTTTGTTAACACTTCTTTCTACCATGCCCATAAAGTGATATATACTAGTGTAACCCCAGATTACTGCAGTGTACGTCAGCAATAGAACTGCAGCCTCTCCGACCATATTAGGCTAAAAGATATACTTAAATAAAATGTTTATGTTTTGACTCAACACTTCAGAGATACTCTTGACATCACTAAATGAGGGACAAAAAACTCAACAGGAGCCTGGAAAACTCTGTCATGTTACTTATACATTTTTCTGCTGCTGTTGATCTTGAAGTTCCCCAGCTGCAAACTGCATGACTGTCACATCATATACAAAAATCTGAGCCTTGAACTGACAGTTTACTGGTGTAGGCTAGAATGAACACTTGCTTCCATTATACTTAGACTTGAAGCTACCCCGTTATTTTTTTAAAACCACTGTCCTGAGTCTTTTTTTTACAATTATTATTTTGTGTACCTAACTGAACAACAACAACAACAAAATACATTAGTTTACACAGGGAGGCCTATTCCATAGACTGACAACTTTTAAATAAAAAAAACCCTACCTTGCCAAAAGGCAAAAGGCTGTGAAAACCAAAGAAACAAAGATTGAAACCCCCCAGATTATTTCATCAATAAAATTACATTTTATATGCAAATTATTTCCAAGATATTTAGACTGGAACTGTTAGGTACTATGTGATATATAACCATGTAAAAGAATGCATTCAGTTCTGCTCTGAATAATGTAAGAACAGCTGTTTTTCTATACATCAGTTACTGATTAGCATCAGCAAAAGGTGCTAAGGTCCTGCTTGTGGATCTCCCATAGAAAACTGTTTGGCCACTATTGAAACAGAAGGCTAACCCAGACAGACCTTTTGCCTGATCCAGTTTGTCTATCTTCAGATTCTTACATTCTAAACAAAAAGGATGTCTTGTCCAACATTTTGGATTGGATAACTAGGTCTCTTTAAGAGGTAATAATTCTCTGCCACTTATATTCATCCTTGGTATTAACAGTGCAAACCACTGAAAGTTATTGAGGTTCATGTAAGACCAGTAGCTAATATCCTAACTCCTAAAGATATGTTAGATTAATTTTTTACAACTGTTCAAATCTGCTTTAATTTGCATTTCTTGATTTAAGAGAAAGTAAAGAAATTTGAACATATCTGTTTAGTTTTCCACTTTGCATATGATTTTCCTCATATATTCCTGCATCTGCACAAACCCAAACACAGAATATTACATAAGAAAGCAGTTGTCATCCTCCCCTCCATCTGCCATGTCAAGTGTCACTTACTTATCATGGGATTTCCCAGTCAGAAGAGAGAAATTGTATGCCAACAGAAAACAGCTTGCCATTTAAACAGAAGGGTAGTGTGCTCACATGTGAGTAGTCACACTGAACAATAAGACAGATCATCAGACACATTTTTCTGTCTGTGGTTTCAAGCAGCAGGCTATTGAGGGACAATGAGGCTCCTAATTTATGTCTCAATATCATCAAGGTTGGCCTAAACACCCTAAAGGCACCAGATCTCATTTGATCTTGGAAGCTAGATAGGATCAACCTGGATCAATACTTGGATGGGAGACCACCAATGAATACCAGGTGCTGTAGGTTATATATCAGAAGAAGGAACTGGCAAAACCACCTCTGAGTATTCCTAGCCTAAGAAGAGCCTATGAAATTCATGAGGTCACAATAAGTCAACAGGTGACTTGAAGGCACATATACACACAGAGACGTTAAACTGAAAGAAAGTAATTTCCTAAGTTTACCATTTGGCTTCATGTCTAAGTGAAAATAGCAATCTTGATTTAGTAAGTTGCATTTGCTAGCAATTCTGTGCACAGACTAGCAAAACATAGGAAAACAATTTTCTCTGCTAGCTGTATGCAGCTCTGAAGTGAAACTGTACATGTATTTTATCTCTATGTGCTCTGCACTATATATGAATTAATAACTAGTTAGTATTGATGGCCAACATGGTGTAGTGATTTGAGGATTGGACTGTGACCCTGGAAACCAGGATTTGATTTCCTGCTCAGTCACAAAAACCCACTGAGTGACATTGGGTCTGTCACACACTCTCAACTCCCAGAAAACCCCATGATAAATTCACTTTAGGTTTCTATAAGTTGGAAATGACTTGAAGGCACACAACAACAACAAATTGAGGAAATAATAAAAATTATAAATTGCCCAATAGCCAACAGCCATCAAGGACACTAGTCTCTCTTTAGGGACTCACAGGAAGCTGATTCAAATGTGTTGACGAAACTGTGAATCCTGTGAAAAGGACTCATGCTGACACTACTCCAGTCCCATACCAGCATCAACCTGATCTCAGAAAATGAAGTGCTGGCATTGCTAGTGTTGCATGCAATTTGACTGGTACACTGGGACATAATTCAAACATTATTATCCATATATGGTTGCCAACATGGGCTCAAGTTTAGCAGCAATCATGGACTGATGAATATGCAAAGAAATGGAAATGAAGCCCTGACCAAGAAAGCATCTAATATTATATACATAATATACTAGAAGTTCTACCAAATGCCTTGGGAAAGTAGATTCTAATACGAAATATGATGGTTTTGTTTTGAACCTGCAGATAAACACAAATCCAACCTTCAGTCCAAAAGTAAATGCTCCAGATTACCATTACATGTTTTAAAACAGGTTGTACTTTATTCCAACAAAGTAAGCTATGCTTTTCTAGCTGTTATCTCAAATAATTTTAGTGAAATTTGTTATAGATTTTTAAAACTATTTTGAAACATTTTACTGTTTGTTTGTTTTTTGCAGAGCTTCCTTTAGTCTTGAGAACAGAGATCTTTTCAGGAACGACTGTGGCAATGGTTGCAGCATGCTGGCAAAAGCATTCCTAATTTCAGAAATAGCACCATAATTATCATGCTCATGGCTAGGGAAATGTCTCTGCTGCAGATGTCACTGAATTAGCTGTACTGATGGAAATAGCATACCAGAAACAGCAACAATAAGGGCTCAGTTCATATATGATGCTTCATTCTTCATGTAAACAGTTCCAACCATTCTTTAGCATGCATTTGTGTGGACAACGTAGCCACTTGCTTCCAGATGCAGGTGTGTTTTGGTCAATCTTGGATTCATGTTGCATCCATGCAACATCACCAAAACAAGAGGAATAAAAATGAAGGCTTATGTTTCTGGTTTAGAACACACTGGGGTTAAACATAAATATGACAGGGATAAGGTCCTCCAAATGTTGCACTCACCAAGCACAACTGATGGTCAGAGACAATAGGTGCTGCAATCCAATAACATCTGGAGGCACACAAGTTGTACATCCCTGGAATACAGGAAATACAAGGAACTCGTTTTTGACTCTAATTGCTTAACCAACATACTGATTGGCCATGGAAAAGTGGATACATATTTTAGAAACAAATTAATTTTGGACATTCCACTATTTCCTATATTCAGGAATATAAACATATTTTGAAGGTAAACACACAATGATATTTCCTTTAAACTCCAAGGAGAAGTGGATAACATGTGTATATTTGATGCAAGAAAAAGAAGAAGAATGGAAAGAAGGATACTCATAGAATCATAGAGTTGGAAGAGACCACAGGGGCCATCCAGTCCAACCCCCTCTTATGCAGGATCAAAGCACTCTGAACAGATGGCCATCTGGCTTCTACTTAAAAACTTCCAAAGAGGGAGACTCCACCACACTCCGAGGCAGCATATTCCACTGCCGGACACCTCTGACTGTCAGGAAGTTCTTCCTGAGGTTCAGGTGGAATCTCCTTTCCTGCAGCTTGAATCCACTGCTCCTTGTCCTAGTCTCCGGAGCAATGGAAAACAAGCCCACTCCCTCCTCGACATGACATCCCTTCAAATATTTAAACATGACTATCATTTCCCCTCTTAACCTTCTCTTTTGCAGACTAAACATAGCCAGCTCCCTAAGCCGTTCCTCATAGGGCATGGATTCCAGACCCTTCACCATTTTGGTCGCCCTCCTCCGGACATGCTCCAGCTTATCAATATCCTTCTTGAATTGAGATGCCCAGAACTGGACACAGTATTCCAAATGAGGCCTAACCAATGCAGAATAGAATGGTACCATTATCTTCCTCGACCTAGACACCTACTCCTATTGATGCAACCAAGAATCGCATTGGCTTTCTTGGCTGCCGCATCACACTGCTGACTCATGTTCAGCTTGTGATCTGCCAAGATTCCTCAATCCCTTTCACACATACTACTATCCAGCCACTCATTCCGCATCCTATATTTGTGCATTCCATTTTTTTTGCCTAAGTGTAGAACCTTACATTTCTCTGTGTTGAAATTCATTTGTTAGCTTTGGCCCTGCTTTCCAATCTGTCAAGGTCATTTTGAATTTTGATCCTGTCCTCTGGGATATTAGCAATCCCTGCTAATTTGGTGTTATCTGCAAACTGGATCAGCATGCCCTGTACTCCTTTATCCAAGTAATTGCCTCAAATGTTTCTCCTCAATGCCTCACATGTCTCAAATGTTTAACTGTGCAAAAGATACCATTAACATGGAAAATCACATGAGGATTGATGCCTTTCACTGTTGCTGTAGGATAGCGTGGATTATCTGTGATACTTTAAAAATATCTCACATGTTCACTAGTGATAATTATTCACTTAGATGAATGAACTCCTCTAAGAAAAATAGTGCATGGTAAGATGGTCAGTTCATATTTTTACCTCCTATGTGTACTGACATTTGCATGTACATCAGGAGAGAACCGAAAAAGTGTGCAAGAATTGCCAACAGATTTACAAGTTAAGAAGCTAATTCTGTTTAAAATATATTGAAGATATTTTAACAAGCCAAGAGAACCATGCAACTATGCTAAAGCTCTTTTAAAAATACTTACAAAGTTAACAGTCCAATCCTATACACACATGTTCAGAAGAAAATCTCACTGAGCAAAATGATATTCGCTTCCCAGAAAGCGTCTATCTATGGCATCCTAAATGAATTTTCCATCCTTCTTCTCTATACGCATGAATCAAAGTTCTTAAAGAAATCTTTCTTCTTTCAAAACTGCAGACTCCTGAACTATAATCTTACAAAGAAAATGCATGATTTAATTATTCTGGGCAGTCCAAACAGACAGCTAGAAAACAGCTTGGGCTTAGGTAACAACTGTTATGTTGAAAGTACCAGGCTCTGGCACAACGACCATTTATCTTAAAAGCGTGATGCCAATTATTTTTTCTTCTTTCAGAATCCACAATCATTGGACAATATGTTGCTTATGAATTTCGAACTATCATCCACTGTGAATCAGAAGTGTCTGCAAGGAAACAATGGGTTGAAAGAAAAAACAGCACTGCTCTCTGGCATACTTCCTTCTGTGTTACATTAAAAATAGGCTTGCTGTGAAGGAACCCACATGAACAGAAATCATATATTACCACTTCACAGACTCAACATGCCAATGGTATCACTTTGCTAAAAATTCTTCCTGTCAAAGCAACACTTTTAAAACTCCTGACCTGGGCAATATATGTGCTCAAGGAAAATATATGCTGAAAATGGAACCTGAAAATGAATGCTTAAAACACAGCTCCTTTTATGGCATAGTATTCTTGCTATAGAATTTTTTATACCAGGGGTCTCTCAAAAACACTTTCCGTAAAAAAAAAAGTGCTTTTTTTTATTCTGCCACCAAATGCTTCTACCCTCAATTAATTTAGTATAGAAATTGTGTATGAATAGTTTAGTTCCTCCATGATATCAAGTCAGTTTGCCAGATAGATACTACTTAGCATTCAATTTAATACTGTCACTGTTTCATTTTCAGCTCAAGCTCATGTCCATGTCCATCTTCTTTAGCATGATTTCAATGTTCCTTTTTAAGATTCCAGAGGTTCTACTTGTAATGTTATTAATGCAAGATAATACCAGGTACTGAAATTCCAGGACTGATGTTGTCTGGGGCAGGCATCAGAGAAGTTACAGGGCAGCAGCTTCTCTTCATGCCATAGAGTGGGCCCTAGTGATATCATTAAGCAGGAAGTATCAACTACAGTTTCTCAAAGCATACCATTTAACAAAAACAGTAAGCTTAACTTACTTCTTTGAACAACGCAAGCTTGCTTTAGAAAAATCCAAACTTTCCCTAATCTTGTTTTAATACCTCTGAAGCACTGCTTTTAACAATACATGAAAGTAATGATCCAACCAAAACAAATTTTTAAACAGAAACCTTTTCCTAGCTTTGTTTTTAGACAATTCAAGCACTACTTTTAAGACTTTTATAAAAGGTTTCTAATCTTTCGTCTCTTTTCTTACCTTTTCTTTCTTTCTTTTTTTAACAATCAAGGTTGTAGAATATTCATTCTGTCTAATAATCTTCATAATCATAATGCTACTAATAATAGCCAATAATATGGGGGATGGTGATGATGAGGATGATGATGGTGGCGGCGGCATAACAATAATAAACCAACAGGCCAGTAAGAACTAGCAAAGTAATCCTATCCTATAAGAAGCAAGGCCTTAATGAATACAATAGGACTGGCATCTTTTAAATTTTGTGAATCTAACATATTCTAGTCATGGTTTCAAGGAGACAGTTGGAAAGACAAAGAGGGAGGGTAGAAATAGGGGGAGAAAGATGATTATGGTCAAAACAAGCAGAGCAGAAGAAGATAAAGAAAGAAAAGACAGGAAAGGCAGGATAACTGGGAAAGGAGGAAGAAGAAAAAGAAAAGAAAGGGGATAGAAAGAAGAGACTAATGACTGAGGAAGAAGGTGAAGGAGTAGTGGAGGGCAGAAGAAAGAGGATGAGAGAGAGAATGAGAAGAGAAGGGAAGGAAAAGATGTTCAGGTAGCAGTTGAGAGAAAGGAAGAGACAGAACTGGAATCAAAAAAGAGAATGAAAGCAAGCATCTACCTTCATCCATATAAGGTTGTTACATTAGGAATAATATTATAATTTATATTTCGGGTGGCATGCCTACGTTTGGTACAGCAAATCAGATATAGACAAAGAATTTGGAATACACTATCTGAGGAAATCATTATTAAAAGTATGGTTAAAATATAAAAGACAATTTTATTTAAAAACTCCATTATGAGTATCAGCCCCAAGTCCTTTCATAAACGTGAAATACCTAGGTCTGGAACCTGGATTACATATAAGGACATATTAAATGTGCAAGGAGCAGACGTTAGATTTAAGACTAGAGAGGAATTAATGATACAAGGATGGCAGACGCATTGGCTGCTGTTAGTCAATTAATGGAAAGATATAAGAAAGATAAAGAGGAAGGTGGTTTTGAAAGTAGAGAGAGAGAGAGTTTGACAAAATACTAAAACCAGGAGTTAAACAAAAAACAAGTCAAATTTATAGTATCTTATTAACCTTATTAAATGAGGAAGAAACAGTGAAGGGATCTATGGTTAAATGGGCGCAGAATATGAACTGTACAATCTCCATGGAGCAATGGGAGAGTTCTTGGAGAAATACTTGGAGACTGCTGAAACCGTCAAGCTTAAGAGAGAATTTTTATAAGATGTTCCACAGATGGTATATCACTCCAGCTCAAATCACCAAAATGCAAAAGAAGCAGAGAGACACATGCTGGAAATGTGATCAGAAAGGTACTTTCTATCACATTTGGTGGCAGTGTAATGAAGCTAGAAGGTTTTGGACGTGTATCCATAATAACATTCAGGTTGCCCTAAAAATTAAATTTGTTTTATCCCCCAAAGTATATCTCCTTAACATGGTAGAAGATATAAAATTAACAAAGTCCCAAAAGAAAATAATTTTATACATGATAACGGCTGCAAGACTAATTTATGCCCAGGTATGGAAACAAAAGACATCGCTGAGAATAGAGGATTGGTTATTAAAACTATTTGATATGGCTGAAGCGGATTTAGTGATGGGATCATTGGAAGGTAGGGCGAAAAAGAAGACTATGGAAGAATGGAAGGTGATATCTAATATATGGGAAATTTATTGGGGTAGTAATGCAACTATGTTTTTAAAATATTGAATTAGAGTTAGCTTGGAGAGGAAGTTCCTGTTATACCAAGAATAGAATAGCTTGGATGATAAGTTAATTAAGAGAAGGTGGATTATGGTGATCATTTAATATAATTCTATATATTATATTATTGGATATATCTACTTTGATATATATATCTATATGGTACCTAAAATGTATTTTTATATAAATATGTAAATAAATAGTGTGGATTAGTTCTGTTAATATAAGGATGTATAGAAGATTTTTATAGATAGAGAAGTGTGGATTACTCTTGTGTTTTGGGGGGGGGGAGAGGTGTGTGGTGATGTGGTCCAGGTGCTTGATGTTTTAGCTTCAGGTAGAGCTTAGTTAAAATACCAGGGTTTTTAAAGAAGTGGTGATAAAAAGAAGGAGATATTATAGAATATTAGATGGAATTGATAGGATAGATAGATAATGATTATGAAAAGTTATAATAAAGCTGAGGCACATCATCATACTCACTGGGGTTTATGTTATTTGTGGTAGATTGTGTAACTAGGGGTAGTTTAGATTTTCACAATTTGAGGTGTTATATATGTATTGTATGTGTATGTTTGTATGTATTCTATGTTTTTTTCACTTTAATAAAAAAATTAATAAAAAAAGGAATAATATTATAATTTATCACCAATTAATCCCAGTTATGGCTAAGCACCAGAGTGTTTTATTGGTGGCCATAAGGGCTATGCTCTATTTGAACTGCCATGTCATGATTAATTTCTTTGGTATTCACTGAACTAATATAAATTAGAAAGAATATATTCATTATTAATATGCATGTGCTAAATAATCACATACCATTCTGATAGTATCTGAGTAGGAAAGAAATATATTTTATTAAAACCATGGGTAGTGTTGTCAGAATAATAAACACAAAGCAAACATTATACACACACACCCCCTCAAAAGTTCAGTGATATTTTTAGAAGGTTGTTGGACCCCTCCATGTTATTGTTTATTTTTAATCGCATTTATAAGTTAAAGTATTTTAGGAAGCAACCATGCACTGCGAGATGCTATTTAGTGGAACAAAATTTTGAGACATATGAATTTAAATATGTCAAAACTTAATGAACAATATGAATCCTTTACTTAACAAAATGTCATCTCTTTCTGCTAAGAGCAATCATTTTAATTTTCAAAGGACCATTCTTGTTAGAAAAACTTTTGAGCCCCCAACTCCAAGCTGAAAATCAAGAAACAAATAATTAGCTATCTTAATTTGGAAAATGCAAGAAGTGGAAAAGCAAGATAGGCTCAGAAACGAACCATTTGTCCCTCACTTTATATAGAATAAAATCAGGTTAGAGGCAAAAAAAAAAAAAAAAAAAAATGATTCACAGAATAAAAGAGGCTATTAAAAAGAAATATTTTGAGGATGTCAGCACAAGGATGAAAACTAATACAGTTCTCTTTTGTTTTGCAGCCAAGATTTATTGTTCGAAAGCAATTCATTCCATCTTTTAGCAAGACATAAGACAACGAGAAATCTGAACACAATCAGAAAGAAAAATAAATTCTTGAGTCACTTGCAAGCATTTTGTGCCCTCAGCATTAAAAATTGGATCAAATATTAATGTAAAAAAATCAGTGCAACATCAAAAGTCAGAGAAGTGTAGTAAATATATTTTTAACTTTTCTGTTCTACATTTATTATATAGCTGAATCATCTAACATTGACACAATTTATTCCAATTACAATTCTTATATCCTGCATTTGTACAAATGTAGCTTAGAACCATGCCACACATGAACAAGGAGTAGTTACCAGCAGAGAGTAACCCTGAGTTTTGCAGAAATGAAGAAATCTTGCAAAACCATTGAATCAACTAACTAAACCTCAGGAGAAGGGGGTCCCAAATAGCGCAATCCTAACTTTGAAGCACAAAATATTCTCACACTGAAACATGTTCAGATAGTTTGGTGGAAAGAATAATATAATAGAGTGGCTGGAGAAAATGAAAAAAGCTGAAGAAAAAAAGAAAATAAAAAAGAGTGGTTGGAGGAGAAAAGAGAGGAAGAAGCATTGAGATTAAAAGGGCAGAGAGAATCATTGCACTGTCTAGGCAAAACATTTCCTGTTTCACACGGAGAAGCTGTTTTAAAATGTTACCAGAGAAGGAAGTGAAAGATGTTCATATACATCAGTAGAGAAGTAAAGATTTTAATATAGCACAAATGTTTACATACCACTCATAGAATCATAAAATCATAGAGTTGGAAGAGACCCCAGGGGCCATCGACTCCAACCCCCTGCAATTCAGGAACACCCATCAAAGCACTCCCAACAGATGGCCATCCAGCCTCTGCTTAAAAACCTCCAAAGAAGGAGACTCTACCTCCTTAAAGAAAAACAAACAAACCTAAGAACATAAAAATCAAAATAGAAGGAAAAACTGGAGTGCCTAGAACACCAACCAGAAGCATTCCTTATTGCAACCTTTTGCTACAGGGACTCCACCTCTGTGTGTATGTGCATCTGTGTTAATCACATGTTCTTGTTTCAACAAGGCTATTGGTTCCATGGAACATTGCATTCAGTTTCAGATAGCTTATAATTAATTTCAAAGGACACCACTCTCTTTAGAATATTAGTTTTCTTGAAAAATAATAATGAAGCAAATCAATCAATATCATGATTGTAGATTTTCTCGTAAAATGGAACAAAGCTACATGCCAAATTAGTAAAGGCTATGCAGTGTAACTCACCCCATAGACCACTGCTAAGTATCATATTTTCTTCTTAAAAGAATCCGCTCTTATGAGAATATACACATACACACACATATATATTCACTGGTGAAGAAGAAAAAGGTATGATTTTAATTAATAATTTGGCTCTTATAAAGTACCTTTTCCCTCCTTCAGGGCCAGTGCAGCTGTCATTAGGTTGGGTTTCCTTCCCTTAAACATAATGTTGCAGCTTCCAGCTGAGTATTCTCCAAAACTTTAAAGGTGAACACTCAAGACTAATCGTTTCTCTGTGGGACTTAATTGTTAGAAAACATTCAAAACTTCAGTTTTCAAGGAGAAAACACCTGGAAATGCTGGCCTGGAAATGCTGACTTTCATATATATGGAGAAGGGGTATGTATGAGCATGGTATGTGAAAAACAGGGGTTTTCAATCTGGATGGGCAAAAAAGAAAGGAGAGTTAGCTGAAAGCCCTTCAGTGATTACCTGAAGAAGCAAAACCAATTACCCCAGAAATTCCCAGTGCTCAGAAAAGTGACGAGTGTGAATAAGAGATTACACACTCTGCGGAGTGTTTCACACGACCAAGAACAACGTGTTGACATCAAGTAATCTTACAACATGGAATCTGGATTCATATTGGGAACTGCTCAGCAATTACAGTGAAGCAAGTAATATTGACTTCCTCACTGAGAAACATGGAGATAGTGAAAATGCAAGTAAGATTAGCTTTATTTGTGGCCTATTTCTACAGCTGTTTGGATCACTATGGAACTGCTCCTGCAGCTGCTAGTAACAATACAATAATCCATCCTAGAAATTATGTTACCTGCAACAAGCAGTTCCTCCACTTAAAATGTGACATATAGCAGACCTTCCATATAAGCGACTTCTGGATCTGTAAATTTAAGCAATTACATCCTATACCTAAAATAGTAGTGATGTGCACAAAAATGCACTAAGTGTCTATGTGCACATCACTGCCATTTCTTAATATGCGGTATAACCATTCATGTTTTTCCCTTTTGTGCAGGGTCTTGGAACAGAACTCCTTCAGATTTCCATTTTAATTTATTCACTTGGATATGTATGCATACACACACACACACCACGGTGATACAATCTAACTGAATGCAATTTAAAAATGACAATGAAAATGAAAATGAAAATAAAATTCAGGTTTACTCTATTTTTTTTCATTTTTATTATTCAGTTTCTCTCTAGTGTGACTACTACTAAAAATAAATGGGTTTTGAATATTCTTTTCAATAAGTGTTGACTTTACTCAAAGTAAGATTTATATTTACTCAACATCTCCAGGTCCAGACCACTGTGCCATTAGGTTTCCATTTATTGGTGAAAGGTGATACCACATTTCTGAATTTCATAGTAAATAAACTGTAGTATTCCAGCTCAAAGATTAAAGTGTAGTTCACATTTGTGCAATTGATCAGATGAATGTGGCCTTCATATTTTTATATTTTCTACAACATTTTGCACAGACAATTTAAAATAAAATAGGACATCCTCAACGAGATACAGTGAACACTGAGGCAATTTGAGTGAACTAAGGTCCTGGGAATGCTACTGACATCTCTACGGTAACTTGCAAAATGATTTATCACTTTTCCATCACAGACTATATCTTCCGTTAAAAACATACCAACAGGATTATTATCACCCAGTATAATATCAGTAGTAATGTCATCAAGTCAAATTCACAGTGCATGTCTCTCTAATTGCACTTCACAGGTACCACTATCTGTAGACTACTCTGCATAAACTAATTAGTTGCTTTCCACTTAATTAACATAGAGACTGACATATGACTTGCCTTAATTCTATCAAACCGCTATACATATATATCATCCTCACAGCGCAAACAAAAATTCATTATCAAAGGATTTGACTTCTACTTTCATTTCTGTGCTAATATTTTGAAGTTCACATCTCTTGTTTTCTCTAGAATAACTGCAATGATATTGCCTTCAAGTTAGGTGTAATTTATTCATTCAGGAGACAGAAATAATTGAATAAACACAAACTGCTACCAGAGGCATTCTTCTATATTATTTATTGAAAAAAATTCTATAATTTAACAAGACTCATTTCAAAAGCAACATTTTTATCCTTTCATGTGAAATTAATTTACAGTGTTATAAGGTATAATTAAAATAGAGGAAAGCATCAGAGAGAAATAAAGAAATATTACTTTAAAGTTTGTATACTTTCCCAAAAATGTCCACATATAAAGACTGCTTC
Organism: Iguana delicatissima; assembly: GCA_948472985.1. Taxonomy (NCBI): domain Eukaryota; kingdom Metazoa; phylum Chordata; class Lepidosauria; order Squamata; family Iguanidae; genus Iguana; species Iguana delicatissima. The sequence continues at coordinate 1,070,595 of CAOKZL010000119.1, forward strand.
AATTTCAACTGATTTCACCTGTACTTTATTCCCCCTCCCATCCTGACATAAGGAAAGTGACATAATATTGAAAATGCGAGGGGAAAGTCAGTGTGCAACCAATAAAGGAAACAATATAAGTTCTGAAAAATGGAAAACTATTAATCTCATTATTTTAGGTTTATGATCCATATCCCTGGCATGCTAAATAACAATTTTAAAAATGGTGCAATTAAAATAGAGAAAGGAAGAATAAAATTAGCATCTTGATTTTAAAACATTTGCAGATAGAAGTGAATCACATTTAAATAAATAAGACTCACATATAAATGATAAGACTTTGGGCTTTTTCGTACACGTTACTCTGTTGCACGAAATCAGATGCCTTCTGGTTCTTCAGCTTTCACTTGATGTTAGCTTTTAAGGATTGTAGCCCACTTGATCATGCATTTGATGAAATGTATTGCAATCTGATGGCAGCCATGCTGCTAATAGGTTCTCCCATGTCAGAAAGGCTTTTGCTGAGGAGACAAATTAAATGTGCCATACAGCTACTAGGCAGCAGCAGTAGTGTGGGGTGACACTGTCTCAGAGACAATGTCAGTGCTAACCAGAACTAACACTTGTTAGTACTGTGCAGATGGAGGCACAGTAAACCCCTTTAAAATGTCTTTTACCATGAAAACCCTATGCTGAGCCAGTCCAAAATGAAAGAAGATATGGGGCCATAAGATGAAACTTCCAGGTCAGATGGCACTCAATGAGCTACTGAGTTACGACAGATCAAGTAGCTGTGGCTAGCATTACTACTGTGGCTAGTAATACAACTGGGCTCAAGATGAAAGGATGTTCAGCTCTTCACATGCTTACAGGTGACAAAGTCTGAAGCTGCACAACATATATTATAGGAACATGGAATGTGAGAAGCATGAAACAGGGAAAGCTAGATATAGGCATTTTTCCACATGTGGTTTTTGAAACGGTGCAGTCCGTCCTCCAAGGAGGAGGTCTGCACCTCAGACCAGACTGGGTTGGACCTATTTAAGGTAGATATGCACCTCAGTCTGGTCCGGAATGACCCCAAGTGGTCCTCCAGAGTGCTTTTGAAAGACCTGATTTTTCTGGTCTTTCAAAAGCATGCAGCGCACCACTGTGAGCCTGCTCCCTTATGCAGATTCGCAAACTCGCACCAATGTGAGCCTGTGATCTGCCTGGGGGTGGGCTTTAGGATGGCAAGCTTCAGCGGTTGGTAGAGACCCTCGACCAACCGGAAGCCGCCATTTGGGATGCCGGAGCAGTGTGTATTGATGAACACGCACTGCTCTGGAGCGCCGTGGACCAGACTGGGGAGCTGAAAGGTCCAGTGAGTAGCAGCACGGGCTGATTCCCTCGCCTGGTGTGCAAAAGGCCATAGTTAATCAAGAAATGGAATGCATAAACAACGCAATACTTGGAGTGAGCAAGCTAAAGTGGACAGGAGGACACTCTGAGTCAGAACACAGTGTTTTACTAAGGAAATGAAAATCTAAAAAGAAATTGGGTGGCCTTAATAGTGAGGAGAGATGGAGCAAAAGCAGTCAAAAGATATAATGCAACGTCTGACTGAAATAATATCAGTAAGACTTCAAGGAAAACCCATCAGTATAACTATAGTCCAGGTTTATGTTTCTACTACAGAGGAAGAAGAAGAATAAATTGAAAGATTCTGTGCTGGAGTCCAAGAGGAAATTGATCAGAGACCAAAACAGGATTTGATGTTAGTAATAGGTGATTAAATGCAAAAGTAAGAAATAAAGCAGAATGAAAGACTGGAGGAAAATACAGCCTAGAATCAAGAAAAGAAGCAGGAGAGTGACTGACTGAAATTTTGTGAGACCAACAGTTTGTTTATCACAAGCACATTCTTCAAGCAACCAAAATAGTGACTGTATACATGGACATCACCTGATGGCCAATCTAGAAATCAAATACACTCTATAATTGGAAGCAGAAGATGGAGAAGCTCTATTCTCTCTACAAAAACAAAATCAGAAGCAGATTGTGACACAGACTGTAACTACTAATATCAAACATCAGAGTAAAGATAAAGAAGACTAACCAACCATAGTGCCAAAATGCAACCTGAAGATCATCCCTGTAGAATGTAAAGATTATGTAAACAATAGGTTTGCACTATTAAGCTTAACTGACAGGGAGCCAGACAAGGAAAAGTTAATTCTGATAACTAACAACTTAGAAGTGGAAAATAATTTCCCTTAGTGGGGAGAAGGGAAAATAACAGAATAGCTGGATGTTGTTACGGTCAGAGAAAACAAGAATAAGTAGTTGGGTTTAAAATCACATCAAACCCTATGGTTCATAGAAAGGGAGGGCATACATAGCTCATGTCGTACATGTTGTGAGGAAATGTACCTACGAGCATAAATAAATTAGGCAGTGAGAACAAAATATAGCTCATAGGATGTAATCCACTGACCATACATGACTATGAAAGTAAACAAAAATAACTCACTGGAAAGATTGAAAAGGTGAAGGAAAAGTGAAAAAATGAAAACTTCTATCCTATATCACCTTACTTTGAGGTATAGCAACTAAATAGAATTAGCTTTTCAGTACCTGTCTGCAGGACTGCACTCTCAGAAGTGTTAATTCACACACTCATACTCTTGCTTTGCTACTTTTGCTCAGCTGCGACCAGTCGGTCAGTCTATGGAAAAGGAGAGATCTGAACCAGAGAGACTTCACGGTTTATATTTCTGTCACTATATGTCACAGTCCCTGTAAATATTAATACTAGCATGCCTGCCAGATCTGAGAGAATTTCTATCAATGAACATTCAAGACCATGGATTTTAAAAATAATCCTTTTGGCCCTATTGGCAAGAAAAAAAAAATAAAGATACAGAAGGAAATAGCCACCTGTTAGGAGAAGCTTCAGGATGCTGCAAGGAGGATGAGGGAAGAAATAATCTGGATGTGTAAGGAATCAGAGCTTTGAGGGAAGAGGAGGCAGGTGGACAGGCAAAGAAAGAAGGGATAAAAGAGAAGAGAGGACTGAGTAAGGCGTAGGGGCAAGAGAACCGTGTAATGTTAACAGGAAAGAATGGACACCTGAGACAGCAAAGACAGTTGAAAGGCAGAAAGACTGTGACAAAAGGAGCCATATTTTATAAATTAATTTGAATTAGCCACTGACATATTTTATTGTCATTCTCTTGTTACAACTTATTGTCTCTGTGTGTGTATGTTTTCATGTTGTAGATTGCACATGATCCTGGCTGGGACACCCAGTAAACTCATGTGGCTGTTCTTATTGTTGCCAATTTAGTGTTCACTAACAGAAACCATCTATTCATCGCTTACTTTATATCCTGCAGGGCTGGGTCTCAAGGCAGAGTCAACTGGAGGCTGCAATTATGACCGTATTTCTTCAAGAGCATGCATTACTGAATTCAGCACACCCTTTGATGGAACTATATACAGAACTCAGACTGACTCATTGAAATACTGGTTTTAAATAGAGTGACATCATAATACTTCTCTGATTATCAATTTTTAAAACTGTCTCCATAAAAGGGAAATGAAATATAGTATCTAACTACTTTAACTTCCAAATCCAAGTGGCTCCTATATCTACTGTACACAAATATAATGTAACAAATATAAAGCATCTATTAATCTATAAATACCCCATTGTTCAGAAAAAAAATATGGCTCTTACACCTATGAGAAGATGGTTTTCTTAACCATAGTCCATAAAAAACTGAAGTGGAATGACATAAAAACAGCCTTATAGTTTTAGGTATAGGGCTGCTCTGATTTCAAGGCTGCAATCCAGCAAATTCTGGGCTCCTGTTTTATGCATGAAGATACTATTCTGAGAATAAATCTTTCCGTAACATAAGAAAACCCCTTCAGCAATACAATAGTCGCAAAGCATTGCAACAATTTCTGGAGCTATAATGACTACTTAGCACTCTTGGGAGTACAAGAAGCATGGGGACATTTTTAAAACCTTTCATAAAATGCGCATCTTTCCATCTGAATTCACCTAGGGGAAGTGATTCTATTAATAGATATAACAGAAGACACAATCATTTGTATTTTTTCTTTTTTTAAAAAAATCTCAAATTGTAAGTTTATCTGGAAGTGTGAGCACTGGTTGAGGAAATCAGTAAGCTTAAAGAAAAGGTATTTCCTATATTCTGCTTCTTTTTAGACTGTAATCCCCTCTATGAGAATTACAAAGAGCATGGCTCTAAAAGCAATGCAATGAAGGGTTTGTATGTATCTTATGGGTCTAAAGATATAGACAAAAGAAATAAATTTCCATGAAAGTCTTTACATATTTGACAGAATTCAATACATCTCTCAATGGCTTAATATCTCCCCTTTAATCTATCAGTAGGTATTTCACCTTCCCTTTCCCAGACTGTCACAAATCTACTAAACTGTGTGAGGAAGGAGACTAATGGAGTGGAGGCGGGGTTGTGGTAACAGAAACTAAATATAAGACTGCTTCTAGGAATATTCTGCATTACGAAGGGATACACTGTTTTTATTCTTTTGAATTATTACTTCTAAGGAATTTTTAAAACACACACAGAAAACTTTAAGTGTGTGTTAAGAGGCCCTTATTGCTCAAATTTGGACACTGAGGTGCAAATGGCATGCCATGTTAAATGTTTTTTTTTAAAAAATTACTCTGAAGTATGCAGGAGTGCACAGTGTGTGGAGTAAGAAGAGCTTTAAGCTACCTCCCATTTTTTCCACACTGAATTTAGCCCCCGACCCCACAAATTGACAGGGACTGGAAAACAGGGGAAAAACATTTCACATTAGAGTAAATTTTAGCTAGAGAAATAGCCACTACATTGGAATGGGCAAATTTTGCAGCTCACAAGATCAAATAAAGTAAAAACTTACATGGCACTGAATTTAGCATCTCCTCCAGGTTGTGCTGAGGTATGTTGCCAAAACCTAATATCAAATCACACCTACAATAGGCTGGACTAGGTGAGACACAATTTGGAACAAAGGCAGTAACAGCCAAAGTTCAGCAACTGGCTTTGTTGCATAGAGCCAGCTGGTTCCTGAATGCCTGGCTCTGGATCTTCAGAGTTAGATTCTGTGGAAGCACCTATAGTGACTAGAGAAATAGGCATGGTTTGGCATAAGAATTTTCCCTACTCATCTTTGCCTCTTCTACAATCTGGCTCTGAAGAGTCAGAGCCAGGCATTCAGGAACCAGCTGGAACTGGTGGCAGTTCAGAGCTTTGGCTGCCTTCTTCCGAGGGAGGGAAAAGAACTCTTCTGTGCCACTGTGCACTCCACTATGTTGCCTGCTCCTCTTCATTGCTCAAAAAGCACATGGATAGTCAGACAAATGAATAAAGGAATGAGTAAGCATTGTATTTAAAAACTCAAGAGATTACTTTAAAACTCAATGTGGTTTACTTTGAAACTATTAACAAATCCCCTTTAATGTGGCCTCCATGATGCCTGTAGTTGCCCACCTGTTCACTGTACAGTCAACCCTCCACATTTGTGAGTTTGACTTTCACAGATCTGACTATTTGTAAGTTTTTACAAACCCTGTCCCCCACCTCAGGTGCTTCTTTTCCTGAAAGGCTCCAATTAGGCCATGCAGCCCTGCTTCTGGTCCTCCCCCTCGTCCTTCATCAGTTGCGGCCCGGCAGTTAAAGATGCTACTTTAACTAGATCACTCTGGCTAAGAATTCTAAATACCCACCTCAAACTGCAAATCCCAGGATTCCATAGGTTGAGACCATGGCAGTTAAAGAGGAATCATTGGTGCTATGATTCAATAGTGTGAAAGGGTCCTAAATCATGTGAGAACCTGAGGTGTGGAACAGTCCTCACAATAATGAGAATGTTGCAGTATTTAGCTTCCTAATAAGTACAGATGATCCTCACCATTCATGGGTTTCACATTCATGGATTTGATTATTTGTGAGTTTCTTGAATCCCTGCCCCCAAAGGTAGTTCTTTTCTCGGGGAACCTTCCCTCTTGGTTGCTCCCATCAGGCTGTATAGCCCTTTGAAAACTGACCTCTGGTCCTCTTCCTCCTTTATCAGCTGCGGCCCAATTTCTGCACCATAGCTGTACCACAAATCCTCTTTCAATGCCACCCCATATCAAAGAAGGAGATAGGTGAGAAAACGGAAGTACAGGGCCACCATGCCAACCTCCCCTCTTTTCCCCTGACCTGGTTTGGATCTTGGGTACCCATTCTGCCTACTATGCCTCAACCTCCTTCCCACAGACACATACACATTTTGATATTTGTGCTTTTTTCTCAGAAACCTGTTACTGCAGCCTAGGCCTACCCAGAGATAGCTCCTGATATCACTTTGATATCAAACCATTCGGCTTTCCCCTGCCACCCCGCTCCACGTGTTTGCGAGGCCACCGAACAAGCACACAAACAGGCATGGCCAATAACTGCTGACATTCCTTTCTCCACCCAGGCAGGCCAGACACAGCCGGTTTGTCGCTTCAGGGACCTCTCCGGCAAACACTTCATTAAGTATGCACGGTACTAACAAAGGCTACCTGCCCCGAACAGGCTACTGGACAAAGGTTGTGCTGTCCACTGGTAAGCGCCACGCATTTGCATACTGGCTACACCATTGTTAATTCGGCTTTGACTCAATCATGCAAAGTTGTGACCTTTCTGAGACATTGTCTCACACCCAAAATTCATTGTTGTTCCCGAATAAGGCATAGCCTGCAGTCACATCTCACCCTATAAAACCCCCTGATTCCGAGACCTTCCTCGGATTGCTCGGCCTGCTCCAGAGTTCTACCCCGCCTTGCTGCCGCATCATTTGGTGAGCTCCCCTCAGCTAATCGAGCTGAGTTTCTTCTCTGCACCCCCGGATTCTCTGCAAGGTCCCATTTTTCCCAAAAGTCCCTATCCTTAACTCAAGCTCTATTTTCTTAGCTAGCTGTGTGATCGTGGTGTCTTTAATATTTGTCTGTCTGCAATAAAGCATCATTTTTATTACTGTACATCTGTGTGGCTGCTTGGCTGACCTGATCCCGTAGACAATGGGTTGCAAGATCCTGCTAAGTTAGCCTGCCTCTCGCTAGCTTAAGTGAGTGTACCAGCTAATTTCCCCAAAATTGTGTGTTGTTGTTTCGTTATTTAGGTGTCCCTCCCGGGACCCCCAGAGAACAGGGTAACAGACCTGCACCTCTAATCCTAGCAAATGTTGAAAGCTGACTATACTAATCTAATCTAATGCTCGGCCATACCATCTCTGCATTTTCACGCACCAAACTTGTAATTTTGGAAAAGGTGAGGAAAAAGAAATTGCCAAATAGTGTCAAATTATGATTTTTGTTTAAGGCTGAGAAAAATTCTGAGGAAAGACAAAACATGACTAAAGAAAGGAAACATTTGAATAAAAATCACAAAATCTAATCATCCAGGTGATATGTACTGTATTTCTCTTGCAAGCCGACACCAATCACCTTGTGGGAAGAGGAGGCGTGGGCAGCAGGCACAGGCAAAGACAACAGCGTGGATTAATTCTAGCTAAGTTGCACCCTTCTTCCATGAGAACAACTGACAACAACTGATGTGTTTTTTCAGCAGGCAGCTCTTATATATTTATCTTACTCTTATTTTACACCTGCTATAAGCAGGCCAGTGGAAAAGTAGGATATAAATCCACTAAATTAGCAATAATTTTAAATTTCTAAATTAGAAACTATCCATATAAATAGGCATCTATAAATTTTATTCAAGTTTGTGCCATCTCTTGTTTTCCTCTTTGGCAATACATAAGTGGCCTACACACTGTTCTCTTGCACCTTCCATCTCAGCAATTCTGTGGTTCCAAATACTATTCCTATGTTCAGAAACACACATTTAGAACTCTGAAGAAAAGGCAAAGACTTGTGAGGAAACCTTACAGGCAAAATGCAAGGGGAGAAAGATTCCTACTACTTCTCCATTCCAAAGCATTCTTCTCAAGCTCAGAAGAAATAGTGTTAACATGCCATTCACTCCTGATTTCATCCATTTTATTAATGCATATTTTTGTCATTCATAATCAAATACAGGTACACTTACAATCCTGGTTAAATAAATACTGCCATATATTAACCTTGGGATTTTCCACTACAGATTCAATATACTTGGTGAAAATAACCTCTTCCCACTGGGATATATATATATATGTATATATCCCCCATACATTTTCACTCAAGATTAAGAGAGTTGCTTCACAATACAATATATTTTCAAGTTATCCTCTCAAACAATGATAGCTGTCACATGCACGATTGCTTCATTAAGCTTTAGATATCAACAACTAATTAAATTGATCCACAGGTTTAATATATAATGATTACAGTACTGAAATAACAGGATACCATGCCAATTTCAGAATTACATCTAATATCACAGACTTGGAAGGCAGTGTCACATATAATTATTGCTACAAGCCCACAAGGGTAATTAACACTGCAGAGATTTCACATCACCACAAGTATTAAAGGAGAAAGTAAAGTTCATTACTTTCATTTCCTTAATATCGGAATGTATCAATTCAGGCCTCAAGGGGAGCCATGATGTTATTTAAATTAGACAATAAAATGTAACATGTAATTATACAACTCCTTTGAGTAACTATTAGGTATTTTGTGGGGCAAAAAACTCCAGAAAGCATTGTGAAGATGTGAATCACTTCAACTTTTATGTTATTGTTAGTACAGACAAATGATCCATCCATATACATCCTCATAAACATTTTATCTATAATGTTAACACAATATAATTAGTCAGCAGTCAAACAGTCAAAATGTACAACTATATTATATTCTCTATTTTCTCCAGTCTCCCCACTGACTGCAATAAATTAACATTTGAATTACCAAGGATATATCAGAGTCTAGGATCTTTCCTAAGTAATGTAGTGGCATTAGCTCTTACTTTTGAAAATGTAATGGTTTCCTTGTTATTTTAAGAGCAACATGTTAGTAGTACTTCAGTAGAAGTGAAATCTCCAAAACCATTTTAGAAGCAATGAGTAAATGTTAGTGTTTTGCACTAAAACATTAATGACATTACTGATTATTATGTTAGCTTGCAAAAACAATACCATTATGCCCTTATTACTTGCCAAAAATGAGAATTTTCTACAATACAGGACTTCCAAATCTGGGATATAAAGAACAGCAATATTTTCATTCTGGTACACCTATAGCTGGGATGGGAACTATGTAGATTGCCAGATGTTGTTGGACTATAACTCTTAGCACACTTAGCCTGTCTAGTCAATTTTACAGATTTTTAGCAGTTGCACGTAAAAAAGGGCTGCACAACTCCTGCCTGTGATATACTGGATGTAAATATGTTTACCTATGCATATTTAAACGTGTGTGCTTCAAGTACACGTCCACAGATTTGTTTAATTGTAGACAGCAGAATTTAATGAGAGAAAGTGAGATTTTACCAGCTGGAGAGGGCCCCCTTTCCCCTGAGAGACCATCAGCCTTATGAGGTAGATAAGATAATGCCAAAGAGAAAGGATTTATCATTTATTTCCACTTGTAACTGTTTTTAAGTGCTGAACTGCCCCCACCCCCAGACATTGGAATTGGCTTTCCTGTCTGGAAAAGCAGCAGGACCATTTGTTCTAGAGGGGTGACATAGTCATCTGGGTTCTGCTATAACTTATCAGAGATGACAGAAGTAACAAAAACCTGGCACATTCCAGCAAGATCCTGGAAAGTGAAGGTCCATTGCGTAATACCCTAAATTTTTAGATGTACTACAATAACACTCTGCAGGATGCGCTATTGTCATAATTGCAGATATTTATGGCTGGAAAACATGTTTGAAACTGTGCTGGCTGAAAGCATGTTGCCAGTCAGGATGACCTCAGACATGGTCAGGTCATAAGGTCAGAGAGGCAGGAAAATCCAATGCTAATGGGTTTGTGATAATCCTGTCAAGACTGCAGGCTATGTGCATACCTGAATACAATGGAAATTGTATTCACTTACCTAGGTGAAGCCATTGAAGACCATCCTGTGATGTTGCCCTATGGAAATCTTTCCCAGACTCCCTGCCCAACCAGACATTAAGAGATTGTTACGACTCCCATCAATGTTCTGCCACCTAGAGTTAAGACACTTAGCCCATTCCAGACTCCTTTGTCAACCCTGGAAGAAAGCAATTACTGCTTTGTCCATGCCCCAGCTTTGGTCTCATCAAACTGTAGTACACTGGGTTTATTACACTGTATGTGGTGCCTCAGATTCTCATTCCTCTGCACCACCTCAGACATAGATTGAGCCACTCCACTTTGATCTTTTGCTCTAGGATTAATAACTATCACCCTTTCATCCAATCTCTCTTTATCCAAATTTTTTTGCCTCACTTTCTGATACCCTTGTATGGTTCCTAAGAGTATCTGATTTCTTGTGGGTTTGTTAATTCCAGATAAAGTACTCTGTTTAACTTTTAACTGGAGTCCTCTCTATAGTTAGTACTGGTATACACAGGTGAAAATATCCTGCTGTTACCCTTCTCTCACAGGCCCCCTTTGAGATATCATTCCCCAAATTCTAAGGAGAATCTGGCATTGAGTGGACCTCAAAGTCCTCCACCCCATCAGTTTAACAGTACCTTATCTTACTGTATTGTGTCTTTGTTGATTATATGCCTGAGTGCAGAGCTTATCTTCTTTTAATTCATGTGTAAACTGCTCTGGAGACCTTTCCAGATAAAGATCAGGGTATAGTCAGCACTCTATATTTGTAGGTTTGACTTTCATGGATTTGATTATTTTCAACTTTCGTCAACCCCTGTCTGCCCACCTCAAGTGTTTCTTTTCTGCGGCAACCTTGATAGCTTTGATCAGGCCATGTAGGTCTTTAAAAATCTGCCTTCAGTCCTCCTCTTCCTCCTCGCCTACCAGCTTCTGCCTGTTCAGATTGCAGCCTGATATCTCAGCACTCAGCAGCATAAACCCTCTCCCGAGGCTGCCCAAACCCAAGGAAGGAGATGCACAAGGGAGAGGAAGTATAGGGCAACCATGCTGACCAACCCCCTTTCTGTCTTCTTTTGCTGACCTGCTTTGGACCCTAGGTGTCTGCTCTCCCCCTCCCCCCATGCCTCTTTCCTCTTCCCACACACACACACATTTTTATAATGTGCAGGTGTTCTACTTTTGCAAGGGTCCTGTGCCCCTAAACCTAGTGACTATGGAGGGCCAACTGATAATGTTTTAAGTCGGGTTTTTGAAAACCTGGGGTCCAGGTCCATGAAGCTCTGCTGCTGGACACCAGCAGCAGCAGCAACAGGGACATGGCAGTGGGGAGGGGTGCAGGTGCTGAAGCTGCTCTCTCATTTGCAAACAAGGGAACAGTTTGAATACATGTACAGACCTGCTGCTGTGTCCCTTTGATCAGCAATGTGGCAGCAAGGAGTATGGGCACCGAGGGACACAGAGGAAGGTGTGCACACATGCATAAACTGCTCCCTTGTTTGCAAATGATTGAGCAGTTTCATCAGGGACATGGCAACAGGGGATGTGGCCACTTAGGGACATGGTGGCAGGCATGTGTGGATGGCCAAACTGCTCCCTCAACTGCAAACAAGGGAGCTGTTTGGATACATGCACCCCACTGCCACTGCTACATTCCTGACAAAAGGAACATGGGGGCAGGCATGTGCATGCAACCAAATGATGACTCTGGAGACCAGGGTTTGAATCACTCCTCAGCCATGGAAATCCACTGGATGACCTCAGGTAAGTCACATTCTTTCAGCCTCAGAGAAAGCCAAAGGCAACAAATCTTGACAAGAAAACCCTCATGATAGGTTTTGCCTCAGGGTCATAATAAGTCACTTTTCAAAGGGAAAAGACATTATGGCTAGAAAACCCTCTCCCTTGTCAGCAGCATTTTGTTGCTATGTGTCTTCAAGTCACTTCTGATTTATGGCAATCCTAGGGTAAACCTATCACAGGGTTTTTTTGGGGGGGGTTGGCAAAATTTCTTCAGAGAGGGTTTGCCTTTGCCTTCCTCTGAGGCAGAGAGAATGTGTCCAGGTCAAGATCACCCAGTGTCTGAACAAAGATTTGAATCCTAGTTTCCAGAAGCCTTAAATAAATATATAAATATTTGAATATTTAAATCTAAATTTAAATATTTAATCTTGAGTTAAGGTTTGTGTGACCCCAGCAAAAAATTATATTTAGAGGAGGTCCCCGTAAAGAAAAGGTTAGGAATCAGTGTTTTAAATCAATCAGTCAGTCAATCAATCAAATGAATTTGAATTTACTTTATTTTTTAAATTCATAAATAAATATATTTCAAAATAAATTCCATTTATTCAAATAGATTTCAAATTAGATTTGAATGAGTGAATGAATGAATGAATGAATGAATGAATAAATAAATGTATGCTTATTTCTTTAGGTAGCTATGGTTCTACATAAGGAGTTAGAAGAGGATCTAGATGAAGCTGTTGAAGGCAGCCACTGGGGAGTTGGGGCGGGATGTCATCAGTATGTCTGTCACATTCAACTCAGATGTGACTATGCAGGATCTGAACTGCTGTGCTATGTGAGACAGAACCAACTCATAAAGACTAAGGCTCTAAGGCTAGGTGGCTCCTAGGTCTAGCAGCAAGGCAACTTATCTGTTCTACAAGAGCTTGCATGCCCCCTACAAGAATGGGTATAGAGTCCATCTATGCTTTTGGATTCATCTTTATCACTAGAGACCCAAACTGGCTCAGTCGCAAAGAGATCCCTCTACCAGTTTTGGCTGGTATGAAAGCTAAGGCCCTCTCTTAGCAAGAAAGCTTGGCCACTGTGATCTGGATAGCACTGAGAACTTCATAAGGGGATGCTCCTGGATTGATTAGGAAGCTGCAGCTAGAGCAGAATGTGAAGGCTAGGTTGCTTAGTCTGCTTATAATTCACGGTAGAGCATTTGCACTGACTACCATTTAACTACCAAGTTGGGTCCCTGGGTATTCTTTTTGGTTCATAATGTCCTAAACAGCTCAGAGAAAGGTCATTCAAGGGGTTACCTCCTTCCATACAGATTACTCCAGTCATGGCAATCTAAGGGGACAACTTGCTTATTGTGCCTAGTGAAGTTCTTTTGGACATGGTGTGGAGGAATGCTTTCTCCATTGTGGCACCTACTGTGTGGAATGTTATCCTTACTGAGATCAAGCAGGCTCCTGGTGTGTGGTGTTTCCACTATTAATGGCAGACTCATTGTTTGCCTGGCTATTTTCCTACTCTAGCTGAGATTAACCAACAGGATGCCAGTTGTCAGAAATTTATTTGCTTTTTTAACTATTTTATCATTTTTCTATTTTATTGTGTTTTGTGTTGTTGTTATTTAATATTTTATTATTAATTTTGTTTCATCAGCTAGTTTTTATCTTACCTTATTTTTGCTGTGAGCGACTTTCATATTTTTTTAAAAAATGAAAACTAATGTGCATATCAAAAATAATACATGTATTTCCGCTTCTTCTTACGATGTTTTGAAACATTATCAACTTTCAGGACAGCTCGATAATGTGCAGATGTATGCCAGCAACTTTTTTTTAATAACGTATGTCTTGTGAAATACAAAATATAGAGAGAGCTGGGCAAATTCCCCTTTTTGGATGTTACAGGAAAATATGCATATCCCCTCTGTGATATAAATAACAGATTTTATTTCTTACATATCTGTTATCTGTTTTAAACCTAGTTTAAAAAAAAAGAAAAGAAAAGAAACAATAACCCCATATATTCCTCTCTTATACTTCTGTCCATATATTTTTCTCCTAAAATGTTTCTTCTTGTTTCTGAACGACAAAATCACAGCAACCATTTTAAGGACTCCATCTGGCTTTCTGAGAAATTTCAGTAGCACTTTGGGTATACTAGATAAGCATTTCTTCACATTTTGTGTGAGTGTGTGTCTCTGTGTGTGTGCCGCATGCATATCTTCAGCCTACTTTTTGTTTCATAAATAACCATCTCTCATTCAAACATCACTCTGGATATATAATCCTAAGAGTAGTGCAATTGTGTTACTAAGGACTCAGAAATAAGTGAAAATTTGTATAGTTTTATTGTAGAAAATGCATATGGGAAGGAAATAAACTAATTCCTTGTGAAGTTATATATTAACACTGCAACAGAGATAGCAATCAAGTAACTGTAAAAGAGGAAGAAATTATTTCAAAAACAAACTAATATCCATGTTCCACTCTGGAGCTCATAGGTTTAGGAGTTAAAATATGTATTGCCAACAAGCATCTAATAACATCATAAAAATATTTTATAGCATGGCACTCGGGTGTATATGCACATCAAGCTGTAGCAAATCAGACATATATCCTCTCCCACCAATCTTATGATCACATCCATGGAAACTATGAAGTAGAACAGTAACCCAGAAATATAACCTTGCTCACAGTGCCACTTAAAACCTGGCAATTGGATAAGATATTTTGAAGTTGTCTTTGGTTTTTGCTTGCTTCTGGTAGAGAAAACAAATGTGTGACCTAATTATCGCCACGTAATGTAAGTTCAACTATTATATATCTTATTAGCATGCACTAGAAGAAAGTCCTAATTTTCTCCAGCAATGTAGAAAATGGAACTAATTTACATTAGGTAAACCAGAAAAATGTAGACAGAGTTTACATTGCAGCAGTACATACAAGAAACATGGGAGATGCTCAGATATGTGAAAAATCTGTGACATCTAAATATCTGTTAGCAAATATTATTTGGTTTCTTTCCTTACCAAAAAGAGCTTTTAAATTCTTAGCGTTTTATTTGTACCACTCCCTTGATATTAAAATAAAATGTGTATTTCATATCATTCTTCTTCATACCTTTAAAGAATATATCTAACATGTGCAAACACAAATGAAAATCTCATTCACTGTCAAAAACGAATACAATCCCTTTGAATATGTGGAAAAGTAAAGGTATAAAATGAGCAGATTTCCTTTCCATAAATTGAAAGGTCTCATTTCTTCAAATAAGAATAGTTCTCTCATTCAAATCACTAGGCTTACCTGCCATTGCTTCATGAGATCCCGAACCCCTTGGGCATCCTCTAGTATTCTCTCTTTATGTGTGGCATCTTGCAGAACATTGGCAGTTGTCTCTGCTTCTGTAAGCCAGGCAAGGAACTTTTCCAGATCCAAGTAGAATTGTTGCAGTAGCCTTAGGGCTGCTTCTAATGCAGCCTCTCGCTCACCAACTCTGTGAAAGCACAAATATAGTCAAATGCAGCATAGAAATTGGACTCACAAGGATAGTTTATTTCTATGGAAAGAGAGGGAGGGAGGTAGGAGTAGAGGATGTGAGCATTCTCCCCAGTGTCTGTCAATAGGGACTGTACCTATTTAGAAAGAAAATGTCTATTTCAGCTAAGTGTTGGTGATCAAATACAGATCATACTCCCCTGTGTCACATAATATGGGCATGTTCAAGGTATCCCTTTTTGGTTGGATAGATTGCCACCTAACAATTTTGTAGAGCAAAAATCTTTGAAACTTGTTCTTTCAAATTATATCCCCAAAGTTTGGAACTGAACTAATAGTCATCAAGCTCAGGTCCTGCATGCTCTTACTCTTGCCAAAAGACTTGTATTCCAAGGCTGGCAAGATAAGCATTCTCCATCTGTCAGTCAATGGTAAGAAGATCTGACTTCTTTAGCTACTCATGAACATGTATTTTGTAGATGTCGATTTAACTTTACCATGTTAGCTTTCCTGAAACACTGATGGAGAATGCATCTGCCAAGCAAGAGAGATATTTACCTGTACTGGCAGTATGGGATGAACACAAGGCTCACTGGTAGTAGAGAAAAAATTATGAACTAACTTTATAGGACTCTAATATCACCGATCTCAGTACAACATAGAAGGATGATTAATTTAACAGTTTAAAACTTAAAACTATCAAATAATTTAAACGGACTTAGTTAGACACACTAATGACGGCCAGAGTGTCATAGCAGTTTGAGTATTAGACCACAATGCCGGAGATTAGGGTTCGAATCCCTGCTCAGCCATGGAAGCCCACTGAGAGAACTTGTACAAGTCACAAATTCTCAACCTCAGAGGGTGGCAAAGGTAGTCCCTACTCTGAATAAATCTTGCCAAGGAAACCATGTAATTGCTTTGCCATAAGTTGGAAATGACTGGAAGTCACACAGCAACAACAAGTCATTATGTCAGTGCCACCTTGAATCAACTGCTCAGTGTACAATCTAACACTATCTGATCAAGAGGATGGGTTATGGCCATAGATCAAGAGAAAGTAGGTGGATTGATCCTCTGAGGTGGAGTCATTAATCACCAGTGTTCCCTTTCACTAGAATGGAGGAACTTGATAACCTCTCTTGGTTTTGAAGAGGATATACACAGGGCATTAAACTCTGTGGCTATGAGGATATTTACCACAGCAAAAGAAGCAGGGGACATGATGTGAGTGGATGTGCCTTCATAACAATAGCATACGTTATGGTGCTATTGGATGAGTTGAAAACTCTGGCAATGATCTCAGTGCCCATGAAGAGTGTATTGTCACAGCTTCCTAGGCTGGCTAGACCTGCAAGTCCCCATGAGAGCAAAAACATGATGGCATGGTCTGTCAAATTCAAATTTCAATAAATTGTGCTAGCCAAGGGGCATGACAAAGAGCTTTTGAGCTTTATAATATACAGAACATTCAAGATAAAAAGTACAAAAGTACAAAGTGCAGAAAGCAGACCATAATCTTACATGCAGTGGCTAAACTTATTACCAAGCTATATAAAGGGTAAAAACAGTTCAAATTATAGGTAGATTTTGAAGCTGCCAACATGAAAATCATATTAATATTTTGATTCTCCATGGCAATTTGTGGTAATTTTATCTAACTCCCTTTTACTAACCTTTTTTGCAGCCAAAGCAAAAGGGCCACTTTTTGCGTTACACAGTCATAGGTATCACTCAAGAGAAATTAGACTAATTCTACAAGAGAGTTCCCACTTCCATCCTTATTTGTCAACAAGGGTGCCAGAAATAAATCTCTGGGGACAAGTTAGAAAGTAATGCACAATGTCTTCCACCCGACATAGTCTGTTTTCAAACAGTACCTTATTATTAGCATCCATCTGAAACTGCAGTTAGCATTACTTGAAATCACAGTTCAATGTAGGTAGTTCTTAAGGAAGATGGCTTAAGTTTGATTAAATGTCTGGCTCTGAAATGTTCAGTTTTCAGAAAGGAGAACCACAGGGAGAATTTTGAGATCCTGATTGCTTGTAGATCCCTGATTGCATCTAACCAGAATAGCCAGTCTCTTAATTGCCTCTTATTCATACCCAAGGCAGAGTTCAGCTTGGAGAAATAGCACCTATGTAGGAGATTTTGTAAGGTTGAGTTCCAGTTTTGATTGTTATTAATTTCTGTGTAACATAATGCTGGAACATGATCAGTAGGTGGCAATTCATTTGAAGTAGCTTAGCTGGGCACAATCTTCTTTTTTTTAAACTGATGGTGAATCAGATACAGTATGCAAAAAAGCTGCAGGCATTTCAACTGGAAGAGAATAAGGTTTTTAGAGAAATTTGTTCTGTAAAGTTTCCAAGGCTCTGCAGGTATTAATATTTAACCCCCAGATTTCTGCACCATAAACATCTGAGCAATCACTCTGTTAATAATTGGGCAGGTTCAATTAACTGACCACCTTGGTTGTAATAAAATTTCATTAGTACCCCTATTTTTTTCTTGGCTTTCAGCTTTGTTGCCTCCCTATCCCATTTCCAAGAGAGAGACTCACTGAAAACAATGCTCAAGTTATTTGAATAGATGGGTTTGTTCTATGGCATGTTGATCTAGGCTCCATTTGCCCCTCGGATGATTTCTACCAAAAAACATTTCCTTGGTCTTGGAATAATTTATTTACAGGTGTTCCTGTTGACAATGTTTGAATGCATTCAAACAACTTTCATAGCTCTGACACTGTTTATAAGCTGATTTCCAGAAGTACTATGAAATATGTTTTGGTCACTGATTAGCAAGCATAATTTACTGTCACTGTGGATATATCTAAATTGAAGGGTAATGGACATATGTATCACATTGATCATATCTATCTATCTATCTATCCACCCACTCCCTTCAACCCCCACTCAACCCCATCCATCCAGTATTATAATTCTGCAACTGGTCTTATGTTAATCACATGCATGAACCAAAGTCACATATTTTGTCATAACTGTGGAATGTTTTTCAATACCTAAGAATGCTTAAGGAACAATCTTCAAAAATCTATGATACTCTGCTAAGAATGCATGAAAAAGAAAATCAACATGGCTTCACAAATGCTCCAACCATGTGATTATGAAAAATGGTCTGCACAGAACTGGTTTAGTCATGTCCTAAGAAGTCAAGAAGAAAAAAGAGATAAAACGAAAAGAAAAGAAGTGAGCAAGTTATATGATGTTTTGTCAAAGCAGAGTTACGGTGATCAGCATCTGCTCCAAAGAGTAAAACAGGCCAGAGTAATGGCCACTACAAGCAAAGAAGCAAAAGAGCTTAAGCACCTTCTAGAAGGGTAGAGTCTGCTATGGTCCTTACAGACCCCACAAAATGAAGGCATCCACAAGATCTACAAATAAAAGAAATTCAAGGTTCAGAAACTCATTTTCTGAATACATGGTTCCTAACAGTAGGCTACCAATGCCGAAAGAAGATGACAAGATATCCTGCACTGAAGGATGGAAGAGACCCATAAGGCCTAATAAAAGCCTTCTGCAAGGAGAAAGTGGAGATGTGCATGGAGATGCTGAAATGACAACCCCTGTAAGTAGCAGAAATCCAGACCTGCCCCTGTGTCTAAAGACAAAAGCAGCTTAAATCACTTCTACAAAGAAAAGCATGAGTAGTCCATCAGACAATATAGCCACTCAAAAGTTGTGAACAACTAATACTGAATACTCCCAACAGAGAGAAGAAAGCCTCAACAAGAGATCTGATTGATGCCCATGCTTGTTTCATTTTAGGCACCAGATAAAAACACGGTTATTTATTAAAGACTTGAGGCACACACATTTACTTCAAATCCTATGCGCAGAGTTTTTAAACTGTGTAGATATTTCAAATCTGTTTTAACTTGTTAATGTGCTTAATATATTTCCATCTGTTTAAATTATTTCTATTGTTTCAAATTGTTTTCACCTTTTAGTATTGATACTACCTGTATGCTACCCCAGGATCTTTTAGTATAGATCATGATAGAAATATTTTAATAAAGAAATAATTATTTACAAGTGAAAGGTGAAACACTTGCTAAGAATCTTTGGTATCAATGGCACAGCAAGGCACTTAATTTTGACCTTAAGAAATTAAGATGCCTCAGTTTTTCATTAATGAATTTTTATGAACCCTTGTGTTTTTCAGCATTTGCTCAAGCTCTGAGATGCGAAAATAATTGCACTAGATTTGAATTGTATTACATCTGTAATGCATGTTTCTGTTATTAACAGACAAGCACTCTATTAAATGAAAAGGTAGACTTGTAATGCAAACTTCCTGGCAGACTGTACATTAATGTGTGAAGGTCAATAATCATGCAAAACTGGCCATGGCTTTATCATCAGCAGAACATATGAGGCCATAAACAATTCTTGCGCAGCTGAAGCAGCAACGCTCAAGAAATGAGCAGTTCATTCATCATGGGCTGAAATTTTGCTGAACACAGAGTCTAAGGCAGCACAGTTACTGTATGAAAATGGATAAAAACATGTTTGCTTGTCCTCATCCTGTTAAGGATGAAGTCTGTGGAAATGAGCTATCACTTCAGAAATACATATTAACAGCTTTGCAGATGAATATTCTGTTTTTTAACTAAACTGAGTTTTAAATGCCACAGCTCTCTAAGCTAGCCAAAACACTATTCAACACAACATGAATGATGCTCCAGTACTCACAAAGCCAGCATGAAACCAAAGCAACAAAATGATATGAATAACATCTTTTCTGTAGAAAATCCAGCCTCTGAATTCTGAATTCTGTGGCAAACGTCATCTGTAAATTTCCAATCTGTATCTGTTAGTTCTTATAGGCATTCTGAGGCTTGACCTGCTTACAACTCAGCAGACAGGTACAGGCAGATAAAGAGGCCTATAATGCTTACTTCTGAGTAGGCAGGTGGAACTTATATATTTGAGATGCTATTTGAAAGAAAATGATTCATTCCTAATTACCTTCTAATGGAAAGACATCTCCTGCCTATCCAAATGGTTTTTAAATTATGAAATTGTTTTTAATATCTATGCTTTTTTTAAAAAAAAACCCCCCTGATCTTATGCTCCTTTGACTAATTATGTATTTTTAATTGGTGTTTGTTTAACTATGTGTTTATTTGTTGCTGTATTTTGATCTGTTGTGCCTTGCCTCACTTCATAAGGAGAGGTGGGTAAGAAACAACAATAACAATCATTGTTGTTATCATTTCTGAGTAATTAAACTGGTATACCAGTGAAACCCATTTCAGTGGAGTGCCAAGTCCATTCTGTGTTTGGGTCTGAACTTTAAAAGCACTCTAAATTGCTGAACCTATTTTGGGGATAAGAGTCAGCACCTTCAATAGGTCTTTTAAAGTCTGGTCTAAAGCTCAACATGGATTCACCACTCCACTGGCACAGAAGCCACCAACTACCAATGCTTATTGGCCCTGTCCAGCATAACCTTGGCCTTGCCTATGGATGGAATGTAGATCCCAAAACCCGAATGTGATGGATTCAAAAATGTTCCCAACTGCAAGCTAGCATAAAGCGGTTTCGCTTTCCAAGAACTGCCCTTGTCAAGAGAAAATGTTATGAATTCACTTTTACTTCTCTTACCTATGTATCACCTTTATTTCAAAAAACTTTGAAAGAATGCTGTATTATAAACTACTACTACGTATTTGAATTGGAGCTTAGTTTTGAACTTGAGTCAATAATCATAGCTCAGTTTTGGGACGCAAAATTTAACAATAAAGAGAGCAAGGCTACACAACCTGATCAGAGCCACTGGAGGGAGAAGGTTTCTCCAGAAAATAAGTGCCTGATTTAGGAGGGGTGGGAGGCAGGGATTGGAGAAACTTGCAAATAACCAAATCTGTCGAAGTCAAACATGCAAATGTGGAGAGTCAGTTATAATGTACCCTATTTGCTGGTGTATAAGACTCACCTTTTTTCACCAAAAAATACTGTGGGGTGTGTCTTATATAGCAGTGTGTCTTATACACCAGCAAATAGTATTTGCTGACATATAAATGAGATGTGTCTTATATCCTAGTGCATCTTATGTGCCGGCGAATATGGTAAATTGAAAATATTAAACAAACCAAATTAATCCATTTTAAAACCAGAAAATCAAAAAAAGGAAGGAGAGTAATAAATAACATGTGAATACTCGTTACTAACTTTGGAGGGGGTCCAGTAAAATAATTAGGATCTTTAAAAAAATGATACCTCAGTCTGAGGTTAGATTCAATGGCAGTTCTTTCAACTTTCAGATTGGGGGAGGGGGCGAAATTTTGGAGGAACTGAAAAAGAGATGAAAAACCTGGATGAATACAATTTATTTATATTCTGTGTATGAACTAAAAGAAATAAACAAATTTCTGTTTATTTGAATAGGTCTTTTTTAAGGATATCCATATGAGAATAGAGCAAAATAATTCCAGACCTTCCATTGCATAACAAAGGCCCTTTCCACATGGGGGGGGCATGAAACGTGGGGAAACGGGGTGGCGTACGCGGGAACGGAGCTTACCTCGATCCGTTGCCGCAGGGAGCTGCGCGTGTTTGCCGCTCTACACGGCAGTGGCATGCGGCGGCGCTCGGTGGCGCCCAAAATGGCGGCTGGTAGCTTCTGGCGGCTCTCTGCCAATTGGAGAAGCGTGCCAGCCGGAAGCCCGCCCCCGGGCAGCTCTGCAGGGACGTGCTTGCGCGCCCCTGCAATTCCACATGGGGCGCTGCGACAGGCTAGCGCGTGCGAGTTTCATAAAGACCACATGAAATGTGGTCTTTATAAAACATGCGGCGCCACCCCCATGGCCGCGCGAGGGTGGTTTGAGGTGTGGAACTTCCACATTTCTAACCGCCCTAGCGCACTCCATGGTGTGGACGACCTCCGGGTGAGGTCATCCTACCCCGTGTTACCCTGTGTTTCCCCCGTGTGGAAAGGGCCAAAGAGTTACAAACAGTTACAAACATTATTATAAACAGTTAGAAAAATCTATGCCAAAACTGAAGGTATAAGAATACAATATACAGTTATCAGAAATTGTGGGCCTAGCTCTATGTTTTTTTCCTTTGGAAGAGAAATGTAGCAATTCATATGTGATGAAAGCAAAGTGCACATTACAACGTATTTTTACTGACATGACACATGAGATAGCATTGTTGTATACAAAGATCTGTATTAGCCCATTTTCCCCATTAATAAACAAATATGTATTCTATCTCAATGTAAAGTTAATGTTGCTTCACACATAGGTGCAATAAGCAATAAATATAACATTTATGTTTAAGCTTTCATACTAAGTAAGGATTCTAGCCAACCAAAAGTTAGCTTTTTTTTCTTTTGCACTCCCCCCACTGAATAAAATGTGCAGACAGGGCCAATCATTTACCTTTAGCTGCAGAATATATTTTCTCTGAGGCTAGTGATTACTATAAAGGGCAGACCACATAATGAAAGGCTTTTTTGGGGGGGGGGACAATTGTTTGTGTAATCTTTTCACTGTGTTAAAAAAAGTTTATACAATTAGCAGACAATGTACAGAAGCAGAACGAAAGGAAAACAACCTTTACCTAAAGGCAACTAAAGGTTATTTAACTAGAACTAAAGCAAATAACAAGGATGGAATTTAATGGTATGAGAGAAGTCACAGGCTAAGAAAACTACCACAGGCTCAACTGAACTTTTTAATAAGTAGGAGGACTGTGATAATAACAGACAAAACAATTAGGAAAGAGCAAAGTGTGGTAAAACAAACTCTTTACCCAAGTAATTAAAACAATAATAACCAAATGGAGGCTCACAGGGCATCATCACCTTGCTATGACACAGGGTCTATGACAGTGCAAGCAGAAGGAGGAGAAGGCTGACAATAAGGAAACTGGCTGTACTGAGGATATTGTAGGCAGCTAGCAGCAGGACACACACCTCCTGGCTAGTTTTCTTTGGTCTGAGATGCACTTTGTCATGAGCAATAGAAGCAAGAGAACAGATAAGGCAAAGAAGGCAAGAAGTTGGTGTTGACAGAAAGCTGCATGTAAAGAGATGTATAAAGAAACATCTGTGCTGTCTTTCAAAAATGAGAAAACTAGGAGCTATAGAAAAGAAAGAGGAAATGAGTAACTCCCTTCCCTCTTGCTGAGGATCAAGCAGGCCCAAGACTTGACTCACATAGGGAGTCTACCCAATTTTGGGTTCTGTTCCACTTTAGAGTTCAGCTGCAATTGAAGTTGTTCCGGCTTAGTTTCATTTCAGGTCAGTAGAAATTCAGTAACTGGTTTGCCAGGGATGTATGAACAGGTTCAGTTTGAGAAAATTTGAATAAAAAGATAGATTCTAGTAATCATTTGAACATCAAGCTGTCATTGCTAAGCACCATCAATTAGCAACATGAAGCCCTAAATATGATACATTGTTTTATTATCATAGACTCATACTTTAATTAATCTCTTTACAAAACTGACTTGCTTCCTTCATATATAGAAAACCAAATATAATGCTGACCTGTAATAAGCAATGAAAGAACTCTTGTAATTTCACATCCTCATAATTTTAGCACAGTCCACTGATGACCTCAGTCTATCACAAATAATTTCCACACAGTGCTTCTTTAATATTAATTTCCTAGTCACACAAGGAAACTACAATCCCCATACTGATCTTTTGCTCAACTTCAAAACATGTATCCTCAAAATGACCAACATCTTGCTCCAGTCATTCACAGGATGCTGCCTCTCGATCCTGATGACCCAGTAGAGCTGGCTAGTATCCCTTATTATGCAAAGAGCCATTTTCTTTAATATAATGCTCCTGGCTATATAGTGTAGGGACATAAATAATGTTAAAATATTCTGAAACATCCTGGAGCACTGAAGTCACAGCAACAGTCCAGACGCACAGAATGCCCTCTCCAGTGAGCCTCCCCTGCTCACTGCTTGCATAGCCTAGATTGGGGATTTCTTTGGGTTTTCTGGGACTGAGCCTGTTCACTCACTCCTCTGAGCTTTGCTTAAGGCCCTACAGGATTTGTCACTGTGCAGAGAAAGCAACTTTCCCAATCAGAACATATTGTTTCAAGTAAGGGATTTAGCTGAGGGAGGAGACAGAGACATTAGCTGACTTCAGTTCCAAAAAAGCAGCAAAAGCAGACAGTATGAAATGGAAGTAAGTCAATAACAGTAATAGCAGATATGAGAGGAGTAGAGGTTCATAGAATAAGAAATGCTGTTCCAGAAAGACTATGATTTAAGAGCTTGCAGCTGACAGCTCCATCACAGAGTACGTTTGTACTTACACAAAAATGACATGGTAAAATTAAGCACAAAATTGAGAAACTCTATGGTATTTCATCTTCAGGGGAAACGGTTGTCATCTGGGGAGGAATTTCATATTCTTCATTGCATTCAAATACACATCACTTCTGAGATTTTAGAACAGACACCAGAGGTGTCAAAAATGGTGTATTAATTATTTGGGTAAAATTCATTTAAGACAATATCTTGAATTCCAAAGGCACTTAAGTGTAAATTGATTATGAAAATAATTAGGTTTTAACAGCACCTACTTTTTTACTCTTAATTACTGAAGAAACAACTAAACTTAATAAGGGTGAAATGAACTGATAGCATTACACAAGACCAATTAAGACTCACAAAGGACAGTATTAAATTGTTAGTAGGGTTTTCATTTCAAGTTGCTCTCCCCAGAGGCGGAGCTTGATGGCCTTGCATCAGTATTCCTTGCTATTATT
Source organism: Iguana delicatissima (assembly GCA_948472985.1). NCBI lineage: Eukaryota > Metazoa > Chordata > Lepidosauria > Squamata > Iguanidae > Iguana > Iguana delicatissima. Next base: position 1,095,624 of record CAOKZL010000119.1, read on the forward strand.
CAAGTGATCAGCACAGAGCTTCCAGCTTTTCTTTTTATAAAAGTTGCTTGGATACAAATGAGTGATTTTTTTCTAATGCTGACTAGTAGTGACAGAAAGATGATGGTTTCCAACAAGCATTCATACAACTGAGCGGTAGCCCTCGGGATCCTTAAGTGTAGTAGTCCCTGAAGCCTCTCTAACCCTCCAGAGACTTACCTCACCAACATTTAAAATAGTGGGAGTTACTTGGTTGAAAGCTACCCCAAAGCTGCCCTAAACATGCCAAAATTCAGGACAAAAATGAAATATGAGTTTATAGTATAGTAATCTGGTTTTTGAGAGCCAGTGTGGGGTAGTGGTTTGAGCATTGGACTACAACACTGGAGACCAGTGTTCAACACCCCACTTGCCCATGAAAACCCACTAGGTGACAACGGGCTCATCACACATTCTCAGACACAGAAAACCCTGTTGATAGGTTCACCTTAGGGTCACCATAAGTTGGAAATCCCATGAAGGCACCCAACAACAACAACAAATCTATTTTTTATAAGGTCTTCTATGCAGTATAGCATACACACACACACACACACACACACATGCATATATATATTTCTTTACAAGCCAGTATCTCTCTTCCCAATTATAAAAATACTACAGAACTAAACGGATGCAGATTTTGACCAATTTTATATATGCACTTGTAAGAATAAACTTGCATTAGTTTCCCTTAAAAATCTATGCAAACCCTTCTGTGTTCTATTTTCAAAAAGATAAAGATTACAACCTGTTGTAGGGATGTAATTCTTCATTAAAGTTATTCTTAAAGGAAATAATTGTATAAGGAAGTAATTATAAGGAAATGAGTAATTAGACCAATTTTCTTCTCAACGTGTAAAAAAAATTGCACAGTTTTCAATTATTATTTAGAGTTCAGGACATTCTTCACAACATTTGCATGTGGTTGCTTTGCTCAGAAAACAGTATTTTCTGTGCAGAATCAGAATTTTCGATGTTGAAAATAATATTTGTTCACAGAGGTATTTTTTGCATAGAAATGGCTGTTTCTGCAAAAACAAAACCAACTACGTTGTAAATTTTGCATAGGATTTTTGTACAAGTGCTGAACCATAAAAATTCTCATCAGTTCAGGATTCTTCCCATCAGATTTCTTGACGTTCAAAGAATATATTTCTCAAACATTTTTAAAAATATTTCTGAATATTTTCCCTATCCTTAAAGTACTGTCAGCTAAATATTGAAGTTTTTCCACTTTACAATCATTTCTAAGAATTCTTTTTGGAATTCTTTAATTTTAATCCACAAGATACTCTTTGAAAATATTTTGTATGTTATTCACTTAAAAACTTAGCACTGTCACAGTAATGTTTAATGATACAGTGTGCAAGGCCTTTCTTCTTCCTGAAATTCCATAGACTATTATTATTATGTCTGAATGTATTCCACTGCAGCAAATGTTTTATATTCAGTCTGTCCGCCACCAGTTTCTGAATGCTAATCAGTCCATGTGCTATAAAATTCTACATCCACTGTGGTAGTATTGCTAAGGGAAATCTGTGTTATTCTTTATACTGTTTCTTCGCTGAAAAAATAACTCAATTTAAACTGTAGCAAAGCTATCAGCAGCCTACTATTGTCTTTTAGTTAAGTCCACAGCAAAAATCAAAATAAGTTTTAAAAATGAAAAGCAAAAATACATAAAATTATTAATTTCTAGAGGCTAGTACAGGTTAGATCACATCCAGGGCTCAAGGATGTTTTACTACAGAGTTGAGATCTGAACTTAAAATAAATATAGGAGATAATCAAGAAGAAATTTGAGAAATATGCAATCTTGCTGAGGGAGGAGACTACCGTAGTTTACCAGCAGGCCTCTTGTTCTATTACGTTGAACTGACAGCATAACTTATACTGCAACTTCTTTTTTAGCCAGGCAGCTTTCCTGGGATTGGGAAATAAATGGAAATGTTGTTTTTAAGTATCATGGAAGTAAGCAAACAACATGTTTCCATTTGGTGAGAGATGTCTTTTGTGAAAGTGGTCCATAAAAACCTGAAGCCACTCCAAAAGATGACAAAACACACAAAGATAGGATATAATGCAAAAACAGATTTGGAAGAACAGCATACCTAGCGAAGTATTAGCACAATATAGCAAGAAAGTCTTCTGGTGCAATAGTGTTTCATGGTACAATATTTTGCAGTGCATTTGTATTTGTCAACTTATTTTTACTCTGGCCTGTTATATTTGTGTTGTTATCTATATCTGTATTCTTTTTCTTTCCTCAAGGAATTTGCTTCATGGCATGCATGAGTTTATCCTGGTTTATCTTCAGCCAATCCCAGTGAAGTAGGTCAGGCTATGAAAGAAAGCTATGATCATCTTATAAGCTTCATAACTGAAAAGGTTTTGAATGAAGACTCTGTTTACCATACATTGGCTCTCATCACAACCATGGTTACAAAGCAACAACAATAATATAAAGATGGTACATATTGTTTTTCACATTATAGAACCTTTGTGGTGCTTGCAGTATTTAATACTATTACATTAAAGAGAGTAATTTTATTTGTGTGCATTTTTCCCATATTTTATTCACCGTTATCACATGCCATATATATGATTATCAACATCCAGAGGACTCGCTTTTGGAGTGTACCCAAGGTTTCTATTGGTTTTATCAGATACTTTTAAAGAGAGAACAAAATCATGTGTGGGAGCTAGGCACCTGAAGATAGGCTTCGTACTACTGTTCTTAGCAACTTTGAAACAAACATATTAGGCACTGATGGGAAATAAATGTTGTACTATGTTGATTACTAAGCATTAGGACAAGGGTCAGAAGTAGACCAGGACTTGCCTGAGAATCTCAGGATTATTCCTAGAGATATGTACCAGCCTCATTAGCGGCTGAAGACAGAACCATTTTCGCAGTCCTATCCTAGTAGGACTGTCTACTCAGAAGTAAACCAGTTTAAGTTAAATGACACTTACTCATTGACAGTAGAAATGACAGCTAGTGGCTTTCCTGTGAGTGTGATGGTGAAACTATTGTACGTTTTAGTTGACATTTTTAAGGACCTATGCAAGGCATTGGAACAATTTATCAAATTTCCTGTAAAACACTGATAGCCTCAATTTTAGCTAGTCAGTAACATTCATGGATCTTTATAATGATGACTCGTCATTCTGTAGAAAAAATTTGACAGAACTAAAAGGACAAAAAAAAAGTTCAAAATATGAATAAAAGGTGAGTCACCAAGATGTCTAAAGTCATCATACATCACTTTTTTCAACACCATAATAAAATCAGTAAGATTCAATCATATATTGAAGACCGTTTTGTAGTAATATAAAAAAGAAAAGGAGGGCTTTTAAAAAAGAAGAAAAGAGTAAAATGGAGGAGGGTAAAAAAAAATCAAAAATAAAGATTTGTGTAGATTTTAGTGGCTGATTTTAGGGCTGACTGTAGACATTGAAGAATAAGCTATGGCATTGTGCTATGGCTTTGTGTTTGCTAGTGCCTATTACATAATTCATTCTGCAGCTGTTAAATGAAAATGAAAATGTGTATCTGGACTTGATGGTCTTGGTTAAAACTTCTAATTTTTAAAAGAAGTTTATTAACTAAATGATTTAGATGGAAAGTTTTCTGTTATTCTCATAGATAAATTTTTGTTATAATATAAAAAAGGAGGAAAAAGTTGAAGAGGAGATTAAACTGGAGGAGATAAAACATTTAGAATTTTTTTCAGTTCAAAAGAAGAGCTGGAGAAAATGGGCATTATGGTTGGAAGGAATAAAAGAAAAAATTGCAAAATGTTCCAAATGCAAGTTACAAATATATGAAAATGCATAAAAACAGCTAATAACACCAACAGCTAATAATGTGCCAGCAATATAGTTCCTTTGGAAAGGATTATTAGTGGCAAATAACGTAGTATCTATAGTTTCAGAAAGGTCAACTCACAGTTGCATGGCCTGGTAGGATTTTCTAAAAGCCAGACTCCTAGCTTAAGGTATCTTTGTTTTTGTTCCAAGTATTATAACCATTCTTGGGTGAGGTAGCATCACTGCAGTAGAAGGAATTAGTGCTCAAAAAGCTGAAAGAGACTAAAGGAATCCTGACCACTAATAGCAATTTTACATTCTGACAGTTGCTTCCTTCAATCTAGCCTTTCAAATCTTTACAAATCTTTATCCAGGCACTGGATTTGCTGGTGCTAATTCAAACAGCAGAGGCCCCACAGTCCCCTGCTACCTGTACTTAACACAAAATACTGTTATTTTGGTGACACTAACTGCTTCTAAAAAGAAAATTAAGACACATGTTTACAAGTCATTTTGGCTCTTGCCCAAGTAATTAGAGCATGTGCCTCTGGTGCATCTTTTTTGCTACCACAAAAATGAGGAAAAAGGGAAGCACACATCAAACATTCACAAATTTGGCAATTACTGGAGTTAGAATGTCATTTTCATTATGGCTCAGTGTTATAAAACAAAACGGTAGGGCAAAGGGTAAATGCACAGCAATCAATTGCAAATCTAGCTAAGCTAAACAAAATATAAACTGGCAGATGTTCCTATTCCAACAGACACACTTATTTTGGATGAACTATCAGCTACAGGCAAAATACAGTATCTTCTGGTGTTTGATGGTTCATTGTTTATATGATCAGTTGTACATGGCACACTTTACTGGCTCATAATCACTGCTCTGGATGTCAGTACAGTGAAAAACAATTTAAAACTATACAAAGCACACTAGAAGCCTGGTTCCAAGAATTTGCTACTTGCCTCAATAAGAAATATGGTTCCCACACAAGCTTTGTTCTTTTGGGCCTCATTGCCACATCAGGCTTGCTGAGTCTCAATGCTGAAGTTATGAGAGACAACCACTATATGAAACTCCAGTCTTTTCTTCCACAAACACATCTGCACCTACCTATTCTGTCCATTTTTCTTCTTCTTTCTTCTTTTAGGGACATTCTCCTATTCTCAGCTAGCACTAAAAACAAAGTCTCTGCCAAAGAAGCTCCTTTTTACAGATGTGTTCTGTGTCCACCAAGCCCCCATTTTTTCTTCATTCTGTCAAGCTGAAAGCTTTTTAGGAGCATTGACATTGGGAGAATGGTGAAAGAGAACTGTAGGAGCACAGATTTTTTTAGTGTTGGGTTGTGCCAGCATGCCTGTAGCAAAAAGTGCAATACAACTTAAGCTGGGAAACAAGGGAATTCCACTTTAGGTGATTCTACTGTAGCAACATGCGCCTGCTGCCTCCAGAATCCCCTACAGAATATATGTGAAGCAAAACAGACAAAGTGAAGAGCAGATAAGCCTGCCTCACCAGCTCTCCCAGCATGATATTTTTTAAAAATAAAAACAGCACAGTTTGGCAACCAAAAAGGATTATAAGAAAAGCGGAGGCTTATGAAAGATAAATATCACCCCTGGATTTTTCATTTCACAGGTCCACATTTTCAGTTTTCAATAAAAATTTTGCTGGAACAGGGTAAATTGCTCCTCTTTTTCCTGATGTAGGGACTTAGGCCATTTCTGCACTAGCCTGTTATCACGCTATGGCTCCACTTTCAACATCCTATGGAATCCTGGGGTTTGTAGTATAGGGAGGGGCCAGCTGGCCCCTCTTGAAACTGCAAACCCCGGGATTCCATAGGATGTTGAAAGTGGTATCATAGTGCTATAACAGGCTAGTGTGGAAATGGCCTTACTGGTTTATTTCTGTCTGTGGCACCATATTTTGTATTAAAGAAGTAAAATGCAGGAACACATCTACTTTGTTAACTGAGTTATACATGTACTTCTATCTCTCTGACCAGATATGGTGCCTTTGCAGTTGTGCTGGTTCAGCTCTAGATTCTCTTCACTATCTCAAGCTGAGTCAGAACTGATAAGACTCTTGTATTTGTACAGAATTTCAAAAATGGTTTAATCTCTTGTTGTCTTTTCATAACAGTCTCATTGCTGCTAAGTTCAGTATTTTGTGATTATTATGTGACTAATTTTATTGTGTTTTAAATCCTGGGTGCTCCGGGGGGAATCTGTCAGCTGAATCTATCATTCATTCATTCATTCATTCATTCATTCATTCATTCAATATATATCTCCCCTTTCTCCCAATTTAGATCAAACCAAAGAATAGCTAAAGGTGAGCTAATAAAAAGCCTTTAAAAAGTTAAATAAGCAATCATATTAAAAACACTAATTTAAAACATTTTAAAACATGTTACAAACATAGTAAAAAAGATAAAAGTATAGAAAACCACATTAAATGACCCTTCTGTCACAAGCAGTTAACAATCAATGGGCTGTCTAAATAATAAAGGTCTTTTTCTATTGGCAAAAACAAAAACTGTAGTCTAATTGACTCCTGCTAGAAAAGAATGTCACATTCTGAGAGCAGACACCAAAGAAGCCCCCTCTCGTGTCCTAACACACATGCCTGTGATGGTAGTGTAACCAAGAGAAAGCTCTCTCCTGGAAATCTTAAAATGTGTCCAGGTTCACAATGTGGAGATACAGGCCATTTCCACACGGGCTTAAAGAAACGGTGCAGAGCGTCCTCCAGAGAGGACATCTGCACCTGGGAGCGGACTGGGTCGGACCTACTTACTGTAGATCCATACCTCAGCCCACTCCTGAACGACCCGAAGTGGTCATCCAGCGTGCTTTTGAAAGACCGCTTGAAAGAGGTCTTTCAAAAGCATGGAGCATGCCACTCCATTCCCACGCTCCGGTGCAGATTTGCAGGTTTGCACCAATGCGAGCCTGTGATCTGCCAGGGGCAGGCTCCACCAACCGGAAGCTGCCATTTTCATTCCCGGAGCAGTGCGGAACGGCAGTCACGCACTGCTCTGGACCAGCCTGGACCCAAGCATCGAGCCCAAAGGTCCAGTAAGTACCAGCATGGGGCGATTCCCTCACCTCGTATGGAAATGGCCACAGTCTTTTAGATAGTCCGGTCAAGAACCATAAAGGGCTTTATAGGTCATAACCAGTACTTTCAATTCTGCCTGCAAACAAACCGATAGCCAGCAAAGCAGTTGCAACAAGGCAGTTATGTATTCCTGCTAGCCATCCCTGGCTAACTATTTGGGTTAGCCATCCCTGGCTAACTATTTTGAACCAGCTGAAATTTCCAGTTTCCAAAGGCAGCCCCATGCAGAGTGCATTACAGTAATCCAAATGGGATGCAATCAGGGCATGTATTGTCATAGCGAGATCTGATATTTCGAGGAATGTCCAAGGACAAAACCTGGGCATGAAAGCTCAGATTTGAGTCCTGGTGTATGCCCAAGCTACAAACCTAAGATTTCAGGGGAAATGGAATCCCATCCAACTCTTGTCTGGAATAAGTTTCAGCTTGCTCTGATCTAGTTCATTACTGACAGCAGGTACTAGTTTAGTACTGAAACAGCTGAAGATTGGACTGATACATTTTTCTCAGGCATTCTGGTAACTTTATTTCCTAAAAACTGTAATAATGGTGATCATTTTGTTATATCATATTATCTCAGCTACAGGAATAAGTGCAATAGGGTATAGATTTGTGTTCACAAATGGCCTGGATTTGAAAAAGCAAAAGCATCAATCTTCCTGGCAACATCATGGTGTGGAGATTTAAAGGGGGAATAGGGGCCCCCTCCCACTCAATGCTTCCTTCTGCCTTGAACAGAAGCTAGGAATTTCCCCCAAATCTCTTAATTCTACTGCCACCACCCACTGAATTCTGAATTACATGAGCAGCGCAGTGGGGCTCTGTTCTGGGAATTGCCAATCTCTGTGCTTAAGGTCCTTTCCCTTCCCTCACCTCCCCCTTCTGAGTGAGAGGATCCTATTTAAGCATGTGCAGAGGAATGGTGTCGGAATGGAGAGGAAGCAGAGGACTTACAGACAAGTATTTATTTTAAGGCATGCAAGTAAACAAGAAAATAATACTCATGAAAAGTTCCTACCTCTCAGGTACGCTTAAGTTATAAAAACAGGTATATTCTCCATCCTCTTTCAAGTCTCCTTTGATGTAATAGTTACCCAAATTATAAGGAGATGCTGGCACTGCTAGTGGACCTCAAGGTTCCCCCATCTGTTAGGGTAACAAACCTATCATCAACTTCCCTGCTCAGGTCTCGCAGATTAAGGAATGTGTCCTCCTTAGCTAAGTCCATCCATCTGTAATGCAGTCCTCCTCTTCTTCTACTGTCTTCCCCCTTAACAAACATTATTGTTTTTTTCTAGTGAGTCATGTCTTCTCATGACATGGCTAATGTACCACAACCTCAGTTTAATAATCTTGGCTTCTAGGAAGAGGTCAGGCTTCATTTGCTCTAGGACATATTCATTTGTCCTTTAGAAGTCCACAGTATCTGTAGAACTCTTCTCCAGCTTAGTTCACACTAGGACACACATCACAAAAACTGTGAAAAAGTAGTCAAGGTTTCTATCACTTAAATTAGCACATTTTCCATTGGTTTATTGGAAGATTGTACTTATATCAACCATTGAGAAAACTGTTCCTGTATTTATGAGGTTCAATTTATGCTCTCAGTTGGATTTGTTGAAACTCAATCAACAAACAGATATATTTAACAGGCAAATAATCAAGTGAAGTACTGAAACACTGAACACTCAGACAATTACAAAAAGGGCAATCTGTCGTGGTACAAAAGTGATTCTCCAATCAGGGTAGATTGTCCTTTTTGTAGATACAATTCAAGGTGTGACAGATTAAATATTTATATGAAGTTGCTACAGCAGATAATGCAGCATGACATCACCACATGGAATAGATTCTCTTCAGAAAATGTCAGCCGTATCTGTATCCGGGGCTGCCATATTCCAGTCAAAAGACAGTGCAGAAGAGCAAAAAGAAGAGGAAATACAGTTAGGCCTGGGTTGATCTATGGGGAGTCACAAAAGTGTTGGTACTGAAAGAAGTGCTGGTACTGTCAAGGAAGAGTCTAAGATGCAATAAGAGAGAACAGCTGTTAAGGGTTTATGAAACAAGCAAAGAGCAGGCCAAGAGGAAGTCTTAACAAGAAGTCAAGTAGGTCAAAGAGTCAGGTTGCAAGCACACCAGAAACAAGAAACAAAGACATTTAAAGGCAAACACTGAATTCAATGTCTCATCATCTCAGAAGATGATTAGGACAGTCTGTCCTGTATTCTGGCACCAAGGTGTAGCTGGTTTATTTCCTACCATATCTTTGATGCTGCCTATTTAGAGGGAATCAAATCAATTGTTGTATTGTTTTTTCTATGTTTCAACTGTGCCATTGTTTATATAGTAAGCACTGTTGCATAGTCAGGAGTGATGGATGCTGCCAACAAAACACACAGACCTGGAAGTGGAAGGGAAAAAGGCACAACTTTATTGGCTATAGCTGCTGATAGGGTTGACACATGTATGGTCCAGATCCAAGCACTGATCAACCTGCCTGTTGATCAATGAACCTGACCTTCTGGTCCATTGCCAGAAGGCCCTGCTGCCAGGGAGTGCAGGAGGATTGTGCCCCATTGTTGCTGTGCACAGGCACTTCCACCCTGCACCTCTGAGCCCTCCCTAAACCATAAAACCACTTGGAATATGTAGATACCAAAAAATTCCAGATCCAGGACCCATGCTACTGGAAACTGACAAGTTAGCAGTTAGCAGTTACATTTCTATACCGCTTATCAGTGCAAAGCACTCCTGAAGCAGTTTACAATGTGTTAGCTAATTGCCCCCAACAAGCTGGGTACTCACTTTACCAACTTACGGAAGGATGGAAGGCTGAGTCAATCTGAAGTCCTGCAGAATCAAACTCACAATGTTGTGGCTGCAGTACCAGCATTTAACCACTGCACCAGCAGGACTGTGACAAGCAACAGCAAAATACATGTAGTAGTGTACACAATCCTCACCCTGACAAAAGGCAGCTTGCGCCCACACCACACCGGACAGTGCCCCACTCCTAGCAGCTGCAGCTGCCCCCCCGTGTCCTTGTGTCCACCCACAGCACAAAGGGAGGGGGTGAAGTCTCAAGAAGATTTGGCTGGGAGCCAGTAGCTCAGAGTAATAAGTATTCCAATACCCAATCTGAGTGAAGACTGCCTATCCGAGCACTCAGGTGGGGCCTGGCTCCCTCCCAGTCAATGAATTCAAGCCTGAAATTTGAATTCATTGGCTCCCTGGTTTTCCTCCGCAGCAAGCTCCATTAGCCACACAGCTTCCTGAGAAGGAGAGACATGAGGCCCAGCATGGCCAGGTGAGTCATGGCAGTGAGGACTCATCTCAAGCCACATCTGCCTGGTAAATTAGGTAGCTACTTTCTCAGAAAGCCAGTATAGTACATTGCTGGATTGGAAAAGGAAGAGTCACGTTCAAATCACTATTCAACCAGGAATCTTACTGGATGATCATGACAGACCTTGGAATCAATTCCAGTTTCATACCTGGAGTAAATGGGGAGAAAGGAAGCAAATAAAGTAGCCATGTACTTTGTTATTGCAATACAAACAATCAGTAAGTCTTACAAGATCTGTCAAAGAAGGGTTTCAAGTGGTATTGGCATTAGGTCATTGCACCTTTTGACCAATTAGCTGCCTTTTGGGTTTTGTCTTTTTAGTAAGGCTAAAATAACATCTTCCAGATCCATAAGAATATCACAGGAAGCCCCCACATGTAATGTATTGTCATCTCATTTACAGATAAAAAAATGGAGGAAAGTGAAGTCATGGAACATGGATCACGGATCATGGATCATGGAAGTCAGGGATCACGGGGAAAAAGTGTGATTTCCTTCAAAGATAGAGATGATAGAGATTATCCTTTAATAATTTATTAGTCCCATCACATATCTCAGTGTTCTTTTTCTTCTTTACCTCCTCCCCACATCTTTTTCTTTCCTGTTGATATTTTTCTCCATCCACCCCAAAGGAAGCATTTGGCCTGCAGCAGTTTTGCCTTTGTCCCCATCTGTGATGCTTCCTTTCTAGTCTTGTCCACTTTTCCCCTTCTCACTAGTCCTTCATTCACAGGTACCTGTGCTGGTTCAGCTTTTCTCTCTCCTATCCCCCCTCTACATCCATATTAAATACCAAGAGATTCTCTCAGTAGTACTTGATTTAATAGATACAGAAATTAAATCCAAGATGGGAACTATGCTTTAAAAGACAAGTCACAGTTCCAAACTTCCAGGTGACATTCTACTGCTGCAAAATCAAATTAGAAGTGATGAGCAGTGGCTAGGAGGAGGACTGTTTAACTTTTCCTGTCCATCGGCTCCTTTTTACACTTACCAATATTCCTCAGCATTTTCCCAGACAGATCTTGTAAGCTCATGTAAAATTCAGAGAAGTCCCATCAGAGGGAGTGAACAGAAGAGGGTAAGGCGCAGGCAGAGAAAGTGTGCCATTTTTCATAAAATTAGAGATGGGCCAACCAAATCCATGAATCCTCGAATCCTGGGCAAGGATTTGAGATTTGCAAATCCGAATCCCTGTGCTAAAACAGGCAAACTGAATCTTTTGAATCCACCAACCAAATAGTTTGTTGGAAACCAGCGCGCCTGAAAATCTGGGAGACCGGGACACCTGAAAACCTGAGAGCCCAGACACACAAGGGGAGATGGCAAGTAGATAAATTTTTCCCTTGGAGTAACAATGGCCTTTGCTAACAATTTCATAAATTACATCTGGGGTTGTATTCTAAGATATTTAGAACATTTAATATTTAAGTTCAGCACTTGACTGGAAGCTACAGGCTTGAGATTTCAAGGACAGCCGAAACACTCCATTGCATAGCTCCCTTGCGAAGCTCTTTTAGACACAATTCTGGGGTTTGTCATTTTACAAGGGGTCACAGCCTTCTCTGACAAAGTGTGCTGGTGCATCAGCAAACTACAAACCTCAGGATGCCAGAAGGAGCTATGCAAAGAAAATCTAATTTTGACCTGGATTATCTCTGTACTGTAGTATGTGACCATATTTACACAAGCAGGAAAATGTGGGATTAATCCACATTTTCCTGCCTGTGTACAAAGGGTCTTCATGTCATTTTCAATCTGGGGAGATCCTGAGGCAAAACTATGACCATTGTCCTGGCCAGATTTCTTCAGAGGGAGTTTTGCCTTTGCCTAGGCTTTTGCTAAGGCTGAGAGGGTGTGTATTGCCCAAGATGAGCCTTCTTTCCCTTGCTTTTTAAACTATATATATATATATATATAAATATAAATATATAGGATTCAAAAGATTCGAGATTCATGAGATTTGTGGATTCCCAGAACCTTCCAGGGATCAGGATTTGGAAAATTCTGGATTCATCCCATCCCTACATAAAATGCTCTTTTAAGAACTAAGCAACCCAATTCTTTAGTTCCAGCTAGCATTTGCAGTGCACAGACAGGGCAAAGCAAAGAGCAAATGGCAGCTGGCAGGCAGCTAGTGAGTAGTACAAACTTCACAATAATCAGGGACATTAAAATTACACTGACAATGGAAGCCAGCGTTGCTGAAAAGCCTTTACACATCCAAGAAATATACATGAGTGAGCTAGTTAAGATTGTGGTGTGGAATTTATCAAACAACTGACCCTAGACCTCTGAACTTTGCCAAAGGGCAATTCATGATTTTGGGTCAATAATATAGATATATACCATATTGTCATGTCAGGCTATGAATACATAGCAGACAGCTTGAAATGTAATGGTATCTCAGTATAACAGGAACTAAAGAAGATAAAGGCCTTTAGAGGGGAAAAGGTTTATACATAGTCTAGATACCTGGAAACAAAGATGTGAATGGGGAGAAAAAAAACTGTCCAAAATTTCTTTAAAAGATTGTGTATGAACTTCTTTGCTTGCATTCCTTAAAATGTGCAATAATGTTATCCAGAAACATAATATGCAATGTTTATAAGCAAATTATCCATAATTTCAGAAGTACAGACAAGAAAGCTGCTTTAAGTAATTTCCCCTATCACAACAAATCTTCTGATTACATATGCTACACCGTGGACTCTTCTGACCTTATTCAGAAACTGTAATTAAAAACAATTTAAAACCACATTCATTTTGCATTTGATTATAAGCTGCAAAATTTAATGCTAGATACTAAACCAATTTAAATGAATCCAACTTAATTTTTATGCATCTCATTGAATGTACAATATGAAACAATGAATCTGAGTTTTACAGCTTTAATAAAACCATTTCCCCCCCTATGGTTTCTGTATAGATTTTATAATGTGTGAGTTACACTTTAGCAGAAGGTTCTAAGATACGTTTCAGATTTAACTAGCGTCTACACATAAATTGATCAAAGAGAAACTTCAGAAGGAAACCAGGGAGCAATGATTGGCTATAGTTGTTGTTGTTTTTTGAATGGACATCTGATACTCTTTTAGCCTTATGTGACCCATATTTTCATGAAACAAAATTGTCATTTTCATGATAATAACTGAATGAAATGTAGTGTAGTATATGCACTAATAGTGTGATGGCAGGAAATAGGAAGTGTGGAAGAGTGTAATATTTAGCTGTTATCATATTGCTGCTGTTACATTTTTTGAGCTGGAATACTGTTGATGCACATGGCAAATATAACAATCCATTATGAGAACATCTAAACTTTCTTCAGGCTTATGCAGGATGGAGGAGGAGGTGGCAATGGCAATGAACGAAGAATGCTACCAGTTGTGAAGACACCATTTTCTCCAATGAATGTTGGGGGTGGTGAGTTGCAATTGGATGCCCTGGAAGGGGTAGTGTGCTTAGATAAATACCTATGATAAAAGAACAGTTCTCTAGGCCATCTCTTCCAGAGTAATACTGCTTCAAGGATACCATCCCTATTCTAAGCCATGCACTGGAGAAAATGGCAGCTCAGAGCTGGGAGCCATCTTTTCCTGCTACTGCTATCACAGTCCTTTCCCTCCTTTTTTCTCGTCCCACTGCAACTATGGTCTTTCTCATTTTGCTACTGCTGCCTCCACCACCTTCACCAATAATAGAATTAGGCTGGTGAAACCAACAGGTGTTTTGCAAGCTTTTTCCACACACACACACACACACACACACACACAGGTGTTTAAAAAATTCAAATATACAAAATTTCAAAACAAAAAGAGAAAACAATATATAATAGAAGACAATACACTCCAAGAACAAAACAGAAGGATACTCAATTGGCTAAGGACAATTTAAAGACCAGCTAATGACATTCCATCAACTTTCAGAGTATAGAAACATATCATCCTGGAGTAAAAAATATGGTGGTGTCGGGGCTAGACTGAGGAGAGCATTGCATGGTGTGGGCTCACAACTGAAAAAATCCCCCCCAAAAAAGGAGGCAAGTAGGTATGGCAATATAAAAAATTAAGCTTACAAGCAGGAAATCAAAATGCTCACAGAAAATTACTGATTATATAGTAAATAATTTGGAAAACAAGTTGTGGATAACAGTATACTTTGAACAAGAATCAATTTCTTCCCAAGGGATTTCCCCTCTCATATTTCTGGAAACCTTGTTGACCAATACCCAAACTGTCATTCACTTAGTGGAAGTGACACTGTGCTTGCTAGGTTCAGACTATGCATAAAGGAGGAATCTAGCATAGCTGCACAACCAGATGCTTTTGAACAACAATTTGTGTAAGTAACAGTGTACCTAAGAAGACACAAATAAAGATGTACTGCTGTTTGTACAACTGAAATACACAACAGGACTGCCGGTGCACGGTTTTCCTCCACTAATGTCACACCAGATTAGGCCAGAGAAAATAACAATGGTTGAGCAACCATTTCCCCATGCTTTTATTGCTTCTTGAGTATTTTTAAATTGTCCTGCCGAGTAGCGATCCTATCATTTCATTAAGTTTTACAAGAGTGATGAAACTAAACATTGGAACCTACCTCTTATTAATAGCAGCCCAAGCATCATTAATGTTATTGGTCATCAATTCTACTTTTCTGGTATCATCAGTTGAATAATCCCGGAGAAGCTTAAGTGCCAAATCATTAGCCACATCCACATTTATATGCCACTGTCGTAGCTCTTTTGCAAATTGCTAGAAGAAGAGAGGAGGAAAAAGTTTTGTGAAACTTGAAAGGAGTCATATGAAGTACATAGAAATATATTTTAAATATTTCTGAGGAAAACATATAAGCTATTCAGTAACAGATAAGGTTTAAAACATTGTTTCTCGTTAAATTGTATACCTTGTTACACAAATCCTCTCATTTACTTCTGTGAAAGATACATGTCCACACATGTATCCTTCTGGACATATAGTTCCCTTTTCTATTGAAATGAATGGGAAGCCATTAAGGTTGAAGGTGTTTGATTTATTCAATGAGAATGTTAAAGGCCTCTGAGCTTGTGTTTTTGTGGAATACAAGAAGACCACAATGCTAAGCTTGAAAAGTTTTTTCTTTGTAAATTACCACTCTCTGAATACCCCAGCCAGAAAAAACTCTGAACTCTGAGATGGATCTAATTAAAAAAGGTAAGATATAGCATGCTATATTTATTACCAAATGGCCACATTCTTACAAAAAATAACTACATTACAAGCTCATGCATATTTTAACATTCACAGGTTTCCCAAAAGAATGCTGGAAATGTTTGATAAAGATTAGGATAATTTTTGTTGGAAATTTCTTGTTTTCCTCAGTTACAGTTCCCAATATTTTTTGGGGAAAAATGTCTGTTTAACTACATCTTACAGATATAATTGTTTTTACTGGACAGGGTGATTTTTTTTTCTTTGTTTTGTTTCATTTTTGGGTTAAGGAAAAGCACTCAGAGGAATATTGAGCAGAAGACAAATGGCTGAAATGAAAGAAAGGAACTGCTCAAGACTTTTCTGCCAGTTGTAGGTTCATTTATAGCTCTCCGTCCTCAAATTGCTTTTTTCACCCACAGGGAGAAAGATACTGGGATAACACAGGTAGTTTGACTCTAAGCCCTAAATGCAATCATTAAATGCAAGTTAATGGGTTGTTGTTGTTGTGGCAGCTTGCCTTCAGTTTGTTTCTGCCTTATGACAGGTCTAAAAAGGACCTATCATGGGGTTTTCTTGGCAAGGTTTGATCACAGGGAGTTGTCTTTACCTTCCTCTGAGTATGAGAGAGTGTTCAACATCCTCTGGAATCCTGGGGTTTGCAGTTTAGGGAGGGGCCTTCAGAATTCTCAGCCAGAGAGCTCTTTGGCCTCAGTAAACTACCCAACCCAAGAATTCCACAGGATGTCAAAAGAGGAATAATAGCAATGTAACAATGTACTGCAGAAATGGCCTTAGTGGGTTCCTTGGCTGAGAAGAGATTTGACCCATGATCTCCAGAGTCATAGTCCAATGCTCAAACCAGTACAACACACTGGGTCTCTACTGCAATGATAGCCAAGTGAAAATCTGCACCAGCAATACTTGTACTGGATTATACCTTTGCAAGAGCAGGTGTAGAAAACTGTACAAGAAGTTGTAGAACCTCTTGCAAAAGCTTTGCATAATCACTTACACAATATCACCCTTGCTCTAACTCTGAAAGTACACATTAGCCTGCAGTAGTACAGTGATATAAATAGATACAGAATATGTCTATAGTGTAGATATATATACTTTATACTTACTTATCTCCCCCTAAAAACAAATGCAAGATTTAAATATTGGCTTTTCTATTGTATTTATGTTTGTGATAGTGACCTATACAAGAAGTCATATAGGAAGATCAGAGTTACAAATAAAATAAAATGCTGATACTCGGCTTACATATAATATTTTTTCTTATTGTTTTATTCATTAGATTATGTACTGAGTGCCACCTACTGGATTAGTACTAAATATGCATACACAAAAATTTATAGTACTGATAAAAATATAGTGTATTAGATTATGCTTTCCTTAATACTTTTTTTCTGAAAGTTCTTTTTTTTCCCCTGAAAGTTCTGAAAAGTTTTTAGAATGATCCTACAACATTGGTCATTAAACCACTTTGGATCCCGTGCCAAGAGAAGGGTGGGGTATAAACTGAATAAACAAACAAACTTTGTTTCTGTTCTGGAATATTCTAAAGAGTTCTATCCCATGTTTAGCAGAATCGTGGCTATAGAACCTTTCACATTAAGTGGAAATTATGCTGTAAATAGATCTCTTTAGAAATAAATACATATATAAAAACTGATATATCAATAATATAACAATAATAACAATATGTATATGTGTGTATAACTGCTAAGATTGTTGACAGAAGAAATCTGCTAAAATTCTTCAGCAAGTACTGTACAAGTTTAGAATAACTACAGGAAAAGGCAGTAGCATTATCATGGTATCAAAATGCTTTCCTAAAATGTGCGATGTCCCTGAAGATCAGTTTTCTTTATTTTCAGTTATCTCTGCAATGAAAATTGCTTTTGACTTAACAAACAGCATGGCATTAATCCTAACAAAGCAATTCTGTCAACATTTAACAATTTGAAGCAGACATAAATGAACAGTGCAGCAGTCTTTGTGTTTTATGTCTACGATAAGCCTTCAAAAATAGATGATATTTTGAGCAATCTGGGTGCCTAACATCCAGATAATTAATTATGCTAATCAGAAAAGATTTCTTTACTTATTTCCTTACTTATGGTTGTATCAATTATGGAAATTTTGGTCACTGACATGGTCCAATTTTTGATGCTAAACGACAGTCCTCAGCGGGGCACTCTCTTTTGCTTGTTTTTTTTTTTTTAAAGTGCTTTTAATCTCCAAACCAAAATATTGCTTTCAAAGAAGGCTGTGAAATGTTACAGGATCAGCAAATGTTTCATTGGTAGAATGCAAAAGAAGTAACGACCTATAAACTTCTACTCAGGAAATGTGTACTGTTTCCAGAATTGTTTGAGTTGAAATGACCTTGTAATTCTCTCTGAAGAAAACTATTTAATAGGCCTACTGACAACTCATTACAGGACATTTAAAAAGTGGTGCTTCTCACCATTAACTTCAGTACTTATATCTATTAAATTCCTGACATCACTAAACAACAATATCGGTTGGAACATTAAAAAGAGAAATAGGTCCTCTCTCTCTCTCTCTTACACACACACACATTCTCTCTGAATTAATAATAATAATAATAGCAATGATGATTATGATGATGTTTTCAATAACTATGAAGAACTCTTGTCTTGAGTCCTCACTTCCCACTGGAGACCAAAGTGATGCAATAACTTTTTTATCAGTCAGTCTATTAGAGTTCCATTATTTGCTGTCTTACATGATTTCATGTAATGAATTTTCATAATTAAACTAATGGCATACTCCCCCCCCATTCCTCCCTTTACTTTCAGGCCCCATTTATCTCTCAAATAATTATGGTTTCTTTCTCTCTTTTTCTTTCCTTATTCTTATACAAAGTGTTTTATTGCCTTAATTTCATTGTGACATATTTTAGAGTAGCTTTCTTAGTTTATCTCTCTCATTACTGAAATTTGTTGATTCTGTAGAAAGACTCATGAAATTAGAGAAATGTGTACATCATTCTGCATTTATTTATATATTTGTTTATTTATTCTTTTATTTAAAAAAAGGTTGCAGTGATTTCAGATGATTGTAACAAAAACCAGTAAGAAAGTAAAGTACAGGCTGTCTTATCCTTATATTTATTCAGTGGAATAATATAAGCATTGGGTGCCAAATGCAGAAATATGCATGATGCCACTAAATTAAAAATATATGAATATTGACATTGATTATTTATATATATATAAATTTTAAAAAACACTAAATATAGCAAAGTTCCACAGGCACAGTGCTTGCCACATTTCATTTCCAAAAGGAAGTGAATGGAGACTTAGGGCGTATTCTAATATTTGACCTCATTAACACAAATATAGTTTGAACATAAGTGGACAACCAGGACAGGCAGCTGTACGGGGGCAGGGGGCATTTTTGCTCTCTGAGCCCACTCTGCAGGCAGTACCCATGTATTTTGGCACAGCTAAAGTAATGGAGTGTCACTTCTGGCTGCCATTTTGGCATATTTTCAGCTGATTCCCTCCCTTTTTAGTGTTTTGGAGGGGTTCTAGAGTTGAGGGGGTTAAGTGAATCAAACCACTCTGTTTTTAGGTAGTTTTGTATAATTTTAGCCAACTGGGAGGCAAAAGGTTCCAAACTGGACTGAAATAACATTTTTAATTTTTCTTTTTGAAGAGCTGGAAGAGGAGAGCCTATGGGCTATACTTTGTCTACCCCTGGCTTAAACAACCCAACAGGCACTCAACTCTACAGTCCGATATCAAACCCCAGAGAGAGAGAGAGAGAGCCGCTTATCTCAAATGCTTACAAAACTCAAAATTCTGACCTCTACCCCTTCCTTTACATCCCACATGAAAACTTCAGGTTTTCATACAGACTGGGGCTGGGGAAACAAGGCTGAGACATCATCTTCTGCCATCTCTTTATTGGGCCATTTACCTTGATTAAGAATTAATAATCTAACAATTACTGTTCTCATAGGGAAAAATCATATTCTGAATGTCCACGTATTTGAGGCTATTGAACTCTTTTGACAGGCCAAGATCCTGGCTTGGTTTAACAGAAACCATGGTGCCCAGGAAGATTATGAATATCACTAAACTTCATCCCCTTAATTCTCCTCCAAATTATCTAGAAACCAGATGTTTTTCCTGTAGATATGAGACAAAAGAATAATGCATATTGGGTGTTACTTGAAAACTCAGATGTGGATTAATTTTGAACACTGATTCCAGCAGTTCTACACTTAGGACACACACATAAAAAAAGAAAATTGAGGAACTATGCTTTGAAAATAGTGCCTCTTGATGTATGGATATTTACTCAACAGCAGATCACAATTATGGCTTTAGGAGCTGTTGTGGGCATCTTTTCCATAAACTTCTCAAGTTATAGGGGAACATATGCAAGGAAGGGGATTTGAGAGGAGTATACAAATACGTCCAAATGATAAAGACAAAGGGCCAGGACCTGTATCTGTCCAAGGCTGACATCTCTCTACCTGCAGATTACAAAATAGTGTGTCTGTGGCCATTTGCTGCCCACTTCCTTTTACATATTTCAACACTGTAGAGAGGGATGAAAATCTTATTAGGCACCTTTATGGAAATTATCATTTGCTTGATGCAGTATCCAATATACCAGAAGTATATGACAATACTGACCTAAGTTACAAGGTTTTTATGGAAATGATAGCTATAGTGCATAGACAGCATTTTCAAGAGATGAACAATTCAATTCTATTATTGTCTACTCAGAAGTAATCCCCACTGAATTCAGTAGAATTTAGTCCTGGGAAAGTGCATTTAGGATTACAGCTGAAATGCATCAAAGTTCTCATTTAATATTAATATCATTAGCCTGCAAAAAAGAAATCCTTCTGGATGTAAAATACCAGCCTTCTACTACAAATGTTAACATGTAAGAATATGAGAATAGAAGAAGAATTCCACTAGAAATTACCTAATTCAACATTGTTTCCACTGTGGCCAACCAACTGCCTATAAAAAACCCCACAAACAAGACAGGAGCACAACATTCAGTTAAACAGAAAATTTCTCTGATCCTTCTAGTAATAGAGAATTGTCATGACCAGTAACCACTGATAGCTTTATCTGTTTATCAGATAGGCTTATCTGAATCTGAACAGTTTTCATAAAAGATCGTCCTTTTTTCTTCTGTTTAGTTTAAATTACCAAAAATACAGAGAGAAAAAATGTCACAGCAGAGTATTAGGGGAATAAATCAGGAACATTTTCAAGACAGATTAAACGTAGAAACCAAGATATTCCAATACAGAGATTCCAGATGATACTAAATACCACAAGATCTATCGCAGTAACAAATCTTTCCAGATTGGAATATGTAGTTGGAGGATGGTTAACATCACTATTATTATTGCATTAGTTAAAACCACCTCTGAGTATTCTTTGCCTAAGAAAACCCTATGAACTCAAGGGGTCACCATAAATTGACCAGTGACTTGAAGGCACATAAACAGACACAGTTAATTAAAGGATAACAGATTTTGTAAAACAAATTGTACATCTGATTATTTCAATACACTGTAATGTGTGCTGTCAATTTTTCCATGCCATACTCTAAAATTCATGTAACCAGTCTGATATTGTAGGGAATTTATTGTTTTTCCAAAATCTAGGTGTTGCTGACTCACCATGGAATCACAAGACCAGACACAGAGGTATATTGAATAAGTGCCACTTTATGTAGCCAAATTCCCATTTAATTGTGTCGAATCTGAAAAGTGCAAGGGAGGGAGCAACCTAGTGCAAGATCAGCTGAAGCAGGTGTCACTTCTTGACTTACTCTTTGGCCTGCCCTGAGTGAGGCACCTTAGCTTGAGGACAACCCAACAGCTGGGTTATTCTCTGGCTGGCCCTCAGTGGAAAGGCAGACCAAAGGAACCTCCAGTTCTATTATATAGAGTTATGGCACTGTCCTCAGGCCACCCCACAGAACAGTTTCCTTCCTCACCCCCTGGGTCCCATGATGTAAAGAGGCAGTTCCAGAGCTTTCCCCTTCACCAAATGGGTGCCAAGGTGTTCACTATAAATTCCATTTTTCTTCCCATACTACTTGCCAAGTGACAGCCTATTGATCTATGCCATTCTAAGCCAATTGTCCAACTCTCCCACATACAATGTATGATACAGGGGAAAGAAGGAAAAAAGGGAAAAAAATTTCCCACCTTTCCCCCAAGCTATTTGCAACATTCACACTACACTCGAGTGGGTTGAGTTTGCTGCTGGAAAGAGAAAGCAAAGGGGCCTTAAAACCCCCTCTGGGTCCACTTTCCACTCTCAACATTGTGGTGCAATGTGCTTGACATCAAAACCCTCTGGCCTCTTCCCAGTGAAAGCCAGCAAAAGAGGATCATCCCCCACAGTGCCATGTGCTGTGCAAGCATAGAGCTATTTAACCATTCCTAACTGGTAAGAATTGGTAGCCAATTAGGGGGTTTTGTTCAAAAGGTTCTCATTCTCTTCCATGAAAAAGTTCAACAGTGCTAAGCTAGGCTGTAGAATTACTTGTTGATCTACAATTGTAGATTTCTTCAAAAAACTAAGCCCCAGTATTGATCAGTAATGGGGCACAAATGCCACATAAGATAGATGGACTGAAATCTGATCTCAGGGACCATTGTTCTCTATCTCTGCAGCAACTAAGGAACATGTGCTAAAGTTGGTATATAGATGGTACTATACTCCATGACATCTTAGCCAAACAGGTAGTCACTCCCATATGGCTGGAGATATAAACAAGAAGTTTCAGATTGTCAGCCATTATAATATATTGTGGCAGTGAATACCAAAATGTATTGTTAAAGTAATACTTAACTTCTGTTCATGCTCAGTCTCTTGCTATTCCTCCCCATTGACATTATGGATCCCAAGGTTTCAAGATTAGGGGTACTCCATACAGTGTGTACTTTTTTTTACAGCTCTGTCATTCCCACTATTACTTGTTCCACACTAAAACAAAATCTTTCATCAAAGGATAATTCTTACAGACTTCTGATCATTTTGGTTGTTCTGTTATCTTCTGTGTTTGATATCAGGTATTAAAAATAAATAATCAAATGTGGAACGTGAAATAGTGATCATTTATTGTAGTGCTGAAAAAAAAAGTTAAATGTTAATTCCAACATTGTGTAGAAAAATTTTTGCCATGAAGTTTTTCTCTATAATTCTTGATGTGTGGGAATCCTCCATTAGTTATTCCATATCTCAAGAAAAAAAAAAACTTTACACTTGCTGAAGGGCATTTCATTTATTCTTTCTTTGTATTTTCTAGGGATCAACACAGCCATACAAAACAGATGGCAGGCCTGGACCCTGGTGAGCCCTGTCATAGAATAAGCACTAAGGAGTGGAGGGCTCAAATTGGTTTCAGCACTAAGGAAATCTCTTGGTTTCTACTGTTTATGTACATCATCGCATACAAAGAAGATAGTATCTGGCTCACTGTATGGAATAAACTATGCTAAAAATGATTGAGTGAAAATAATTCCCTGTGCTTTCTAAATATATTAAAGGCTAGATACTCACTACTACTGCCAATATAGATATAGAACCCATGAAATAATGTCTCTTGAAATCCTAATTTATTACATTCAAGCACTAGCTTACAACAGAAATCTAAATCAACTGAGTTCAGCATGATTTGAGTGCTCTTTGGATTTCACATATGTCTAGCTCAGTCAAGCACAAAACTGCTAGCCATCACATCTGAAAGACTTTTATGCCAGAACTGACACAATAACAGTTGCAAGGCAGACAAAGGGAAATTTCTTTTTTGCTATGCAATAGAAAGAGAAAGTTACCAAACCAGAGAATAATTTATTTCATCTCAGGGGAATAAGAAAAGCAACAATCAATTGGCCATTGCGTGAAGAAAAGGTTGGATTAGAACAGACTCGGATCTGATGCAATATGGTTCTTATGCTCTTAACAATCTGCTTGGTATTGGTTAGATACGTTATTAGGAAGAAATTACTCCACTGGGAGGGACATTGGAAATGAAAGAAAACAAATCAATATTCAATTATAAAACAAGATAAATGTTAGGATTTTTTTCTTTCATTGTAATGCAATGCAAGTCTTACTGCTTGTGGTATTTAAGATAAGTAGCCATAATCCATGGGCTATTCCACTGGCTTCATTTCCTTGGTTTATGGTTCTTAGGGCCCTGGAGAACCTGAACTTGAGGCAACAGCAAAGGGAGTGGGGGAATACATTAGCCATCACAACTTCTTGTTCTATATCCAGCTTGATACAATGTATAAACCCACCAATGATCTCTTTTGTAAAAGATATGCTTTCCAAATGATCTCCCACTGGAAGAACAGAAGAGGAATGACATCAAGTGATAAGTCCCAGCCAAAGATGCTATTATCCTGCTGTAGTTGCAATTTACTTGCTTCGCATGATAAAGTCTTCAATAGGCCAGCTTTAACTTTAGATGCTAGAACTGAACAACATCCTAAGGTTTAATCCGGTAGGTTTGCTTTCACATTGAATCTCTAATGTTTTTAATTTCATTTATTTTCTAGATATTTAGAAAGTTCTTTTCATTATGGTTATCAGCTTTTCTTTCCTTCAGGTATTTGTTCTTCTAAAGAAGAGTTATAATGGCAGATTTCCAATGAATGGTTCTGTGAGCTTTTCAGCACTATGTTGGGTATGTCTACTCATTTGTTCAGGGAGACTTAACTTCCAAAAAAAGTGTGAATAACTACCTGGACTTGTAGCAAAAAAGCAAGTAGATAAGATGTGTCTGAGTTGGCTTCTTTTACAGTTAGAACCACTTAAAGGCTCTTTTCACATGCAGTTTCTTTTGCGCGAGGGCCCCTTGAGCATAGCATAAATGGGAGTGTCGGTCCGTACAATGCACTCCCATTCACGTGATGCTCATGAGCCTAAAGCGGGGCGCACACACATTTTTTTATTTTCGCCTCTAAGCTGAAAATACTGCGCAGTTGCGCAATGTTCGCGGGGCCCTCGCGCACTTACCTGCATTGTGGTACGTTGGACGAGCAGGTCGGTCACACTTCCTGCCTCAGCGCTAGCCTGCAATTTCCAGGTTGTGCTGTGGTAGGAAGGGGCGGGGTGCTTGCGCGATGGTCATGCAACCAGGAAGCGAGCTGCGGGACAAAGCAGGAGGGAAGCGGCAGCATTCCTGCTGAGGCTTTTCACACGAGATGCCCCCCAGCTGCGCAAATGGGTAACGTGCGAAAAGGGTCAAAGATTACCTTTACTAAAACAGGTTCCATGCTTTACTATATGTATGCTATAATCACACTTGCTTAAGTCATGTTGCTTAAATTATGATTAGTCCTGCAGTCAAGAATGCTTCCACCTCACATATGCTGGCCACGCTTTACTATTTTATTGCGATTTTTTTTGAGAACCATTTTGAGACTTGCCTATCTCTTGCTTTCTTGCAGTTAAAGAACTTTATGGCAACAACATGTTAACATCTCCTTTGTCTACACTGACAGAACCCATACTGTGCTTCTCAGTTATACTGAGGCAGTCAAGGGCAACATAGGAATGGTGGAATACCATATTGCATCACAAGGTCTGAAGTGACATCACCCTGAAGGAAGATGAGACAAAGGTTCACAGCACACATTCAGAACAAACTTTAAGATACTCAGAAATAAATTGGCAGTTGGTAGACATTTACATAACAGAGGAGCTCTGCTTAAGAAAGAACTATTTGTGCTGCTCTATAAATACATTCCATTAAAGATAACCACTGCCATATCTACCTTTTTGGTTTGACAGGTTATCTTAAAGGCTCCAGAATACCCAGGAAACTGTAGTTTTATAGATGAATTAATGCAGGGAATAGGGATACAGCATTGTATTGTGTGCTGTGGGTTAATGAGGCTGTCAACCAACTTGGTTGAACCCCAAATAATGAACAGAATCAGAGTGACTTGGATCAACTGTAGAGCTTCAGATTGGAACAGAATGAAACAACTTGGTTCCAGAATGGAATCACAGAACTGGAAATGCTTTCATCTGGAGATCTGAGCATTAATAAAAATAAGCAGGAAAAAGACAGATATGACTATAAAAGAAAAAAAAATGACAAAGTGGGGTGATGCAGAGGGCAAGGAAAGGGAAATGTACCTAGTTTGTTGACACCTCTGTCATACAATCTGAGACATGAATTTCACCAGCTCTCTTCAATCACAGTGTTCATAGGGAGAGATTGTGTGATATCATTGATGCTATACAATCAATTATTTCCCCTGGCAACATTTTTAATGTGTTAGTAGCCAGTCCTGAAAGAAATGATATGACAGATCTGTGGTGAACGATGGGCAGCTGTTCATTGTTATCTGTGTTGGTCTCACAGAGCCGTTTAGTTTCCTTTTGTTTTTTGAATAGCCTCACTTAACCCTTGTATGCCTTCCTTGTTTATTTCTTTGTTTATGGAATCTGTGTCTGTTATAGATGGGAAAACCTATTCTCCCTACTTCCTGAATTGTCAGTAGTAATAGTAGTTGTTATTGTGTGCTTTCAAGTCACCTCCAACTTAACGGCAATCCTAAGGCAAACTTATCACATTATTGGGTTTCTGGGGAACATTTATTCAGGAGGGGTTTGCCTTTGCCTTCCTCTGGGGCTGAGAAAGTGTGACTTGCCCAAGGTCACCCAGTGGTTTCAAGGGCCAAGCAGGGATTAACATGTTGTTCTTCAGAGTAGTTGTCTAATGCTCAAGCCACTACTCCATGCTGGATCTCAAGAGTGTATATGTTTCCCTATAATTCTTTCTAAAAAGATTATATGGACAGATCTTAATTCATCTGATCATTTTCTAAACATCTTCCTAGCTGCAGAACATGCAAATAAGGAGAAAGAATTTGACTAGTAGACTATTTTCATTTTGGTCAGTATTTAGTTACAAAAACTTTACTTTATAAACTTCATAGTTCATATCCATGTACAAGAAAAAACACCCCTCCTTACACTGTTAATCTAGAACTGGATCATCTACTTTTGCCTTATTTAATATACAGTCGTTTGGCCCTTTACCTGGGAATGAACCTCATTAAACATAGTAGGACTTCTGAGAAAACAAATCCCCACTAATGGCTTAGTGGGGATTCAAACCCTGGCCTGCAGAGTCATAGTCCAATGTTCAAATCACTTCACCACATTGGCTCTTGTTGTTGTTACTTGTTAAATGGAAGGCAACCAGTCAGAATCTCCACAGAAATATCAGAGCATTGCCTGGGACCACTATCTGGAGGAAACATACCTGCCTTCCTATCTTGCTGCTTGCCTGCCTTGCTATTTGCCTTCATTGTAAAGGGCAAATGAGCAGAGGTGAAAATTTCTTACAGGATCAATAGTCTCTTCCAACATTTTAAAAGGCAATACCAAACAACCTTGGCCAGGGTAGAGGCAAAACAACAATATTCCAGGTGCAGCCCCCTCGACTAACATGTCTGAAATCAGGCTGTGTTAATCCAAATTTTATGTGGATGTGTGATCATTTTATGAGAACAAACGATCAGACTCTAATTTTTCCCCCACGTAAGTCCATGGGAGAGGACTAGTGACCCAGATTACTGAATCTCAGATGGGAATGTACTGTGTGTGGATTGATCTTATCTGAACTGAACCTAAATGGCCAAATCAGGCTTCAAAGGAATTTGGGGCTTTCTAAACATTAGTTAGTTGTTATCTGACCATTACGTCAGTTGGATGGCTCTCAGTGGCATACCATGAAAATTATCTAAGAGACCTAGCACAGCCCTTCCTTTAAGAAACAATTAAGGTTTTCTTAAATATTTTTGGATTTTTTTTGTGTATTTCATAGTTTTCCACTGTTAGACATTTAAGGCTAGACAAAGAAAATAAATACTGTAACTTCATTTAACTAAAAAAACACAGTAAATGAGAAAACAGTGAAACAGTAACAGAAGATAGGCTGTGTTGTGTGGAGATGGTAAAGTTATGAGGCTGAAGAAATGTCAGGGAAGACATGCATGCGTGTATGTGTCTATATTTTTCCCCCCACATAGTACCTTGAGTTCAGCATTCTGCTTCTTCAGTCCTTCCACAGTATAAGAAATCTCTTTCCATGACTCAAGCTTCCCTTTGGCACATTCCAGAACCTGCTCAGCTTCTTGCCTGGCTTCCAACCATTGTGTTGAATCTTTCAGCATTTCATGTAGCTGCTGTCTTCGGTTCTGAAGGTGCCCCTGCACTTCATCCCATTGATTTTGTATCTTTTCAACTAGTCAGACACAAAGGAAAAACAAAATGTGAATCCTTACATGCAAAACTGTGCAGCAGAAGCACATTCTATTTGAATAGTTAGGGAAGGAATTCAGAAGTCCACTCTTGTATATACCAAAGACTGGAAGGTTAAAAAAAAACCCTTCATCCTAATGCATTTTAAGAACATGTCTTGTATTGATTTTTAAAAACACCATAATAAGAGTGAGCTCATTAATCCACTGTTTCGAACCAATGTTTGTATGCCTTCAGCATAGACAGGTACAAGACTCCGTAAACAATAGCCAATATGTAAAATCAGAGAACTATCCAAATGTGTAACTAAACCTGAAAACACTACATTGAGTTTGAATAACAACATGCATTAGCTGCCTCTCTAGTATCCCTAAATGGAAACTCACATGAATTATCATCTATAAACTTTACTAAATTGTGATACTTGACTAGTAATGCATAGACTTCAATTATACTCAACTATAATCAGCTGTAGTTAGACAAGATAGTTATGTCATCTCCTTGTTTAAGAGACCTACAGGCCCTAATTATCCTAAGAAATAGCAGAATAATCAGAATTTATGAGTTCACCATTTCCTCTGAAGAATTATGTAACACCAGAAGTGCACTCATTTTTCTTCATTACTTAGAATATACCATGTGAAACATCTTGAAAGTCTGCTGAACCAGAATATATTTTTTTAAAAAAACAAACAAATATATTACCCTAGCAAGGGATAATCTTTCTAGTTCTCTTATCTCTTTTAAACATTAGAACCTATGATCACTAAACATTTATAGATTGAATGGGCCTAATTTATTTACAAGGCACTATGACACTCATGGGGTTGCTGGCAAGTCTGATGGCAAATTGAAAGCACACAGTAATGGTACATAATACTATGGTACATGAAAGAAATGCAACTTAGAAATGCCCTGACATTGAAAGGCATTCTGTTCTTTTAAACTAAAAGGGATTTTTTTTTCATGGGTACACAAAGATATCTCTACGTCAGTTGTTTCCCTGCCTGTTGTGCAAAAAGGAGAAACTCCAGCATAGATGAAGCTTCATATATATGAAAAGATTTGGATATGCACCAGAGATACTGCACTGTAATTTGTTTGTATAATATTGTATACATAATTGAACAACACCCAAAGAATATTAGCTATGGAGGATTTACAAAGCAAAGATTAAAACTTGGGTAGATATTGGAAACATTACTTTTGGATTATAACTTCCAGAATGAGCCAGCTAGGCCATGCTTGCTGGGGTATTTTCCAAGTTGTAGTCCAAACAACATTTACACACTCACTGTAATAACCTAACACTGTTCTATTATTTATGCGTGCTAATCATTTTTAGCATTCCATTTTCTTCAGTTCAGAAAAGAGAACTAATATGTTGAAAATAACTTCTCTGACCACTCTGATCCAGTTCTCTACTAATTAAATATTGTGTATGACAAATAAAATCCTGACAAAAAAGGTTCATTATAGAAGAGGTAAAGGAGACCTCTGTATAATTCAGGCACCATTGATTACTAAGCCAGAAATATCATACATAAAGCATCTATTCATCACTTTCTTTTTACACAGAATTGATACATCCTTTTAAATATGGACAGAGAGAGTAGCTTTTGAAGCAGCAAGACAACACTTTTCAACTTAGCATATAAATTATGATATATCTATGTGTCAGTGTGCCAGAAAACAGAATTATTCATTTTGTCTTTTATTGCCTGTTATTTCTTCTTTTCCTTGTTTAACACTTTTGCATGAAAGGGGGATGGAAGAATGTTTTATTACGGTTGTGTATGCTATGCATCAAATGTGTGTTTTCAGGTGCTCTCAGAATCTCTACCAAATACAAAAGCAATACTTTCAGTGAATGAATGAAATCTTTTCAACAAATCTTGATTTTTAAGCATCCTGAATATATTTGCAAAGAGTACTTTTCTGTGATAGGATTTATTTCTTTACGAAACATTTCCTTTCCTAGGCTGTCCTCTACTACAGGCAGATCAACAGTTCCTGAAGAAAGAATATTACTAAAAACTAAAAATAAATCTACCTATGGCAGTGAGCATCATAACAGGAATGTAGAAGAGAAGAAATTTTGCTGCTGGACTAAGAGCTCTGCCTAAGGTTATGACTTAGCCTCATAAAATCTCAAATCTTACAATGAACATATGGTATTCAGTGGAGGGAAAAATGAGTTTTTTCCCTATCCAGTGACCATCATTTGAGAGCATGAGGAGTTAATTGCTGCGGATGTTATACAAAACACTGAAAAAGTAAAGGATACAGAAGTACCCACCGTACATACACATTGCTTCAGTAAGGAATTTTCCTACCTTTATTAAAATAAGTAAGAAATTTCACAACACATTCTTCATCACTGTGGTCCAGTGGAATGAGAAATTATTTGAGCACCAAGCTGTTGTATTCTAGTCAGTGTGATGTACTGATGTGAATATCAGACTAAACCCAGAGAGATTTAGGTTAAAGTTTCACTCAACCATAAAACTTAAAGAGTGATCTTTGGCCAGTGATATACTTAGAGTTTAATTTTTCATACAAGGGTATTGAGGAGAAAATGAAAAGCGTTAAACAGCCCAAAATCCTTGGAGGAAGTCTGGGATTACTTGTAATAAATAAAAATAGGAAATAAATGATATGTTAAATAATGCAATTACCTCTGTAAATGTATGAATACCTGCAGTTAGCACAGTGTGTTTGATTGCAACTGTACTTATATACTAAAATGCTTGCTTCCTCCCCTGAGGATCAAAAACCTGTACTCTGCAGGATCATCATCATGACACATCCCATCCCATCTTCTAGGTTCAATCTCAGGGCCCAAATCAGAAGGCAAGCCAAACAGAAGATTTCTATAGCTGAGTTTTAATTTGTAGACCAGTCATTGCAATGTAAAACATCTGAAGGCTGGAGCAGCTCCAGCAACCAAAATTTTCAGGTTCACTTTAGCAAACGAAGCTTGCCAGTTTCAAAGTTGCTATTCAATTTATTTTGCATCCTCCTGAGATCCTCATCAGTTTAGTCAGGAAGTACTGACACTGGAGCAAATTAATTTAAAAGCCAAACACTGGATAACCATGTTGCGACATAGTTACAATTGATCTGGCCGTCAGAAAAGGACAAGATCAGTAAATAAACCTGCTAACTTGAAACCTATTTTTATCATGTATTTACCCTGCTGTACTCCCTTTATTAACACAGTAAAAATAATTCTCCTCACAGGTGAAAACAAAACACAAGTATCTGGCCTAGAATTATGACCAGAATCAACACACACATTTAGCAGGCTGGATCTAAAGGATAAATTAATGAGATCTGAAAACTGAGTTCAAACGATTGCAACTTGTGTCAAGGCAAGCATGATCACTTAAAGTATTCTAACAACTTAAATAACATCACCAATGATTTCACACTGGTCTTCTCTCTATTTTGGCCTGATCTCTCTCTCTTTCTCTCTCTCTCTCTCTCTCTCGTTCTCTCTCTCTCCTTTTCAGTACTTGATGGAGTATTAGCTTCCCCAAAAGTACCTCTCCCTGAGCTGTTATAGGACATCTTTCTGTAGAATAGCCAGCTGACAGGAAAGCTTTCCTGTGCTAACAGCAGCTGCAAATATGATGTGCTTAAATATTGTATTATAAATTGAAGTACATTATTCTTGGATTCATTAGCCATGATTAAAAAGTGAAAACATTCAAATGGATATTATGACCACGAGGAGAATATCTATCTGTCTGTCCGTCCGTCCGTCCGTCCGTCCGTCTGTCATATAGTATATAGTGTCACTGACTTTGTGGATGCTGCTCCTGTGGTGGTATTCTGCCCTGGCCACAGCATTTTCCCTCTTGGTTGCTTCTGGGTCTCCAGTGCCCTGACAAGGTACAAGCAGTGCTTCCTTTTCCTGTCGTTACAGATACACATATACCATTTTAACTGCCAGGGCAAAGGACATCAAATTATCCCTGGGTATACCTTCTGCAGGTATAAATTTCCATGTGAGAATAAGCTTTTCCTGACAGTACTTCTGCAGAGACATAGATTTAGAGAAGCATTTTTATTTCTCTGCAAAATATTATTTCAAAACCGAATGGTACAAATGTTTTGGTAACATGGGAGATAGCAGAAACCTTGCTGGACAGATTTTGGCTGGTATTATTTAAATATATATGTATTTGCCAAGAACTCGAACATTACAGAAACTTTTTTTTTAATTAAAGTAACAGTTTGTGGTGCATAACTAATGCAGCATCTGGCATTATTTAGGAAAGAATTACATTTACTCTACTTCTAATTTGTCAGCAATAATCTCTTCAATGTGATATATGTCATCAACATTTCTTCCATCTCTAACTTTTCAGTTTTCTGGAATATCAAGCATATTTTTATTCTAAACTGTAAACATTTTTTCTCATTCTTACACTAGCAATCAGAAAGAAGTTTCTTCTTACATATTTTTAAAAGATACTGTCTGCATTAATATCAAAGCTAAATATGTTGATACAGTTCAATCATAAATAAAAAAGTAAAACTACAACACTTTTGAACTCAATGCAATCAAATCATTTCTGTTTCCTCACTGCCCCTGCATCCCCTAGGAAGGAGCCCGTAACCTTTCAAAGTGTTCCCCCATCTCTGACTCATATTTTTGTGAGGATACAGTAATGTAGAAGGGGGGATCAAATTGTCTAATGATCTTTAAAGAATTAGTTGCAATATTTAATAAACGCCTTGCTAATGCAAGATGACTAAACTGAGGCTATTGTACTTTGACCATATCACAAGAAGACCTGGCTCACTTGAAAAGACAATAGTGCTTGATAAGGTAGAAGACAGTAAGTAAAGAAGAAGACCACATTACAGACGGATAGACACAATCACGGAAGCCATTATCCCTGACTCAGCAAGACTTCAGCAGAGCGGTTGATGATAGGGTGAGCTGGAGCTCTTTCATCCATAGTGTCACCATAAGTTGAAGTCAACTTGATTGCAGTTAACAACAAATATTCAATTATGGTAGTTTTCACTTCATATTCCATTCAAACACACCCATAAATTACTACAACAATCTCATCTTGATAATTTTATTGGTACAAAGCTTGTCTTGCATTTGATGATCTTTGAAGCTCAACAACTGGTTCACAGTACTACATTCTTCCATTTAATCATTTACATGACCATATTGAGAAAAGGATTTCATAAAGCAAGATGTACATGTGGTGATGCAACATTCTTTTCCCTGATTGCTGCAATCACAATAACAGAGAAACCTACCAGATCATATTAATTGGTTCACATTAACTATTTGTCATGTAACTGTGTACATGCAAACAAAATTACACAGAACAATTTAAATGGGAACCAACGACAGCTGAAAAGCCAATAGGAATGCCTCGTGTGTGTGTATGTATGTATGTATGCTTATTGTATGCTTATCTCTATCTATCTATCTATCTATCTATCTATCTATCTATCTATCTATCTATCTATATTGTGCACTGTCACATGCACCAGGATGGTTAGTCAAGACATGATAAGTTATATTGGGAGAGGTGTTAATGCATGTCATTACTTTCTAGGTTAAAAAAGAGTCTATCATAAGAAAAGAGTTTATCAGGTAATTTTTTTTTTTAAAAAAAACTCTTTTGGAAAGAGAAATGTGTGGTGCAAGAAAGAAACTCAGCAAAAGTTTTAAACAAAGGAATTTCTATTGTGCAGCAGCAAGCTCCTCCATACCTTCTAGAAATTTTAAAAACAGGGAGGAGAAAATATATTGTTGATTAGGGTATGAAAACACCACAGTTGGAAAACAGTATTAGACAAGAACTATCTTTTTAAAAAATTAACAAAGCTGACCCTCCAGAAAATGGCCTACAACCATGATGATGATGATGACGATGATGATGATGATGATGATTGCATTATTGGATTTCAGGGCTTTCTGTGGGAAAATGCCCCCAACCTTTTTTTTTTTTTTTTGCTTAAAAACTCATTTTTGTGCATATACAAATATTTTTACTTGTGTATTCTATGAAACTCCTCCATTTTCTGCACAATCATGTTGGTTTTTTGTATAGAAATCTAGACTATTTGTGACCATAATTTTTTTTCACACAAAAGTTCTGAAGAGGAAAAAGTAATCAAATATGTATAAAAACTCTAGTAATCTTGCAATTCTTCATTTTTATATGTAAAAATGAAATAAGCAAACATCTACATCCTTATACTGAAAGGTAGGAGCGGGCTAGTTCATTTTAAAACAAGTGGTAAGACAAGTAGCTCCATATTTTTCCTCATCTCAGCTTCTATCAGGGTTAGAGATTTACTCTTTTTAGAAAAATGAAAGTTGGCAGTTTATAGGCTACAGTTCATTGTATTGGGGGGGGAGTCTACTCAGGTGCTCAAATAGTCAACTGCATTTTGAACGAAAAAATCTTTCTTAAGGCAACTCAGGGGCAAATGTCTGCATTCAGTTCTCTTGTAACACAACACTCTTTTTACCCTGCTTCTTAGACTGACTGGTTCTGTCCAGCATCTGATAAGGTTTCTTCCTTTCTTGCTTTCTCTGTTCATTGTGTTCACTTCCATTTTTTTAAAAAAATTATGTGAAGCATGGAGTGTTTTTTACTTGAGCAAACGAAAACCTCTATGGGCCCTGCATGAATCTCTGAGTGTTTCAGAGGTAGCTCATTGCAGTGATGTAGACTTGAGTCAATTGACTCAGATTCAAGTCAGACTTAAGTCACTTCGGTGACTTGGCTTGGACTCCACTTAGCAATAAATGCTGCACTGACTCGACTTGACTCGAGACTTGTAAATTCTAAGTGACCGACTTGCTGGCCTTGGTTCAGTAATATAACACATTCACCCAGAAACCTGACAACGTTATGTGACAATCTCTCTCAAGCCCACAACTTGGGCCATTTCTTGGAAGGGAGCAGCAAATGTGTTAGGCAATGGGCTTGAGGTGGGGTTGAGGTCTGCTTGGCAGCCTGTCTCTGCTGCATATTGGAGGAGCCTTCTAAAACTTTTCCTAACAGCAGAAGGCAAGACTCATCCTCAGAGCACAGGGAAAGATCCTTCTTTCTAAAGTTTCAGTAATGGGGAGTAAGACAGATCCTATGCCCCACTTCAGAAATTGGCTCTCAGACTTGAGACTTGACTTGAACGTATCTTGCAAGAACTTGAGATTTGACTTGAGACTCAAAAGTAGAGACTTGAAACTTGACTTGAGACTTGGACTAAAATACTTAAATATATCACTGGTTCATTGTATCTTTAACAATGTCTTTATAGAATTATCTGGTTCATAAAGTAAAACTGTGGCTTAATCAGATATCAAACATAAGCAAAAGATTAACAGATTCAATTTTTTAATTTTGATTTTCCCCAGTATTTTGAAGACTTATAAAAAACCAAATTATTAATTTTTGCCCACCCTTCATACTGTGGTTGTTAATGAAATGTGATGATATACGTAATCATTTATACTCATTCTGGTCCTCTGTTTATATTCATACTTGAATTTTTGACTGCATTCTTAAGCAAGCTATTTGCAGGAAAGGGGACTGTAATTAAGAATTTAGCTGCTGTTCATGGATGAAGAAACATTTATTAATCACTGCAACTAAACATATTTAAAAGGAATCTTTCTCCAGTAGTGCATTTAGGATGGGACACAGAAACGGTAATTTTCTCAGAACATAAACAGGAAGTTATTAGCATTATTAAAATAAAACAGCTCTACTGAGGTACTTAAAGCAATTTTGTACCTATTGATGCACAAATTATGGTCAGTTTGGCCGTTCAAGGCAAGCAATGTGTGAAATTCATTACTTGCCTAATGAAGTATAGCCAATGAGTTTAGAATTTTTCATGACTACAAAACTCATTGTCATCTGACACAGATCTGTATTTATACTGTATGTCCTCGCAGTTACTGATAGAAAGGGACAAGAAGAGCAGCCATACACCATCATCCCTGGACCAAGAAACCGGTGAAAGTCTTTCCTTCCACCTTTCCAGTGCCACAAAGCTGGTCTCTGAAGTGGAAGGAGAGTATCCAGGCAACCTCCAGTGTGCCAGGACACAGCTGCTGCTGCTGAATTTCATTCTTGCCTCTTTCCTTCCCATCTCTTTTCCCTTGTGGTGCCCCGTCTTATTCAAATTGTAAGGCTGAGAGCAGGGACTACCAAATTAACTATTTGTAAGTTGTTCTGGGAGCTTTTTGGCCAAAGTATAAATAGAGTAAATGTTTCAAACCAACAAAACAAAAGAAACAAATGTTTTTGGAGTATATCTGAATAAAGCAGTCCTCCCACTATGATTCCCATCTCTTTCTCTTATTGTAACATTATTTCCAGAAAAACACATACAGATGTTTCCTAGTCTCTTGACTAGAATAACTTAATCTGAAGACTCTCAGGATCACAACATTCTTATACCACAAAGCACTGAAGACAGCATGTGGGTTTTGTCTGTATTACGTTGCTTGTTGCACAGGTGTGTGAAGACAAATGCCGGAAGTGAAATGTATAAGTAAATAATTATATGTAATTAGAGGAAAGCTTATAAATTGCAAAGTATTCCAGGGATCCTTCACTTTCAAATAAACATAATCTTAATCTCACAATTGACTGAACATTAGTGACTTCTGTGTACTTGGAATTTGTCCAGCTATAAAAAAATCCATTTGGGCTATCTAATTAGCAATCTGTAGTCACGTTTCAACCTTTTCAAAACTTTAGGACGATTTCCAGCCATTCCTGCTTGCACATCTCATATTAAGGATTATCATCTTTCCCCTTCACTCATTCCCCTCCTTCTTTTAAGACTTAAACCTTAACATTTAAATTTTTAAATGTCACAGAAGAGAAATATTGGATCTATACTAAAATTACCTCTTAAACTGAAAATCAAAGCTTGGAAGTTAGTTTTTAAAAGTAATACCTTTCTGATCCTCAGTCCCATAACTCATTCTCATGTTATGATTGTTTTAGAAGAAAAAGTTTAATACAATAAACCTCTTTCATATCCTTGGAAGAAAGAGTCTCAACTTCTACAATAAGCATTGAACTCATGATTGAAGGAACTCTCTACTGAAGTCACAGTGGCATGCGTTTTAATACCAAATTGCAATTTGACGTAAAACAAAATAACTAGCGTGTCATCTTTATACCTGACAAGTTATACAGAGGCCACACAGTTCCCCTCATGGAAGAGTGTTCTCATGTAAGCATTCTGTGACACTTGAGGCACATTTAAGAGCTATCTGGAAACATCCTAAGGCCACATATTTTCTCTTGAATTCCTAGGCTTGGCAGTAATATTAGATCCCACAGTTCACCTCCAACCCAGGCAGCTTTCCAATATTTTAAATAAAACTTGCAATAGACAGTAATAGTTAATTTCTAACTCATAGTTTCTGCACTGGTAATTCCCTGTGCAAGTTAAGAGAATGTTAATGTTCTCAGAAATTCTGCTGTCGAATTTGTCATAGGGAACAGCCCTTCAGCAGTACACAGAGGCAGGGAGAGAGAGGACAACTGCCTTTCCTATTAGGGTTATACTACCCAGGAGATTGAGCTTGCCACCAGATGCCTTCTGATCTTAGAAGCTAAGCATGGTCAGCCATGGGTAGTACATGAATGCGAGACCGCCAACAAATATTGAGTGGTGTAGGCTATATTTCAAAGGAAGTGATTGGCAAAACCACCTCTGAGTATTCAAGTGCAATGCACATATACATACACAAAATATTACCCAGGACACATTTTTTCATATAGTTTAGTTTGCTAAAAAGAAAATGAAAAAATAAAATAAATTAAAATCCAATGATCTATTTGGTTATATGTGTTTAAAATGTCTAACACTAAATAATTTCTCTAGTCCTTGCTGCTTGCAAGAATACTTTCTAGAAAGCTACCACCTGACCTCATAGAAGCCTTACAAAACCAGCAGCTATAATAAGCCGCGCCTTTTCAAAATCTGTTTTTCAGTAACATATTATTTATATACATGCATAGTACTTAGTAACTAATAACAACTTTTTAGACGTACAACAATTCACATTAAAAAAAAAAAGCCACAGTCAAAACAGTTTGGTTTCTTCATACCTACAAGAGTGAAATGATGAAGGACATGCCAGACATGGCACCTGGCACCATTTATCACTCACAACACTGTAATATTTGCATTACATGACAAATCTCTCTGGAAGACTAAGAGGAGTTTTGTCCTTTAAAGGACTGCAGTACTGAAATATTCCCCATTTGTCATACCATTTAGATTTGCTTTGCTTTTCTTACACAGAGATTTTTTGACACAGAGAATCAATGTATTCCTGAAAAAATGTGTCTAACACCAGTCTAAATTCCTCAATAGTCATTTAACACTGTTTTCAATCTTATCACTTGTAAAATGGCTGTGCCAATACTATATAATCAAAACGAATGGGAGAAAAAAAACTACAGGGGTTAGTATTGCATGAATAACATGTAGCTATAGCTATTAAAATAGTTTGCTGAAAAAACCCAAAAACTCAATTATCACATTATTACAATTATCAATGATCACATGCAATTTAATTCTGCATTAGAACACATTATGCCTTATGACTAGTTTGGATTAGGATAAATTAACTTCAGGAAACTCAGAAAAAGGAAAGTTTAATATCCATATTGTTCCTTTGCTTTGTATTGCCTTCTAAACAATGTGGAAAGTGCTTAAGTTGAAAATTGTTCAAAACAATGGCAGAATCAGTTCATTCCAATTCTCCCCTTTCCTAGTGGCTCCACCTAGCTGTGTTTGAGATTGTTTGGGAGGATGGTGATCTATGCCTAAAGAGCTGCTCTGCTACTCTTCTATAATGCTATCACACTGACTGGGGCAGCAGAAGACTTTCCAGTCTTCCTGAAGTAAAAGTTTTCAGAAAAGGGTCTGAATCAACTGCATACTTGGACCGAGATAGACTATAGTCACATTGGAACAACTTTTTTTAAATATGTATAATTCATCCCTTTTTATTTTTGTGTATTTTATTTTAACAATATTTTAAAATAAATATAGAAAAGGATGTGGGCCCTTAAACTCCATGCTGTTGTCTTCTAAAGTGGAGCTTGGGACACCCTTTTTCTTCAAGATTACTGGAATCCAGTTATTCCCACTATTCCCATTATTTCTGGGACAATATTCTAGACTTTCAGCTAGCCTTTCATCCAGCTGTAAACCGCTTAGATAACACTTAGTTGATAGGCGGTATAGAAATAAATGCTATTGCTATTGCTATGGGCCTTTCCTCATTACACTTATAGTGCTGTTATTCTACTTTCAACATCCTGTGGAATTCTGGGGTTTGTAGTTTACTGAGGCCAACGAGCTCTCAGGTTGAGAATTCTAAAGGCACCTCCCTAAACTACCAACCTCAGGATTCCACAGCACTATAACAGTGTAATAGTACTATAACAGTGTAATAGCACTATAACAGTGTAGGGCGGAAAGAGTAAGATGTTTGGCCTGGAAGGCCTTCTGGATGGCATTCAGTTCAGGGCATGTCACAGTAGGAACAATGAAGAAAACATATTTAAACCATTTAAATCTGAAGGAAATGTTAATAAATTTCAATAAATCTCAAGAACTAAAGGTGCTCCAGTGAAAGGAAATAACATTCTTATTAGTATAATAAGCAAATGTTTGGTGAGCCCCTTCCAACTGTACATACACATTCAAATGCAACATAATACATTTAAGTTTCCTTAACATGAATCTGGTAACAAAGCGTTGTATGGATTATGAAACATGAACTTTGTTTGTAATCAGGTGTACAGTATATTCGATTATAGAATTAATATAGAATATATGTATGTATGTTCCATACTGTTACCTCAAGGGCAAGTTCATATTTTCTGTAATACAGAATTTTCTGCTTCATAAAATGTTCTCATTTTTAAAGTGCTATCTACATATCATTATCTGATGAAGCATTATTTCTTAATCAAGCTCATCACTTGATAGGAAGAAGGTTAGAATGGGATAAGAAAAACCCATCTCAGAAAATAGATTTGTGACAATGCCATCATTATTAGTAACAACGTGGTAGTACAGTTTATTATTAACTGGCCACTTTTAAAATCTATCATACTCATTTTGCTGAGGGTATTTAATTTCTACACTAAGGAAAAGAGGCTGAAGATAAATCTGTAATGTGGAAATACTGTCTATCTCAGATACGTGATGGCTGGCTTTAGCTTCCTTCTTTGCACAGTGAAAATGCGTTGCTGGTGGAGCTGAAAAAAATTGGCACTCATGAGGCTTAAAGCAGGTTCCGTGCCACTGAGTCTTGCCCAGAGAAGGTCAGCTTTAGTATAGTCAATATACCCAGGGGGTAAACAGTGGTTCTGTTGTTTTCAGATAGTGAATCCATCTTGGGCTTTTATGGGAGCTACTCCTCATTTTATGAGAGCCATACAAGGTGCTGAACCCTATTCCAAAAGTAGGGTCAGCATCATAGATAGCTTCAATACAAACCAGAATGCCTCCCATAAAACCCAGCATGGATTCACTGCCCTAAAGCAATGGAGCTGCAAGCCATCTATGAAATGTACTATAGGACAAATTAGTCCCATGCTAATTATCACACCAAGGGAATAAGATGGGCTTCTGAAAGACATAAAAAAACTATTTGTCCAGCAAATGGAATGAGATTCTCTGTTTCAGAAATTTCTGCAGTTAACATTTCAAATTTGTATGTACAGGCAATGTATGAAGATTAAAATGACTTTTTTAATGTAATATTACATATGATTTATCATATAATTATGTGTTATCTTTTTCATTTTATGTTTTTTATATAGCCCCTGAAAAAGACGATAAAATATATATAGGCTGAAATCTGTTGGCCTTTCTCTATAATAAAACAGCCATCTACTGAGCACTTTAAGACATGTCTCCATTTTTACCTGTGGATTTCATTGGGTATTCTATGGTTCTTGCCTGTTTTGCATTTTTATGTCTATTCATAAATCCCATATTCCGGTAAAAACTTATTTTATTTAGTGATCTTGCAATTAAGAAGCCAGCAATATTTGGCTACCTGATGGCACTAATGAGAAATAATAAGTGTATTCACTAATTGGGGCAGGGAAATTGAGATAATAAATTCCCATCAATAAACCAGCTATCTTCATTATTTTTCTTAAATTTATATTATAAATAACTTTGACTTAGCTCTGTTTTTTGACTCATCAATTAGCAGGCTAAGACTTGGGTTTCACAGGAGCTGAATGCCTTTCTCTTGATCACTTCTTGGTGATACCGAGTTTTAAACCAACACTGCCTTATACACTGGGCTGATAGTGGTTTTCTTATTGGGACTTTTATTTTAATACAGCCCTAGTTTTATCTAGTTGTGGTAGAATATATGCATTTACTCTTGAAAGTAGTGCTGTGTGGATGGTCCACATATGCACTCAGATACCTATCTGAATACAAATTGTCCAAACTGCATTAGTCTAGTGGAGGATGCCTTTGGATGCACCTCTCCCAAACAACTTCTTGTTACCAGCATACAAAGATGAAGTACAGACCTGGTTTGTTTGGCAAGTGCCAGGCTTTCTCTTACCACCTGACATCTGCCACCTTGAGAACAAATTCACATAATTTGGGGGCATGCTTTTCACAGGAGTTTAATGTTTTTTTACAGGGGCCAGATGATTCATTCAAACTTTCTCAACAAAAGCCCAAACTAAATCCAGCTTTGATGGAATCAATGTTCTCTATGAATTTATCTTTCACACTTCCAGGGGACTCATTCCAAGATATAAGGCACCTTGCCCTAAGAAATCAGCATATTTGCAAGGTAGTACATTTTTTGGGGGGCGGGGGGAATAAAACACTTTAAAAGAAAAAGAAAGAAAGGAGTAGTTAAAATGCCTACTAATGAGAAATGTGCATATAGTCAACTAGGGAAATTTATATAAATATACATCTGTCAGGAAAAACGTGTACAAAACTACGTATGAATTTGGCAAAGCATGGGGAGAGGAAACAAAGACTTGCAACCTGATATAAACTAACAGCTTTAGTATAGACAAGAGACAAGAATGCAAGTTGGTTTCTAAGAAATTCAACAAAATTGAGATTGAGAATTTTTCACATTCCTATGCAAATGTCAATCTAGGCAACCACAGCAACACAATCAGCTGTATACTTACGCAGATTTCATCTATGAATACTGGAATCTCACTAGAAAGCTGAATTAAATCAGTCGGCGTTAGGTAAAATCTTCTGCTCTATAATTAATTTAATTTAATTATTCATTCTAATTTAAATGCCACCTTTTTCCCTATCATGGAACCCAAAGTGGCTTGCAAAAAGCTAAAATCAGTGTATAGTACAATCAGTGGTATAATCTTGAGGTTCAGGCACTCTCCAGGACAATATTAGAGA
Source organism: Iguana delicatissima (assembly GCA_948472985.1). Taxonomy (NCBI): domain Eukaryota; kingdom Metazoa; phylum Chordata; class Lepidosauria; order Squamata; family Iguanidae; genus Iguana; species Iguana delicatissima. The sequence goes on from CAOKZL010000119.1 coordinate 1,137,900, forward strand.
GTCCAAAAATGCAGGCAGCTGTGTTGATCTAATGCAATTTCTAGAGTGTCAATCCACCACAGCAACAGATGACTGCAGTCCCAGGAGCCATGCCATCACATGACATCATGAGCAACCCATTGCTATCCTGCCGCCAACCATCCCTAACCTGCTCACGTTTGCATGCTATTTCAATACTGGAAAAAATCTGATATTGACCTCTGTTCATGTGATCAACCTGTTACCTGATGGTGTGTGGATCCCAATTTGCCAGCTCCTGTCACCAGTCTAGGAGCCCTGATGCATGAATGCATGTATGCCTCCAATGCTGCCCAGTCAGAAAAACAGGCCCAACAAGGTGACCAATCATGCACCATTGGGCAGGGAAAGGGCAGGGAGAAGGAGTCACTATGGATGCTGTCGTGTGAAAGGTGCAGGGGTGTTAATGCTGCTACTCCTCTGCCGTCGAGGGACATGTGCGGGAGGAAGCTGTGCAAAACTGCTCCTGTCCCGACACTGGTGATGCTGGGATGGACATGGGTCATTGCGTCATGAGGTCTGGTGTGGAAATGGCCTAGGAATTTCCATCTCTTCCAGGAGCTGATGGATCTTGCCAGCTCAAGACCAAGCTACCCCCAAATACTTATGATTGTAATAGTATAACTCATACAATATACTGTTGCTGGGAAATTCCATTTTCCTTTCAGCTACTGTGAAGATTTCTGTCAATGGCAGAGGAAACAGGAGATTTCATGGAGGGCACCAGATAATGTCACAGTCGCTCCTCATTAAACAGTCCTGAGGGTGCAAGCCTTAATGAGCACTGCCTCCACTACTGAACACGATCCGGGAAACATACTTTTTCCAATACACACATTATATTCTCTTGACAAAATTTCAAAATTTTGTTCTATATAAAAAATAATTTAATATAATATGCTATAAATATTAAATAATGTAAACGATTTATTTTTAAAGATAAAAAGATCCCATAATACATAAGGTGAAACTTCTTGAAGAGTATTGCTTTTGTTTGCTGTTTCACAACATGTTTGCTTTAAATAGAAAGAGAAAACTGATTTCGTGCTCAAACAATTGAATTTTTTACTTGCATAGATTTGTTAAAGGCAATTCCTATGGGACAGAACGATAATACATGAGTAAAGTTTCATGGCCTAAATCCAATTGCTAGTTCCAATTACAGAAGGTCTATTTTAGGTAGGACTAGCAATTGGATTTAGCACTCCCCCCTCCCTCAGGCCAGGCTTCTTCTACTGTCTTCTGTGATATAGAAAACATCTCTTAGATCCAAAAGAAAATACTAATTTACTTGTACTTTAGCAAATAATTTAAATTACTTTTCAAATATGCGTTCTATTTATATAAATAGAGTTCTATTTACTTTTTGTATCTAGAAAAGTTTGACATAGGAATGGGAAACTGGTACTCTGTCATCTATTTTCTTTCTGATGTGTTACTCATATCTTTAGTTAACTCTGAGGACATTCACAGAAAACATTTAATATCAGAGGATAATTTATGTTATATTAAAATGCCTATCCCAGTCTTTTAGTGCTTATGTATCACTCATGACATTATGTGTGTGTATGCGTAAAAACAAAACAAAACCCCAACAAGGTAATAGAAACACCAGTTGCAGCCAGTAAAAAAGAACATCTGATAAAAACTTATCTGTCTGATAAAGCAAAATAAATATCTGCAGACACAGAAAGGTTTGGGGCATATATGAAGACCCATAAGGGAGAGAACCAACTAAGTCTCCTGTGGAAAGCATTCCACAATTTCAGTATGGTTGTAATGAAATACTTTCTCTTATCCCAATCAGTGTGTCTGCACTGCACATAGGAATGTAGGGAACAGACTCTCTATCAGTTCTTAGTGCACAGCACAGCCATTAGAATTAGAATATTTTATTTATTGTCATCAACATTAATAACTGAAATTGCTTGCTTCTCATCATTGATTAACTTGTTACTTAAAATGTGAGCTTGCTAAATATATTATGGAATTTGAAAACAGAGGATGCCATTGTGACTATTAGGGATAAATTTTCTTACTGTTTTCCCCACTTTTCTCTTTTTATTGTTTCAGATAAAAAGAAAGAAAGAAAGAAAAGAATTGCTTAGATATAGGCCATTTCCGCACTACACTCTTATAGTGTGATTATTCCACTTTCAACATCCTATGGAATCCTGAGGTTTGCAGTTTCGGGAGGGGCCAGCCCAGGATTCCATAGGAGGTTGAAAGTGGAATCATAGCACTATAAGAGTGTAGTGAGGAAATGACCATAGTGGGAATCCAACACGCCTGGGAAAGGCTGTCTCAAAGCATAGGGCCTCATCTGAAAACTTGTTCAGTTAGGGTTTCTCTGTTACCTGTTTTCTCACCAATCTGTTTTCTCATGTATCCACTTTCTGCCAACATGTTCATTGTTTAAATATGTAACAACTCCAACCATACTGAATTTCTCAAAGTATGTCACTCACAGGGAACTGATGGAAAGCATAATGGGGATGGGGTAAGGAGAGGCATGTAGAGAGAAACCAAGAGCAGAGGAAAAGGTCTGAAGTGATGAAGTCTCTTCACCTACTCATCCAAGTGCCCAACGCTATTTGAGCAATAAACACACAAACAGAATACAAAGGGCTTCATTGCAGCTCACCCTCTTGATCAGCAAGCAAATCACCCTTCTCCACTCACATTCTACTGCTCCACTATTTTCATGCCCCATTAAAACAATAAACCAGTCAGCACAGAACCATGTCTTTCTGTTACTGTTTGTAATCCTTCTTCTTCTAATATTCTCCTATGTTGTTGAGTCTGGCGTAGTGTGCCATTAGAGTCCTAATGATTTCTAATGACCCACAATAATCAGTTTGTTAAACTTCAGCATTAACTTCAGTGTAAAAATGAAGTCCATGGAGTTAAGCCATGTTAGGTTAAAAAAAGAAGCCTGGCAAATTAATATTTAATAGATTAACAAGTTTTTTAGCCTCTGGCTCATAGACAAGCTGATGTGGATGGAGTCAGTCTCTAAGAATTGTACTTTTAGGTCTTTAAAGTCCACAACTATCACTTTGAATTATCAAGTATAAGCAAGCTCCCATCAGGAGTCTTGATGCAGAAGTCGTGGTCAACTGCAGTTTGTAAAGATTTTTCAAATATAGCCTTGTGTAGAATGCCTCACAATAATCCAATTCAGATTTAATTAAGGCATATAAAACTATGATCAGGTTTATGTTTTTATTCCTCTACAGCAGTGGTTCTCAACTTGTGGGTCCCCAGATGTTTTTGGACTTCAGCTCCCAGAAGCCCTGAGCATTGACCATAGTGGCTGGGGCTTCTGGGAGCTGAAGTCCAAAAACATCTGGGGACCCACAGGTTGAGAACCACTGCTCTACAGTGTATATAATAAAGAGAAGAATCACCATGATGTATTGGTTTGAATGTTGGACTAGGACCTGGAATATTAGGTTTGAATCTGCACTCAGACATGGAAGCCCATTGGGTGAAGTTGGGCAAGTACTGTTTCCAGATAATGTTAATTGAAAACCTCCTCTAAATAAGTCTAGCAAGGAAACTTCATGATAGGGTTACCATAAGTCGGAGTCAACTTGAGGACACATACCAGCAACCAAATAATATTGGCTATCATGGCAACATTGTGGAGTGTCACAGGAACAGAAACTAAAGCTGCATCCTCTTTCCATGACCATTTCCACACTACACTGTTATAGCACTATTATTCCACTATAGCACTATTATGCCACTATTATCTCACATCCTATGGAATCCTGGTGTTTGCAGTTTAGGGAGGGGCACTTAGAATTCACAGCTAGAGAGCTCTTTGGCTTCAGTAAACTATAAATCCCAGAATTCCACAGGAGGTTGAAAGTGGAATAATAGCATGATAACAATGTAGGGCGGAAATGGCCCATGTCTGTTTCAGTTAACAGAGACCAACTGCTAACTGCATACAAACCCAGAATAATGAAAATGCCAAAATCAAAACTATTGCACCTCAGTCACAGGTAGTTTAAGTGACTACCTCTTGAGATATTAAAAACAACAACCAAGAAGTTATTTAACAGGTAGCAATGAATTATAAATTAACTGTATTGTCGGGATCAGCTAATAATGGAAATATCAAAATAATGCCAGAATCTCCAGCTTGAAAATAAGCGAAACATTAATATTAATTAATATTAGTAATCCATAAAGAAACAGTGAAGGACGAGTGGAAATAATATGGAAAAGAGATAGTCCATCTCTTGAATACTTAATTTAACGGAGTATACAAATAGTTATCAAGAAACAGCAAAGGAATAACATTAGAGGTTAGCATCCTCCTTCTTGTCATTTTCTGTTTATTGTACGCCACATAAGAAATAAAGAAAAAAAATTCCAGCAGGAGATGATGCTCCATACATAATTTGCAGTCAAGTTAAAACCTCATGGATCTTTGTTTATGCTAATGTTACTTCTTCCCTGAAGACAGACAGTTTTTTTTTCTGGTTGGGGATTGGAGGGAAGGAAGGTTCAATCAACGGGTTTTTTGAATTTTTCTGGGAAACAACAAAATAAAACACTTGGTTCAGGAATGTTTTTAAAAGATTTTTTTAAAGACATGCTAGATGTATCTTCTATATCTCTGTTTTTAGTCTCCTCAGTGATCCACTCAACGTGTGCAAATGGCAGTGACTGTACTCAGACATCTCACTATAAGGATTTCAACCTCTCTGCTATCACACCAGTTCTCTAAAGCAGGTCAGAAAATAACTTTGAATCATAGTATCAAAGGATCTTAAGGGTTAGAAGGGGCTAAAAGGGGCATCCAGTGCACTCTCCTGCCAGACAGGAATACCAACTACGGCACTCCTGAAAGACAGTCATCCAACTTGTGTTTAAAAACTGCCAAAGAAGTTGGGTTCACCACCGTCAGAGGCCATCTATTCCATAATCAAACAGTTTTAGAAGTTCTTCCTAATGTTTAGGTCGGCTCTCTCTCTCTTTTGTAAGTTGTAATGTGTTCTAGCTTCTGGAGCAGCAGAAAACTTCTGCAAATGGAAAAGAGATTGCTTTGTATAGTTAGTCAAGGCTGGTAGCCACAGCATCCAAATTCTTTTTAAATAGAGTGCTTGCATTTGCTTAACTGGGGCCATTTCCGCATGGGGTGAGGGAATCGCTCCACACCGCTACTTACTGGACTTTTCAGCTCCCCGGTCTGGTCCATGCTGCTCTGGAGCAGTGCGTGCTCGTTGATACGCACTGCTCTGGCGTCCCAAATGGCGGCTTCTGGTTGGTCAAGGATCTCGGCCAACCGCTGAAGCTCGCCAGCCTAAAGCCTTGGGGCGAGACTGCAAATCTGCATAAGGGAGCAGGCTCACAGTGGTGTGCTCCGTGCTTTTGAAAGACCTGTTTTTAGTGGTCTTTCAAAAGCATGCTGGACGACCGCTTGGGGTCATTCCGGAGTGGGCTGAGGTGCAGATCTACGTTAAGTAGGTCCGGCCCAGTCTGCTCCCAGATGCAGACCTCCTCCTTGGAGGTCAGATTGCACCTTTTTAAAAAACCCATGCGGAAATGGCCTGGGTCTTCTGGATATATCAGGGGTGGGGAACATGTGGCATTCCACAAGTTTTTATACTGTAACTCCTATCAGACCCAGACAGCACAGCCAATGGTGATCAGAATGGTGAACCAGTTACCCAACAACTGAAAAGTTAAGGAAAAGGGAAAAGTGAAAGTTAACTAAAATGAGACACCACAATCAAACTGTGGTTTTAGATTCCAGCTTTATATCTGTCATCAGACTTTCTCTCCATCACAAAATCAGAAGAGAGCCTAGCCTGACCACATTCTTCACTCACTCTGCACTCACTCACTCTGCACACTCATACATTTTCTCTATGGGTACAGGTTCCTAAACATTTAGGCAGCTGCTTGATTGTCTCATTGAATTTTTATAGTCAAAATATGCCATGGAGGAAGGTGGTGGAAGGCAATGAAAACCTAAGCAGTAAAGACATCAGATGGTCTGAACACAAAATTCATTCCCAATATCACTATGTATAGTTATTGGCATAAGAGATTTCTGAATTGGTTTGGGATAAAAAGAATACCAGATAAAAATGAAATTCACTGTAAGAACTTGCTATTTTCTCCCAAATGAATGTGTCATAGAAGCAAGTTGAGACTAACAATAGACTGCAATTAAGATCTTTTGCAGATTATTGGTTTCCTCCACCTCAGATTTAAAATAGGAAGAAATCAGTTATGAAGAAAACTTAAGGAAGGCAAATCACCCATAAATAGTGAAACCACTCTTGATAAGAAACTATAAAGCAGAGAACAAACACTTTTTAGAAAGTAGACACAATGGTCTAAGATGAACTAACATATTTTAAGAAAAGTAAAATCTTGCCAGTTTGCTAAGATTTATTTAATGTATCAGAACTGTGAATTATGTATGCGCACTTCACTTGGTAGTCTGGTTCCCATTTAATAAATAGTTCCAGTGACAACCTTTGGTATGTATTAAGAAAAATAACCCACAAATCTAAATTATAGCATCATTTAGATAAATACAGTAACTTTTTCCTTTAAAAATGTCACATTCACATAGTTAGCATATGATTTCATTAAGCTTCCAAAGTAGATAAATTACTTTTGTGCCCTCTGTTTGGAAATTAATGCATGACAAAGAAAAATAGCTCACCCTAGTAGAATTTTCATCAGCCAAGGCCTCCAAAGATCAAACACTCAAGAGAATATTTCATTAAATTTAAGAGGCAGAGAGTCACAGCAGTATGGATTTTCAATTATAAACAAAATACAGCCATTAACTACTTTTGAAAACAATGCTCTTCTTGATGATACTACATTAATTGCAAGAGAACCAGCAAAATAATCCAAGTAACCCAATGTCTTGTTATTGTTCTTTATATAATTTTTTTGGTATCTTCAACATCATAATAGATTCACCGCACAGAAATAACATATTTGTAGAGACACTGAGAGATATGTGATCCATGTCCCTGATGACTTTATTTTAATGAAATGCAGCCAATAGAGGCTGAGAACCTGATTAGAACAGATGATAATACTTTCCTACAGTCTTGCTTTGTTTTGTTTTGTTTAAATGCCCTTTACACCCCAGCAACTTTTTCTGTAGAAGAAAGATATGAGACCATCATCATTATCCCATGTGTGTTTAAACAGATGTAGACGGAAAACAGGGTGAGGGAAAGGAATTAAGCACATCTTCTTTTCTACTCCAGCTACTGCAGCTTCAATCAAACTCATTTCCTCTTGTCACTGCATTTCAAGGGAAATTGTGAAATCTCTCTCAGAGATAAATTCGGTTATATGAATGAATCAAGCTGGGTAAAGAATGTTGGGGAGTTACCACTCCATCATTCTAATCCAGGAAACTGAGATAAGCATTTAACCTGAGAGGTGAAATTTGAAGCAAATGGAATGCAAGCCTTTGCAAGCTTTCTGTGTTCAGAAAGGTGTACTCCCACTTAAGCCTAAACAGGACTCTGTGGCTTAATTAAGAGAGTTCAGAAATATGTAGTATCCACACAGGAACAATTATTTTATTCACATTCAAAAGGATATCCTGACATTTACTCCCTTTCCTTCCCCGCTAGGCCTGCTGTAGTTGATGAGATCAAGGCAGGTCCAAGCTGTAGTTTAAGTTAAGAATGCCCAGCCCATGGATCTCAGGCTGCTCTATGGCCCCCATGTTCCCCCTCTGGATCATCTCCTAAACAACAGTTTCTGCCTTGGTAACTGTGTCCTGTAGATAATGTCCTGGTTCATTCATTTAAAAATCATCTGCCTGTTGCGGCCTCAATATGGAGGGCAAAATATATCAGCCAAGCATCCAAACTAGTATCTGACCTTATGGGAGCACCATTCATAGTTTTTTGCTTTGAGATAGACTTTGCACAGGTGAGATTTCAGGCACTTCAGAGAACTGGGCGTCAACATAGGTAATTGATATTATTTTAATAATGTGATTGAGACGATGATACTGTTCTCTTTGGGTTTCTGAACCAGAGAAGCAGTATGCCACACCCAGAGGATGAATTCTCATGTACAGCTAGTATGAGCTATTTGCTACATGACTACTTTGACACTGTACACCTTGATCAAAATTATATCTATCATTTCTAGGTGCTGTGCAAAGAGCTGAGAGATCCAACTTTCACACCTCATGTTAGATTCCATGCATTTTTAAAGCAATTCTGACACTGAAAATGATACAAAATGTATGCAGAGAAGGAGAAATGGAGCTTTGCTAATCTAAAAGAAGCGTCAGTCACATGTTAAAACTATTTTTCAAACAAGCAAGGATAATAAGACATGGCCATTTGCAGGCAAAGGTTTACTAATTCATCAATTGCACAGTGGAAACTTTAAAATTTTGGATATTATATATATGTAGAACAATATGGTTACATAGAAATTTTGTTATATACAGCAAGATTTAGAAACCAAACAAAATTGAAATATGTTATGGAATACCTCCACTACACAGGTATGGCACTTTCATGCCACTCTAACTTTCCTCTTTTCATCATATGGAATTCTGGAATTTGTAAATCTGGTGAGACACATAGACTCTTTTGCTAGAGAGCTCTAGTGTATTCCTCTTAACTACAGAGCTGTCTAGCAAAAGATTCTAAGTTCTTCTCCAAACTACAAATCTTCTCCAAACTACAAATCTCAGAATTCCATATTAAAGAGAGAAGATAGCTAAATTGAATTCTAACTGCTGTAACTGTGTGATGGAGATAATACTTTTAATAAGCTGATTTGAACATTAAATTTTTGAACAATCACTAGGCTAGAAAACATGCCACAAGACTCTTCATTTTGTTACTTCTTCAGGAAAAACATGGAGTGTGTGTAGGGCATCCCTGAAGAGCAGGTGGAACTGTTTCTGTGAACAGCGTTCTCTTTGTGCTGCTGATCTCACTGCAACCCCAATGTCAAAGACCAGACTTTTCCTGAGGGTCCCACACCCAGGGGATGTTTTTTGGGGCAAAGGGGACTGTACTAAAAAAAGAAGAGTCAGGGAAGCCTCATTTTGTGAGCAGCCTTTCACTCACTCATCTTTTGGATAGATTCTGGTGCCATTATAATATTCTTTACTTACTCCGATCAGTAATGATTGTTCGAGCCTCTTGATTGCCAGTTTTATTTTTCAGATTCTGTGCTGCTGTTATTAACTCCTCCAGTTGGGGGCGCCTTTGCTCCAAGTCCTGTATTGTTGCCTAAAAGTATAAATATATATTTATATATGCTAGCTGATCTATGCATCATTAATCTTCTTGAACTAATGGGAAAAGGACAGTACATCCCATTACAGACACTTCTGTGTCTTTTGTGGAAAAGGAAAACTACATAAAATTACATATTACTACACATCTTCATAAGCAATTGGATATTTATTATTATTCTTATAATCAAAAAGATTCAGTGATATAATGAATTGAATTAAATTAAATTAAATTAAATTAAATTAAATTAAATTAATAAGGAACACAAAGAAATTTCATTATTTTAACTTGGGGAATTCAAGTGACATATTCACGCTTACAACAGGTCTCTCAACAGCTTTTGCGAACAACCAGTCAATCAAACAAAGACACAGTCTCTTGTTGCACAAGATGTTATGGGATTAAGATAGTGGCACAAAAGAAAGAATGCTGCACTATAGTCTAGAACCAAGGGCATTAGCAAGGCAGTCGACTACTTGAAATATTAACCTCGTCAAACACTAAATGCAATAGAAAACCATTCAGCTCTTAAAATGTGAATGAACAACAGTCTGGGATGATATGCAATGAAGATAAAATCAGCCTGTTGGAAAGAGAACTAATGACTATCAGTTGTACAAGTCATAAAATATGGACAAACATGATTCATATTATTAAAGCTCTTCCAGTTGCTCAAATAGTTTTTTTATAACTTCACAGGATTCTCCCTTGGGTCATCCTGACCTATTCTGAAAACCTCAGTTTGCTAGATCATTGTGGTGTCTGTCCAGTGACTGAACACTTCAACTCTTAAAAGCATAGTTTCTGTCAATATATTATAAATGTGTTCTACTGACAAAATATAGAGAGAGGAAACAGTTGATGGTTTTTATGGACATAAACTGAGAAATTCTAGAATAGGTCTCATTTTTCTTTAAAAAGAAAAAAGAAAAGAAATGTAGACATTGTGGCAATGAAAGATTTCATTAAATACCATTTCTGATATAAATGCAGTGATTAGTGAGGGGAGGTATCCAATTTTGTAAACCTTGTAGCTGCATCCAAACCTGAAATGTTATTTTGAAGGAACACATTTTCTTGTTTTCTCCTCATTTTTTCTTTCATGAGTGTATACATTTTAGTAAACCAGATTCTGGAAGTGATAAAATCATGAAATGATATGATCCAACAGCAAACACTTCTTTGACTCCCCCCTCCCTTTTAATGTAAACCTAATGTCACTGACTTTAAAGACATTTTCCATACCTGTGGGTAGTGACTATTGAAAGGAAATCCAATTTTCAGGTTCCTAACTTTTATAGGTTCTTTACATAAAATTGTGGTTGAGATATGGAACAAATTGCTGAAGTCAGCAACTGAATGTGAATAAAGTGGACTAGCTAAGGAAGAAAGATGTGGAAGACTTCAAAATGAAGTAGATTTGTACATATGAAACAAGGGATTTATACCAACTTGGATATGCTAACTAAAAATGTGAGCACAATTGCCAGAGGAACATAAGACTCCTCAAAATAAGACATACTCATATTTTAAAGGAGCTGAAACAGCTACAGCTGTTACAGCCCTGGTGTATTGTAGGTTAACCAATCTGCCAACTGATGAACCTTATACACCAGACTGTCTGCCTCAAATCCCCAAGAAGGCAATAAATGAGATCCACATGGATGTCTTGAAAGGGAGGACAGGGACATCTTCTGAGCTGGGATGCTTGCAACATCCCCATCCCCGTTATTCTTTAAGGAGATCCCCTGAAACAAGAGTTCAGCCTTCACTCCTTTTGTATCCAGCATTATGCTGTCCCAATAAACTGTCCCAATAAAGTTGTGATAAGAAACCACATAGCTCCTACAGCAATTGTAAGTCAACATTCACCTGTAAATAAAAAAGTGAAGGTAGGGAATGAGGATGGGGGTAAAATTGCCTCAGGAAGACTGGCCAGCAGCATGATCATTCTTAATTTGTATCCACCCCAACTGGACTGAAGACTGCCCTCAACAGAGACGTGCCCATTAGCTCGCATCCCATGCCTGCTTGGCTGGGTGTCCCAACAGATGCACCAGGAGCCTCTGCCAAATGCAAGGGCTCCCAGGAAGAAGGCACTGCTGCCTGTAAGAAGGAAGCCGCTCCCAGTTCTTCTACCTTCTTCTGCAGCTGGAAAGACATACTCTAGATAAACCTGGAACTCAAGCTTTCAGCAGACTGATTAGTTGTTTTGTTTGCCAAACTATGAACAAATGATAATGCTGCAATTTTCTAATTAGGGGACACTAATTTAACTAATTATCTCCATATCTTCCTCATATCCAAAGAACAATATTCAAAGAAAAATTAATATAAACTATCACAGTTTCTAAATCAGACTGACATGAGTAGTTACAGTATTCCAAAAAAACCAGCGTAGATACATGTAGACAACTTCTAGTAAGGAGCATTGAATTTATCTGTCTTGGCAGTAAAAGGAAGGGTGTGACTGCCTTCTTATTCTGAAACTTTCTCAAATTTCTTCCAGTATTTCTGGTCCAAAAACATACTTGGCCCACCATCTAAGAATGCATTTCTTCCACTAGATAGAGTCTAAAGACACCAGACTCCATCTGATCTTGGAAGCAAAACAGGGCCAGCTCTGGTTAGTACTTGGATGAGAGACCACCAATGAATACAAGATGCCATAGGCTATATTTCACAGGAAGAAACTGGCACAATCATCTCTGAGTATTCCTTTCCTAAGAAAACCCTATGAAATTAATGGGGTTCCCATAATTTGACAAATGACTTGAAGCTACACATATGCACCAGGAGATAAATAACACACGTATCACAATGTTGAAAATCCTATGATGGAATGTTGGAAAATTCTGTCTCCTTTAATTTGATTAATTAAATCTCACAAAATATATAAATCCCACATTCTAGGCATGTGTTTCATAAAACACATGCCTAGAATTCCATTTACCTCATAATTTTAAAATGATGATCACTCTAAAAAGCTAATTTAGCATGCACATGTAGATGTAATTATAATAGAGGAAAAATCATACACAATACCACCCTGGCTACAGAAAGTACAGATGAAGGCATTCCTTTATCTTGTATGTACATGTATTCTAAGTAACCCATGCAAGAAAGGGTTTCATATAAGTTGATTCCAAAATAGAATGCAGAAAGTTATTTGGCTTTGAAAAAATCATTTGTACGCATCAAAGACCTTAGGATATAGGCTCCAGCCCATGCCATTTCCACTTAAACATCAGGAAGAATCTCCTGATGGTAATAGGTCTTTGATGGTAGAATAAACTGCTCAGAAGGTAATGAAATCTTCTTCTTTGGAGGTTTTCAAACAGACACTGAATGATCATCTCTAAAGAGTGCTTTAGCTGTAGATTTCTTCATGGCAAGGGGTGGACTAGAAGACCCTTGCAGTTCCTTCCAATTCTATGATGTTATGATATTACGAAATGTGGAAAATCGAATGTTCATTCAAGGGACAGCAAACATAGCTTCTTAACTTGAAAATATACAGAAAAGCGACTCAAATAAATTTCCCAAATACAGCATTAAATTATTTTAAAAATGGTTTTTGGAATATATAGCAGAATACCATGAAGACCGTATACTGTCAAGAGTGAAATATTCATTTTAGTTTATTAACATTAGCCTGGATGTTTAGTTTAACTGATCAAGAAACGTTTCACCCCAAAATACAGAGATTCAACTTGATCACACAGGTAGAAAACCTTTTTTAAAAAATATTATGGGGCACATTCATTTGACATAATCTCTCACAGGTCTTGTATGCAGGGTAAAGTATAACAGCAGGAATAAAAAGAACCATCTCTGTGTGTCCAGATGCCCATCATGCATTTTGGGCAAGATCCAATGTTGAAATTCCACTGGGAGAATAACAGAATCCAGTGGAACTGGGAGGGAGGGATCACCCTCTCTTAATACTGTCTTGGAGGCTAAGAAATCTGCAGATTTTCAGGTGTTAGTGAAGAAGAAAATTCTGCTTCAGTACAATGAAGGATTTTGTCTTAGGGGAAGGAAGGCAGAAAGATTAGGATTAGATATCACTGGAATTACCATGTTTGGCCAGGACAAAAGACAAAATTGCTATTTGCAAGTAGTTATTGGTATTGTTACATTCAGGTTGATTATATAAATCTAACATGTTATATGTATCCACTTCCAAAGACTACAATAAAAGTTTTGGATCACATGTAATACTATCAGTAAATATAGTTATATCACATGTAAATTGTATTTGCATAACAAAAATGCATGGTTAAATAATTTCCACCAGAATATAATTTGCATTTGTATTGTTTTTGTTGCACTGAGGTGTATGCGTTAGAGAGAAAGAACCTTTATTTCAAAATTAATTTTGAAAAGACTGTATGTTATTTATTTCAAGTTAATTAAGGGCTGTTTTTAAAAAAGAAAAATTAGCACCTTTTTTCCCTTACTCATTACATAGTTCATTCTGATTAGTGTAGTTTCACTCACAATTCTCCCTCCAGGATATCGTTATAAATAGCAACTATATCCTTTAATAAACAGGGAGGGGGACATATACCAATTAGTTATCTAGCTGTAATGAATACGTTTCAATCAGAACAAAAACAGAAACAGGAAGCATGCTTTTTCTTACTTCTTCCAATTCTGACAAGAGAAGTCTCCCCCCCCGCAAATCTACTTTACAGCTGAATCCACTTACAACATCTTCAGGCCTTACAAGTTTTGTAGCTGAAATAGAAGTGCAGTGATTATATAATATTTGAGATGGTCCAAAAAAGTACGGAAAGAGGACACTTGGAAGCCACGCAAGGAAGCAGATATATTATTTCGATATGACAACCAGACTGCCTGTAGGTGGTTTTTGATGGGGATGTGCATCCAAAGCGTCACTTCAGTGAACAGTTCAGTTTTGGAAGTCAAATGGGGGTTGATGCTGTGGAAACATGAGATTTCACTGAGCTGAAAGAACCTTATAGGGTGCTTTTACAATGGCAAGCAGATCATAAATGTAACAGTATATCAAATGGACTGAGAAAAAATCCTTCCTGTGTGCAAATATTTGTGACAGGGAAGAACCAAGAGGATAATATGTCACAGTCTCAGTTTTAACACCTCACAGACACTTAGCTATTTCTGAAAACTTTGCTACTCGCATTTAGAAAATTACATGCTTTGAGATGTCTACACAGAATTGATCCTTAACAGGATCTTTCATCTTGATATTGATCATTGAAGAAATAGCAAGTAAGTTCCCTATGTTTTAGCTCAGAGTTCTTGGATATTTAAATGCTTGTTTTCTTGACAAACCACTTTTTTCCTCCTTGCTGTGGGACAGGTACTGTTAGTCACAAGACTTTTCATGTTTGAGATAATTTTGTGTGTGTGTGTGTGAAAATTGCATAAATAGGAAAGAACAGTTTCTGCCTTGCTGCACAATTTTTAAAAAGTCAGAAGTATTGGATTGGTTAGTTCCATCTGTTTAGTCCTCTATCTTCCTTCTGTATGTGTGTGTGCATGTACTTTGATTTATAAAGAGATGTGACTGTGGTTTTGTGCAGAGACATTTTTGCTCAAATTACAAAAATCTTGATGAAAAATGAAGCATGCCTTGTCTCATTCTCATAGTGGAGCAAGGACTCTGACAGAGCCTAGGGGTTTTTCAAAAGGTTGTCTGAACACGTCTAGACTAGGGTGGAAGCTAAATCTGGCACAGATTTCACTGGTAGTCCTTAAGGTTTATGGAGAGATACATGGGTACATGGATGTATGTGTATGTGTGTGTATGCATGCATGCATGTACACCCACACACAAATGTTAAAGAGATAACACCTTTCATCCATACTTAGGATGTCTTCTCTGAACAGGCAGATTTCTGTGTGTAGCTGAAAAATATTTCTTTAAAATGCTTGCCAGATACAAAACAGTTTTTTTTTATATTTTTAAAATGAATTTTATAAATATTCTTGAGCTACAAAAGAAAGGGAAGTAGAAAAGGACATAATATTTCACATGCTAAAATTTTGACAGTTCACTTCTTGACTGTAGAGTCCATGATGATCTCCAGTATTTATCAGCTGCAGATAGCATGAGCAAGCAACTAGTTCAGCATGAAAATACTGCCTAGGGTGGACATCAGGGCTGGAGTTGGTAGATAATTGTTTGAGGCCTATACTTCTGTAGGAGGTCCACAAGATCCTGTTTCTCATTCATTTGGCTATCATTGACAGCTTACCTACTCTCTCTGTGTATGCAAGCAAAGGGATGAAGCAACTTCTTGTACTTCCTTTTTGCTCACTTTATGACCAGTTTTCACACTTTCTTATAGCAAAATTAAGATTTCCAATGAAAAGAGTATACAATATGATATAAGGTATAACAAAAAAAATGATTGAAACAGTAACAGTAAAAATGAAAACAGAGGTGCTGCCCATGTAATAGCAAGGGAAAACTTTTCTACTTATGAAAAGAAGCAGGAAATTCCTTTTGGCAGCAGAAAAAAACAAGGAAGCAGTTTGGGTGGTAGATCAGTTTAAATAAGGAATCTCAGAGAGTGAATATCTTTAAGGGAATGGCCATATGCCAGCATGCCAATCAATATCATTTCCAAGAAGAAGAAGAATTACAGAGTAAGGCCCTTTTCTTTTATGTGAGGGAGAAATACACAAGCAATTCTCCAAGTAAGTAGGGTATCTTCCTTCTAGGTCAGTGAGAAGAACCTCTGTGTTCCAGCCCTAAATCAGTCCACAGAGGGTCCAGAACCAGTCCACCAAAGTTCTGAGCCCAAACCACACTGATCCAAAAGCCCCAACACCTTCCAGCCAGGAAAGGGATTTCCCACTATCTGGGATCACTAAGGTTTTCAGTGGAAGATTCCATTGGAAGAGGTTTGTTCCTTCATCCTCCTTACCACCTACGAAGTCAGCAGAGAGGAAAATGGAAAACTCAGATGGTGCTTCCAGGGTCTCCTTCAAGTGGTAGCCACTTGAAAGGAAGAAGAAATGTGAACAAATAAGGCTCCTAGCTGGAGCACTTGGTAGAAAAGCTCCACACAACACTTTAATTGAGAACCTGATGTCTGGGAGTACAGCTCCTCCTCCTAATATTATCTGCCTTATGGAAGTCAGAATGAGAGAATCCAGCCTCCACCTGATTTCCTCACTTTCCTCAATCTAGTTTTTTAATGGCAACCTTTTAGCATGGTTTGATGTGATTTCTGATTTTAATATGTTGGTATCTGCAGAAGAGCTAGAATGTACTGTTCTTAATCTCACAAATATTCCTATATATGTCTGACCACTAGTAAGTTCCAATGAGTTAAATGGGGCTTGCTCCACTGAAGCTTGTGTAGGATTGCAGCCATCTTCTACAACATCTTTCATGTTCTTTTCCTATCAATGCAGCAAGTTTACCTGTAAGGGAGATGTAATAGAGGTTGAAATGTACTGTGATTGTTGGCACCACAAAGAAAGAATAGCTAAGACTTTAGACCTTGGATTTGTGTAGGATCTTCTTGATCAGGTTCCAACTTTTTGTTTCCTATTGTTATCCCACTGGCATACCCTATCCTGGGGAATATAAAATTGATATCAAATATGCCCACCATGCCAGAGAGGTTGCCGGAATCAGTACGTAGACAAGGAGGTCAAATGACCGAAAATAAGTCAGGCCAGGAAAACCCCTGGTCACGTTCTCCTAGGAGACCTCAGGCTAAATGCATCCACACAGACAAAGGGTCTTCAGCCAAGGAATAGCCAACTTGAGGGGATTATTGGGTTTTCCCCAGGTTGAGCAACTCCGACGTTAGTAAACTCTGCACTGCAAGGACCATCTGCATAAACCAATCATGCAAACTACCAAGTTGCTATTGTGTGGCATTTCTCCCCTTATTTTGGCCATTGTTCTTCCTGGGAGAGGGCCTGCCCTCAAGGTACGTTTTGCCCTATAAGTAGTCCCAGTTTTTGAGGGTCTCTTTGCAGAACTCCCCACTACGCTAGCAGACCAACACTCTGTTAGTCGAGTGATCGCCTCAGCTGCTTCTCTTCACTGAGCTCCATTCTTCTCGCTGCTTCCTGGACCAAAGACTTCAGGATAGGTGCAGTATCATTGCCTTTACACCCTCTCTGCTGAATCCCCTATCAATTTTCACCTCTTTCCCTTCTTGTTAGGCCTTTTGTGCATGAGTGAGTGTGTTGGTGCATGAGAATATTTTCATTAATAAAAACCATTTATTAGCATAATTGTCTGGCTTTTCGCTTAGCTTGACCCCATAAAAATTGGGTAAAAGATCCTGCTGGGTTACCCTGCCCCTCATTTGGCTACAGCCAGTGCTTTGCTAATTTCCTCAATCTTTGTACTTTTGGAGCGAATGACACTGTCCCCCAGGGGACTCCCAGAACTCAGGGTAACACTATGTTATGAATTATCTAAAGAGCTTTAAAACTTTTTCTTACTCTGAATGACTCCAGGGGAAAAAAATTAGGATGTGCTATGCTCCCTAATGCTGTGACATTGTGAAAAGTAGAGCTAGATGATTACATAATGTAAGGAAGGTAGTGCAACATTAATGTGGTTTTGGATGCTTGTCTATACATTTTAAGGAGTACATTTTGTGATGGGCTGTTTTACAGCTATCTGGAAGCAGTAAACAGACTTGTATTACTAGGAGGAGTTTTTTTAAAAATATATTTATTTGCTTTATGTAGACTACCAGTTGAGCTGCAATGTTTCATCCTTGCCACCTTATGAAATGTGGTTTTGGTATGTATTTATCAGAGACATCAGTGTTAAATATAAATGAAAAAACAAGCAATAGTTGGTTGGTTGGTTGGCTGGTGGCAGCCAAGATTAAAGACACTGCACTGAGAAGCTCTTCACTTTTCCATCCAAAGTTTCAGAGTAGAAAACTGTCCTTTCGTTTGTTCTCAAAAGGGGAAAGATAGAAGAAAGAGAGAACATTTAAAACTGAATTTGTGTTCTTATGTGATTTGTGATGATGATAGTCTGGTATGAGTATGTATCTATTGTTGTTATGTGCCTTGAAGTCAATACTGACTTGTGCTGATTCCACTGAAAGGTTTTCCTGGCAAGATTTATTCAGAGGAAGTTGTCCATTCCCTTTCCTCAAGACTGAAACACAGTAACCTGCCAAAGGTCACCCAGTGGGTTTCTATGACTGTGTGAGGATGTGAACACTAGTCTCCCAGAGTCCTATAATTAGAGAAATTGTGTATTTAATTTCATTTTTTTTAAAAAAGTCTAGAAGTATTCTATGAAGTCCACATGAGAGAAAATGAAGACTCTGTAGTAGCTGAATACAAGTAAACAGATAGATCATTTGCCTTTACAAATGTTTATTCCTGAACTCTTGGAAAGGTTGAGGTTAACTATATTAAATGTGGAAAGATGGTTCTTGGTCAACCACCTTTCCAACAAGTTAGACTGTTGACCTTCATAAAAACAAGTCTGACCTCTTTTATATTATATAGTTCTAATGACATTCTTAGGAATCTATTTATGCCATGTTTCTCCATAAACTTATGTACCTTATCTCTTTAAGCATTTTGTATGATTGTCAGTAGCATCAGATTGATTAAACTCAGAAGTCACCTTCAGCACTGTCTAGGCAAACACAAACAGAGAACAGGAGGACACTAGAAAGCAAAAGGGTAATGTTCACACCATTTGTGAGCATATGGTGAAATGTCAACTAATGGGGTCACATTGACAGCAGCTTACCCGCTGGAAATCAGATGTCATGATGGATTCTGCTAGCTGAGAGAAGATATGAAAAAAAAAAAGGGATAAAAATGACACTTCTAACTGACAAAAAAACAATTAAAGGTGAACCAGTCAATGGCAGAGAAGCACGGAAAAGAAACTTGACACAAATAAAATGAGAGTGGGGGATTCTATGGCCTTACAAAGGATAACATACAATCAGCAGTGTTTTCAGGCATTTATTTTTGGCCTTTTGACACTCTGCATTTTCTAGAGAGTCCCAGTGGCAGAAAATCTCCCTCTCATCCACTGTGTTGCCCTTCCCTGACATAACTGGTTGATAAAAGTACAGCCATTATATCTTGCAACCATTTTTTTATCAATTCCATTTGTAATACAGCAGAACAGACCTAATCAGCACTGTCCCTTTTAAATTCCGAAGATAACGGGATCAATAAGCTAGAAATTTAGCATCATCCAGATATTTAGGATGTTTCTGTTTTCACCTGCATCTCCATACTGACAAATTTTATGCTACAGATAGCAGTTCTTGAACTCATATGAACTCTTCTACACTATAACCTGGCTGAAGGTGACTGAAACTGCAATGCAAAGCAGCTGGAGTCAGATTATAAAGAACTGTGCTCCTGGTGACAGGGAATTACCTTGACTCAGCAGCTTCCATACAGATTAACAGCACAATCCTACATATGTTTACTCAGAAGCGAGCCCCCACTGAGTTTCTTTCAAGTAATTGCACACAGGATTGTGGTCTAAACAACTAACATGGAACCAGGCTCATATTAAAAGTAGAGGATAGAGGCTGCTTATTTTAAATGACCGTACAATCTGTTTGTTTCCCAGCAGAGGAAAAATATTGGATCCTGCATTTTTTTTCCCCTGGTAGGTGACCAACAGCAAGAGGGGAAAGTTAACTGGTCTTTCATCTGACTTGGGTTCCTGATTTCAGCTCACAATGGATGTTTTGCTTAAAGCAAAAGCAGGACAAGGGAATGTGATTCTGCTGATTCTCCTATATCTCTTACCAACTTTTATTATTATGGACCATGGTCTTCTTCTGGACAGGGGATTTAGATTAGTAATTGAGGCTCAGTGTTACAGGTTTTGTTCATATCAGGTAGATTGACTCTAGAAAGTGATGCTGGTTCTATTTTTACCCTTAACTTGAAAGCATTTATATAAAACCACTGAGAGAAGTCATCTGGGGTTCAGAGGTTAAGTTTCACCAACCTGCAGATGACGTTCATCTCTATAACTCCTTTACATCAGATTCAGATGAATCAATGCTGAATAATTACAGAAGGAGATTAATTCAGAACCAAAATTTTAAAGCTCAGCATTATTATTCCTTAAAAGATCACATTGCATGTAATGATCCCTCAGAAAGACCTTCACCATTGTAACTGCTTGAGAAAGCTTTGTCCACGTTCCTGTTTTCCCAGTGGAATTATCATGGAAATGGCCTCTTAAGTCCTTTCCAACACTGTTCTGCTATATATACATCTCCAACTCTTACCTGTTTAACAGACATTTCCAATTCCATTGTATTTGTTACATGTCAGACTTTTGACTCACCCCCAGCCAAGTATTACTTACTTTGATTGGCATTAGATGGCATCTCTCCTAGCACTTGCTACCAGAGATCCTTCACTCTGAAGAAATGAAACTAGAGGAATGTATTTGCTATGCTGTCAGCCTACCACTCCTTCCCCTTCCAAAGGGCAAAACTCTTAAGATTGTTTTTTTTTTTTTTTGCTTTTCAAAGCCCTCTCTTCAGAGTTGTAATTCATCAATGAAAGTAATTGACTTGAGTTTGGGCATCTTTTAAAATTCCTCACTGTAAGCAATAACTGCTACTGTGCTATATATTTAAAAAACTTTCATCATCTTTTTCAATTAAATGATTCATTGATAGGTGATCACTAGATACTCAAGTAACTACATAGAAGCAATAATCTCAGAAGACCTCTGTCACAATGATTCCACTTTCATTTTTGATTCATTATTTACAAACAAGAAGGACAATGACGGTGTTCTAACTTTTCTGAGTTTTCTTCTAAATAGTACAAGAAAATAGCAACAGCATCAAATCTTTGTTAAATCAGTCTACAGACTATATCAGACAATTAAAAAGAGGAAACGAAATCCGAAGCATGGAAAAGAGAACAAAAACAGCATCATCACAAGAAAATAGCACAAACAGATATATTCTTTTCTGTGGAAAACCCGAGTTTTAAATTGGTGAAAACTGCTCTGTAAAGAGAAAAGGGCCTTGTATTAACAACGAAGCTGGTAATAGTGCATCTGGACTTGTCTTCATGCAGTGCTACCAAAACAAAGAAACTTTAACTAAAAGGTCAAATTGAGAAGTGGGAACCAGCATTTTGAGATGAGTTACATTTTTAAGAACTAATGAAAGATATCTTCCTGTGAAAATAAATGTGTTAGAGAGTGACTAGCTCTTCATAAGGAAAATACTGGAATGGTGCCAAGTTGAAAAGCTTGTCTGTACCAGAATCGTAAATAAAATGCAACATTATTCTTATTGCCAAAAATCATTTCTATATAAGTTGTCGCTGTTCTTGTACTTCCTCTTGTTGTTTTAATTGAACTTTCTCATCCTTATTTATTTTCTGTTTGAAAATGTCTTTTATTTAAGATTCACTCTACTGATGTTGAATATTGTCATAGGGATATTACATTTAAATTCAGTCCAGTACCCTGAACATTGTGAAAAAATGTGGCTCGAACTTTGAAACATAAAATTACATGAAGTGAGTAACATTTGTAAAATAAGAGACACATAAAATATTATAAGTCAATTCCTCTATAAAGACCACTTTTTCACTGTCCTAGAGGACAAGTCAAAATCAGCACAAAATTATTTTTATAGGAGTAGTATTTCTGGCTGTAATAAATAGGGGGAAGAAAGATGGATAGAGGTGATACTGGGGAAAGATTTACAACTAATTTTGCTCTTCACTTTATTTACATTTATAATTAAAATGATAAAATTAAAATATGTGACCACATTTAATACTTTATTATATGCCCGCTTTAATTATATTATATGACCACTTTAATACTTTATTATATGCATATTAGGGTACCAATGCACCCATCTGCCCCTGCTCGCCACAGTTACCTGTGGTAGTCCAACCCTAGTTAAGTTGTTCTTTCACAGTAACTGGACAGGAGTTATCCCTACTGGGCAGCAGTTCAGTTTTATCTTTCCCTTGTATTATCTTTCAGTATTCAGTATTATCTTTCCCTTTCCCTTGTTTTAAAAGACTAAGAGATCAAGCCATAAAACTAGAGGGCAGTTAGCCCTGTGGACATAGTGTCCTTAATGTCAAAAGTTCATGGTAAGTTTTTGTTGAAAAGCTCCAAATTTCAGCAGAAGAAAATGTCATCTTAACCAAAGAACAGTCTGGACTTTGGCACAGTAGGAACACAATTGATCAATGCTCTATGTTCACCCATTTGATTCACAAAAGCCTGATTCGGCTGAGAGGATGTTTGTATGTGGCCTTCGTGGATTTTACTTCAGCATTTGGTTTAACAGCTGCAGTTAGGGAAAAATAAATAAGCAACTCCTGTTATTATGCAGAAACATAGCCACATACTGATTTAAGAGAACAGTCAGGTTGACAAGCACTGTCGTTAGGGTCCTTACTGCACAGCATCACCATCCTGGCATGGCAATGCATTGCTGCCCATCCAGGACACATGCCATTGCATTGCTGTGGTCCCACTGCCGGCATGCCCCCAGCTGCTGCTTTTGGGCTATATATATATATATATATATATAATGGCCCCCTTTCTTGTGATCCCATCAGCTGTGAGTGTGTGGGAAGGGCAGAAGACCTATCTAGTGCTTCCTTCTGCAAAACAGTGCAGGAAGAAGTGGGCACTATCAAGTGCTTCCTTCTGCAGTATAGTGCAGGAAGAGGCAGGCTGTACCGTGGAAGGGAGAAGAGTGTCCCTAATGCTGCTCATTTGCCAACAGCCAACCAGGTGCAGTGGGGAGCATTCCGGTCCCTATCCCCTCCCAGCAATAGTGCTGCCGTCATGCAAGTGGCGCATTGTGCACTAAGGGCCTAGGAAAGGCAAAATACCAGGCTTGTTTACTGTCTCCTTTTCTACTCAATTTCTATATAAACTATATAAACTATAAGGAAACTCTCCAGGCAGCAAATCTTGCCTAGTTTGTTTAAAATTCTCCCCAATTCCACTTCAGTAGTAGATAGGAGGGCCATATTGTCTGATTATAGCTGCATTTGAATTTTGCTACTTCCAATGTAAGGAAGGAAAACAGTCCAGAGAACTAAAGTTAGATATCAGTCTGTTTACACAAAATTTAAATAGAAAAGGAGCCAGTAAGCCACAAATCACGTAGGAGTTGGGGCAGAGGAAACCCCATGTTTTAGAATGGCCTCATTAAAGTACTATATCTCACTGACTCTCATTGAAATGTTGTGGCAGGACCTGAAGCAGTTCATGCAAGGAAGCCCTGGCTGTCGCTGAACTCCAGCAGTTCTTTAAGGAAGAATGGGCCAAAATTTCTCACAATTACTGTGAGAGACTGTCCAGCAGTTACAGGAAATGCTTTCTTCTACTCAGTGGAGTGCCATCAGACATGAATATTGACAGTTGATTCAGTTGTGGATAAATAAATAAATAAATGAACTATGTGTCATTTGTTTAATCAGAGCATTTGTTTTTCTTTATCTAGGATTATGGTGTTAAGATATACTGTCAGCCCTCTGCATCCATGGGTTCTGAATCCAAGGATTAAAACTACTGCAGCTTGCATTTCATATATATATGTATACATACATACATATATGTGTGTGTGTGTGTGTGTGTATATATATATATGTATGTATGTGTGTGCAAACCTTGATTTTGTCATGCAACAGCACTACGCTGATGTGTAGGCACCCTCTGTTGTAGCCTCCCACCTTTTCATTGATCCTCATGCTTTCTATGGCACTCATTTGAGTTGTTCACCATTTTATATAAGAGATACCATTTTTATTATGCCATTGCATATAATGGAACTTGAGCATTCATGGATTTTGTCAATCAATGAAATCCCAGCAGACGGCCCACTGTAATAGCATGTTAGGTTGGAAACATACAATGATCATAAAGGTTCACAAATGTATTCTTGCCACTTTTTATCTGAGTATTCTAAGATCTGGTATATTTAACCAATAATGTGCCCCCACAAAAAGAAAATTATCCCCTAAAATAAGTGGACACAAGTAGCTAACTCTGCTTACAATCTGGTTCTGACTTTATACATTTCGTATTAATCATTGTTTATACTTTTTCAAGAAAAGCTGATTTCTATGACAAAGGCTTATCCTAGTCAAAAGCAGAGTATATGCATTTAATCAATGGGTCCCAACTAGAGTATGTCCATTGAACCAATGGAACTTTCATATTTATTGATTTGTCAAGTTCCCATTGATTGAATAGGTCTATTCTGTTTGGAATTAGCAACAGGATTTAGGCCAAGTTCCTTGTAAAAGGCACATGAGAAAACAAACAAACAAACAAACAAACAAACAAACAAACAAACAAACAAACCCAAAGGTAATACAGAGTGAAACAGGCCTCTAAAATCAACAAAGAATCAACACAATTCACTTACATTGCATATTGTTTTGTCTGCAGAATGTCAAACCTACTAGTTTTTACATTTCTACAGTACGTTCATGTGTGAGTAGGTGCAGAAAATTGAAAATGAGGTACTCTTTTGACTTCACTTCCCCCCCCCATATACCAAGCTATTGTTTTAAGTTCTCTCTCTCACACACACGCATATTGTAGTGTACTATACAAAAAGATGCATATTTTGAGGTACAATACAATACATCAACAACATGTGATGCCCAACAGCCTAGTATTGCAAAAGGTTACTACAAGTGCCAGCTCCATAAAAGCAGATAGATTCAGCCCAGAATCTATGTGGACTGATGTGAAAGATGAGGGAATTCAGGTTCATGTTGAAATTAACTAGCAATGGGAAATAAATAGAACTGAAATAGCTGAGCTTTTTCGCTAAGATTATTACATCTGCATGAATAAGATTGCCTATGAACTGCTATGGCAGTTTAGAAGTTCATATATCTGGTAATATTCAGGGATAATTCAGATATTATGGACCCATCAAGAAAACCACTTCTGCGTGCCAGTGCTTTTACACAGAACTTGTTGTTGGGGTGGATTAAACTCTCCTGTGTAACATGATCGTGAGAACTCTACAGATTTTAAAATTACTTCTGTCTAAACACTAAGGGATATGAGTACATCAGTATATTCTAGTTATAAATCATTACGCTCCAGATACTGATACATGGGGGAGCACAAAGGCAGATTTAGATCCAATTCAGATGTAATCAGGGTCTAACTGAGAATGAGTGCTGTATTCCTATGTTCTCTTTTCAACTCCCTTCCTTCACATGCTGTAACTCAAGAATTCTAGGGTTTCTTACATCACTTTCCTGGAACACACGAGCTGGGAAGCTGTGGATCAATCAATTACTGTTTATTAACTTTGATACAACCCTAGCATCTGAACTAATTAAGACCCTCTTTTTCTTTTTCTGCAATATAAATGGAACCAAATGAAATGATTATGTGAGCTACGGGTGTTACATATAATGCTTTGGTGAAATAAAAAGTCAAAGTAAAAATCAAGAGAATTAAAAATGTTTTCAAGAAACTAATATACAGATAGATAGATAGATAGATAGATAGATAGATAGATAGATAGATAGATATAGACATAGATATAAGTTCAAAACATAGAGGCAGTTTCCTTGGTCCTAAGGACAATTGGAACACTTATAATTTTGATCAGGGAAGTTTAGTATACCAGCAACTGGATAGTGTAATTACTAGGGCCACTATTTGTAAAACTGCACAGAAGGTCCTACCATTCTTTATATCCAGTAATTAGGGAGAAAATCAGTAAAGATGCTGAGCTGATTTTCAAAGGTATAAAAGGGAGTTGTGAGCTCTCGGCAACTATTTTGAGCTATAGTCCTCCTTGTTGTACACTTATTGCACCAAGTGCATTTTTATATCAAATGGGAACAGGCATGAACCAGGAAACTAGATCAAAGGGCATTTCTGATTATGTTTCTGACAGATTTTTAAAGTGATTTTATAGGAGCTGACATCAGAGAAAAGCTTAGTGTCCATACTTCACAAAACTAGATTATTTATCCCTTTCTTATATGGCGATCTTCTGTGGAAACAAAAAGGGTAAATTTTAAACAAATTTCTCTTTGGCTCTCTCCTGAGTAAAGAATCAGTTCATCTATGTTTTCACCTTGGGGGCTCTCCCAGCTTTATTATCTGTTCTTATTTGGGGGATTTAGAAATAATCCTGTCTCAGAAAACAGATAACAATGATCCCATTTTCTCTTATTTAGACTAGATTTTAAAATACATTTCTGCAAACGGTACGTTATTTTAAAAATCCAAATCTTTGGTCTGCATAAATAAAAACTGGCGCTTCCATGCATATTCCTTTATTGCATAAATATTATACTGTAGGTAACTGGAATATTTCTGTGTGCAAAGGTAAATCACATGCTTAGAAAAACCTAATAAATGGGAAATGTATGTAAGCAGAAAATAGATGAAAGGAAAAGGCAAAAGTTGTATTTCATGTATTTTCATCTATAAAAGGAAAGATGGAAAGGACACCTTAATAATAAGAAAGACACTTGGGGCCTTTTTTGAAGAAAGAGTGCTCATTTTGTGTAACATACCAACAAGCTCCTTATCTTTCTACGATCCTCCCAGAAACTTCTCATTAATGACAAGAGATCAACATACTGTCTATAAGAGTTTTGATGTGGAAAGAGCTAGTGAAGTATTTTTTTCCCTTCACCTTTCCTGATCTTAAGCAAAGTAGATAGGGCCCTACTATTAGGCAAAGAGATGTGACTGCTCCAAGCAATAGATTTTGGGTATCAGAAAAGGGCAGTAAATTCTTAGACATTTATTAGTTTACTGCTAGAGAGGGAAATTTCAGGTTATAGGATTTTCTACAGCACATGCCAAAACAATTTGCCTGACCTCAGCTTCTGTGTACCTTGAGTTGGGTAAGTAAGAGGAACCATTTTCTCCCTGGCTAGCTCAGGCAGCAAAACATCTGGCTACAATCTGGAAGGGGGTAGATGATATATATATATATATTCCTTTGAAAATGTGTACTTTTCTATGTGTGGACAAGACACATATAACCTCAAACTAAAAGATGTGGAAGTCCCTTGGCCTGTATAGCTGGAGTTGGGAAAGTGCAGACCACATGTGGTCCCCAGGGCTCTCAGAGGACCCCAAGTGTCTTCTAGAGCAGTGGTTCTCAACCTGTGGATCCTCAGATGTTCGTGGACTTCAGCTCCCAGAAGCCCCAGCCACTATGGTCAATGCTCAGGGCTTCTGGGAGCTGAAGTTCACAAACATCTGGGGACCCACAGGTTGAGAACCACTGTTCTAGAGCATGGAGGCAAGTTTGCCATATTTTTGATCCCCTGGACTGTTTTGGGCCCACCAGCAACTTTTTTGTAATAGGAAGTGACCAGAAGTTTCCTGTTGTGAAAAGGTCTCTCCTGAATCCAAAATGGCCCAGTCAGGCACATGGCAAAATAGGCCCAACATCCTCTAGAAGGCATTTGGTGCATCTGGAATCTAAAAAAAAGGGAAGGGTGCAGCATGGGCCTCCTGGGGGCCAGTGTAGACTCCTAATCCCCAACAATTTCCCATTTGTGTTGTATAGAGACAGATTCAAGACATGCACAAGCCTGCATAATGGAACTAAGTCCTCTCAGGTTCACCATCATCACCATCACCATCACCATCACCATCATTATGATCATCATCATTTCCCAAAAATGGTGATTCAAGGAGGCTTACAATTTAAAACAAGTAAATAACAGCTAAAATCATAGAAAAGCCAATATTAGAATTAAACTATGAACATTGTTACAAAAATTTAAAACATACAACAAAAAGTTAAATAAAACAGTTAAAATATTTCAATTAAAAACATGCAGTGCCCTCATAATTCTCCCCCCTTTGAAAAAAACCCCTTCAGTTCTAAATACTTGTCATATTAAAACAAGTCTTTGTCTGCTGATAGCCTCCCTGGGAAGGCAGATATAGAACTTAGGAACAGCATCTGAGTAGGCCCTGTCTCACATCTCCACAGCCTTGTCTGTGAAAATGGTGAACTGAAAAAGGGGCCTCTCTTGTGGATCTCAGAGTACATGCAAGCTGATACAGGGAGATAAGGTCTACCATACAGCCTGAGCCTGAGCTGTATAGGGTTTTCTAAATCATAACCAGCACTTTGGATTGTGCCTTGAAACAGATTAGAAACTGTTGTAACAGAGGAGTTATATGGTCCCTGTATCCCACACCTGTTAACACTCAGCTGCATGAGATTCCAAATACTCTTCAAAGACAGTGCCATGTGAAAATGAAGCAAGATCTTGGAAAGTAGAAAGGAGAAATTGAGTTGGGTAGCACCTATTGATGGCATCAAATCCCAGTGCTCTGGACAACCTCTCCCAGTGGTTCACGTAGATATTAAAAAGCAAGGGGACAGAGGGATGCTACAGGTTAACCAGGAAGCCCTCAGTACTACCTTCTAGGCTTATCCCAGTGAGATGGCCCAGAAGGATGCTGTAGTTGATGGCATCAAAAGCCACTGAGAGGTCCAACAGAATCAACAGGTGCACACTACCCTTATCTAGTTCCCAGCATAGGTACCAAGGCCTGAAATCAAATTTAAATGGATCAATATAATCTGTTTTATCCAGGAACCCCTGGAACTGGGAGACTACCACATGTTTTAATACTTTGCCCAAAAGTAGAAAGTTGGGCACTGGCTGCAGAGTGCTGTACAATTTCTTCACAGTGGACTGTGAGCTGTTGTATGATCTTCATTTTCTACTTGAGGGCCAGAATGTGCTAAACCTCTGAACACCTGAAACAACTGTGCTAGTGAGCTCATTGCAATTGCAATGGTGGCAAAAAGTGTGTGTGTGTGTATGTGTGTGTGTGTGTGCGCGCGCGCGTGTGTGAGAGAGAGAGAGAGAGAGACTCTTTCTTTCTCTCTCTCTCTCTATATATATATATAATGGCCACACTTACATGCTACAAATCTTCAAATAAGATCTAGCCCATTTCCATTTCACCTGTTCTATTACCACCAGCTCCCTGGAAAACAAGGTTTGGCTCCACCCTGTGAAAGGGGACACTTAGAAGTAAGCACTGCCTGGTCATTTTTTTCCTCATTCCAGGCATCAACCAAAGCTTTGAATAATCACAGGAAAATCTCCTGAATCCATCAGCCTCCTAGGACAGATTATCCTAATCAGCACCTCAGCTGTACAGAGGTTTGAGTGCCAAGAGTTTAAACCCAACCAGCTAATGATCTGTCCATGATAACGGAGCTAGATAAAGTTCCTTCATACTCACCCAGCACAGAAAACAAGGTGTAGAGTATGCCTGGCAGCCTGAGTGGTTCCAGATACTACTTGTGACAGACTCATGATTGTCATGGTAGCCATGAAGTTCTGAGCCACTCTGGACAGGGTGGTCTCATCTTGGATGTTGAAGTCTATCAGGACTAAAAGATACTCCTACACCAAGTCTAAGACTACCATGTCCAGCTCAGGAAGGGAGACTGTTGTCTTCTTGACTAGCCATTTCCACATATACCCACTCAAAACCTTCAGGCTATGGCACAGGATACCTGGCCAGGGGGATGGAATAACAATAGACAACTGCAAGTCAGTTCCCCTCTCAGATATTTCCTATTACTGCATAGAAAACCCTGGCAGGCAAAGCCAAGAATAACTCCTCTGCCTCATCCAGCCACGACTCTGTCATATAAACCAGGCTGAGGTGCTAATTCATGATCATGTTCTGAATAGCAATTATTTTCCATTCACTGGCCTGACATTCAACAACAGCATTTTCAATCAGGGGATTGTCACCAAGGTTATCCAGGCTATTTGAGCTCAGAGACAGTATGGGAGAAGCCAGCACCCTGCTACATTCCTATGTAACATAACTGTTTCACCTCTCTATATTTCACTCTACTCTCTCAGCTCCAATGGCTTCTCCCTGATTCCTTTCAACTGACCCCTTCTGTTGGAAACACATCCTTTCTTTACTGGGCAGGCAAAGCACTTATTCTTTAAAAACAGTGACACCTATTTAGACCTTAATACCTATTCTGTTCTGATGGCCTCTTGTCTTTTGGAGTACTACTCTTTCTGGTCATTATTCTCTACCTTTAAAAGCTCTCTGGTGCCAAGAAATAAAGTAAGTAAAACTATTCACATCACTGTATTTCTGTACTAGAAAAAGCTTCATTTACTTAATTTTTTGTGGTTTTCTACTACTACCTAATTGGTTTCTGCCTCTTTCTGCCATGTTGTTCCAATGAACATTCTGTATTGCCCAACACTCTTTGTTTTTACCTCCTTTCAATTTTATTTCTCTTTTTCCTTAAAAGTGTTCATCACATTCTGGTTCAGAATATGACATGAGCTAAGATTACAATAACTGGTTGTATTTGCCTTCAAGTCACCTATTGACTTATGGTGACCTCATGAATTTCATAGGGGAGGAATACTCAGAGGTGGTTTTGCTAGTTCCTTCTTTTGAAATTGGTATTCTCCCGTCCAAGTACTAATCAGGACTAACCCTGCTGAGCTTCCAAGACCAGACAGGATCTGGTGCCATTAGGGTATTTAGTCCTTACAATAACAGTGTGCAGTGTCCTAAAAACGAACTTGTTTTTTTTTTACAGATAAAGTTCAAAGTGCTGGAAACTGATATCAAGGTGTTTTCTGCCTAGTTTTCCCTGCTCAATTGCCATGGAATCTAATGAAAACAGTTCTTGGAGACAGTCCAGGAAGGTTTCTTGAGTAATCAGTTGTGAGTGTATGTGGACTTGACAGAGGAATGCTCCTAAATGAGAGATGACAGAGGCAATGTGATTGTTCAATCTAAGCAGCTGTCAGTCTAAGCAGCTATACCATGATTTCCAGAAATTTGCTTCCATGAAGCTGTTATTCCTTCCAAATGGGAATGTGCCACTGACAACAATACAGCTAGTTGCATTTTGATAGGGGGTCATGGTGTGTGTGTGTGTGTGTGCACACACTTGTGCTATGGAAGCATTAATTTCTCCATTCCTGTGTACCATAAGCCTGATCATAATCAGCTGTCCCATCTGCCTTGCCTTGCCATTGCCTTACCTTTCTTTTTGAACCCAGATACACGAATAAACGATACTGTCAGGTTTAGGTTTCAGCACTTCCCCCCGCTCATGTTATATAGGTAACCATACAGACCTTGTCAGTGATTTCTCAGTGTGAAAGTTCTATAGCTTGAGGACAAATATCACTAACAGGAAACATTATATTGTAGTTCTTATTTCTTTTTTAAGAAGAAATTATAAATATTCTGCACATGAAGGAACTTTCTCTGCTAAATCAGCTTCATTAAAAAAGTGCAAAGTTGTTCATATTTTCTCATTATGGTGCTTTCTCAGGAAAAATTTCTTTCAGTTACTCCCCATCTCATTTCAATGACTTAGAAAACAAAAAGCATTTAATTTTGTTCTTGTAGTTTTATTTGCATTCTATGATTACAATTGGACTATGGGTTTCTGCTTTGTACATTGCATGGAAAATAATCTATTCAATTACTTTTTCATAATTCTGGAACAGAAAGAAAATTAACAAATAGCATACACTACAGAGATGCTTTACCAGCAAGGAACACAAAAAGTAAGCTTTTTTCTTTATATATATATAAAAAGTGTTAAAATATAACAATATTCCTGCAATGACACCTTCTCTAAAACCTGAAGAATTTTTGGCTTTGTTTTAGCTCTTTCTTTTTAGGTCTGGTAAAAAAGCATCCAATCTAACATTTCTGTTGCTAAGAGCAAGTCATTTTCTAAAATGCTACTTTAGCTACAATACTTTGGATTTACACCTATGAAATCTATGTCCCAGACAAAACACTAGCTGCCTTCTAAAAAAGGAAGCACTAATTTCCTCCATATCATCTACGCCTTTGTATATGTAGTAGAAGTGAATATCAAAATAGAAAAGATCTTAACTATTCATTGCAAAACTCACCATACCACTAACTTTTCATGGTGGTAGGACTGTGTTCTTCTGTCAGCCAAAAATCTATGCTGACAGTAGCAGTGCTGTTGGTAGAGTCTCCCATGTGTGAGTAGAGATAGTGAGGACAGATGCTGCAAAAGCAGTCAAGGACCATAATGGAGTCTTACAGAATAATATAAAGAAAACTTCAGGGAAAACCCATCAACATAACCATAATACAGGTTTATGTTCCAACTATCAAGGCAGAAGGAGAAGAAACTGAAAGATTCTGTGCTGGAGTGCAAGAGGAAATTGATCACACACCAAAACAGGACATGTTGATAGTCGTAGGTAGGAAACAGAGCAGAACCAAACAGAAGAAGGAGAATGACTGACAGAATTTGGTGAAGCCAACAGTTTGTTCATTGCAAACATATTCTGCAGGCAATCAATGAGGCAATTGTATACATTGACATCATCTGATGGCCAATATACAAATTGGAAGATGGAGAAGCTCAATTTTCTCTACAAAAACAAGATCAGGAGCAGATTGTGGCACAGACCATGAAATGCTAAATCAAAAATTAGAGTAAGCTAAAGAAGAACACTAAATCAACCACTGAGACAAAATACAACCTGATGGACATCCCTCTAGAACAGTGGTGTTCAACCTGTGGGTCCCCAGATGTTCGTGGACTTCAGCTCCCAGAAGCCCCAGCCACTATGGTCAATGCTCAGGGCTTCTGGGAGCTGAAGTCCACGAACATCTGGGGACCCACAGGTTGACAACCACTGCTCTAGAATTTAAAGATAATGTAAAAAATAGATTTTCAGTATTGAGCCTAATTGCCTGGGAGCTGAAAGAACTCTGAATTGACACCAGGGACATTGTGAGGGAAGAATGTAAAAACTCAATCCCTCTCATTAAAAAGAAAGAAAAGCCCTATTGGATGACAGCTGAAGTTCTTCAACTACTTAAAGACACACAAAAAGGAAAAGGAAAAGAGGACAGAAATAGGATCAAAACCCTGAGTGCAACTATTGAGCAACTTGTATGCAGAGACAAAGAGAACTACTATAACAATCTATGTAGGCACTAGAAGACCAAAACAAAAGAATGTAGAACAGAGCACTCTTCCACAAGATCTGAAACTCAAAATGAAATTTAAGCCAAGAATGGAGATGCTTTATGACCATCAGGAGAACACATTGCATTATCAAGAAGAAACAAAAACTATGTTAGAAAGTGAACAACCACATAAAAAAGATGAAAGGATGACAGATCATTCAAGGAAGATTCATTTGAAGATAAATGTACAATTTAGAAAATGAAGTGGAAGCTGTACTCAGGGCATTTGGGAGATCACCAGGAACAGATGGCATACCAACAGAGCTTCTCTAAGCTACAGAGAGGAAATCCACTCAAATTCTAACCAAAACCTTGAAAGAACTTCTTCACGGTTTGGTTGACAAAGGGAACGGGAATGGAAAAGGTTTCCAGGGACTCTATAAACCAGACATGCAGCAAGGCCAACAAAAGGCCCTTGTCCTTCAGGTACAAGAGGAAATAAAAGATAAGAATAGCATCAGAAGGATTTTCAGGACTCTGCAAACAATAGAAAAGCTTTTCACTTTCTGGTATAATATAATAAAGTAAGACATTCTGTGGAAACACTAATAATGATTCATTGTACCATGTTCTGGAGTTTCCAAGTCAGAGTGATATACCTGATCTCTGAGATGTACTTTCTGTCAATGACAGAGGAGAACAGAACAGAATAAAGGGTGATAAAGCTACTGTGATGGAAAGAATTCACTTTACCCTTTCCTCTTCAACTTGACTGTCATTTTCAGTACCAGAGAAAATTAAGGAAACACACACACAAAAAATCTGTAATCTGTGGCCCACAAAAATCCCATAGCAATACTTGTTGCACTTCTTAATTATGTCTAACTGTGCTCTTTTCCAACAATATGAGTATGCCAAGGCAAGAAAGATAGAAATGGAAAGAGCCCATTCATGAATGGCTACTTTGTGTCTATTGAATGAATCAGCTGAAACATCCAATTCTTTTGATAGGTGTATGATATGATTGTTGCTGATGTATTAGTTCTGTAATTAAAGGGTGAAATGTGGTAGCATCTATGGCTGTTGGCTTCCTTGTTTGTTTGAGCAACACATGGTGGTGATGGTGTCTAAAACAGCACTGTCTTAAAATCCATTTTGATATGACTGTTGGAATATTTAAAAGGTCCTGCTGATGGAAGGACAGCAAGGAAGGAGCTTTCCTAGGAAGGGAGTCCAGGCCTCAGAAGCAGCTGCCAAGAAGTTCCTGTTTTGTGACTCCAGCAGATATGCCTGTGGAAGTTGTTGGACTGAATGAATGGCCTTTCCTGAAAATATCAGGGCCTCGTTAGACTCATAAAGGGGACTTAACAATCTTCAGAGGCAGCCCCACATAGAATGTGTTACAGTAATCCAATAGGATACAACTAAAGCATGTACCACTGGGAAAATAACCTGGGAGACCAGCTGGGAGACTAGCTCCTGGACTTGAGTTGACAGTATTGTGCTTGAGGTCAAATTCATAAAATATGAACTTGGAGAGACTAGTATTCAGAAGTGAGCTGGTTTTCTGTCAATCACTGATTTCAGAAGGAGCTATTCCTGTACCCTTGTCAATGAAGCTCCAGTGAACATTTATGTCCTTCACACAAACAGAATAGGCATTTGGAAGGACCATCAGTTCATACAGTCTTCTCATCACAGGAGACGCACTTTTAAAGGAGGCCTCAGTGGGCAACATAATGCTTACAGAAGCCAGAAAAGGAAATTGGAAGTCCAGTTTAGGAAAATGGTTTAAAATATCATGAAATAAATATCAGACCAAAGGAAAGTCTGGAGAATCATTATATGCAGCCAGTCCAAGTCAAAACTACCAGGAAAAAAAATCCAGAAGGAGGTGGTATCAGCAGCTGAGATGGAAAGTCAACAATGGAGAATATTCCCCATTCTTGCAGCAGATGAAGGGAATGTGGGACCAGCATTTGAATACATCTAGGCATGCATGTTGGATGCATGTGGATAGAATTCCTATCAAAAATTATTTATTTCTAAGATGTTCCAAACATGTCTGTGCGCAAGAATAGGACACATTTGTGTGATCCACAAAAAATACAAAAAAAGAAGTCTTCCATTACACTACAAAGCATTCCTCTACCTAAGGATATGTTTCAAACATGCTTATATTTATAGAAATAATCATGCACGCTTGTACTGCTATAGGAATATATTTAATGCAAAGTAATGTAGCTTTGGCTCTTACTACTCTTTAAAAAAAATTAGCTACCAACAAAAAGGGAATTTTAAAAATATTACACAGCAATCTTATAAACTTAACAGATGTAGTACGTGCTGTGTTCGAGACACACTGAGTTTCTTACTCTGCTGCTGAAGACAACTTTTACAGTTAACACAGACACTGCTGATTTTTATTTTATTTTATTTAATGACTTCTGTACTCCCTTCATCCATTTATTTATTTATCTATCATCTTTCTATGATAAAATCAAACTCAAGGTGGCTTATAAATGAAAATATACATAATACGTGTGTGTGTGCTTGTGTGTGTATGAGAGGGAGAGAGAGAAAGAATGATTACTTTTATTTTGTCTGTCTCTTCTGCTTTTAGACTTTAGTCATAGCTGACTATGATGTGGGCACCAACTCTTAGCCAAGTTTTTCCATCTTGACTCTTTCCCACTAGGGGTTAAAAAGTCTAGTTAAACTGTAAACTAGTTAGCAATAACTTTGGTAAAAAGAACAATAATGCTATGACTGCAATAAGCTGACATCTGATTATATCATTTTAGATATTTTAGAAAAGAAAGTTTGCCTTTGAATGCTTACTGTTTAAAGCAATCTGTTGCACTGAGGTTCTGTCATAATAATAGCTTAAAAAATAGAGTAGGGTAGCATCTTTATTAAATCACTAACATAATTATAAGACATGAACTTTTCAGTCCTGAAGTCTTCAACAGACTGGTCAGTACAAAAGTTGGGGTGGGAGCAAGAGAAACAAAGCCATTCAATAATCTGATGAAAAGTCCTTCCTTTTATGCCATTTTAACGGTTTTGCACATGTATTACCACACTGAATTATTATTATTTTTTAATTTTATCAATTGGCTCAAAATTCTTTTTTTTTTTACTGCTATAATGTATCATTGGAAAAATTTTTGAAAGTGTTTGCACGTTTAGAAAATATTTATTCCTCATCCAGGTAGATTTTCAAAAAGTGAGTTCCTTAATCTGGGATGCTTTCTGACTTCAGAATTCCATTGTATTGTGGGTTATGAAAATGCTCCATGACCATAGGCTGGTGTAGATCCTGGAATCCAGAGTTCAATTTCCCTCTTGCTCATGGAAACCCACAGGGTGACCTTGGGTGTGTCACACACTCCCTTAGCCCAGAAAATCCTGTGATTGGTTTGCCTTAGGGCCACCCTAAGTCAGAAACACCACCAACAAGAATCAAACATAGTCCATTGTAATGCAATATGCACACTCAAAACAAACAAACAAACAAACAAGCAAACAAAAAACCACATCCACATGAGGTGGAACATTTGTTTTGAGTACTAGTATACCATCCTTGCAAAAAGTGTAACTAATATATTTCTAGTTCTAGTTAGTTTTTTAGAAAACATAGTACATAAGAGATGGAAAGCCATCATGGCCTACTGGTTTGAGAGGTGGGACTACAACTCTGGAGACCAGGGTTTGAATTCCTGTTCATCCAAGGAAATCTATTGGGTGACCTTGGGCAAGACCCATGCTCTCAGTCTCACAGAAAGGCAAAGGCAACCCCTCTGCACAAATCTTGCCAAGAAAACCCCACGACAGATTCACCTTAGGGTTGCCATAAGTCAGAAATTACTTGAAGGGAAATGAATGAAATTCAGTAATGTTGTTTGTAATTTTTCCAGGGACTATGTCACATAAGCCCATCTTATAGGTCTACTTTTGTGTGAAACATGGAACAAAACATGTATCTGGGGGACTAAAATGGCCCATTTCCCTAGATGTGGGTTAATAGTTGCATTGTGGCACTTAAAAGAATTGGGGTGCCATCTGGTAACAACCACAATCACACTTATGGAGTCTAATTCTTGCGATGCTTACTCATGGACCCAATTTTAAATAGTCATCATTTTTATTCAGGTAAAGTCTAGCTCTTAACTGAAGATATTTTATAGTATTTATGCACGGTCTGTGTGGCTGTTAAACATACAATTAAAAGATGTAAAACAGTTTAACATGTTTTATATTGTATAAATTAGACTTTGCACTAGAAGGAGACTACAACAATATTGTATATCAAAGAAAAGCTCAATTCAGACCACAAAGGATAAGTTTTGCTCATGCAAGCTGGATCTTTTATAGCGAACACTGTTAAATCTGGGAGGCAGGTAATTACTTTCAGGCTATATAATAAACAAATTACTTTTATTGCACCAGAGTTGCTGAAGTTAAAGTCTTCTTTTTGTCCATGCATAAAGATTTCCATATTTTTCTGTGTTTTCAAAGATAAGTAGCACTTAAACAGTGTGCTGACAAAACACTTGCATTAATGAGATGCTCTTTTCTTTAAGGAGATTGAGAAGCTTTTCATAATAGGATGACAGCAGGATACAAGCCTCTCAGAAAGTTCTTAGAAAAATATTCCAACATAAAAAGGTAAGATGTTTGCTTATTCTGCTTGCATCATGTACTATTTAACCTATTTACTGCCTTTTGAAAATGCTGTATATTGGCATCTAAATTCCAGAGTAATTGGCTCATTGTAAAGACAATATGTAGGCTGACCCCATTGGGTTTTTTCCTGCTTCCTTTCTTTCTCTTTATTTTCAGTCGAAAAATGGGAACAATTATTATAGACACTTATATACTGAAAGTGGATAATTATTTTCACCTGTATAATATGAAATTCCTATGTGAAATGTTTCCCAAATAGCATATGCACAATAGATTTAATAAAATATTTTGTTTGTTTCCTGTTGACATTGTATTTGTAACAGCTATTTCTTTGTTATTTAGAAAATAAATACGTGTGCAATTCACATACCTTTTGTTTGATGATCATATCATTGATTTCATCAAGATCACCTACAGTGACTATTTGGGATTTTATCACTCGATCCAACAGAGAAAGCCAGTCGGTGAGGTCTGCCCATGCCTTATTGAATTCAGCCAAGGCTGGCACCTCCAGAAGCAAAGATGATGGCATTTCTTGCTTGGAGATGGTGGTTTCCTTGGTTACCAGAGTTTGTGTAACCACAGTAACAGGGGAAGTTACTGAAAGGGGAGAAAATGCCATTGAATTATTGAGTAAAAAGAATAAGATAAAACAATCAAATAAATTACATAATTTTTCCATTAAAATTATAATCATTTTAGAGAATTCATTTGCAACGACCATATCAAAAATAGTAATCAAGGATTTTCTGTTATGTTATTTTAAATCACAGATACATATTTGTATAGATATCAATAAGCACTACTCCTACTACATGACTAGCTCCTTTCCCCCACAATTCCCACTCCGAATACACCTAGAGAGTCAGGAAAACAACATTCATGTTTGGAATACCAGGGACTTCTTTCAAGCTTCAAACCATGTTGCACTGGTCATCTCCCAAAAATCTAAATTCAGGGTTGCAGATTTTCAAAATATTTATAGCATTAAAACAGTTTGTAGAACCTTACAAACTCTATTCAGTCTATCATTACATTTTCATGGAATTATTATGCCATCTGAAAAGAATCACACCATGGCTGAGATCCAAGATTCCAAGACAGAATGTAAAGGTCCACTCAGAAGGAACTATAATCCATCTCCCTTCTCATTTCCTGCAGAAACCACCCGTCTCTTTCAGGGAGCCCTCAGCATGGCCATTTAGTGCCTGGTGGAGGGTGTGGGGCCAGCAGAAGAACATCCAGTTATGTTCCTCTACTGGCTCCATCTTCTGGGACTTTCTGAAAGTCCTCTGGGGGTCCTGGAGGATAGTGTTGTGATTGTGTGTCTAGCTACAGGGGCATACCTAGCTCATCACAACCCATTCCACTCCCCTCCACAACTCTTCACCAACTATTAAATACTATTATTTGGGAGAGACAGGAACATTTTGAAGGCATTTTCTACCTCTGTTCTACATTATTGTGCTCGCTTAAAGTAGTGAATGAACAAATGAAGTGTTACTCAATGAGTAATTGAAGAGTTAGACATCCTGAGTGTTCTAGGGAAACTGAAAAATAGTACCAGATGTTACTTCTGTAGACCTTTATGCCAACTATATGCATAGGTGAAAAACAAGACAATTTTAATTTGCAATTGTTAATCACCACAAGGAATCAGAGAGAATATTCTCATGTACAAATTGTACCATTACACACATTACTTCATTACTGAGCTGACTTCTCTAAAAGATCAGTGAAATAGCTAAAACGTGTTCAGACTTGGAACTAAAAGAAGTCCAGGCTTGAAATTAATCCCTGCCCCCACCCCCCACAAAAAAAGATGCATGCAACTGAAAACAAACCCATATTTCCCAATGAACTAGCATAATGTATGTGAAATATTTGAAATGCTTATAGAGAAAGGAACTAAGAGTTTTGTATTTAACAATCTGTTAAATATTAGGCAACTCAAAGAGAAATAGAATTAGTCCTTACATGGAGAAATATATTTTTGTGACATTCCATTCCACTGCAAAAGACTGACTGAAAATACAGATTTTACTACAATCAATTTTGCTGTATGAAATAGTTGTTTGGGTCTTATATACCAGACTATTTTTACATTGCTTTATAAGTGATCGTATGTTATCTTAATGCTCTTTATTAATATAATAACAGTCCTACAAAATCAAATGAAATCCCATTGAAATCAATGAGATATACTTTTAGGTAGGTGTGCAAGGATAGCTGTCAGAGAAAATTTCTGCTTTTCTCTGAGTTTAAGCTGTACTACATGTTTTGTTTTGTTTTGCTTTGCTAGCAAGTTCAGGACTTGCAAGAAAAAGAACCCCTACTCCTGTTTGGCACTTGCAGATGCACAATAGATCAATAAGTACAGAGCTACCTATAGAAAGATTAGGACAGAAAAGCTTGCTATACGTCTAAGTTTTGCTGCTCTTCTGAGGAGAAAAACATAATAAACACATAGTTTAGTAAAAAATATGCTTCTAAGTTTTTGAGGAAGTTGCAAGGACTGGAAAAAAACAATTGGTAGATACTTCAACAATGCATAGATGAAATTTGCATAATTAGCAACTACTTTCCATAATTTCTAAATCAATAGTCTTGATTGAAGGAACTTTAATAAAGTAGCCCTAGGCAAATTACATCTTTTCTTGTGATTGTACGTCACATGGCAGGAATAATATGCCACTTCGATAGTATGCTACCAGCAGAGAGTAGAACCAGTATGCTAATTAATTGTGCCCCTTGTGTTTTTCATATTACAAAAACTTAAACCAGAGAGTAGAACACCTTTTCTCCATATGAAATAATGTAATTTTAAAGGCATTTTCCAAGGAATGATGTGGCAGGTAGCATTTTCATTAAATTGTCACCTCCTCTTTGTCACCTTCCCAGGTATTTTTGCCAGAGTTTTACACTCAGTGGCTACAGCAAACATATCAGGAAGCAAATAATAGGAGCAATCACAAGAAAAAAATAATAACCGATTATGATACTATACTTTATACATCCCTGTGGTTGCTGGCTTTGATTTAATAATGTTAAGCTGTGCATTACCTAAACCAGTTTTGAAATCCATACAGATCAGTCTTCAAAGCACTATGAGAAAATAATCTTCACCTACTTTGTTACAGTACACACTGCAGCAGACAAGTCCTTTGGGGACTATTTATAGCTGTCATAATTGAAATGTGTGCAGAAGTTTACTTTAGATTTCCCTCAACAAACAAAAATGATGGGTCTCAAAACTCTTCCATTTTCCTACTCTCAATGTTTTTTTTCACTTGTAGTTAAAGGGGCAAAATGCACATTAGAATTATATAATCTTTTGCAAAAGAAGTTGCCTGAATTATTTTTGTGTCTTTGCTGCCAGGGGAAGAAAAAGAGATAAGCGTATTTGCATACTGACAGTCATTCCCTTTCCACTATCAGTCACAATTTCTGGTAGCAAATCCCAGAGGTCATCTGATTTCATTTTATCATCACACTGATACCCTTAAAGATGGACAACAGGTTTTTTTAAAAAAAGTCTTATGATTAAAAAGATATCTTATAACTTGATATCAAGGAGCAGCATAACAAGAGGAGTAGGAGGATTTAAGGAAAGATCGAATTGCAAAAGGTTCACAATATTTCTGATTTCTAGACATGAAGGGAGAAAAAAAGCCAGAGTAACTTTCCGAACACCAGTGTAGATGCCCTGGCACAGATTTATGTTCTGCTAAGGGTGCAATTAAATCTCAGCCAAAACGTTAAATAATTTACATAAATATCTAATTTATAGACATTCTGAATTCTCAGCCCCAAACACTTTTTGTTAAAAAAATGTATATGGGGGAAATGCATGTGTGGTTGGTATGTGCTTTGAAGGTATACTGGGGTTTGAGGCAGAAGCAAAATAGGGCATATGGCACTGCAATTTCCCCATCCCTACACTGGCTTATCTGACCCAATGTGTGCAATCTTTCATAAGATAGATATATATGAACAAGCTAAAATGTAAAGAGAATAACTGCTTTGCACAGGCCTTGTGATTCTGTGGCTATTAAGAGAGGTTGTTAAAACAGATCAAGCCAGTTAGGTAAGTACAGTCAGGTAGACTCCTTACTGTTGTGGATATTATTTGAAGGGTGCATGCAGAGTGCGTGCGGACCACTTTGAGGTCCACATGACATCACATCACACAAGCGGACTACTACCATTTTTCCAAAAACTGAAGTGACTGATTAATATTTTTATGGGGCTTTTTCTGTTGCAAAAGAGTTCAAACAGCACATCCCAGGGATATTTTTTATTGAACAATTGTGTTTTTTAAACCATTTTTAATGGGAGGACTTTGGCTCTAAGGCGAGAGAATAGGAGGGGAGCGAAGGCTGCATACCTCCTTGAGACAGATGTGGCCAAAGGAACACCCTTGCCAAAGATAAACCAATCTGAAGGGCTTACCTCTCTTCCCTCTATCATCCCAGGCATGTGCAAATCAAGTTTCAGGTAAGAACAATAAAAGTAAGCTGAATCTGCAAAATGAAGCAGTCAATCATCATTGGAGCTAGATCTGAAAAGGAGGTAGACAGCTTACTTCACTCTGTGTACTAAGTCCTGGGGCACCATGGATTCCT
Organism: Iguana delicatissima; assembly: GCA_948472985.1. Lineage (NCBI taxonomy): Eukaryota > Metazoa > Chordata > Lepidosauria > Squamata > Iguanidae > Iguana > Iguana delicatissima. The sequence goes on from CAOKZL010000119.1 coordinate 1,180,490, forward strand.
GTAGACATCTAACGAGGAGCAATCTGTTTGAGTATTAATGCTGTGGAGTGCAAGCTTGCTGTTGTTGTGTGCCTCTGAGTAGACTTCAGCTTAAGGCAACTCTATCTTAGGATTTTTTTGGCAAGATTTATTCAGAGGAGTTTTACTACTGCTCTCTTCTTGGGCTGAATTGTCCTAAGGTTATCTAGTGGGTTCCATGACTGAGCAGGGATTTGAATGGTCACCCAGACTCTTAGTCCAAAACTCAAACTGCTAAACCATTCTGGCTCCTTGGAACTCAGCCTTTAAACAGATCTTTTGTAACAGTAATAGGCCAAGCCTACACCAACCTTATGCTAAGCAAACTGACTATTCAGTATTCACTACAACCCTAAAACATATCAACATTCAGATGTAAAATGCACACATGTAATATGGAAACAGTGAGATGTTGAATACAGTCAGTTTTGGAGGTGTTAATATTCCTATTTTGATGAGAACACACACATTTCCAGATCTATCTCGTAACAATGGCAACATTTTCTTTGGGGGAAAAGCACTTTAATGTGAAGGAGGCGGGAAGCCCTTTCTTAATTCATTTTTGATACCACAAGTTCTACCTGATTCCCATTTCTATTCTGAAATAAATTAACATTAAGCTCTGTGCCATGCTTTTGTATATATTATTTCTTACTTCTTTATGTATGAAAATAAAACATTTGCAAAACTGAAACATTCCCTTATAATTATATGCATCTTGTCTATTCTAAACAGAAACATCTAAAAGATATCTGATTACAAAACGGAGGTTATGAGAATAAAGCCTTAAATAACTTCACCGATCACTAAGTCTTAGCTGCTCTTTTTGATGAACTAGATTATATAGGCCTTTCTATGTCATTACAGTGTGACTAAAATGGGATGATTTGGTGCTCAAGATATTTAGAATTACTTATTTGTGCTAAATAATTTCATAGTTGAAAAATGTAAGTTAAAATACCCATGTACACAATGAAGGAGACCATCTACCTTCAACCTGAGGCAGTTAGAGTGCAACAAAAGATGAGCATGGCAAATGTGCTTTGCCAGTAAACAGAAGACTTAGGCCCTTTCCACACGTGGTAAAAAACATGGTGTAGCACGACTTCGACCGGAGGTCGTCCACACCTTAGAGTGCGCATGGCCGGTTTAAAATTTGAGGTTCCACAACTCAAACCGTCCTGGTGCAGCCACAAGGGATGGCACCGCATGTTTTTTAAAAACCACATTTCATGTGGTCTTTATTAAACACAAGCGCTCTACCCCGTCGCAGTGCCCTGTGTAGATTTGCAGGTGCATGCAAGCGCGTGCCTGCAGAGCTGCCGGGGGCTGGGCTTCTGGCTGGCGAGCTTCTCCGGTTGGCGGAGAGCCTCCGGAAGCCGGAAGCCGCCATTTTTGGCGCCACCGGATGCCGCTGGAGTGTGGAGCGGCGAATGTGCACTGCTCCTCACAGCGACGGAGTTACCCGGATTCAGGTAAGCTCCGTTTCCGCGTGCACTGCCCCGTTTCTCCACCCGCGTGTGGAAAGGGCCTTAGTCTGAACTCATCTTTCTGGGTGAATGAATACTGACTGAGTTGCAGCCATGACCTATCCTACCACAGAGATAAAGGTGGGAGATGAAGAGAGGTAGCTCATGACAGCTGTTTCTCAGCACAACACAACAGTTAGCTCTACAGGGAACAGCCTTTGTTATGGAGAAGCTGGTGAAACTAGCCAATTGCAAATACAAACTGCCTTGAAAGTGAGGTTAGAATGACTAAACAGAAGATTTTTTTTAAAAAAACATTTAACATGAGGTCAGCAGTTACAATTAATTTGCTTTATGGTAGCTGATCTCAGTTAAGTATCTTTTTATACATAGGGACTCTGCGGGGTAGTATAGGGAGGGAAATATGGAAAAGATATCAGCTATTTATGCAGTCATAAGCAGGATGGCTATTCATTTTAGGATTTACTAAGAGTTTACAGGTTGCTTTATATAAATCACAACTTTATAGCACAATAATACGTGTCATCTGCACTACCTTGAAATCACCTGTGCTTTATCAAAGTCCATTGTGCATGCAGATGTTGGAAACCTACCAGTGATACAAGAATAAACATAAAAAGAGCCATGCAGAATCAGACCAAAGGCCTTTTCAGTCCAGCATTCAGTTTCTCACAGTGGCCAAGCATACAAGCAGGATATGAAGGCAACAACTCAGCCCTGCTCTTATTCCCCACTGGTGTTCAGAGGCATGCTGTCTCCAATGTTAGAGACAGTATGCAGGCAGCGTAACTAGTATCCGTTGACAGTGTAATGTTACGCCAGTGTTTCCCTACAGTCAGCACAACTTCCTAAGTAAAAGGGCTGAAGATAGGCATCACAAGGTGCATACTGGGCACTGAAGGTGCCTGAAGGCCTGAATCCTAAACTCTCTCAGATCCCATTGTTTGCCTTTGAAGAAGTCCAATAGTGTGGCAGGAGATAACGTATTATAAATAAAAATATTTTCATTAAATTAAATCAAAAGTCACTCTCCTCTAGCTATTCCCAACCTGTCTGGGCTAGTATAAAAAAAAGCATAGGATTCCAACTAATTCTGCATCCAATCAAAACAAAACATCAGTGAATAGAATACTGGCAGTATATTAATCAGATAACAGGTCACAAAGTGCAGAGTTACAGTTCTTTGTCTCCATGTCATGCATACTTAAAGTCCATAAAGAGTAACTTTGGTGATGTGGTAATAACATCGCTTTGCATGAACTGGATAGAAATATATATATTGTGTCAGTGTGTGCATGCATAGTTGAACGAAGCAACTGAACAGCAGTATTTTCATTTTGACTAACTGTCTCAGAACGATGGCATAGAAATTGAGACTTAATAAAATTGTTGAAAACAGATATTTGTACAAATAAAGCCTCAGCTATTTCAGTTTTTTCTTTTCTCAGTTATGTCAGCTGGAATAGGAGTGAATGAACAGCATCCAGCAGCAGTTAAACACGGAAATCAAAGGACAATGTTGGAGGCAACAGTGGCCTTGTCATCTACGTCAAGCCCATACAGCGTCAAGGTATTTATTTTGTAGATCCAGAATTTTTCTTTTTCCCAAACACAATTGGATTATAGATTTTGCTCTACTAGAAAGATGGCCATGTTGGAAAGATAGCATCTTTAAAAACTGAAATATTTTTCAACAGGTTCTTCCAACATTTTGGTGGTGATTGCTAATTTATAGTTCCTGAATCTTATATATAGATCAGTGGTACTTTTCCCAGTATATTGCATGTTATATTCAGGGTGCTGGCATTCAATCACATATAAATTATTAGTGAAAAGTTGTATTTTGCCTAATATAACAGGTTTTTTACCACTGTTTCTGCTTTTAAAAGTTATTGTTTCACACAAATATGCACAAGTGATACAATGCTTTCATGTACAATGACATATTCCAGGATTTTCACTTGATACTTTAATTTAAAGTGTTTCCACCAGCTTTCTCATAGTAGTAGCTGACAGAAAAGAACAATATCTTTATTCACAGTTTGGAAATTCCTGATAAATCAGCTATCAGACAATAGCTTCATTTGATGGTCAAGTGATAAATGGCAGATGATGGTCATAAATCCACCTCAAAAGGTTCATGGGAAGAGCACATCCTTCTACCTTGAATCTTTCCATCTATAATGCAGTCCTCCTCTTATCCTACTGTGTTCTACTTTACCAAGCATTATCATATTTTCTAACGAGTCATGTTGTTTCATAATATGTCCAAAGTACAATAGCCTCAGTTTAGTCATTTTGGCTTCTAGAAATAGTTCAATCTTTGGCCCTTTCTGCACGTGGAGGGGGAAATGGGGGAAAACACTCTAAAACGGAGTTTACCGGCAGCCGGGTAAGTCCGTTGCCATGCGGAGCAGCGTGATTTCGCTGTTCCGCAGTCCTGTGGCGTCCAAAATGGCGGCCTCAGCGTCCAAAATGGCGGCTTCTGGCTGGTGGAGGCTCTCCACCAACCGGAGCAGCTCGCCAGCCTAAAGCCCGCCCCAGCAGATCTGCAGGCATGCACTAGTGTGCGCCTGCAAATCTGCACCGGAGCATGGCGACGGAGCTGCACGGGGCTGCATGCTCCGTGCTTTTTAAAAACCTCTGAAAAGAGGTTTTTAAAAAACATGCCACCCACCAGTTCCGGTCACTTCGGAATAGATTGAGGTGCAGAACTATGAAAAATAGTCTGCCTCAATCCACTCCACGGTGCAGAAGACTTCCATCAGAGGTCGCTCTGCACCATTTTAATACCCCAGTGTGGAAAGAGACTTAATTTGCTCCAGGACCCATCTATTTCTCATTTTGGCAGTCCATGGTAATCTGTAGAACTCTCTTCCAGTACCACATTCCAAATGAACTGATTGTCTTCTTGTCAGCTTTCTTGACCGCCCAGCTTTTGCAACCATATATAGAAGTCTAAAATACTATGGCATAGAATATCTTGGTTTTAGGATTTAATGATAAATTTTTACACCGCCTTTTTTTGTTCTTCTTTAGTTCCTGCATAATTGCCCTTACAAATCCTAGCCTTTTTCTGATTTCTTGACTAAAGTCTCCATTTTGGTTTATGATTGAGCCAAGGTATAGAAAGCCTTGGACTATTTTGATTATGGCTGAGCTAAGGAACAGTTTGTCCTTGATGTTCTGATGTTTTCATTACCCACTTTAAAGTTTGCAATATGATCCCTTTTATCTCTCCTTTTTCTGAACCCAGTTTGGACATTTGGCATATCTTATTTCATATATGGCAAACAGTCTTCATTGTAAAATTTGGAACACTGTTGTACTTGGATGTGAGATTAATGCAATGGCCCAATTGTTACTAAAGTCCCTGGTGTCCTCTTTCTTGGGTTGGAATGTAGCTGGAGTGTTCCAAGTTGTAGGTCATTATTTTGTTTTCCATGCCTATTGCTAGATTTTAATGGATTTGAATGGATTCTGTCTCTGGAGCTTGACACAGCTCTGTTGGTATGTCATCTGTTTCTGGTGATTTCTTTCTTTCAAGAGCAGTTTCCATTTCCGTTTCTAATACTGTGAGTTCATCAATAAAAGGTTCTTCCTTGAAAGAATCTATTTTCCTTTCATCTCTTTTATATAGTTCTTCAGTATATTGCTTCCTTTCAAAATTCTGACCCTGAGTCTACCACCTTTTACTTTTGCCTCTTGCCTGTCCTTAACTGTTTGAAGAATTTCACATGTCATCTAATGAGGCTATTCTTTCTATTTGACCATGTAACCAGTATCAGGTGGCATACAGCATTCTCTGACATGCTTTGAAATTTTCTTACCAGTTTGTTTTAAAGCAGCTAGTAAAGGCAGAAAAATGATTTTCTGAGGGGAAAAAAAAGGAGTAACAATCTCCACAAATATTCTGGACTGCAAAAATCACTATGATGCCACAGATTACACAGTGGGAAATACAAAAGGAACTCAAATGAATTGTGGATCCTGCAAAAATATCATAAACTTGCACCTGAAGAACAAAATTACAGAGTGATCTGCTCAAATCTTAAATTGAAGGACAAATTCTGTGTGCATATCAGAAGATTGGGAAAGGTTAGAAAAAAATATGGAGTGAAATGTACAAAACGTGTGCTTTCTTTTTCTCTCCATATGCTTTTTTACACATTCAAATTTAGTAGTCCACAGAATGGATAAGCTGGTATAATTTTTTTTCTTTTTTGGTATGCCAATCCACTCATCCATGGAACCAAGCATCCTGATATAGATCACTGCTGGATGTGATTCACGATCCATTGTGATTCCTCTTTCTGTGAATACTGAAGCTATTTTTCACATTGAAGCCATTCTTGTTTCCAATCTTTTGCACAGCATCTTTAAAAAATATATTTGTGAATGTATGAAATATGTGTGAATTTTAAAAGTCAATCTCAATTTCAATAACCTAAAACTCTGCAAGAAAATAATAGCTAAGTTACCATGAATATCAGACACATATTCATAACCAAAATGTTGATGACAGAACTTTCAGAAATAACGCATTGATGAAATAATCCAAGAATTGGCCTTATAAAAGTTCAATTGCCTATTCTATCTGTGATGTCCAAGAATTACATCTATAATATATCTATGGCTCTGGCTTCTGTAGTGGCTGGCAGCCCTGACGCTGATTAAAGATTATACTTTATCTTTATAATCTGAAGTATCATTAATAAAATTCATTCTGGCCTGGACTCATTGCTCCATTCAAAACCTTTCTGAAAGATAAACTACTTTCAGTTTCCGTCTCCTAAAAGTTACTGTTATTGCAGCATTCCTCCTGAAGCCATGTTCAAAATGATTGATCAGACAGCCCCTTCCTCCACCATGAAGGCTTACTTTAGAACAATACTGGTGTGATTCAGTGCAAAAATCTGCTCATATTACAATGGAAAATATTGTCAAAAGCAATACTTTCTAGATTTTTTTTTCTAATTTCACTGGATCTAGACCATTGATTTTATTGCATAATTTAGTTGTTCAAAACGTAAATAAAAGACAGTGGGGAAAAAATGAATGCAAGCCAATTATTTTTAAATATCTAGAATCAGGTGTTTAAAGCAACTAACATACACTTTAAAAAAAATCCTAGATTTTTATTAGGGAATTATTTTTAAACCTATTATTTTCAGTTTTAAAACTGTGGTTTTCAAATAAAAGACGATATTGTATTTGTATGGAAACGTAATACAAATTACTGGATGCTGAAATGAAGGTCAATTTGTGTATATTTATCAGGAATATTTCTTCCCTATTTTGAAAAACAAATTAACAAAGAATTATTGTTTTTCTTATTTCTGTATTGTGTGGTTTTGCATATCCTAGAAGTTTAGACTGCTAAAGTTACTGAGCTGAAATTTTTGAATTCACTTCAGTTTTGCTATTATCTTCTACAACACTCATATTTTTATCTTCCCCTTGCTTGTTCCCTCCTCTCTAGTTCATAGTTCTGTAATTCACACTTCTCTCATCCTCTGACTTTTAAAAGTGTATGTCAGCAGGGGTACTGTATTCTGTTGTCAAGGGTTTAACACTGTACTTGAAACATTCCTCTTGCATATGAATTAGTCTACTAGCATGTCTCTCCTGGCTGATCATCTTCTGCATGGCAACCATTTCAGTTTCTAATGTATCACAATATAGCTGTGACTGTTCATTCACTTTAGCAGCCGATTCACTGTTGCCATCCATCAGAGGTAGAGGCAGAGACAGGAAACAAACATCATCAGTGGCACATTCTGACCATAAGCGTAGCTATTGGCAAATGCTTTGTGCCTGCAGCAGGAATCAAGGCAAAAGCGGAAAAAGAAAGGACGATAACTGACACAGTTGAGTTAAACAGACCAAAACTTTGTTGGTAGCAGTCTTGAACACATTCGGCATAGGAAGGACAAGGATTTCAAATCTCTGACTACCAACATTAGCATATTACCACCCCTAGTCTGTCTGCTGAAAAGAAGTCAGGAGGGGAAGGGAAGTACATAATCGGAACACTAACCTTCAAGTTAGACAGGCCATTTAAGCTCTTATTCCTGAAATCCTGTGGACAGTCTCTCAAGATGGGGCACAGGAGGTGGTTATTCTCTTTATGCTAGTCTATAGGCCCCACCCCCACCACTACCAATCTAGTTCAATAGCCTCTCTATCACACTGATCAAAGCTTGCCCTCATCCACTGAAAAACTGCCAATGTGTTGATTAGAGGGGAAAAAATTCCCCTTGAAGTATGCTCCAAGCCTTGCCAACTCCTTTCCCAAAGTCAGCGAGCAAAAGGGTGACAAGCCCCAAAGAAGTCATCTACCTGTCCTATCTTCACAATTTGTTTTGGCAAAATGATTTCAAGAGGGTCCGTGCTTAAGTGTTGTGCCCAGTGTGTTGTATTTTCAAAGTGTTCTGATCCATTAAGGGGGGAAAAACAGTCCCTAGATGTAATTTTGATTGTAGTTCTGTGTTTAGAAGAATCCCAAAGGGCAGCATTACTCTTTTCTCTTGAGCAATACTACCCTTCTTGTTTTCTGTCTCACATCCAGTATTACAGATTAACTTATACTGAAGTCAGCATTTTTGGTGACAGAGTATCACTCTTTGTCTTACATGTGTGCATCAGAGAAACAAAACAAAATAAAAAAATCTTTTTCATTTACAATTTGATGCACTGTGATACTTAGTTTTTATGAAAGCCATACCTTGTTGATTTTGACTTATGGTGACCCTACGAAGGAGAAACATCCAAGTCACTTGTCATCAACAGCCTTCAGCAAGTCTTGCAGACTCAGGACTGTGGCTTCCTTCATGGGATGCATCCATCTGTAACATACTATTCTTCTTTTCCTACTGCCTTCTACCTTGCCAAACATTGTTGTCTTTTCTAGTGAGTTATGCTTTCCCATGATATGTTCAAAGTACAAAAGTTTATCCATGTTGGGTTGAAGGGAGAATTCAGGCTTGATTTGCTCTAGGACCCACTTATTTGTATTTTTGGCAATCCAAAATACAACTCTCCTCCAGCACCACATTTCAAATGAGCTGATTCTCTTCCTATCAGCCTTCTTCGCTGTCCAGTTTTCATAAGTATACATAAAAACTGTGAATACGATGGCATGAACAATTCTGACATTGTCTAATTTCTACCACTGCTGCCCTCTGAAGTCCTAGTCTTCTTCTGATTTTTTGAGTGCAGTTTCCATTTTGATTAATGACTGAGCTCCATTTCAAATTTTTGCTATTTCTGCTAGTGGTATGATGTTATTTGCATATCTTAAATTGTTGATGTTCCTCCAGTTCTCATACCTTCTTCCTTAGAGTCTAATCCAGTTTTGTGTATATTTTCAGAACAGAAATTAAACAAGTAAAATAAAATAAAACCTGAACTATGAATAAAGTAAAAAATCTCACTATTGTACTGGGTAATTATGAATGAATATTCCTTACTGTACTGCAGATTTCATTGAGTATGAATGCATACTCCCATTTTGGGGAAGGGGAGGGAGAAATCTTTGGCCTTTTCCGCACAGAGCTTTTAAAATGGTGCAGATTGTCCTCCAGAGAGGATGATTGCACCTGGGAGTGGACTGGGTCCGGACTACTTTGTGCAGTTCTGGACCTCAGCCCGCTCCAGAATGACCCAAAGTGGTCATTCAGCATGCTTTTGAAAGACCGCTTAAAACAGGTCTTTCAAAAGCATGGAGTGTGCCACTCTGTGGCCACGCTTCGGTGCAGATTTGCAGGCTCGCATCAGTGCGAGCCTGCAGATCTGCTGGGGGCAGGCTTTAGGTTTGCGAGCTTCACCGGTTGGTAGAGAGCCTCCACCAACCGGGAGCCGCCATTTTCGTCCCCGGAGCAGTGCAGAGTGCGGCCAGGCACTGCTCCGGACCAGCCTGGACCCGGGCATGGAGCATACAGGTCTGGTGAGTACTGGCACGGGGCGATTCCCTCGTCCCGTGTGGAAAAGGCCTTTGTTACAACTATTTCTAGATTTGAACATTTATAAAGCCAATCTGCACACTGAAGACCTTTACTGACACTAGAAAAGATAAAAAATACCTTTCATATAAACCACAAAAATGTATATGCATTGTTGTAATTAATCAGAAATCTTTTGAGAGCCTTGCAACAAGTTAAATATGAAGCAGTAACCTATTTTTGTTGGTTTAAGTCAGACTTCTGGATCACATATTTTATGTTTATGTTTATTCAGTTAGCTAGTGCTGTAACAAATCTATGCCTTATAGTCAAAGATCAAGCTAGAAAGGCTCATGAAACACAAAAATTTAGTCTGTGAACTAGCTTATTATATTTTTATTCAAGCAGTTTTGAAGGTATAGTGCCAGTTTTTTATCCAGGTTCATTTCATTATTTTTCCCTGTTGGTGTCAGAGCACATGCTGTGAATGACCTCCACAGATTCCTCAAGCTATATGCAGAGAGTAAATTGAATCTGAAAGCTTTATTACATGGATTCCAAAAGAGTAGCCATTTGTCTGAACTCTCTGTCTTTTTAATAGGCGAGTTTGTTTTTCAGCTTGTGTCTGATGTCAACTGTACTGAAAATAAAACTTGTCTTGAAGCTGGACCTTGACCTTGAAAATTCTTCAGATCAAACTACTAAATTCAATTCTGTTTTAAAGAGTATTTATTAAATAAGTTTCATGTGTCAAGAAACTTGTCTTCCTAGCTGAATTATCAGGACATCTCTCCCAAGGGATTTTGATCACTTCAGTCGTCACTGAAGTTGTTAGCATTGTTCCATAACAGTTGAATTTCCTGAGCAAATATGATAGGGATGGGCTAACCTCATCCCTTGCACTTTGATTTGAGTAGATATATGCACTGCATTGTATTTGAGCAATTACCTGCTACATAGTTTGAAATTCCAGAAGCTAACTTCTTCCAATAGTTTTGCTATTATGAAGAGAGGAATTGATTTTTGCCACATGTATAGTCCAGAGGACCTCTGGGGCTCAAAGTTCAATTAATGGGATGTATGATAACTTATGCCATTTTCAAGACATTTAGTACCTTCCTGCAATGAGCTTCCCAAGGAAAGAGATGACTGTGCCAATATCCCCCATCACCTGGATGATTTCTGTTTGCCGAAACTTCAAATGACATTGACTGCAAGTACTATTTGCAGACACTTCAGAACTTGGTAGATAGTCCTGGTGTTCCCTTAGGGCAAGATGAGACAGAGGGCCTGGCCACCCAGTTTGCTTACTCTGGAACCCAGCTTGATTTCGTAGCCTTCTCCTCTTGTCCAGTAAAATGTTTATGAATGTTTATGAGTTTACAGCTAGGAGGAAATATGTAGTGCAAGTGAAAAACAAAACAAAACATGTTAATCTCACCTATGTAGAAAAGAAGGACATGGAAGGATTGCTTTGGTTTTTAGACTTTGCGATCATCTGACACAATCTGTTAGAATAGAAAGGCTATGTGATACTAAGCCTTGGACCTGTTCGACAGAGGCTCGAGGCATTAAACAAAACTGTGAGGCACTTTATAGTAGTTTCATGTGATCAGGTAGTACAGTACCCAGGCATTTACTTTAAATGACTGGACTATATTTTTTAATTTGCTGGTACGCTTTCCAGAGAGTTTTAGCTGTTGTGCACTCTAAAATATATAATAGCTTAACAAATAAATCTGAATTTGGATAAAGTATCAAACTTTGCCTCACATGTCCAGTTATCCATGTCAGTGTCCATGAACAACTATTTGTAGAGTTGCAAGATTCTCATTTAGCTTAGATATATAGTAAGTATATCAACACAACAAAAATGAAAAAGTAGCATTTGTGATTAAATAATAGATTGTGCAACTTTTTTTCTCATGGAGTTCGGCTATATTTGGGCCATAGGACCAAATATATTTTATATGTAGGCTAAGAGACTATATATGGTTGCCACCAAAATACAAACCTGTTTGGACTTGAGAACTGGACTTCAGAAAATCGTTTTCTGTGACATAGATTCATATGTTACCCAAACTACTTTAACCTTACCAAATACCACTTTACATAAGAGCTTTCCCTACTCCATTACAAGTACATACAACATTGTGAGGAATCACTTTTCACAATCAGATTTTCAACCATTTTGCTTCCTAGCAGTAAGCAGATCACCAGTATAACTTACTATTGGCTTTTAACCCAACAGTATCTTATTTAACAGACAACTAAAACTAGCAGCTCCTTTATGATCACAGCATGCTTCTTGGATCTTCAGGTCCAAAACCCTTGGTGGTAATGTTTGCATGCATTCATGTTTTAAATGTAAAACTGCTAGTTACCAAAAATTCCACCAGACAGTAACTCTTCAAACTCTTCAGTAGATATTTTTCATATAGCAATTGACTTAGATATTGTTAATTAAACAAGACATGTGCTCAGATTTTTAATCATTCAGATTGCAAAAATAAGAAAAAAAAGCATGTTTATTATTAATTTAATGTATCCATCTTTTTCCCAGCATAGGACTCAAGGCAGCTTACATGTTAAAATAAAGTAAAGCTAAAAATTATTAATACAAAGGTTTAAAAACAATTAAAAATTGTTTTAAAATGCACAAAAAAAGTTAAAAACAATTGAAAGTATTTTAAAAATAGATACTTTTTTACCTCCATGAAAAGCTCCATTTACTGTGACAAGTTAAACAAACAAAAACGGAAGGACACACTACTGCTGTGGAACATTAGGAACAGTTTTTGTATTCCTTCCTTATTCATGAAATCCTTAAAGAAATGTGCTACCACACACAGTATTAAGATCAATTCCATCACATGTCTACTCAGTTAAGCAGACTTCAGGTACTACCTGCCAGCGTAGTAAAACATACCAGCTCAGACACACACACAAAAAGTTTAGACTACAAAAATAATATCTCAAGCTGCAAAATATATTATATCATGAGGATTCAATGCCTATAGACATTATTATAAAACACGTGTTTTCCAAAATAAAAGAATGCCCAGTGAACAAATATACAGCATAACAGGAACAGAAAATTAGTCCATGATGAATTGTAGCATCATACTAAGTGAAAAATTAAATGCAGTAAAATCTTTCACTTTCAACTTCTACACCCAGCACAAAATTATGATTTTTTTATTTATTTTTTTGTGGGGTGGGGGAAGCTCTTATTGAAGGTAGGTCAATTTCAGTAGTACTGCATGAAATACAAGAAATAAGTATTCCATGAATTTGTTGTAGAATATATCAGCACTACTAAAGTACAACTAATTTAACAGTCATTCTGTTTTACAAATACACTAAGAGGTAGACGGTTATCTAGCAATTTTTTTATCAACTATAATTTCAAGAATTGTTTGAAGGAAGCCATGACTACTAAACCATGCTCAAACAAATATATTTTTTATAAAGCAAATATGTCCTCAGCTAGCCCATGCAGCAGATAAGAAAAATTATGACTCTCAAAGTTCTTTTTATGGCTTATACCCTTCTTCTCCTTTTCTTCAATATGGCAGAAAAATATAACTTCATTTTACCAAGCACCGATTAACTCTGAAGATTACTGAAACATTGAAGTACTTACCAACTGTTCCTGGCTTTCCTTTTAATACTTGTATTAAATGGCTTACTGCTTTCCAGTCACTATTTAAATCTTCTAATTTTCTCTGAAATAGGAAGACAAGATATATTAAATTTCTAATAAAAAACTAGTATAAGAAAATCTATAGCACTATTGTTTCTCATATGTCTTTCTGTGAAAATAACAGGTATGCTAATGAAACCAAATACCAAAAAATTCAAAATGCATATTCACTTGGTAATGTGCAGTTGATATGATTTGTTATATGTGAGTTGAGAAACAAAGAATTGTAAAAGACCACAAAGGTCATTTAGCCCAACTCCCTTCTGACACAGCAATCCTACAGTGCTTCTCATAAATCACTATACAGTCAGTGCTTAAAAACTCCTAACAAAGGAATATGCCACCTAGCATTGTACTCCTTTCCACTGTCAAATGGCTCATATCATGGAAGTTTTCCCAACATTTAATCAATATCCTCTTTCTAAAGCAATGAAAAACCATTTTTCTCCATCGTCAATGTAATAGCCCTACAAATATTTGAAGATTGGAGTCATGTCACTACTTAATTATCTCTTGCTCAGACTAAACATTCCTAGCTCCCTCAGCCTTTCCTCAGAAAGTCCCTCACCATTTATCATTCCCTTCTTCACCTTCACCTGTTTTGTTTTTTTATAGGATGAAAATTGTGCTTTTGGAGGCTGAACTATTTCTTGAATCTCACTTGGTTATCTTGCTTAGTATCTATTTGGTTGATGGCAGAGTTTCCTAGTCCTCTTGCTTCTTTCAGCATCATTTTTAAAACAAAATGTTCTTCTTGGGGACCCATAATGGTCTAGAGAACACGAAGACTTCCTGATGCTATTCAGATCTACAATCCAATTATATTATACAGCTCAGTGAGAACAATGTTTCTAGACTCCATGCTGCCCCCACCTGAATGTACAGATCCATCTGGATACTTTAGAAAAAGTTCAGACATTGCTGAAAGTGGGACCAGCGCATAAATTACAAAAATACTCCTCTATTATCTCCGATCAATTCCAGTTTGTACTGAAAATTTATATCCTCAAATATATTGTTTATCTACATATAAATCACATGTGTGAAATGTAATAATACTCATCCAGTCTCCACAACTTTTGTGATCATCTCTTCTGGATCATTTAGTTTAATTTTTTTCCCCTTACAACTTAAACTAAATCAAGATGAATGACTTTACATGAGAAAAGCAACTGCACTGTAATCAATACAACAATATTTGTAAAAGCCCCAAAGCAATCTGAACATGTAGATTTGAAGTATCAAGGAAGTAGTTCCACTTCAATGCCATTGTGTGTGCACTGTTCTTTTGTTATGTGTACAGCAGTTACTGAAGGAAAAAAACTCACTCTGCAGTGTGGTTAATTAAACAAACAGCAGTGTGTAATTTAAAAAAAGTGCAATATAGAAGAAAACAATGTTTCCAATAACCTACAAACTGCTGCAATTGATAATGTTGTGCATTGGCACATTACATGGGATGCTCGTAAATTATTGCCAAAGGAGAAAATTATTTACGACTATGCAGTATCACCTAACAAATGCATCTAAATCATTCCAAAGAAAATACGACATTACTGGCAACTGACTACCTGTATAATTATCCAGTATTTACTGAAGCATTTTTTCCACAGATAAGAGAAAGTATGGTTTTGGAACCATACTATACTACTCAGCCTAATAATTTCCTCATTTTCCAAACATTTCTCCAGATGAAATCTCAAAGTCCATAACTGACTTTTTTGTGCATGGAGTATACAGTGATTTTTGAATTTCTTTTGTTTTCTTATTGAACATAAAACCAAATAGAACAAATGTACAAAAAAGATGAACTACATAAAATAAAATAAAATAAAATAAAATAAAATAAAATAAAATAAAATAAAATAAAATAAAATAAAATCACACGTAACTGTGCAAGGGAGTGCTTTATCTCAGTTCTATAACCTTTGCAGCTGCATTTACTGAGGTCATGGGAGATGGCCTTCTCTGTGGTTGCTCCCAGGCCCCCTCCCTGCTCTTTCTCCACTAGCAGCTGAAGACATTTTTGTTTAGACAGGCTTTGAGATGTGAATTGTGTTAGCAGCAGTATGTATGAAGTGGTGTCCTCTATTTATTTTTATCTATTTTTAAAATTTATTAGTATTTTATGCTTTGAATATATTTTAACTTTTAATCATGGTTTTAATAACATTGGTATATAATTCTTTTCAACTTTTGCAGAAGAGGATTTTTAAGGTAATCCTATTTTATACTTTTGTAAGCCCCCTTGGATCCCATCCTAACAAACAAGTAATAAATACACATGTATGGAAATACAGAACACAGAGGCATGCTCAACAAACAGTAAAAATGTCCAGAGTTAAAGCCAGACATCTCAATAACCAATAACAACAGTAATATCACAACTACTGATATAACTATTATGTTAATGTGATCTTTTTTAAAAAAATTAGAACATTTCTGAAATCCTCATTTTGTTTGACAGATAATGTATCCAAAGTCACATCTTTGTCTGGTTGATAATTATTCAAGACTTATATTTTCCAAAGATCTGAACAGACTCGCAGTGAACATTCCACAATAACTTCTAATCTTGTTCATAACCATACAGGATCATAGAGGACACCCCTAGATTCACAATCCTTAGGGAATGTCATATTTTCCTATATCAAAATAGAGTGGAGTCTTTTAATCCAGACAAGACAGAAGTACTACTGGTCAACTGGGATCCCGCCTGTGTTAGATGGAGTTACACTCCCCATGAAGGCAAAGGTCTACAGCTTAGGGGTGCTCCTGGATTCAGTTCTGAACCTGGAAGCCCAGGCTTTAGCAGTAGCCAGGAGCACATTTGCGCAGTTAAGTCTTGTACACCAGCTGCGCCTGTTCCTTGAGATGTCAGACCTGGCCATACTGACACACGCCTTGGGTACATCCCAATTGGATCACTGTAACACACTCTACATGGGGCTGCCTTTGAAGAGCGTTTGGAAACTTCAGTTGCTCCAAAGAGCTGCATCCAGATTGTCAACTGGGGCTGGCTACATAGATCACACAACCTCCCTGTTGCAACAGCTCCACTGACTGCCTGTCTGTTTCCAGGCACAATTCAAACTGCTGGTGATAACCTTTAAAGCCTGATGAGGTTCAGGTCCAAGTTGTTCGAAGGACTTTATTCTCCCTTATGAACCAGATGGTACTAATTGAAGTACTTCAGAGCTATTTAATAAAATGTGGCTTGTTGCTGGTATGAACTACCATCAAGTTGATTTGAACCTATGGTGACCTTATGAATGAGAGACCTCTGGATCAGCCTATGATCAACAACCCTGCTCAGGTCTTGCAGAATTTTGAACTATTTCAATGTCTTCATTGTCTGCTTTAAGGTTATGTAAATCATCTGTGACCATTATTTTTGTTTTTTCAGTGTTCAGCTGCCTTTGCACTTTCTGTCTCGAATTTCTTCAGTAATTGTTCCAAGTCTTTTGCTGTTTTCTGCTAGCAGTATAGTGTCATCTGCATAGCTTTAAATTTCTGATGCTCCTTCCTCCAATTTTCACACCTCCTACCTCTGAGTCTAATCCTGATTTACGTATATGTTCAGCATATAAATTAAACAGATAAGGTGATAAAAGGCAGCCTTGCCTAACATCCTCTTGCCCAGTGGAAAACATTCAATTTCTCCATATTCTGTTCTAACAGTAGTCTCTTGCCCTGCATACAGGTTACACATCAGGACAATCAAATGTTGTGGTACTCTCATTTCTTTAAGAACAATCCATCATTTCTCATGATCTACACAATCAAAGATTTGCTATAATCTATGAAGCACAGGTGGATTTTCTTTTGAAATTCTTTGGTGTGCTCCATTATCCAACATAGGTTTGCAATACAATCCCTAGTGCCTCTTCCTTTCCTGAATTCAGCTTGGACATCCGGTGTTTCTTACTCCAATTATAGTAGGAGTCTTTCTGGGAAAATACATATAGAACTGTACTACATAAGTAGTAACACCACTTTTTTTCACATCAGATCAAGTACACAAGAAAATTATTTGTATGTCCGTTTGTATACACAAATTCTAGTCCTGCAAAACTTAATCAGTTCAGCTGAGGTATTGGAGCTCATGGCTGGCTTGTTTTAAATATTTTGGGGGGAAAAATCCACACAAAGATGTACTGTAAGTGAGACCATTTGATTCTAGATCCCAATGTTCTAAGAAATTAGCTCACACAACATCTAATGGGGCAGGGCTTAACCATGAGTGAACACAAATTATTAGTTGCCAAGTAGAAAAGTACCATGGTTTGCATGTAACCATTTGGTAAGCTGATAAGCTATAACACATTTGAAACCCAGCAAAGCAGGAAACTGATAAGACTGTTATCATCACTTGGCAGGACAACTCAGATCATTCTACCAGTTGGTCAAGTATCACAATGAGCCACAAGTTAGAAGATGGAGGGATCATCTTCTGTGGCAACATGTCAAGTCTAGTTGTCCCGTGCACCAAGGCCTACTCCTCTGTACTCAGATGCAAATTTAGGTCAAGGTAGCCTATGTTGTTCAATCTGTTGTTGGAAGGAATAAAAAGGAGGGAAAGAAAAGGGGCATGCAAGTTAGCCCAACTCTCTGCCCTTCACCTCACACAATATTCACAGAAAGATTGTAGTACTTCCTGTCCTCTGTGGTTAGGTGGCTGACATACAGCTCTTGTTCTGAATGAACTTTTTGATGAGGTGGAAGAACCTCAAAGTCAGATGAATGAATTATGTAGAAATAGTTTCAGCTGACTAGTATCTCAGAAAGATTTCAAGTTCTTTCCTGGATTTCAAAATAGATCACATCAAGGACAAGTGTACAACAGGGGAAGCATAACCCATTATGCAGTAATGGATATTACTATGGCTGCTTCATTACCGTTACTGGTTGAGTGGCTGGTTTTTCCTTGTATAAATGACGCCCTTTAGACAAAATCCCTTCCACATCCGGCTGTTTGGCTTTCACTGCTGCTTCAATTTCCTGAAAAATAAAAATACACAGTGTAGATTAGCTCTACTATGAGCAATAAAAACTCTAAGTCTGAAGGCTCCCTGGGAAGCTGTATATACCCTGTAGATTAGTTTCTTCTTCAGAGTAGTAATGGGAATAGTTCAGCAAAACAGCAACGAGGGAGAGAGAGATTATTAAAAAAATAAAATAAAGGTAGCATGGCATAAAAGTAGTAAAATAAATAGCGATGTAGGCAGTCATCCATGAAGGTCCCAGTGAACCAATGTTATAGAATATGGTCAAAATAAAATTCATAGAGAAATAACAAACATTTAAAAAGAAACCATCCCACATATAGAACTGACCTTGCAGCAACTGGAAGAGGTTATTGGACCAGAGAGAGTCATTATGTTGCTTTTCTGAAGCATTTTCAAAGGGAATTGGGTATTTATTTATTTATTTGCAATTCATGAGTGCCATCTTAGTGGAAGCAATTTAGATTTATGTTAATTTGATTTACACTTATTACTTTACTTGTTATAAAATGAACATTTTCATCTCAGTTAGTGACAGGTCAGAGAAGCAATTCATAATGGTTGAAGGATATCTATTTTAGAAACTAACCATTATAGGACATTTTAAGAAATTTGGGGCATTGGTGAATTCCCACAAACCATAAAGAACTTCAGTATAAATAGCATTATCTTACAAACATACCCTAACTATTCATGCCAAAGTCCAGATCCATAACTGGCTAGGTTGAGAAGGCTGAAACGAGAGTTGTTGTAAAGATAGCTCATATTGGGAACATTATTATCATAAGGACAGAACATGCAGGGCTTCTCTCCCATGATCAGAATTTACAGCTACATTTCTATGGACATCTTCTTAGAAGTAAACTTTGCTGGCTATATTTGGTTGAAAGTATATTTTCTATTCCAGTTTTAATGAAATATAAACATTTTAATATATAAGGTATTTTCATATATATATAACACACACACATACATACAGTAAAGAAGGATGGAGAGAGAACTCTCCAGTATGAAAAGCTGTATCTTGGTGCTCATGTTTATGTTGATTCAGAAATAGTTAAGGCTGGGATTATTTGAAAATAATTTTCCAACTTATATGAAACCCTTCAACTTTTAAAGGAAATTTTAGAAGTTCGTACAGCAATCTAAAAATCTAAATATGGGTACATATGCAGCATTAGAAATTTTCTTATGTAACAAGCACTCCAGAGACTGGAAACCTTACTGCTTCCAGGCAGCACTCACAACTCTCCAATCTCATTTGCCATTTCCCCTTCACTTTTTGTTCTTCAACAAAGTTCTTCAGATTTAGCTGATAACAATCAATACAGTGTTTACATATTTCACA